>OX244030.2:51166010-52366010 GCA_945859785.2 Tridacna gigas
AAAACAGCAACTAACATCAACAGATAATAAGTCTTAATTCTATAATATTCTTTTTAATGGTCCTTTACCTGTTAAATATCATAAAACAAAAGAGTTACGTTTTTCCTTCCTGCAAGACAACAACTAGCATCAACAGATAACAAGGCTTAATTTTACAATAGTGATATAGAGACCGATCAGATTGGGAACTGTGAGGGAGCAAGAGATAGCTATGTAACTTTTTACCTAACAACAAAATAACTAAATTACCAAACAACAATATTTCAGACTTGTCCAAGTTCAAAGCATTTGCAGGTGACAAAATAAACATGACTCAAAAATTGAAACTTGGAAATTGGAAGGTTAGGAAACATTGAGGGAATAGGAGTAAATGCTGGTTACCAGCATCTTCTCTTCTTCCAACAATGTTTTGAAAAGCTTCCTTTCTCAGGGATGTTAAAAGTCAGGATTTTTTGGTCAAGGATTAATGGAAATAAGACAGACTATCCATTTCATTAGTTTAAAACCCTTTTTTCATTCTTATTTATATAAAGCCATGCATGGAATCAGAAATAATTTCATTACCACTAACTACTGATGGTATATATAGGTAAGAGATCAAACTTTTAAGTTTGATTAACTCTTTACCACATACTCCTGAGTTTTAACGACCCTGAGATGGAAGGCCTTTGAAAACATTGTGAGAAAAGAAGAAAATGCTGATAACCAGTGTTTTCTACAGATTCCATTATCTGAGTCATAAGTCATTTGTCTTCTGTAAATGCTTTCAATTTGGACAAGTCCTAACATTTGTCATTTGGCAAAGAGTTAAAAAGAGCTGTTCTTTCATCATTATTTTCTACATTTTAACTCTTTATCAAACAACAAAATTTTAGACCTATCAACGTTGAAAGCATTTACAGACGAAAAAGTAAATATACTCAATTGATGGAATTTGTCTGCAAAAGGGCAGAAATCATAGCGGGAAAAAGGAGAAAATGCTGGTTACCAGCATTTTCTCCTTTTCCCACAATGTTCTCAAAAGTCTTCTCTGTCAGGGTTGTTCAAACGGATTATGTGGTAAAGGGTTAAGAGATGGTGCCTCTTCAGCTTCTTTGGCTAAAATATACAATTTATTTCTCTATATGCCATCACTGTTATAATCCCAGACAAGGAATTCATCTTCAACCCTTTACCACATGATCCCGAGTTTTAACGATCCTGAGAAAGAAGACTTTGGAAAACATTGTGGGAAAAGAAGAAAATACTGATAAACTGCATTTTCTCCTTTCCCCATATTGTTTTCAATCCTATTAAAGACAAAATGCATCTTTTGAGCTGCATTTGATTAATTTTGTTGTCTGCAAATGCTTTCAATTTGGACAATTCAACAATTTTATCGTTTGGTAAAGAGTTAATAAGTCTTTCATAGAAATTCATGGACTACATTAGAGGGAAGTGGGAGACAGTGGGAGGAGGGAAGAATCCTTTGCTGATTTCATGTCTGGCTAGGTTGTGTTCTTGTTGTACCTTAGCAATATTCTTGTCAACATAATCCTATTACAAAATATCAGTCTACTGGTAATATATCTGTATTAGATCTGTATTAGCATCACAGAACTTGCATTTCAAAAGAATACTGATTTAGAAGATAAAATTGAATTTCACCATAAACTTGGTCCAGACTGAAGAATTTACTTACCAGTTATTACACAAATTATGTCTGGAAAATCTTCTTTATCTGATGATTGCAACATTTCCTCATACCCTGAAAGACATTGAACTGTTATATGAAGATACATCTATCCTTTTGCATGTTAGGAACAATTATCATTGGGCCATGCTCTGTCAAAGGGGGCTAAATGCATCTGCAAAAAGTGTGAACCCAGGTCAGCCTGCGCAGTCCGCTGACCTGTATCAAAACTTTTTGCTATTGGTCAATTTTATGCAGGTCAAAAGACCAGTCTACCTAGGGAATCATTTGGTTGTCAGCCAAAATTAATTTTTTGTGTTTCTGTAATTATAGTATGTAATGACTTGCTTGGTATCATGCATCACAGAGATGCATGAAGCCCCCTTTTGCAAGAGCATGGGTTAATTGCTTTTGAAGATAGCATAGACAAAGATCACACTGCACAGAATTTGCAGTCTGATCTTGGATTATCTGCTCTATTTCATTGTGATAAAAAAATTTCCTCTTAAAATGTAGTATCTTGGAATATACTACAGACCAAAGATAACTGTTCCATTTATTCAGTGCTTTAAGGCTTACACATTTTTCACAGCAACTGTGAAACAGATCCAAAACCTTAAAATCATCACTCTCAATGTTTCCGTCCTTGGAACATCACCAGTTCTCACTTCACGCAATGGTGAATTCCAATGGTTGACCCTGCTCAGTAAGGGATATGAAGCCAGAATGTTTGATGTGAGAGGTTGAGGATCTACCTCTAAACTTGTCTCACAAACACTTCAACATTAACCCATAACTAAGCAAGCTAGTTTTAGTTTGGTAAGATGTTTAACTCTTTCCCAACCAACACATTTTAGATTCTTTCAAATTAAAAACATCTGCAGACTACAAATTTAAAATTGGTACATATGAGCTTAAGCTCTCTGATAGGGTAGAAAACATTGTGGGTAAAGGAGAAAATGCTGGTTACCAGTGTTTTCTCCTTTTCCCACAATGTTTTCAAAAGTCTTCTTTCCCAGGGTTGTGAAAACCAGAGATTGTCTGGTAAAGGTTAATTGCTGAACAAATTTCTTGGGATTTTTTAAAAGCAACCTGCTATCCAATGCTGTTTAAAGTACACCAACCTTAACCCATAACTACACATGCTAGTTTTCCTTTGGTAAGATATTAAATTGTTGAAAAAAAAAAAAAACCATCAAAACAACTTACTCTCCAATGCTGTTAGAAGTACACCAAAATCTTCATCCTCTACAATTAGAAAAGAAAAAACATGAGGCTGTTAGATGTCTGTAGCTCATATGCAACCATTTTCTATTGAAGATAACTAGTGTTCATGCTTAGATGTTAATTTGAAATGTCTGGAAGATAAATGGTGGAAAGGAGGGGATCATAAGAGCTCACCTTGAGAGCTCTCAGCTCATATCAGTTTATAAGGCAACTTAGAAATTTTGTATACGAGCCCTGTTGGTATATTTTATATCTATACATCCTATTAACTGAATACCACACAACAAAATTGAACATTCATCCATATCCATAACATAAGCTTCAAAGACAACAAATCAAATTAGACTCACATTACATGATTTGTCTGTGAAAGGGTAGAAAATACTGGTTTGCAGCATTTTCTCCTTTTCCCAATATGTTTTCAAAGATCTTCTACATCAAGGTCATTAAAACTTGGGATTGTGCAGTAAATGGATAACCAAAAGCTACTAATTTCCTGAAGTAATTCAGGTTCAACCATCAAATATGGCACATGACTATTCATGGGAGTGTTCTAACACAAGACAATTCTGAGCCCCAAAAAATGTATGAATAAGTTAGCCGTCATCATTTCATGATTTGAGTGAACAGTGTTTAACCCTTTACCACATGGCAAATTTTGGACCAGTCAGAACTGAAAGCTTTTGCAGATGAGAAAATAACTGTGACACAAAGATAAAAATTTTCTTTTGGAAGGGTAGAAAACGTTTTGGGAAAAGGAGAAAATGCTGGTTACCAGCATTTTCTCCTTTTCCCAAAATGTTTTCAAAATTCCTTTTCCTAAGGGTCGTTAAAACTCGGGATTGTGTGGTAAAGGCTTAAAGCAAGATAAAACACCATTTAACTCTTTACCAGACTTTACATTTTAGAATTGTCCAAATTGAAAGGATTTGCAGATGATAAATTGTATGTGGCTTAAATAATGAGATTTGTTTTTGAGAGGTTACAAAACATGGTGGGGCAAGGAGAAAATGCTGGTAACCTTTTTTCACCCTATTTTCAGAAGGCCTCATCCCCAGGGCCGTTAAAACATGGGATTGGTGTGTAACAGGTTAAAAAAACAAAACTCCCAATGATTCTTCTTTTGCTACAATATTTTGAAAAGTGTTCTGCTCCAAGACAAATTCAGAATATAGAAGTAGTTGTTTATGGGAGATAATACCTGTCCAACTTGTACTACTAACTATAAGTGCAGGTCTGTGTGGTATGGAAATTACCTCCCCTTTCTCATCTTGTTTGGTGAATACAGTTTCCTTTGCTATTCTGAAAATCATAAAAAAAAAATTCACTGACAAATTACGGAAGACAACTTAAATATTGCATAAATGATGAAATTTGTCTTTGGAAGGGTAGAAAACATTGTGGGACAAGGAGAAAATGCTGGTTACCATGCTTTTTATAGTCCTTTTCCTCGGGGCTGTTAAAATTTGGGATTGTCTGGTAAAAGGTTTATATTTCTACTCATGACTCTGCTGCTATAGGAAAAATTGATTTTGGAATTGACTCAGTCAAATATGTCACAATCCAGTATTATTTTAACTCTTTACCAAACGACAAAACTGAAAGCATTTGCAGACGACACATTGAAAGTAGCTTAAATGATGATTTCTGTCTTTGATAGGGTACAAAACATTGTAATAAAAGGAGAAAATGCTGGTTACCAGCATTTTCTCCTTTTCCCACAATGTTTTCATAGGGCTTTTTCTTCAGAGTCGTTAAAACGCATGACTGTGTGGTAAAGAGTTAACAATCATTTTCTTAGTTTATTTGGAAGATGATTTGCAGCTAAAACAGAAGAATTATTCCATACTTTGACCCGAAAACAGCATATTTTTCACCTAGGCGGCTGAACAAGTCATGTTTCTCTGTAAGCGACGTTTCTTTAAACATCTCTGGTGGTCTGTCATACATAACATTTGCTCTGAAATACACATGAAAGCCTGTGGAATCTTTAATTCAATGAATTCATTAACTACTGCAGACTAACTTTTTCTGTCTTACAAAAGACCACTTTAGAAAACAGTGTGGCAAAAAGTGTTTGCTTGTATGGAGTTGTACACCATTTTCTACATTACAATAGTTATATTGTGGCAGCTGATGTACCAATCAGTGCTTTCCAATGGTTTCTTTCATCAGTGCTATTCATAATACTCTTCCCAACCCACTTGCTTCTTTTCCACGTAAAAATTATTGAAACAATCATCAGGGATAAAACAGGAATGAATCCTGTCACAATGACTATCAATAATTAACTCTTTACCACACAATCCCAACTTTTAACGACCCTGAGAAAGAAGCCTTTTGAAAACATTGTAGGAAAAGGAGAAAATGCTGGTAACCAGCATTTTCTCCTTTTCCCATAATGTTTTCTACCCTATCAAAGACCAATTCCATCATTTCAACCACATTTAAATTGATGTCTGCAAATGCTTTTAATTTGGATAAGTCTATATTTTTGTCGTGTGGTAAAGAGTTAACTGAAAGAAATCAGCCTATCTGGGAGAATTGAACTACTGACGCCTTGATTTCAAGCCCTGTTCATTACCACTTGAGCTACCAGCTTGGCTTGAGGCAAATGGATACTCCTTTGTGACAAGTATTATTTTTTGTCAAAATGTATACTTGTCCAAAATCCAAATTCATAGTGATAGTATATATTTAAAAATTATGTTTTTTGAACTCTTTACAAAACAAGATTGAGGACTTGTCAAAATCCAAAACATTTGCAGACAACAAATCAAATGTGGCTTGAATGGTGAATATTGTCTTTGGAAGGGTAGAAAACATTGTGAGAAAAGGAGAAAATGCTGGTTAAAAATACAATTTTTCTGTTCTGCTTCTTTTTATGCTACTTACCCTCTGACACGTAAAATCTAAAAATTTACTTCTTCAAAATCTACGGTAATAAAAGGACAAGTCCAGTATAGGACACACTCCTGGGAAACCCTTTCCCAAACTACCAATTGTTGACTCATCCACATTTTAACCCTTTCCCAGACGACAAATTTTGGACTGTCCAAATTGAAAGAGTTTGCAGACGACAATTTCAGATTTGATGAAAATGGCAGAAAGTTATCAAAGAGGGTAGAAAACACTGTGGGAAAAGGAGAAATTGCTCGTTACGAGCAATTTCTCCTTTTCCCACAGTGTTTTCAAAAGACTTGTACTGCAGACACGTGAAAACCAGGGATTGTTTGGGAAAGGGTTAAGTAACTGCAGGTGAAATTTTAACATTTCAAATTTGGTACAAATGAGCTCTAGTTCTCTCATACTCTAATGTGGGAAAAGCAGAAAATGCTAGTTACAAGCATTTTCTCCTTTCCTGGGGAGGAGGGGGCGGGGGTCATAAAAACCTGGGATAGTGTGGCAAAGGGTGACTTACTTTATATTCCAGTTGGTGTCTAAATCTTCTTTCATTGCAATTGTAACACAAATATTGCTTGATGCCCATCTTCCAAAAACTCTTTCATACCTGTAAGGAGTAAATGAAGGTGAATTTGAATTATACATTTACAGTGGTTAAACCCCATACCCTGCTAAATCAAAGGAATGGACAAAATTCATTGTATACTATCAACAGTTTAGGACCCAGTGATACCCCTTACATAGGTGAAACTCAAATAGTTCAACGATATCATAGAAGGCATACCAAGATAAGCTTACATGAATAAGTCTTTGAAAATATTATCAGAGATTGTATTTCCATATAATCCATTTTACTCCTTAGAGTGACAAATAAACCTAACACACATTTTCAGTCAAGCATTAACCCTTTACCACACAATTCCAAGTTTTAGCAACCCTAAAGGAGAAGGCTTTTACAAACACAATGATGTTTTAAAAATGTTGTCTGCTCTAAATTCGTTTCTACAGGCACATAGTTCACCTTTAGAGCACAAAGTAAACTAAACAGACATTTTCATGCTAAAAATAAGATCCAAATAATTGAAACTTCAAGGTTGCTTTTGTCCAGAATGTATCAACAAAGCAGACAATGTTGACCAGAGATTGGACTGCACATTTTGTGCAGTCTTATTTTTATCTTAATTGGCTACAATGGTAACAACAGTTGTGAAAGGCACTTTCAAGTAGATAAAACCCAAACCATTTAGCCAATTTGACCAATGGGTGACTGTATCCCATGGTGAGTCCCATAATGGTATAGCCATAATTGTGCCAGTCTATAACCAGTCGGCATCCTCTTGCATAGCAAATGAACAGACACACAATCAGCACAGGAATACAGGGTGGGTTCTGAAATTACAAAATTAATACATGTGTATAATGTTAATTTAGACCCTAGAATGGTAAGTAAATTAAATGAACATTTTCAGCTGGAAGGAGTGGCTTAAATATTGCAAACCCAAGTTTCTCTTGGACAGAGTATCACCCAAAAACATTGGAAAATGTAAATAAAAGCTTTGCCATCACTGTACATAGGAATGATTTAGTATGATCATTAGCTGCAGAATTGGCAAAAGCAACTTCTACAGGAGTCATGCTCCATGAAAATGTGCATGTCAATGGACCATTCTACCATTATATGGTTCAGCTGTTTCTAGGCAAAATAGATCTATATTATCTCATGACTTGCATGGTATAATGCCTTCTGAAGATGCATTAAACCTATTCTTCCTAGAAGACTGATCATAAATTTATGCATGTTAAGACCATGGTTCTGATAAATTGGCCAATCAGTGCTCAGTATTTGGTCTTCATATATCGCATATACAACACTTTATTATTCCATGATAAAGCTCATGCCTGTATCATATAGACAACTACACTAAATGTTGTCTATCCCATATATATTGCCTGCTGCATGTTTCATAATCTCAAGCCACTTTTCTAATGATTCAATTCTTTGATCTAAAGAGTACGCAAAAACACCTCCTATATTCCCAGGTAAGTTATATATCTCTGTCTTCACCAACCATTCTTAGAAAAAATCTCAAGTCTTATTCTCAAGAATTTTCTCAATTTGAAAGTAACTCTACTTCTGATTGGCTAAACCATATGGTTTAGCCAATCAGAAGTTGTGTTACTTTCTAAATCTAGAACTAGACTTGTAAAAGATATTAAGGATTTGTGAATATGTACCCTGAACTTTCAAAAAAGTGAAATTTAAGACAGATCCTGGAGTCCATAATCGAAGACACATGGACAGTGTGTCCTATTTGATTAACCTTTCAATTAACAATCAAGTCTTAACAATCCTGAGCAAGGAGGCTTTTAAAAACATTGTGGGAAAAGGAGAAAATGCTGGTAGCCTCCATTTTCTCCTTTTTCCACAATGTTTTTAATCCCTAAACCCTTTACCACACAATGCCACCTTTAAATGACCATAGGAAAGAAGCCTTTTGAAAACATAGTGGGAAAAGGAGTAAGTGCTGGTAACCAGCACTTTCTCCTTTTCCCACAATGTTTTCTACCTTATCAAAGAAAACTTGCACCATTTGAGCCACACTGAAACTGTCGTCTGCAAATGCTTTCAATTTGGACAAGGCTAAAATTTTGTCATCTGGTAAAAGGTAAACCAATAAATCAAATCATTTGGTTCACATCTACCAATGCTTTTAATATTGACATGTCTATTTATTATATTTTGATGTGTGGTAACATTAAAACCTTCACATTATCAAGCTGTATTTGAACTAGGCCATGTTATCCCATCAAGGGCAATTTCTCCATTGACCACAATGTTTTAAAGACATCTCCAGAATAAAAATAAATCACAATTTCTCACCAGAAGGAAATGGGATACTTGGAGTGAATAACCTTAAACTTCCAGTATCTTTACCCTTTAAGAGCCAAGCACAACCTAGATTACTTTTGTGGACAGCGTAGACCAAGATCAAACTGCACAGAAAGTGCAGTCTCATCTTGAATCCACAAAGAAGAGTTTTTGTACAAAATACTCCTGCAAAAGCAGCTTTCAAATTGTAATATTCTGGGGGTTTTTTTTGACGAATGGAAGAGTCTGTTTTATTCATACAGCACAAAGGATTAATAGATTAATTTGCAGTAAATCATATACCTTACACAGAAAGGACTGGGACTCAAAAATTTATGTTTCACCACACCTAATCTTGACTTTACTAAGGAATAGTGGATTCTTCCAAACTAAACAGCAGAGCTATAAAATATCAATCTTGGTTGTCTCGTAGAATGTTGTATGGTGTTTGACTCATTTCTTCCTACAGCATATTTCTAGCAGACTGACTTCAAGTTTTCTGATCTCAAAATAGTTTTTGTCTAGAAAAATCTAATTGTATTGGAAAGTGTAGATCAGAGATCAAACTGCACATTTTGTGCAGTCTGATCTTGATCTACACTCAAATTTCTGCCAATGCTTATTAATTCTCGCTTAGCAGCCTATGGACTCAGATTTCACTCATAATTATAATATGGCCAAAACATTATAGCAAAATGATAATTTGCTCATAAGATGACTCACATTTTGCCATGTTTTCATAGATCAGCTGCAGTGAGATGAAAACATATGAGTCATGCTCTGGTAAAAGGGGTCCTAATGCTTCTCCGTAGTGCATGCAACCGAGCAAGTCATCACATGATCATGGATCTATAATGTCCATTTTGTCTATCAACCAGCGGAATCATGAGGTGAAATGGGTCTGCAGAAAAATGACTAATAGCAAAAACGTTTCGGCCCAGGTCACTGTGCAGACTGACCCAGGTTACTTTTTGCAGATGCATTTAAGCCCCCTCTTCACAGAGCATGGCTCATATTCTGCAAGTGGTAACATGTCTGTCCTGTTATAATAGCTGTTGATAAATTAGTTTTAGCAAATGAAGTGGTAATTCATATAAGCCAAGGGGACTTAATGCATCTCTATGATGCACTATACTAAGCAACTTGGAAGTCATCACATAATTATATACATGTATCCATAAAATCCATTTAGTCTAACATCCGACTGAATCTGCAGGAAGAGTGGTCCTTGGACATGCAGAAAATTTACAAATACAGTAGCAAAAAGTATCGACCCATGTCAGCCTGTGTGGACTGTGCAGGCTGACATGAGTTGAAACCTTTTGCAGATGCATTAAGCCCACTTTTCACAGAGCATGGCTTATAAAATGGTGACAAACACAAAATTCATAAGACATTTATAAAAAAAGAAAATCAAATGCAAATACAAGTACTGAGGAATTGCTGGAAAAAATCTATTAATCTATCTTTTCATTTCATAAATGCAAAATCTATCAATCTATCTTTTCATTTCATAAATCTTTAAAAGTATTACTTACCAAGCAATATATCTAACACCTCTCTTAAGAGATTTAAAAAAAAAAAGGGAAGATCATTAGAATGGTTGTACACAAAGTACTAGATGATATTTCCAATAAAGAAACAAAAAACAAATAGGGCAAAAAGAAACCCATATAAATCAATCTACCTGTACTCTACTGTGTCAAACTGCCCTGGGAGACACTAACCACCCACAACCTCTTGACCCCAATTCTATCCTAAATGACCTCAGATGACCTTTGCCAGAGTTTCCTCACAGTAGTTAAAGTCCATTTCTCCTGGAGTCACCTACATTCATGTGTTTTTTCGTGAACCTTTGAACTCTAGTATAACCTTATATGACCTGACTCTCTTAGATCACTGCTGCCCAATGAGTCAATGACTTAACCTACTGCTACTCAGATAATTACATCTTTTCCCCTTATATCTTTTTTTTTTCAACCCCTTACCAAACAATCCTGAGTTTGAGTGAATCTCAGCACATAGACTTTTGAAAACATTGTGAAAAAAGGAAAAAATACTGGTAATCAGCTTTTTTACCCTTTCTCACAATGTTTCCTACCATGTCTAAGAAAAATTCCGTCATTCAAGGCACATTTGATTAGTCATCTGCAAATGCTTTAAATTTGGACATGTCTGAAGTTTTGTCCTGTGGTAAAGAGTTAACTCTATACCACACAATCCCGAGTTTTAACAACCCTGAGAAAGAAGCCTTTTGAAAACATTGTGTGCAAAGGATAAAATGCTGGTAATCAGCATTTTCTCCTTTTCCCACAATGTTTTCTATCCTATCACAGACAAATCTTACCATCCGATCATTATTTAAATTGACGTCTGCAAATGCTGTGAAGTTGGACCTGTCTAAAATTTTGTCATTTAGTAAAGAGTCAACTATATGAACTGCTGACAAAACCAATAGGGGGAAAGAATAAACTGCTCATGATGATGAGTAATCGCTTTTTTTACCCAACATGCATTCAGGTAAGTTGCAAAATGCAGCTTGCATTTCTTTCTTTTAGCTCCATATTTGCCATTTTGCTGATTCTGAGACACAGCCTGCATCATAATGGGTTGAAGGGTACTTTTTCCAGTAGCCTTTCGCTTTAATGGACTGATCCTATTTTAACTATGTAAGTTTTTCTATGCCCTAGAGAGCAAATAAAAAACAAACATTTTGTTCTGTATAAATATTGCACAGTTGTTGTTGCTGATTCAACTAGAGTATCTTAACACAGTAGACAGAGTAGATCTGGGCTCAGACTTATGCAGTATGATCATGATAAACACCATATGCAAAAGTGAAGTTGTTGAAAAATGCAGTCTTAAAGTTAACCTTAATAGCACTCAGTATATGAGACATGCTTTTTGAAAATGGGTTTAAATCATCTACAAAAGAGTACCGGCCCAGGTCAGCCTGCAGTCTGTGCAGGCTGACCTGGGACAAAACTTTTCTGCCATTGGTCAATTTTAAGTATGTCCAAGGATCAGTCTACTTTATGATTAAGTCTGTTTTTAAAAAAAGTGGCTATTATGGATCCATAATTATGTGATAGCTTGATTGGTAAAATTCTTCACCAAGATGCATGAAACCCCCTTAATCCAGAGTATGGCTCATATCGAACAGACTTCTCATTCTATACTAAAAAAAGAGAAATTTCATGGCAATTTTTTGCCAGAATATCAGGCTAACTAGAGGAAAGTGTACATGCAAGATCAAACTGCACATTCTTTGCAGTCTAATCTTGCTTTACACTTTCTGAAAAAGCATCAAGGACTAAAATGGCAACATTTACATGTAGGTTTTTTTACTGACAGTCTTCAGCATTCATTTGGCAATCATCAGGGTCAACTCTTTACCAAACAACAAAACTCTGGGCTGGTCCAAACTGAAAGGATTTGCAGACGACAAATCAAATGTAGTTCAAACGATGATTTCTGTTTTGGATTGGGTAGAAAACATTGTGGGAAAAGGAGAAAATGCTGGTTACCAGCATTTTCTCCTTTTTCCACAATGTCTTCAAAATTCTTCTGTTACAAGGTTGTTAAAACTCGGGATTGTGTAGTAACAGGTTAACTTTATGCTCTAATGATCATGAACTTTGAACTTTTCCAATATCATTATAAGGCTTTATTGATTTCCTTTTACAAGTTACCACCTGCGGACAACATTTTTTTTTTTTTCAAATCTTGAAGCAGACCTCTTTTGAAATCAAAGCAAACAATTCCTCCATTTGCCACCATCTTTCCATTTGTATTCACATATTAACCCGTGACCACACAACAAAATTTAAGACCTCTCCAAATCCAAGGTATATATACAGATGCCAAATTACATGTGGCTAAAATTGTGAAGTTGTCTTTGATAGAGTAGAAAACATTGTGGGGAAAAGGAGGAAATGCTGGTTACCAGCATTTTCTCCTTTTAGCACAATGTTTTCAAAAGTCTTCTTTCTCAGGGTCGTTAAAAATCGGCATTTAGTAGTAAATTAACAATTATATTTTCATAAGCTGTCTGTTGCAGTTCCGATAGTACTTAACTCTTCACCAAATGACAAAATTCTAGACTGATCCAAATTCAAAGAAATTGTAGATGACAAATAAACAAATACAAAGATACCAAAATGATTGGATTTGTATCAGAATTAGTAGAAAACATTGAGGGAACAGGAGAAAATTCTGTCCAAGTACACGCATAAGATCTCTTCTTAGTTCACAGGTCAGGGGTTTTCCTCTGTACCAAATGAGAAAATATCAGACTGGTCCATATTGAAAGTGTAATTATACAGACAACATATAAAAATTGATGAAAATGATGGGATTTGTGCTTGAAATCATTGCTGGAAAAGGATAAAATGCTGGTTAAAATCATTTTTTGTTTTCAAAATTCTTCTTCCCCAGGGTTATCAAACCAAGGATTGTTTGGTAACAGGTTCACCCCTTTTTCCAAACTTCCATGGTGTTCTCACAGCTTGTTCTCAAGTTCACAGTCTCCATCCATGGCATCAGAATAGAAAATGTCAC
Organism: Tridacna gigas; assembly: GCA_945859785.2. Classification (NCBI taxonomy): domain Eukaryota; kingdom Metazoa; phylum Mollusca; class Bivalvia; order Cardiida; family Cardiidae; genus Tridacna; species Tridacna gigas. The sequence goes on from OX244030.2 coordinate 51,179,243, forward strand.
TGCATGAAAAAGATAGAAGAATGCAGTTCTGAATCTTTTAGGCAAAATATTAAGTCTGAATCAAAGATGAGGTCTCTATCTTTCACAACTTTAGTTGCATTTGCAGACAGTGGAGATCAGGATAAGACAGCACAGATGAAGCAGTCTGATCTTTGGTTCACACAGTTTGGTTTGCGACATTTTGGTTTATGACATTTTGGACAAAATTTAATGAAGCCTTGATATTGCCATGATTTGGGTTTTACATGTATTTCTAGACTGAGAATATCTTTTGAGGTTTTCCGTGCTTTACAGTTTTAAGCCATAAGTGGGTTAATAAGAACAGAGTTCAACCTTAAAATGAGTATAATTAAACTACATTTTCAAACCCTGTGAACTAGTTAATTCATACCAAAATTACCTGACATACAAATTCTTTGACCCAATACAGCAATAATATGACTAGCATGTAACACATCTTCAAAAAGATTAACTCTTTACCAAACAACAAAATTTTAGACCAGTCCAAATTCAAAGCTTTTGCTTAAGACAAAATAAATGAGAATCAAAAATTGAAATTTGTTTTTGGAAGAGTAGAAAACATTGTGGGAAAGGGAGAAAATGCAGGTTACTAGCATTCTCTGCTTTTCCTACAATGTTTTCCAAAGCTTTCTTTCTCAGGATCATTAAAAGTCAGGATTGTGTGGTAAAGGGTTAAAAGAATAGGAAGAATTTTTTGTAACAAACAATTTATCTTCTCGCACAATAATTTCAAAATAATTCAAGAAAATGACTACATGTATTTGTCCCTAAAATATTTTTCCTCTAATATGTCACTTGCATGTGAGCAGTGCTCTAGAAAAAAGGGGTTAAATGCATCTTTGTAGTGCATTACACCAAGCAAGTCATTACATGATAAGGCTTCCATCTTGTCTTAAACCCAGCTAAATCACGATATTGTGATTGAGTGATATTTCTTTGACATGCAGAAAATTCAACAATAGTGAAAAGTTTCTGCCAGGTCAGCATAAAGTGTGCAGGCTGACATGAATCAAAGCTTTTTGCAGATGCATTAAACCTCCTTTTCACAGAGCATGACTCATTTGTATTTAAATAAAATGCCCAAATGTTGCCCCAATATACTTTCAAGATTGAAATCTTCAATTATTTCTAAAAATTACACTAATACAGTTACCAGGAGAAAAACTCTACCAAATGACAAAATTTTAGACTTGTCTTAATTGGAAGCATTTGCATTGGAAAAATTAATTGTGAAATTGATGAAATGTGTCTTTAAAATGGTAGAAAACAATTTTAGAAAATAAGAAAATTTCTCTTTTTCCAATATATTTTTAGACTAGCGAAGCTAGTCTATAGGCATCAAGATTGACCTAGAGTCAAAGTAAACAAAAAACCCCCTAGTTGCCAAATACTGCCTCACAGAAAATACTTCTCTCTGTTAGAAATCTTAATTCTGTTATATATGACAATTTTGACAAAAACCTCTAAATCTCTACCCCTCCAATTTGAACATGTCATCTTACAAATTAATAAACTGAACAAGATGTCATTTATAAGGTACAAGATCTTTGCTTATATGTAAATTAAGTGACCTATGCAAAGCAGAGAATCACTTATTCCTACACCACTGTAACATTATGAATGAAACTACTAATAGATACACCTAGGCAACTTGTACCAAATCCCAGCTTTATCAACTCTCAGTGGACAGGGAACCCTTGTCATTCCTCCTTTCATTCATTAGTTAAATCATTGTGTACAGTTAAACTGTTATGCTAAACTGTTATTCTGCATCTTGAACCCTTTACCAAACAATGCCAAGTTTTAACGACAACATGGAAGAATTTCTTTGAAAACATTGCAGAAAATGGAGAAAATGTTGGTCACCTTTTCCCATATTGTTTTCTGTCCTTTTGGGAATCAGGTTTCATCAGTTCAGCCACATTTAATTTATGGTCTGCAACAGCTTTGAATTTGGAGGAGTGTAAAATTTTTCGTTTTGTAAAGAGAGTTAAATAGTTAAGTACATCTTGTGCTATTGGATATTGACTAATTGACTGCCTGGTGTTTAACGCCGTTTTCAACATCATTTCAGTGATGTTGCGGCGGCCAGAGCACCTATCCATGCTTTCCTGGAGTTTCTTTTACCAGCACTACCGTGACTCAATGACCTTTTGTGGATTAAAATAAGACTGCACAGAGCATGCAGTCTGATCTTGGATCTACATTGTCCGATAAGAGGATATTATTTTTTTTCTCCAAAATGTAACTTTGAAATAGCAACTCAGATGTTTACCACTGGCTTAAAAGTTTCATTTAACATTTTATAGCAGGTTTATGGTTAAACTTAAACTGGATTATAGTTAACCAATAGCACGCACAGCCCCGGCAGCTCAGTCGGTAGCATACAGGACTTGAGAACAGGTGAAGTCGCTGGTTTGATCCCCGACTCAGCAAATTTCTTTCCAAGGATCGATGATAGTCATTGCAACAGGATTAATTTCTTTCTCACATTTTGATGATGGTTATACACGTGGGAATGCAGCCAAAGGCTTGGAATGAATATTGTGCGGAGTACTGGTAAAACAAACTCCAGGAAAGCATGGATTTGTGCACTGGCCACCGCTACATAACTGAAATAATGTTGTGCACTGGCCACCGCTACATAACTGAAATAATGTTGAAAACTGGGTTAAACACCATACGAACAATCAATCAATCAAATTCGCTAGTCTATCAGTACTTTCAGTACTTGATTTTTCAAAAGCTTTCTTCCTCAGGGTTGTTAAAATACCAGATTTTTTGGTAAAGGGTTAAAGAAATATTAGGCTAAAATGAAAAATATTTTCAATTTTCTATTCTGAATTTGTTTTGTTTGTATGATATTTAAAACCGTTTCAACATTACTTCAGTTATACCATGGCAGCCAGTGCACCTAACCATGCTTACCTGGAGTTCCCTTTACCAGTACTAAATGCTGCATGAGGTTCTTTCCAAACCACATAAACATCCTTTAAAGAGGAATGAACCCTGTTGCAATGAATGTCATCAATACTCAAAAAGAATGAATAGATCTGGGGATTTGAACCAGTTACCCTTGGGTTTCAAGCCCTCTATCTTAGCAACAGAGCTCAGCTGTTTTTTGTCTGTACAGTAAGAATGTCTTGGATTTTGGAAGGCTCAAAATTTGCATCAGTATCAATGGTTAAAATCAAGCTAAACAAGCTAAATCTGATAGTCTTTTTTGTTTGTCAAACACCATTTTCGAGGGCTTTTGAAAAGATTGTGTGAAAAGAAGAAAATGTCAGTAACTAGCATTTTCTCCTTTTCCCAAAATATTTTCCTTTTGAAAGATTAATTTCATGTTTTGAGGAATTTTAATTTGTTGTCTGCAAATGCTTTAAATGTTGACAAGTCAAAAAGTCTGATGTTTGGCAAACTCAGACCAAGAACATTAACAATTATATTGTACTGGAAAAATGCTTCCATTTTCCATAAGGTTCTCAATAATTATGATCTGCCGAGTTGTGTTAAGAAAACCTGTATATGATGGAAAAGGCAACAAATAAGGATTATGGGAAAATGTTTTTTACATCAGACATGGCGGACATTGGCCTAACTGTACTATGTTACAGGATGCTTGATTCAGATCAGTATTGATTTTTGCCTCTCTTTTTCATGGTCACTAGCGCATGTGACATAGTATTTGTCAGAGAGGTCAAGAGGATCAAGTGGATCTTTGACCTCTGCCTTGCTGGCATGCAAAGAACTCTATCCTTAGACCTGGTAATGGAACATATGAAGAGGTGCACTGGTTGCTGTAACATACGTGAAACGACGAAATTTTAGACTAGTCCAAATTAAAAGCATTTGCAGACGACAAAATAAATTTGACCGAAAAATTTAAAATTATTTTAGGAAGGGTAGAAAACATTGTGGGAAAAGGAGAAAAATGCTGGTTACTAGCATTTTCTCCTTTTCTCACAATATTTTCAAAACCCTTCTTCCTCAGGGTCGTTAAAAGTCGGGATTACATGGTAAAGAGTTAACCATTTACTTACACAACATCACTTACTCTTGCAAGGAACTTTTTTACAAGGCGTCAGAATTTTAGACTTCTTCAAATTGAAAGTATTTGCAGATATCAAATTAACTGTAGGTAAAATGATGAAAATTGCCTTTAAAAGGGTAGAAAATATTTTTGTAATGTTGTAAAACAAGAGGACCACGATGCCTTGAACCACTTACCTGTGCCCAGGTACCTTTGAGAGAATCATATGAAGTATATTCAAGATCAGGACAAACATTCTGGCCAAATTTCTAGAGTACTGGACTGAAAATGTGGCCTCTAGAGTGCATACAAGGTAATTTTTGACAAGAGCACAATGAACTCCCTATGCCCAAAACAGCATAATTACAAAAGCTCATCTTATGTCCCCAGGGTTGTTAAAACTCAGGATTGTTTAGAAAAGAGTTAAAACATTGGTGGGAACAAATGAGTGAGCAATAAATAGACTTGCTTGTCACATAACTTGGCTATGGTAGATTGCGGTAAGATACACACACATAAAACATGACTGCAGGACACTCAAAGTCAGTTGAGTGGGCATTTTCGTTTTTTCTGTGTCACAGTTGTCTTTCTGGGTCTTCTTTCTAAAACACCATGATTTTAATCATTACCAAACAGCCTTATTTCATGGCGAACTAGATTTGACCAATATCTGAATTGGAAGATGAACTTGGATGGTCACAAAATACCAATGATAACCCAAAAATGGTGAAAACTTGGCTGTCGCAAAGTGGATTGGATAAAATTGACCATTTCATGTAAGATAAATTTGGCACATAACCTTACACTTTGTCAATTTTTTAAAGCTAAGATAATACTTGATTTTAGAAAATTACTTACCAATATGTTAATTTCCAAATCAAACCACGGACAACTACTTAATAATTGTCGCAAATATTCAAGTCAAGAACGTTAACACATTTTCGTCACATACAAACATACCAGAAAGTATATAAAAACAACCACTATTATAGTGAAATAAATCGTAATATATGTGGGTTTGAAAAACTGCTAGTAAAACATGCTTTGGCGTAAGCATGAAATGACGATTGCGCAATATTCATAATATTCAAAAGTGGGATGTTAAGAACTGTCAAGTATGTGAAACATTCTGCTTAGAAAAACATGCGCATCGGATTTTACAGCTATTTAGGAAAACATGCACAATGATCAAACCAATTTAACCCTTTAACAAATGACAAAATTTAAGACTTGTCCAAAATGAAAGCATTTGCAGACTAAATAGTAAATATGACTCAAAAGCTGAAATTCTTTGGCGGAAATGCTGAAAACAATGTAGGAAGAGAAGAAAATGTTGGTAACAAGCATTTTCTCCTTCACCCACAATGTTTTCAAAAGCCTTCTTCCCTTGGGTGGTTAAAACTTGGGTTCATGTGGTAAAGAGTTGAAGAAAAGCATTCAAAACTATCCATAGGTCAGTTAGTAAGTATAGATGGGGAAGGAAAGACAGACATGAGAAAAGAGAGAGCGTAGGTTGTGTTGGTTCGTGTTCTATCCAAGGGACATCACCTTTTCTAATCATATTAGAGTCACAACCATACTTACTGGTCCTATTTTCAGATAAAGCTGATAAAAATTTTGCACTTGCTATGCTGCTTGAAATATATGAGCCATGCTCTGGCAAAAGGGAGCTTGATGCATTTCAGTGATGTATGATACCCATCAAGGCATCACATAATCAGGGATCCATAATAGCCACTTTTTTTAACAACCGACTTAATAATGAGGTAGACTGGTCCCTGGACATACAGAAATTGACAAATAGCGAAAAGTTTCGGCCCACGTAAGCCTGCGCGGACTGCGCAGGGTGACCTGGGTTGATACTTTTCGCAGATACATTAAGCCCCCTTTTCACAGAGCAAGGCTCAGTTATCTATTTGTTTGACCAACAACACCAGTAAGTGATTTATCAAAAAATTGATTATGTCACAAAACTGAAGTCCATTCTATACATGGATCCGTGGAAATCGATATTTGACCAATCAGGTCATGGCATTTATTTGGCCCGATGTGCAGCCTTGCTGTCTGCTATTTTGGCTCACAAACAAGCGACCGTTAATGATGGAGAAGTGCGATATTATGTGTGTTTACAACGCTTGAATTTTAGGAAAAAGTTTAAAAGATGTGCTTTGCAATCGTGTACTGCTTACATGAGATATACGAAGAGATTATAAGTTTGGATTATGATTATGATTGACAATGGGACATGAGCAAAGAGTTTGATCAATGCTATATTACGCAATGGATTAATTAATGTTAGTTCTTTTGTTTTTTTTTTCTCTGAAACTCTCCGAAAAAAAAAACTTAAACTGTTTTACAGTGGAAAACAAAGGTAAAATATATGAAATACTAATAAGAGAAAGTATGTTCACTCAAATAGTTAATCTTGTTTAATAACATCTGCACATCCAAAAAGGGGCATGTGTCATCAATGTTTCAGTTTGACGTTAACATTAGCCTTGGTGCATGAAGAATGCTGAATGTGTAGATACAGATCAGAGTGCAAAAAAAATGCAGTTTATTCTTGGATTCAAACCATCTGCTACTTAAATTAAGTACATTTATGTGTATTTTTTACTGAAGGTACATGTAGATTTCAATTATTAAACAGAGTAAGTTCTATTTTGTACAGTTTTGGAAGTTTAGCTCAAAAGGCAACTTATGTTAATTGAATCAGCTTTTGACTTAGCCATATTTAGGTGGATTTGCACATCTGCCATTTCAAAGGGTATGTCGGTAAACTGATAACTGATAAGATGTGTGTTTGATTGCCGCTGTAATCCACTCGACCACCCGTTGTCTTCAGTATATCATAAGATAAAACAAACTACCGCCAATGATATTAACAAGTTTGTTAATTGACAGCACACTTTACACTTTTTTAAAATCGTCAGGCAACCATTTACCCTTAACTTGAAATTTAAACATTTCTCAGACTTCCACCTCTCTGTTGAATGAGACAATTTATAAATATTTCAAAATGCTTGTAATAAAGTGTAATTTATTATTGAATACGATGTTGAGACAACCTAACAAGCCTTACAAAAATATTAATCATCTTTAATTCTATTATTTTCAAGCAAAACTGCAGAGGATAATGAGTTATTTCATTCTTTCTCGTAGAAGTTCAAAACTTTGCTGGCACATGCATTACATTGTCCGTAGCCCCTGAAATTCACACTTTTTGTACAAATCCTTATGTAAATAAGTTCAAGTATCCATATATTTCTTGCCGAGAATCCATCATCGGCAGAAACATATGAAAAGGAATATTTTTCCGGAATTTAATCAAAAGAAACAGGCATGACAGCGCGATTTAAGTGGCCTTTCTGCTATACTGTGTATGTATTTACTGCGTTTGTTTGTGAGCCCTTAATGACTGTAACCAAGGAAGTCAGTTTATCTCATCGCCACGGATCCATGTATTCTATGAGAAGCAAACCATTATTGAAAACACTATGGCCAAAGGAGAAATTGCTCACAAGCAAGCAGTTTCACCTTTTTTCACAATGTTTTCATATACACTGAAAATATCAATTCAGTTTGGTCATCTACATTCTACAAGGACATTAATTTTGAAATTTTGTTTGTTTATAAGGTGTTTCTTTAATGCCATTTTCAACATTACTTCAGCTGTATTATTGCAGCAGCCAGTGCACCTATCCATGCTTTCCATGAATTTCTTCTACCAGTACTTTGCACAGTATTCTTCCAATGGCACTAGCTGCTTTCCAACATAACCATCAGTGGTGAGAGAGGAATGAATCCTCTTGCAATGATTATCATAAATTCTAGGGGAGAAATTGGCTGCGCTGAGGATTTCAGCCAGCCACTCCATAGTCTCAGAGTTCTTGCTAGGAAGGGCAATTCAAAATAAATGCTGCAACTTCGTTTTAGGTGATGATGAGTTTTTCAGTTCAAATACAAGCATCACACTTGGATAAAATCGGACATGACCAAAAAAAACCTCTATCTACCCAGTATGAAATACCGTTCCAGATATGGTATGATGACATAGCCCACGAGTGGACTACTTTCATCTTGGTTTCTAATTTGATTGGTCATGTGGTTATGTTAAAATATTCATCTGCCATTAATGAAAAATTTTGTTGTTTCTTTGTTTTTCACCTTCGAAACCATTTTTTAAAAAATTTATTACCATTTTCAAACAAAAGTGTTCAATTTGCAATATTTTGTGGTTAGGAATACTCCTAGTATATTGTAGCAACTCTCCTGTGGCTTGTTATTTGCTTCTCTGTGCCTAAGAACATTCTAAAATTTAGCCTGATCTTAAAGTTTGGTCTCACGAGATATGATATTTTCGCATGTAGATTTTCCAAAGATTCCTTCATGCTTTCAAGAGTTTATCTACACCCACTGTGCAGTCAAAATTTGATAATCTACGACCAACAGTCAAAATAAGTCTATTAACTCTTTACCAAAACAAAATTTTACAATAGTCCAAATTGAAAGCATTTGCAAAGGACAAAATAAATGTGACTGGAAAATCAAAATCTGTTATGGAAAGGGTAGAAAGCATTGTGGGAAAAGGAGAAAATGCTGGTTCATGGGGGTCATTAAAAGTCAGGATTGTGCGGCGAAGGGTTAAAATACTGAATGTGAACAACAGATTGAGGCATAGTGATTACTTCAACATCAGCTGAAGCCTTTATCTACCAACTTCAACTCTTTGTGCTTTCTCCACTCTCTACATATATTACAAGGTAAGTGAGAGAAACCAACAACAATTCATAAGGCAGTGCTTATTTCATACCTGCATGAGAATATGTCCACATTTGGGCATCAGCAGTAATGTACAGGCAAGTGATACTGACTGCCAGGCTACCTTAGTGATATACACAATCAGCCTTGGAAAATCTGAAATCAGATAGAATTGTTTAACCCTTTACCACACAATCCCAAGTTTTAATGACCTTGAGAAAGAAAGCTTTTGAAAACAATATGGGAAAAGAAGAAAATGCTGGTAACCAGCATTTTCTCCTTTTTCCTACAATGTTTTCTCCTAAATTAAGGCAAGTTTCATCATTGGAGCCACCCTTGATTTGTCATCTGCATGTGCTTTCAATTTGGACAAGTCTAAAACTTTGTCATATGAGAAAGTGCTAAATCATTACTGAACGACAAAACTTTAGACTGGTTCAAATTGGAAGCATGTACAGATAACAAATTAAATGTAGTTCAAAAATTGAAATTTTTTTGAAAAGGGTAGGAAACACTGTGGAAAAACGAGAAAATGCTGGTTACCAGCATTTTCTCCTTTTTCCACAATGTTTTCAAAAGGGTTTTTTCTTCAGGGTCATTAAAAGTCTGTATTGTGTGGTAAAGAATTAACCTTATGATCATGATGAGTTACATAGGGGTCTGGAGTACTATCCCTTAGGAACAAAGGACCAATTCTGTTATTTCATGGTGTAAATCAAGATCAAGGGGCCATATTCACCACCCATCCTAAATTTCATTCTAAGTCCAATTCTAGATTAGTTATTGTCTTTCTTGTCTCAACATCTCCTGAAGAAGGTTTTCTCACAATGTTTTCTATCCTTTTCACATTTTGTCAAATGACAAAATATTGAAAGCATTTGCAGACAACATATTTAATTTCCCTCAAAAGATGCAAATTGCTTTTTAAAGGGTAGAAATCATTGTGTGAATAGGAGAAAATGCTGGTTACCAGCATTTTCTCCTTTACCCACAATGTGTTCAAAAGCTTTCTTCCTAAGGGTTGTTATAACTGCGGATTGTGTAGTAAAGTGTTAAAGACAAAACTTATCATTTGATTGACATTCTGATCATCTGTAAATCAATATAGACAATGCTAAAATTTTGTCCCCTAGTGAAAGAGTTGGATGTAACTCTATACCGCACAATCTCAAGTTGTAAAGACCCTGAGGGTAAAAAAAAAGAAAGTTATGAAAGCATATGGGAAAGGGAGAAAATACTTGTGATCAGCATTTTCTCCTTTTCCCACCATACATGTATGTTTTACCCTTTCAGAGAACCATTATCTGATGCACATTTTATTTACCTTCAGCATATACCTTTAATTTGGACTAGTTTTAAAGTTTCTAGTCTGACAAAGAGCCAAGGCAAGTATTCACAAATCTTTTGAGCTCATTTTGAAGCTTTGACTGTTTCTGCTATTCTTAGTTTACATCCATAACTTGATATTGCTTTTTTGATTAGAGAAGTTAGTATATTTCTATACGTGAAAATGTACACACCAACAGAGCTTTGACAGCATTCATAAAAAGAAGCAATTTCTCTTTCTATCTGAATGTTTTCAGAATTTATTCTTTGCCATTGTTGTCTTTTTATCAGAATGTTTTCAAAATTTATTCTTTGCCAATGTACAGAAATTGGATTCTCATTTGATTTAATGGATGACACAAAATGCTTTTCATTGCCTTTTCAGAATTTATTCTTTGCCATAGTTGTCTTTTTATCAGAATGTTTTCAAAATTTATTCTTTGTCAATGTACAGAAATTGGATTCTCATCTGATTTAATGGATGACACAAAATGCTTTTCATTGCCTTTTGCACTTTTTTCGTACTGAATAATATGTTTGTGAATTTAAACATGACTGTGCTGTATTTTGTAACATAATTATGATGAAACTTAAAACTTACTCTTCAGAAATTTTGGAGGTTCTGTCAAGAAATGAATTTTGACTTTTTCATCATTTTTCAGACCGTCTTGTAATTCTGAACCTGGAAAAAAGAACTGATAAGCTAGATCTGTAGATCTAAATAAGTAGTCTGTATTCACCTATCATTTTTAAGAACAGTTTTAGCCTTATTCTAAAGAATTTTCTAAATCTTAAAGTAACACAACTTCTGATTGGCCAAACCAATTGTTTAGCCAATCCAAAGTTGAGTTACTTTCTACATCTAGAATAAGACCAGGAATGAAACTAAGAATGGTTGGTGAATACTGGCCCTGAAAACAAAACCATCTAAATAACAGGATCAGCATCATAACAGATGATTGACGGAATGGCATTTTACACCTCTTTCAACATAAATACAAACATACCATGTAATGGTGATGGTGACAGCTCATATATACATGTGTTTCCTTGGTTTCAATGGTATTTGTACTATACAACGGCAATGGAATGCTTTGACTCAGGGAAGCTCCATTGAAACACCAAGGGCAATAGAGTGCCTCACAGATTAAACCCAGAGCTTTTGGAATGCATTACAAATCTACCACTTTGACTACTGTGTTATGCAGGACTGCTGCATCAGGTTCTCGCTCTGTACCACACAATCCTGACTTTTAACGACCCAGTGAAAGAAGCCTTTAGAAAACACTGTGGGAAACGGAGAAAATTCTGGTAACTGGTAACCAGCATTTTCTCCTTTTCCCACAGTGTTTTTAACCCTTTCCAAATAAATTTTAATTTTTCAGCCACGCTGGTTTTGTTGTCTACAAATGGTTTCAATTTGGACCAGTCTAATATTTTGTTGTCTGTCCTGCTAGCCAAGGAATACCAAACTTTTGGAAGGGACACCTGTGAGGAAAGTCCCAAATTTTGCTGAATAATTGCTTTAGGAGAACTGTTCTGAATGTAACAAGCCATGCTTAACTCTTCACTAAAGAACAAAGATTTAGACTAATTCAAATTCAAAGCAGTTGCAGACTACATATTAAATGAGGCTCAAATGATGGAACTGTCCTAGATAGGATTACCAGCATTTTCTCCTTTTCCCTCAATGTTTTCAAAAAGCCTTCCTCTTAAAGGTCATTAAAACTAGGGATTGTGTGGTAAAGGGTTAATGTTTGTTTTCCATTGAGTTAAACACTGAAGACTTATATATTTCATGTGTGATGCAAGTCCTGGTAGATCTATAAAAGGTAAATTTGCGGAAAATGATAACGACATTTAGATCTAGAAATAGATCTAGATCTATTGGCAGTATTTAATCCTTCACCAAAAGAAACAGTATTTCAGTGGTCCTAAAGAAGAAAGCTTTTTAAAGTATATTTGGAAGGGAAGAAAATCCTCAGCTGCTAGCATTTTCTCCTTTTTCCACAATGCTTTCAACTCTGTCAGAGACTAGTTTTGTGGGGTTTCTTTTTGAAAAAAAAAAATAGAAAACAATGTGGAAAAATGAAAACATGCTGGTCACCTGCACTTTCTCCTTTGGCAACAATGTTTTTCTTTCCATGTTTTGAGATCTCTCACAGTTCAAATCACATATAATTTGTTGTTTGTGAATGCTTTCAATGACAGGTTCTAAAATTATGTCGTCTGCTCATAATTAGCATTCGGATAATCTCTGTCTTTACCTCCATATCCAACCAGATCGACTGTAAACCCTCTCTTTAGAAACGACAAGGAATGATACTGCATGCGAGGGCTACGTCCAATGTCTCCGAGGACTATCACACACACACTTTTCTTTCCTGGTACAAAGTAGTTGATGGCGACATACAAAACCAGAAATAGTGGTGGCGTCAACAGAAAAATAGAGCCAACAAACAGCATTGTATCTGAATTTTCAAAACTGAAAGTAACACGACTGCAGCGCATGTGCCGCTTGTATCGTGTACAAATTGTATCTATGTCACCGAGAAGCTCATTAAATGACTTGTCATAAGCAACATGCTCAGCGTCTCGGTGACTAGGACCTAATTTGTAAACATAACATCAAAACCAAAAATTTATGAAAAATGCGAAAGAAATGTTGACAAATAGAAGAGAGAAGATGGACGAAGAGGATGAGTTGACCGATAGAACATACCTGAGCAGTCAGGCTTACGATACAGAGGACAGTCAAAATGTTACAGTTTTCATAGAATCTATTTTCCTATGGCCTTCCTCTGTCCTGTTCTCACTCTTTCACTACCTCTGTCTGTCGCTTTATCTGTCATACTCAAGGTCTGTCTGCCTCTCTCTGTCTGGCTGTGCGTCTGCCTGTTTGTCTGTCTGTCTTCGTCTCTGTCTTTCTCCTCGATCACTGTCTCTCTCTCTCTGTCTCAATCTCTCTGTCTCTCTCTCCCTCTCTCCCTGTGTCTCTGTTAGAAGAGCAAATGTGGTTTCGAGGCTATCAGTGTTGAACCTCAAAATATTCAAGTACTAATGTGTTTAACCCTTTACCACACAATCCCGACTTTTAAAATGCTGAGGAAGAATGCTTTTGAAAACATTGCAGGAAAAGGAGAAAATGCTGGTAACCAGCATTTTCTCCTTTTCCCAAAATGTTTTCTGCCCTATCAAGGACAAAGATCTGCAAATGCCTTCAATTTGGACCAGTCTTAAATTTTGTTGTTTGGTAAAGAGTTAAGGAATTAAGTAGAATTTTATTAAATACCGTTCAGGGCCAAGCTACGTTCATATTTAAGTTTCAAACAACTTTGGTTTTTTCAGACGCTGTACAGATTAATTTTAGACAGATAAGAAAGTAAAAGAAGTGACAAAAAAGAAAAAAAATATACGAAGGAAACAAAAGGACTATAACTGAATAGTATGGAAAACATTGTGGGAAAAGAAGCAATTGTATGCTATAAGCAATTGCTCCTTTTCCCTCAAAGTTTCTATAGCAATCCTTCTGCATGGACATTAACAGTTTCAATGGTAAGAGTTAAGTGAGAACATTTTTGGAAGATTAATGAGCAGCCACATGACAGAATGCATCCCTTTATCCCTGCTGAGCATTGTTTTGATTTTGTTTATATGGGAGAGCAACCTGTAGCTTTAACCTATACCAAAGGACAAATTTTAGACCTTTCCAAAGTGAAAGCATCTAGACACAACAAATTTGAAAAATGATGAAGAAAGACTTAAGTTTTCTGATAGAGGAGAAAACTTGTGGGAAATGGAGAAATTGCTTGCTACAAGCAATTTCTTTATTTTCTACAATGTTGTCTTAAACTCCCTTCCCCAGGATCATTACAATAGGGGATTGTTTAGTAAAGGGCTAAAACATTTATGTTTTAATACCAGTAATTGCCATGATATAACTGAAACTGCTGAAAAAGGCATTAAACACCAAGAAACACATGTATAATGATGCAGCATCATATTCAGCTGATATCATAAAATTTATCTGATCAAATTTTCTTCCAGTCCAAAGGATTCAGTGTTCCTGACTTCAGTGTAATGTCTTGGAATCCTCAAGCACCAGCAGGCATTCATTACCTCAGTTTGCTACCCTTGGGGAAGAATAATGAGCCCAACACTGGACAAGGCAGTTTAACAGGAAAAATTAAATCTTCAAAAGTACACAGAAAGCAAAGGTTGAAAGAATTTAATACAGGCAAAACTACTTGTAGAAATATTTTAGGTAAGTATTAAATGGATTAAGTTACCAGTTAACTTCATACACATTTCTTTTCCTTTTCCAAAAAAGAGAAAATAAGGTACTTGAAGAGAAGTGGTGATGGTGATTTATAGCCAAATAAAATTAACTCACTGTAATAAAACACTTTGATTGTTGCAGTCATTTTGGCAATAGTGTGATGATACATTTTTCTATTTGCAGATGAGAAAAGACTGCGGACAGCATGCAATGAAAATGATTTAATTACAGGTATAATTGTCTTCAACACATTACCACTTTGTCATCTTTCAACAGACCATTGCTACAACTATTGTAGCTAGAAGGGAAATGCCCTTTGATATACAGTTATTATTTTTTTGCCATAATTTTTTTCACATGGATTCATGCGTTTAATGATAGCACTAGAAGTAGAAGTGACATATACTAGATATTATATGCTTGTTATGAGTAATGTAATTGCATTATCATCATCATGAAGCGAGGTATAGATATATTACTGAGATTGGCCTACAAGTCTCTAAACTGAACACAAATACAGTAAATAAGTCCATGGAATAAACGCAGCAGATCTTTATTTTTCACATACAAAATTTTATTTCGATTTCTATGACAGTCCTGATTATAGAGAGCATATTTACATATTAAATGTTTTTCTGTGGTCATGTGTATGAGTCTTTCACTATATGAAATTTGAATGAAATTAGCAGTCAGTTCATTTGCATTATTGTAAAAACCTAACTGAATAACTATAATAGCAGAACATTGAAACAATGGTGTTTGGGTCTTGCTGTCATGCAAAAATATCTGTGGCGTTATTGAAGATATTTTCTCAAACTCCAACAATTTAAGTATCAAAAGAGAAATCTCTGTTACTACTGGAGATATTTACTTCAAACTTGGACAAGTTGTTAACTATCAAAAGGGAAACTCATACAACAAGGGCGGATGGTAGTCAAGATTAGACTACACAGAACATGTAGTGTGATATTTGATCTATACTTTCCGCTTTGTTGAGACATTCTGCATGAAAGCAACCTTGAATTTGCAATAACTTTGGTCTTAATAACCAGACTGAAAATGTCTGATTGCTTTATTCTGCGCTTCAAGGTTTAAGCTATGAGTGAGAATGCTTATCTGATGATGCTTGCTGTGGACTGTGTCCAAGCTTACCATCATTTCTTTGTTCTGTTTCAGTAATTGAACTCTTAGAAGGCGGTGCTGATCCTTCCTGTGGGGATGATAAAAAACGTACACCACTCCATTTTGCTGCCTCTCAGGGTCATGAAAAAATAGGTAACTGCTTCAGTTTTATGAAAAAAAAAATTGCATCAATTGAGCTGTCATTGTCTAATGGAACCCATTATTGTACTTGGCAATTTCAGCCTTGACAATATTTTAGATTGGTATATCGAAAGCATTTGCAGACAACAAAGATATGTAGATCATTGCTACAATGACTGATTTGTCTGTGAAAAGGTAGGAAATATTGTAAGAAAAGTAGAAAATGCTGGTTTCTCCTTTTCCTAAAATATTTTCAAAATCAAAAGCCTTTCTCATTAGGGTTGTTAACCCTTTACCACACAATCCCAAGTTTTAACGACCCTGTCTGTGGAAGAAGCCTTTTGAAAACATTGTAGGAAAAGGAGAAAATGCTGGTAACAAGTCTATATTTTTGTCTGGTTAAGAGTTAAAATATAGATTTGTTTGATAGAGTAATCAGAGCTCCAGATAGAGGGAGTGATTTTGATTTCAAAATTGAAAATACTAATCATTTTCCACTAAACCCTATGTTATGGGTACTCATTAGAATCGTCTCATCGAGAGGATTCTAATGAGTACCCACTACAGAGGGTTTGGAAGAGAAATAATGGATTTAGAACACCATCACTCCCTTTTATCTGGAGGTCTAGACTTAAAAATTACACCAGCCCCAGTAGCGTAGATGGTAGAGCATGAGACTTTTGAAAGTCAAATCTCAGGTAACTTGTGTGAGATCAATCCCCATGGATGGTCATCTAAAAATACTCAAAAGTCCTTCAGATGAGATGTTAAACAGAGGTCCCCTGTGGTGGTGGTATACACTGAGTATTTTCAAGAACCAGTCGTAACTTTGGATGGGTTTCATCCCGTATCTTGCACTATGCCCCGTAACAAAATTAACATTCTTCTTGCGGCATTGCCCATGTAGGCATCCAGTGGTGACAATAAATAAGCAAGAGTCAATCAATCAATAAAGACTTCAATACTAGTATTTGTTCTTTTTGTGACTTGTAATAATTTTTTAACTCACCTGAGCACGAAGTGCTCATGGTGAGCTATCGTGATCGTGCTGTGTCCGTCGTGCGTCGTCTGTTATCAACTTTTTACCTTGTGTATGCTCTAGAGGCCACATTTTCAGTCCAATCATCATGAAACTTGGTCAGAATGTTTGTCTTGATAAAATCTGGGATGAGTTCGAAATTGGGTCATGTGGGGTCAAAAACTAGGTCACTAGGTCAAATCTTAGAAACGTTGTGTACGCTTTAGAGGCCACATTTTCAGTCCAATCCTCATGAAACTTGGTCAGAATGTTTGTCTTGATAAAATCTGGGACGAACTTGAAATTGGGTCATGTGGGGTCAAAAACTAGGTCACTAGGTCAAATCTTCGAAAAACCTTGTGTACGCTCTAGAGGCCACATTTTCAGTCAGATACTCATGAAACTTGGTCAGAATGTTTGTCTTGATAAAATCTGGGACGAGTTCGAAATTGAGTCGTGGGGTCAAAAACTAGGTCACTAGGTCAAACCTTCGAAAAACCTTGTGTACGCTCTAGAGGCCACATTTTCTGTCAGATACATGTGAAATTTGGTCAGAATGTTTGTCTTGATAAAATCTCTGAAGAGTTCAAAATTGGGTCATGTGGGGTCAAAACCTAGGTCACTAGGTCAGATCTTCGAAAAACCTTGTGTACGCTCTAGAGGCTACATTTTCAGTCAAATACTTATGAAACTTGGTCAGAATGTTTGGCTTGATAAAATCTCGGACGAGTTCGAAATTGGGTCATGTGCGGTCAAAAACTAGGTCACTAGGTCAAATCTTCGAAAAAACTTGTGTACGCTATAGAGGCCACATTTTCAGTCAGATACTTGTGAAATTTGTCAGAATGTTTGGCCTATTGACTCAGGTGAGTGATCCAGGGCCATCATGGCCCTCTTGTTGTAGGTCTAGAGATAGCCTGTACACTACAGTGATGTTTTAATACCTTGTAGATTTTTCTTCTGTTTTCATAATATGATGTTTCAGTGAAAGCCTTGCTGGACAAGGGAGCTGATCCAAATAAAAAAGATTTTATTGGGAATACACCATTACACTTGGGTAAGGAACATGCAGCTTTTTTGTGCTGTCTAAGCCTGTTTGGCTGGTGTTAACGATAAGGAAGAACATGGCTCTTACAGTATTTTCATGCCTAACCCTCTACCTCACAGTACCCTGTTGTAAGGACCCCTAGGAGGAAGGCTTTTGAAGACTTGTGGGAAAAGGAGAAAATGCTGCTAACCAGCATTTTCTCCTTTTCCCACAATTTTTTTTTTTTTTAACTCTTTCTAAGACAAATCTGATTATCTAAGCTACATTTTATTTGTCATCTGCAAATGCTTCCATTTCTTACTGGTAAAAAATTTTGATGTTTGGTGTAGAATGAAATTAGTGCATTTGGTATCATATGGTATGGCAGTGTTGTACTGAAAAAAAAAAATGTATGAGTCATGCTCATTAAAAATGGGGCTTAATGCATCTGCAAAAAGTATTGACTCGTATCATCCCATGCAGTCCTTGAAGGCTGACATGGGTGGAAACTTTTTGCCATTTGTAAATTTCTGCATGTCCAAGGACAATTCTACCTCATGATGCATTCAGGTGAAGGACAAAATAGATTTTGTGGATCCATAATTATGAGGTGACTGGCTTGGTATAATGGATCACAGAGATACATTAAACCCCCTTTTCACAGAGCATGGCTCATTTCTTTATTAGCTGTTTAACACCATTTTCAACCATATTTAAGATTTGTCAGAGTGGCTTGTGCATCTATCCCTGTATTCCAGATAGTTTTCTGAACCAGTGAGAAATACAACATTCTTTCCAAGCTGTTGGTTGCTTTCTCTGCAATCAATTTTATACAATGTGTGACAGAATTGAAGTGTTTATTGCCATTTTAGACATTATGTCAGTCATTTCATGACCATGTGCAAACAAAAATCAATGGCATCATATACAGAATACAATCAAATGCAACCAGCTATCCTAACGAAGGCATATTTCATTATGATTTAGTGTTTATCAGTTGTTATTCTAGTTATGGGATAGTTAATGTTTTATGTATTTTAAGGGCACCATGTATGTCCTGATAATATCATATTGTCACACTGTACTTAATTAATTTCTTACCAAATATGCCAAAGAGTGCTCAAAAGGAGATAACTCTACCATACTGGTGATATTAAGCATTCATTGGTAATTACTTGTAGCTCTGTACCAAACAACAAATTTCTACATTAAGCTATATGAAGGCATTTGAAGATGACAATGATTTCAGTCTTTGGAAGGCTAGAAAATATTTTGGAAATAGGAAATAAATGCTGCTTCATATTTCAAGAGGCTTCTCCCTTAAGGTCATCAAAACTCAGGATTGTTTGATAAAGGGTCAAATAGTTTCACAAAGTTATGAGGTATTTGAAAGCTGATTTACCATTTCCCTTCTATATTCTATTTGTAGCTGCCTGCACTTGCCAAGTACCCATTATTACATTGCTGCTTCGAGCAGGTGAGTTGATCAAAATACATATAACCTGTGCTTTGGCAAAAGGGGGCTTAATGCATCTCCGTGATGCATGATACCAATCAAGCCATCACAGTATTATTCATTCCTAGAATCTGCTTTGTATAACAACCTACTGAATCATGAGGTACAATGGTCCTTTGACATGCAGAAAATTGACCACAAGCAAAAAGTTTTGGCCAAGGTCAGCCTGCACAGACTGTGCAGGCTGACATGGGGCAATACTTTTTGCAAATTCATTAAGCCCCCTTTTCACAGAGCAAGCTCAAATATACTTTTTTTTGCAAGCACAAAAAAATGGTAGGGTTAAAGTTGCATTTCTTGTTGATAAAATAGCAGGATAGTTGTTTTGCAAATGGTAACACTGTGTGTTTAATGAGATCAGATGTGAATGCTCAAGTTGAGCTTTTGTGATTGTGCTGTGTGCGGTGTCCAGCCTCCATCATGCATCGTCTGTCGTGCGGTCTTTAACATTTATCTTGTGTGCACTCTAGAGGCCACATTTTCAACCAGATCCTCATGATGCTTGGTCAGAATGTTTGTCTGGATAAAATCTTTCACAAGTTTGAAATTGGGTCACATGGGCCAGATCTTAGGAAAACTTTGTGTGCACTCTAGAGGCTACATTTTCAGCCTGATACTAATGAAACTTGGTCAGAATGTTTGTTTGGATAAAATCTTGGACAAGTTCGAAATTGGGTCATGTGGGTCAAAAAAAAGTTCAAAGGGCCAAATCTTAGACAAAGCTTGTGTGCACTCTAGAGGCCACATTTTCAGCCAGATCCTCATGAAACTTGGTCAGAATGTTTGTCTGGATAAAATCTTGGACATGTTTGAAATTGGGTCACATGGGGTAAAAAAAGTAGGTCACAGGGCCAGATCTTAGAAAAACCTTGTGTGCACTCTAGAGGCTACATTTTCAGCTGATACTCATGAAACTTGGTCAGAATGTTTGTTTGGATAAAATGTCAAACAAGTTCCAAATTGGGTCATGTGGGATCAAAAAAAAGGTCACAGGGCCAAATTTTAGGAAAAGCTTGTGTGCACTCTAGAGGCCACATTTTCAGCCAGATACACATGAAACTTGGTCAGAATTTTTTTCTGGATAAACTCTCAGATATGTTTAAGTTGGGTCATGTAGGGTCAAAAAGTAGGTCATGGGGCCAAATCTTAGAAAAATCTTGTGTGCTCTCTAGAGGCCTCATTTTTAGCCTGATACTCGTGAAATTTGGTCAGAATGTTTGTCTGCATTAAATCTCGGCCAAGGTCGAAATTTGATCACGTGGGGTCAAAAAGTAGGTCACAGGGCCAAATCTTAGAAAAAGCCTTTGTGCACTCTAGAGGGCACATTTTCAGTCTGATACTCGTAAAACTTGGTCATAATGTTTGTTTGGATAAAATTTTGTGCTGGGTTGAAATCAGTTTATGTGGGGTCAAAAAGTAGGTTACACAGCCAAATCTTAGAACACTCTAGAGGCAACATTTGAAGCCTTATACATGTACTCATGAAACTTGGTCAGAATGTTTGTCTGGATAAAATCCTGGATTAGTTTGAAAGAGGGTCATGTCGGGTCAAAAAGCAGGTCACTGGGTCAAATCTTAGAAAAACCTTGTGTTCTCTCAGTCTGATACTCATGAAACGTGGTCAAAATGATTGTCTTGATGAAATCTCTGACAAATTTGAAATCGGGTGACATCAGGTCAAAAAGTAGGTCACTGGGCCAAATTTTAGAAAAATCTTGTGTACACTAGAGGTCACATTTTCAGCCTGATACTCATGAAACTTGGTTAGAATGTTTGTCTGGTTAACCCCTAAAGTGCCTTGCATTTGCGGCCAGTGTAGATCAAGATCAGGCTGCACAAAACATGCAGCCTGATCTTTGATCTACGCTGTCCACTTTGCTGAATCACTGTAGACAAAAGCAACCATGAAATTGCAATTATTTGGGTCGTATTTCTGGGATGAAATTGTCTAGCAGGGTAAGTCGGCACTCTAAGGGTTAAAATCTTGGACTAGTTTGAAATTGGGTCGCATCTGGTCAAAAAGTAGGACATGGGGCCAAATCTTCGAAAAGCTTATGTGCACTTTTAGGGCCACATTTGAAACCTTATACTCATGAAACTTGGTCAGAATGTTTGTTTGTTTCGGACAAGTTCGAAATTGGGTCACGTGAAGTGAAAAAGTAGGTCACAAGGCCAAATCTGAGAAAAACCTTGTGTGACTCTAGAGGCAACATTTTGAGCCAGATTAGAAATTCAACAATAGGCTAAATCAGTCAAAAAGTAGATTACTTACACTCGTGCATTTTATATCATCACAACCAGGATCTTTTCAGCCTTATCAGTCCTAGAAGACCTTACTCAGGTGAGCGCCTTAGGGCCAATGGCCCTCTTGTGAAATACATGTAATCAAAATCTGAATAGCTCCCTTGAATGAAAGCCTATGTTGTTGCTTTCCTGTAAATGCTATTTTTGTTTTGTTTTTCGTTATGCAATAAAAGCCATTTTTATTGAATGTAATACTATTAATAACCCATAGGCTGAAAAATGCAGTTTTGCAGACAGTGTAGATCAAGATCATTAGTGTGCATTCTGATCTTTGATCTGCACTTTCAGATTCAATGGGATTTTTTTCTGGCAAAAAAATAAATTTTTAATTGCAACTTTATATTATTTACCAACTTTATGTCAAGTGAGGCTAATACACTCATATATCCATATGATTGAATAATCAATATTAAAACCTTTGCTATACAAGCTATTTTTAGATCTACTAGACATAATTGGCAAACATTTAATGGCAAGAAATATGAATTTTCTTTTTTTATTGGCTTTAAAAGCATTGTTGGAAAAGGAGGAATTGCTTGTTTTTCAAAGCTGTCAATTGTAGAGGTGTAAAAAGTTTCAATTTTATAGTAATGGTTTTATTTCATGACATATCCTTAACTCTTTACCACACGACAAAAGTTTAGACCTTTCCAAATTGAAAGCATTTGCAGACTACAAAAAAAATGTGACTCAAGAATTAAAATTTGTTTAGGTAAGGGTAGAAAACATTGTGGGAAAAGGAGAAAATGCTGGTTACCAGCATTTTCTCCTTTTCCCACATCGTTTTCAAAAGCCTTCTTCCTCAGGGTTGTTAAAAGTTGGAATTGTGTGGTAAAGGGTTAATAACTTAATCAGGAACAGATGTGAAGTCAGTTGACCTGTACGGAAGATCACCTCTAGCACTGGCCAAATCCCGATTGAAGTATTTAGCAGAAGGAAAAGAAGCAATCAGCAATGAGAAAATGAGAAATGCAGTCATTCAGGTGTGTGATCGTGTTTTTTGTAGTGTCATGGAAAGATCTTCCTTCTATTTCCTTATGCCTTGTTTATGTTTACATACAGTTTTTTATGTTACTGTACATCTACTACTTTTAACCCTTTACCACACAATGCAGACTTTTAACGACCCTGAAGAAGAAGCCTTTCGAAAACATAGTGGGAAACGGAGAAAGTGCTCGTAACCAGCATTTTCTCCTTTGCCCACAATATTTTTTATCCTATCAAAAAAAAAAAAAAAAATCGCATCATTTGAACCACAATAAAATTGTCATCTGCAAATGCTTTTAGTTTGGACAGGTTTAAAATTTTGCTGAGTGGTAAAGAGTTAATGTCCCCCGTCTGATTATTTTGTCAAACAAAAAGGAAAAAGGAACAATTGACTTTAACATATAATTGCATTTTCCTTTTTCTTTTTAATAAAAATCAAGAACTTTCATTTCTTTCAAATATTTCTCCTTTTTGTTACTTCACTCTTTACCATGCAACAAAATTTTAGACTGGTCCAAATTGAAAGCATGTGCAGACGACAAAATAAATGTGACTCAAAAATTGAAATTTGTTTTTGAAAGGGTAGAAAACAATGTAGGAAAGGGAGCAAATGCTGGTTACCATTTTTTCCTTTTCCAACAATATTTTCAAAAGCTTTTTTTCTCTAAGTTGTTTAAAGTAAAGGGTGAAACTAGTTTTTTTTTTGTCTAAATGTACCTGTAGAATAATGAGCTGTAAAACCAATCTTCACATAAATCCCGAGTTTTAACGACCCTGAGAAAGAGGCCTTTTGAAAACATTGTGGGAAAAGGAGAAAATGCTGGTAACCAGCATTTTCTCCTTTTCCCACAATGTTTTCTACCCTTCCCAAATAAGATTTCAATTCTTTATTCACATCTATTTTGTCGTCTGCAAATACTTTCAATTTGGACCATGTCTAAAATTTTGTCGTGTGGTAAAGAGTTAAAACACACATATCAAATACAACAAACAAAAGGGAAGTAAATTTACACTGTACCAAACCATGTGGCTTTTTTTTTTTTGTAAGACTGAGGTTTGGTTTGCATTTTAACAGCTCAGGTCATATCATGTCAGTCAGTGATGCACCCATGTGTTTCCTGGTTTTCTCACACCAGTGCTGACATAACTTTCTTTCCAAAGCCACTGTGTACTTTTCTTACATACATCAGTGGTGAGAAGCGAAAAATCGCAGGAAAGAAACTGTGCCTCAACTGGGTATCAAACTCACAACCACAAGGTCAGGAATCAGCTACACTAACCACTGAGCTACCTGAGCGGGCTAAGACTGAGGTAGAAAGCTTTTGGAAACATCACTGGATAGGAGGAAATGCTGGTAGCGAGCATTTACTCCTTATCCCATATATTTTTTACCAATTCAAATAGACATATTCTATCATTTAGTTTGTTGGCTGGAAACGATTTCAATATAAGCAAGCCTAAACTTTTACTTAACTCTTTACCAAATGACAAAAATAGTAGACTAGTCCAATTGAAAGCATTCGCAGACAACATTTAAAATGTAGCTCAAAACATTACATTTATCTCTTAAAGGGTAGAAAACACTGTGGGAAAAGAAGAAAATACTGGTTACCAGCAGTTTCTTCTTTTCCCACAATGTTTTCAAAAGGCTTCTTTCTCAGGGTCGTTAAACGTCGGGATTGTGTGGTACAGGGTTAAGAACTAAGAGAGATAGACGGGTACATTTTTGCAATTTGTGTCTGTAGATGCTTTCATTTTGGACAGATCTAAAATCTTGTCAATGAGAGAAAAGGGGATTTTGAGGACATTGTGGAATAAGGAAGGTGTGCTGGTAATCAGCATGTTCTGCTTTTCCCACAATACTTTCTACCCTTCTCAAAATGAATTTCAGTTTTAAAAAATGGTCTGCTCCAACTCTAGAACGGTAACTGTTGTCTGGCTGTTGTTATATGTTAACCTTTAATCCTTTACCAGATGACAAAATTTTAGCCTTGTCCAAATTGAAAGCATTTGCAGACGACAATTTCAGTGTTGCTCAAATGATGCAACTTTTCTTTGATAGGGTAGAAAACATTGTGGGAAAAGGAGAAAATGCTGGTTACCAGCATTTTCTCCTTTTCCTACAATGTTTTCAAAAGGCTTCTTTCCCAGGGGCGTCAAAAAGCGGCATTGTGCAGTAAAGGGTTAAGCTGGCAAGTGTGACTCACTCACCTTTTGCGTACAATATAGATCAAGATCAGACTGCACAGAACATGCAGTCTGATCTTGGATCTACACTTTCCAATAGGGAGATATTTTTCTCCAAAAAGAAAGTTGAAAATAACATTATTCAGGGTTTTACTATTGGCTTGAAAGTGTCAGTGCCGCCTTTTAACGACCCTGAGAAAGAGGCCTTTTGAAGACATTGTAGGAAAACGAGAAAATGCTGGTAACCAGCATTTTCTCCTTTTCCCACAATGTTTAATGCCCTGTCAAAGAAAAATTGCACCATTTGAGCCACATCGAAATTGTCGTCTGCAAATTAATGCTTTCAATTCGGACAAGGCTAAAATTTTGTCATCTGGTAAAGGGTTAACTAACAGCAGGATAAGGGTTAAATGGAAAATGATGGTTATTTCCTCATACATATTGCAGGTTTCAGACATGATGAAAACTTACCTCAGTCTTTCTGGCAGTCAAGAAGATGCGGATCAACTAGAAGAATTATGTTCTAGATTGAAAATGTCATCCACAAGGGCGGAGGTGGATTTAGTGAACAACATGCTTTCTGATTTCGCATCTATGTCTATAGAGAAAAAAATGATGTAGTTACAACAGACAAAAAAATTCATTTTTACAATCATTGATTAACTCTTTACCACACGAGAAAAATTTTGGCTGGTCCAAATTGAAAGCATTTGCAGACGACAATTTAAATGTGACTCAAATAATGGAATTTGTCGTAGAGTAGAAAACATTGTGGGAAAAGGAGAAAATGATGGTGACCAGCATTTTCTCCTTTTCCCACAATGTTTTCAGAAAGCTTCTTTCTTAGAGTCGTTAAAAGTCGGGATTGTGTGGTAAAGAGTTAAAGGTCCAATTTAGATTTTCAGTTCATGTAAAATGTTATTGCAATTCAACCTACTTTAACTTTTTACTAAACGACAATTTTTCAAACTTCACCAAATCGAAAGTAGTTGCAGACAACAAATCATATGTGGCCCAAATAATGGAATTTTTCTTTGATAGGGTAGAGTACAGTGTGGGAAGAGGAGAAAATGCTGATTACCAGCATTTTCTCCTTTTCCCATACTGTTTTCAAAAGCCTTGTTGTTTAGTGTCCTTAACACTTGGGATTGTTTTGTAAAGGGTTATAAGCCGTCTATTAGACAACAGATTTTTAGAATTGTCCTTATTGAAAGCCTTTATAGATGGATTATTACCTCTTACGTCTATACCAAAGAACAAAATTTTTGTCTTCTTCAAATTAAAAACATCTGCAGCCAAATATTGAAAGGTGGCTTAAGTGATGGAATACGTTTTTGAAGGATAGAAAACATTGTGGGAAAAGGAGAAAAATGTTTATCACCAGCATTTTCTCCTTTTCATACTAGGTTTTCAAAAGATGTCCTCCACAAGGTGGTTTAAACATAGATTAATAGGTTAAATGTTAAATATTGCTCAAAAAATGGGATTTGCCCTTTAAAGTATAGAAAACATTGTAGGAAAAGGAGAAAATGGGGGCCAGCAGCATTTTCTCCTTTTCCCACAATGTTTTCAAAAGCCATATTATGAGGATCTTTAGAAAACAGGATTGTTTGGTAAAGGGTTAACTCTTTACCACACAATGCCAACTTTTAATGACCCTGAGAAAGAAGCCTTTTGAAAACATTATGGGAAAAGGAGAAAATGCTGGTAACCAGTATTTTTTCCTTTTCCCACAATGTTTTCTACCCTTCCCAACACACAGTGTAATTTTTGAGTTACATTGAATTTGTTCTCTGCAAATGCTTTCAATTTGGATGACTCTTTAATTTTGTCGTTTGGTAAAGGGTTAAGTAATGATGTGAGCATCACTGAACATGTGTTTGCCAAGCCCTGTACCACATAATCCCAAGTTTTAACTACCCTGAGAAAGAGGCCTTTTGAAAACATAGTGGGAAAAGGAGAAAATGCTGGTAACCAGCATTTTCTCCTTTTCTCACAATGTTTTCTACCCTATTTAAGACAAAACTCATTATTTTAGCTACATTCATTTTGTCGTCTGCAAATGCTTTGAATTTGGTTGGGTCCCAAACTTTCTCTAATGGCAAAGAGTTAAGATAGGTGCTTTCTTAACTCTTCACCCCACAACAAAATTTTAGACTGGTCCAAATTCAAACCACTTGCATACGACAAAATAAATGTGACTGAAAAATTAGAATTTGCTTTGGAAAGGATTGAAAACATTGTGGGAAAAGGAGAAAATGCTGGTTACCAGCATTTTCTCCTTTTCCCACAATGTTTTCAAAAGCCTTCTCTGACAGGGTCGTTAAAACCCGGGCTTGTGTGGTAAAGGGTTAACACAGGTACATTTCCACACAAGTGCCTCTTCTGGAAATGCAAAATATGCTTGCTCAGTGCAGGCCATTTGCAAAGATGGCCACTAAGACAGGTCTCACTGTATTTTACAAAAACCTGTGTTGTGGCTTTCCTTTTAATTGTCTCATTGAGTATCCACAACAAAGGCTTTAAAAAAAAAAATAAAAATTAAATTTATTCTTTGAACCCCAAATACTCCTCATATCTGTACCTTTAAAAAGTAATTCAAGACCCTTTTCACACAGTGTTTTTTATCCTATAACAACATTATTCATTACTTAAGCCATATTTGATTTGTGTCTATATAGATGCTTTCAGTTTGGACAGATGCAAAATCTTGTCTATGAGAGAAAAGGGGATTTTGAGGACATTGAGGAATAAGGAAGGGGTGCTGGTAACCAGCATGACATTGTTCTCCTTTTCCCACAGTGTTTTCTACCCTTTTCAAAACAAATTTCAATTTTGAGTTATGTTTATTTTGCAACTTTTTCTGATGTGGACAATTCTAAGCTTTTGCCATTTGGTAAGGAGTTAACTCTTTACGAAACGACAAAATTTAAGACTAGTCAAAATCAAAAGCATTTGCAGACAACAAAATAAACGTGACTTAAGAATTGAAATATGCTTGTGGAAGGATAGAAAACATTGTGGGAAAAGGAGAAAATGCTGGTTACTAGCATTTTCTTCTTTTCCCACAATGTTTTCAAAAGGCGTCTTTCTCAGGGTCGTTAAAATCCAGGATTGTGCAGTATAGGGTTAAACTAAGAAATTCAGTATGTAATAAGACCTTAGCTTATAATTATATTAGTTATCTTTTTGTTATTTCCTGTGCTAGGATACATATTTAACACACATAGTCCTTTTTTTTGTCTCATAATAACAGAGAGACAGACACAGAGAGAGAGAGAGGTGGGAAGGTAGAGAGATAGAGAGTTGTATTAAGATGAGATAGAGGGAAAGTGAGCCAGAATATGAATGAGATAATGCTATGTTAGTCATGAAGGTAGAATGAGAGTGAATCTGAAATGTTTGTGTTTACCATAGCCTTTAACTAATGTAAAGATAGTCTTTTATATCTCTACTTGGAGAGTGGCATTGTTCAGGTTTTAACCCTTTACCAAAAGACAAAATTTTAGACTGGTTAAAATTGAAAGCATTTGCTGACGAAAAAAATAAACGTAACCAAAATGATTGGATTTGCTTGAGAAAGGTTAGGAAACATTTTATTTCACAACAAGTACACAAATGTACATAGTGACACAAAAAAGTAACAATAAACATGAAAATCATTAGCACTTGGGCAAGCATTACAACGAGAGTGACATAAATATATTTAGTATTCCTACCCAGGAAAGCAACTCCTTTAACTTTTTACCACACAATCCCAACTTTTATCGACCCTGAGGTAGAAGCCCTTTTAAATTATTGTTGGAAAAGGAGAAAATGCTGGTAACCAGCATTTTCTCCTTTTCCCACAATGTTTCTACCTTATCAAGAACAAATTTTGATTTTGTT
Organism: Tridacna gigas; assembly: GCA_945859785.2. Classification (NCBI taxonomy): domain Eukaryota; kingdom Metazoa; phylum Mollusca; class Bivalvia; order Cardiida; family Cardiidae; genus Tridacna; species Tridacna gigas. Next base: position 51,207,850 of record OX244030.2, read on the forward strand.
GTCTGCATATGCTTTTATTTTGGACAGGTCTGACATTCTGTCATTTGGTATAGAGTTATAATTTTTTTAAATACTATTATTATTGTTTGTGGATTTATGATTTATTTGCCATTGGTATAAAGTGTTCACTTGACAATGAAAATAAAATTCTAAAAAAACAAACAGATAAATGTTTTGATATTAACACAAAAGCATAATTAACCCTGTACCAAACAATCCCAACTTTTAACAACCCTGGGGAAGAAAGCATTTGAAAACATTGTGGAAAAAGAGAAAATGCTGGTATCAATTATTTTTTCTTTTCCCAGATTATTTTCAACCCCTCCAGTTTACCCAGATTATTTTCAACCCTTTCAAAGACAATTTCTGTCATTTGAGCCAACTGGTTTTGTCATCTGCAAATGCTTTCAATTTGGACTATTCTAAAATTTTGTCATGTAGCAAAGAGTTAGGACCAGGGTCTGTATTCACCAACCATTCTTAAGAATGTTCTTTGTCTTATTCTCCAAGATTTTCCAAGTTTGAAAGTAACACAACTTCAGATTGGCTAAACCATTTGGTTTAGCCAATCAGAAGGTGTGTTACTTTCATATTTGGAAAAATCTGAAGAATAAGACTAAGAATATTCGTTAGAATGGTTGGTGAATACGGACCCTGTACTATTTACACATAGATGATGCACCTGTTTTCCTCTTTCACCACCATGTGACATAAATATCTTTTTTGGACGGTGTAGTTTATATCAGACTACACAAAACATGCAGTCAGATCTTCGATCTTCATTAAAAACTCTGTGTATTTAACTCTTTACAAACTCCTTACCAGCATCTTCTTTTTTTCCCTGATGTTTTCTTCTTCAAGGTTGCTACAACTTGGGATTGTGTGATAAAGGGTTAATTCTAACCTATTACAGAAACGTCTTTTCTTTTGAAGTGTGATTTTAATGTTTATGCACAAAAATAAATAACTATTATATATGCTTGTATGAGTGGTGCTGTGGGAAAACAGGGTTTAATGCATTATAGCAAGCAAGTCATCACATAATCATGGATCCATGAAATCTATTTTGTCAAACAACTGGCTGAATCATGAGGTAGACTGGTCCTACAACATGTAGAAATTTTACAAATAGCAAAATGTTTCAACCTATGTCAGTCTGCACGAACTGCTGATATGGGTCGATACTTTTTGTAGATGCATTAACCCTTTCCCAAACTAGCCCTGGTTTTCACGTGTCTGCAGTACAAGTCTTTTGAAAACACTGTGGGAAAAGGAGAAATTGCTCGTAACGAGCAATTTCTCCTTTTCCCACAGTGTTTTCTACCCTTTTTGAGACCTTTCTGCCATTTTCATCAAATTTAAAATTGTCGCCTGCAAACTCTTTCAATTTGGACCAGTCCAAAATTTGTCGTTTGGGAAAGGGTTAAACCCCCTTTTTCACAGAGCATGACTACATGACACATATAGATGTATACAGTTTTATACATTTGACAAAGTGCAGGAGTATGAGCAGAGTGCAGGTCAATGGAAGAGGATCTGTGCTGTAGAATAGAGCTTTATACAAAACAGAGAATATATTATGCTATTAGATCTATGCATTTGCTCGCTACGAAAAATTTCTCTCTCTTTTTTTCACAATATTTTCATAAGTAGCCTACAGAACAAATGCAGTCCTCTGTAGATCAGACACAGGTGACAAATTGGTCAATAGCCTTTTACCACACAATCCTGACTTTTAATGACCCTGTGAAAGAAGCCTTTTGAAAACATTGTGGGAAAAGGAGAAAATGCTGATATCCAGCATTTTCTCCTCCTCCCACAATGTTTTCTAGCCTTCCCAAAATAAATTTTAATTTTTCAGTCACATTTATCCTGTTGTCTGCTATTGCTTTCAATTTGGACTTGTCTAAAATTTTGTTGTTTGGTAACGAGTAAATAGATATTTTTTATAAGAAATAATATCAGTGCATCATGTTGCCCCTGTCTCATGTTCACTGTTTTCCAGTAGAGCTACCAACATATAAGCTATGCTCTATGAAAAGGGGGTTTAATGTATCTTCAAAAAGTTTTGACCCAGGTCAGCCTAGCCAAGCTGCGCAGGCTGATCTGGGTCAAAGCTTTTTGTTTTTTGATAAATTTTCTACATATCCAAGGACCAATCTACCTTAGGAATAAGCGGGTTATTAGATGAAATAGATTTTATGGATCCATAGTTAATTCATTTTCTGTTTATTTATTGTTACCTCCGGTTGCCCTTGTGGGCAATGCCCTCTGACGGCTGTTAGTTTCATTACAGGGGATAGTGCAAGATACAGGACAAAACCCATCCTTAGTTATTCCTTTTTCTTTAAAGTGCTGATTGCTTGGTGTATAGCACTGACATACGGGATGTCACTTTAACGTCTCAAGTGAAAGACTTTTAGTAGTTTTAGATGGCCAGTCATTGGGCTCGAACCCACACCCTCAAGTGGCCCAAGACTTGATGTTTAAAAATCCTATGCACTACCACTTGAGCTATTTGGGCTGGTCAAGGATCCATAAATTTTATGTGATGACTTGCTTCTTATAATGCATCACGGAGATGCATCAAACCCCCTTTTGCTGGAGCATGGCTTTCTGTAAGTATCTTTGGTTCTAGTAGCTCAGTGGTTAACGTATCTGACTCGTGACCTGGTGATTGCGAGTTCAATACCTGGTTGAGGCAAACTTTCTTTCTGGCAATTTTTCGCCTCTCTCCTCTGATGCATGTGCGAAAAGTATTCAGTGGCTTTTGAAAGAAAGTTGTGTCAGTACTGGAGTGAGAAAGCCAGGAAATACATGGGTGTGTCACTGACCCCCATGATATAACCTTAGCTGTTTAAATGGCGTTAAACTCCAACACAAACCGAACCAATTATAATGTAAACCACTGATGGGCAATCAGTATACGGGTGACTAAAACAAGAGAAAAATTGGAAAGTTTGAATGTATCATTTTTTTAGCTGTATAAAAGATTGCACGTAAAACTAGGAGCAACATTATTCAGGCAGAATAAGCAATTCCTCTTTTTGTCTCACAATGCTTTGAAATACTGTAGTAAATATAGGGCATATAAGTCTAATTTGATTCATTGTTGTAGCTAGTACGCAAGTTTATCGTGCAATGTCAACTTGATTATTTTGTATTAAAATCTAAAACAAACTCTTTACTTTTTGTCTTGTGGTGCTCGGGACTACCCATGAATTTTAGAGCATCCGCTACTTTTTGTCTCGGAAAGAACTCGGAATACCATTCCGGAGCTGATCGCATACTGCCTGACTTTAAACCCTGTTCTCCGCTTCTCATATCTGACAGTGGCGTTAGCGCCGATTCTCTCCGCTCGGATATTCTCCCGGAAGCGGACAACGTTTCGGAGCGTACATCCGGATATGCTCTTTCCACCCAGTGCCGTGTCGCGTTCCCAAAATTGAGTGGATGTAGCGTACTTGTTTGATGTTGGTTTTTAGCAGGCAAAAATATGTCGGAAGCCAAAGACGTTTGACCTGCCATTTCTGGTTTCCACCTGCTATGTTGAGAAAACTGTTTCTGGGATTTATACTTTGGATCCAGACTTCTCTGGAATAATTCAGAAGTGACGTCATTACAGAGGTGAAGGGGCACGGCGCTAACGCCCTTCAAGTTCATTCCATACTTCTTTTTAGATTGGACACGTTCAATTGCCTGAGGTTTGAACACCACGGGTCGGCCCTCAAAATTACCTCCCGAAGCTCCTTGAATTTTATCGTTATGATCATACGAAAGAAATTTCCCGTCATAATACTTCGGAACATTAGGCTGCATTGGCATCATGGTGAATTCATTTCGTGGGTAAGTATCTGCTAAGTTTCTCTGGTAGGGTTTGTGGGTCGGCCTGGAACTGAGAGCCCAGATTCCCTTCCCCACATCAGCATTGTATCCCTTCATTCGAGCCGTATTGACAAAACTATCCATCTGAGAGGAGTATGTTGAACTTATGTTAGAAACCTGCTTGCCGACGTGACGGAATCCACGATTTTCTGAATGTAATTGTGACTTATTTGCAATTCGCGCCTCGTGAATCTGCCGTGTGTGTTCTTGAATAGCCTGCATCGTTGAAGTGAATTTTATCGAAGCCAAAACAGATGTTATTTTTTTAGATTACACAAGATAATTCCATATTCACGTTTGAATTGACAGTTCCACAGGTTATCGTGTCTTCTCTGATTTAAAACTAATTTCTCATACATAGGGTTCATTAGTCCAATAGAAATTACTTAACCCTTAATCTGACTGATAAGTTGAATGAAACTTTTAAGGCGATAGTAAACCCAAATGTTACTATTTCAAATTTATTTTTGGAGAAAAAAAATCTCCTTATCGGACAGTGTAGATTCAAGATCACACTGCACGTTCTGTGCAATCTGATCTTTATCTACATTAAAGGCCGTTGAGACGCGCTAAGCAGCATAAGAGTTAAGGCCGTCTTAAAACAGTATATACATGCATGTGAATGTTTAGATCTATTATATATTGTAATATGTAGATTTTTACATGTAGATAAGGATAATTTTACATCTGTTCGTGGAGTTTGGATCTACTGATTTGATCGTATAGCGAAAAAACAATTATAAGATTTAAAAAAAAAAATAAAATAAAGTCGAAACTTTGATTAAGCGCAAACTCTAGATACATTCCAAAAACAAGAATTAAAACAAAAAAAGATGGCATAGCATTTCATTTCTATTTAGACCATTACATCGTGTTCAAGTCTATATTTTTTTTGTATTTTATTCTTCAGGTTTAGAATGTATAGAGCGAATCGATCAAATAGGAAAGGGTTTTAAAAATGCGACAAACGAGAAAAGAGCACATTCAGACGACTGGTTGTCTTTGGTGGCATTTTACCAATTTTTTTTTTTCACAGCAGGTCCGGCTATTTGCTTGTGCATGAAGGGAAAGAGTCCACAAATACCTGGGACAGTAAAGAACAGTGCACATGGCTGATTCCATTGTTTTGTTTACGTTTGAAATAAGACAACTCTTTTAATACTCCTTACCAAACGACATAATTTTAGACTTGTCGAAATTGAAAGCATTTGCAGACGACAAATTAGTGCTGGCTCAAATGGCAGACTTTGTCCTTAACTGAGTAGAAAACATTGTGGGGAAAGGAGAAAATGCTGGTTACCAGCATTTTCTCCTTTTCCTACAATGTTTTCAAATGGGTCTCTTTCCTAGGGTCGTTAAAACCCGGGGTTGTTTGGTAAAGGGTGAACATGTATCTACGCCAACTCTTTCCTCGTCATGTGCACTATGAGGTGCTTTTGCAGATGACGTCTACCACTGACAGGACATGATCAGACTGCACAGAACATGAGTCTGATCCTAGATCTACATCATCCACCACTTGACCCTACTTTTTTTACCAACATTCGCCGAGCTCCGGTTACTCGATCGGTAGCGTACTGGACTTGAGAACTCGGGGTCGCTGGTTCGATCCCCGGGTGGGCAAATTTTTTCCGGGGATTGATGATAGTCATTGCGATAGGATTAATTCCCTCTCTCACATTGTTTCGACGATGGTTATGTGAGAAAGCAGCCAGTTGCTTGGAAAGAATATTGTGCGTAGTACTGGTAGAATAAACTCCAGGAAAGCATGGATAGGTGCACTGGCCGCCGCGATATAACTGAAATAATGTTGAATACGTTGTTAAAGACCATACAATCGGTCAACTTACAAACATTCATCATCATTCACAGCTGTATCAAAATTCCGAAAAACAAATAAGACATACTCTGGCAATAAGGGGTTTAACTCTTTACCACACAGTCTCGACTTTTAACGACCCTAAAAAGGTAGCCTATTGAAAACATTGTGGGAAAAGGAGAAAATGCTGGTAACCAGCATTTTCTCCTTTTCCCACAATGTTTTCTACCCATCCCATAACAAATTTCAATTTTTAAGTCACACTTAATCTGTCGTCTGCAAATGCTTTCAATTTGGACTAGCCTAAAATTTTGTCGTTTGGTAAAGAGTTAATGCGTGTTCCTGATGCATCATACCTAGCAAGTCATAATTATGGGTCTATAAATTCCATGTTGTCCAAACAGCCAACTGATCCATGCTATAGAACGGTCATTGGACGTACAGAAATACGGACCAATAACACACAAAAAGTTTTGACCCATGTCAATCTGCGCTGAATGCGCAGCCTGACATGAATCAATACTTTTTGCAGTTCCGTTAATACCCATTTTCGCAGAGCATGGCTCAAATGATTGGATTGTAGATTGAGCTAAGGGTCAGCTCTTATCCAGACGCTGACATTAGTTTTTTGACTCGCTCCTTTTGAAATTTTCAACAGATGACAACTCAGATGTAGCATGCTCAAACGAGGAGAGTTGAATTTTAACGGATGAAAACTACGCTATCTTGGGCCGAAGGGAAAAGTCTGGTTTCTAGCCTTTTCTCCTTATGTCACCATGTTTTAACCCTTTACCACACAATCCCGACTTTTAACGACCCTGGGAAAGAAGATTTTTGAAAACATTGTAGGAAAAGGAGAAAATGCTGGTAACCATCATTTTCTCCTTCTCCCACAATGTTTTCTACCTTTCCCAAAACAAAAATCAGTTTTTGCGTCACATTTATTTTGTCGTCTGCAAATGCTTTCAATTTGGAAACGCCCAAAATGTTGTCGTTTGGTAAAGAGTTAAAGGTCTTCCTCCGCAGGGTCGTTAAAACACGACATCGTTTGGTAAATAGTTAGGTTTAATTCATACCTTGCCAAATATATGAAAATGGATATCTTCAGTTCATTACCTGATCACACAGATTTTCAGTTAAGTTTTGTTCAGTTTTGAAAACATCCGTTTAAATATGAGCCATGCTATGTAAAAAGGGGCTTAATGCATCTGCGAAAAGTATCGACTCAGGTCTGTGCAGGCTGACCTGGGCCGAAACTTTTCGCTGTTCGTCAATTTTCTGAATATTCAAGGACCAAATTCAGCCAATCGTTAGACTACGTGGATTTTATGGATCCATAATTATATGATGACTTGCTTGATATGATGCATCACGCAGACGCGTTAAGCCCCCTTTTGCCAGAACATGGCTCATATATGATAATCATTAATCAAATTTTCACCTACGACTACATTTGAATACTGTCACAAAAGGAGAAATCTCTTGTTATAGCATTTCTTGTTCTCTTGACCACATGGTTTTCAAAAGTAGTCTGCTACAATGATGAAATTTGTCTTTTGAAAAAGTAAAAACCATTGTGAGGAAAGAAGAAAATGCTGCTTTCCAGCATTTTCTCTTATTCGCATATTTTCATAAGCCACTATCAAAAATGTTTCAAAAAAACCTGGCAGAGATTTTTCCTTTTGAAATAAGACAACCCCCTCTTTCCCGCCCCCCCCCCCCCCCCCCCCAATTTTTTTTTTTGTTGGTTTTGTCCAAAATGTCAAAAACCCCAGTCATTGTAAATCAAGTTCACACAAAGTCAGCGTCGAACTGGTTCAATGCAGTGCGAACTTGCAAAACGTAAAAGAGTTTTTAAAAGGACGCCGAAGACGACAGCGGACAGCGGACTGCGGACGTTTATGCGGGGTCTCCAAAAAAAAAAAGAAATGTACACTTTCTACGAGCTACTAGTTTTACAAATTATTAGTTCACTTTATTTGATTATACTACATACTTTTTCCATTGGTGAAATGCTTTGTATTTTAAATATTACTTGACGTTATTCTCAATATCTCACTTTTTGGTATTCTATAAGCGTTTAATGAGACAAAACTAAGACTTTATTATGGGACCATTAAGTCAGACTCTAGTTGTTGAATGTGATTGGTGTGCTCTGAAGGTAAGGAGGATTGCCACTCTGCCTATTTCAACAACAACTGCCTTGTCTGAAATAATGTTCCTAAACATGTATAAATAAAGCATAAAATTCTGTTTCATTTTATTTGATTCATTTTACAAGGAAATAATCATGTCCGGAGAGAAAGTAATTGTGTCCGCAGAGCAATTTTCGCGAACGATAACCCCCTAAAAAATTTCTCGCGATATTTTGTTTATCCAATTGCATGATTCCGGGACATTTCGGCCCATAACAATTTCGGCCCATTACAATTTCGGCCTATAGCAATTTCGGCCCATTACGATTTCGGCCCATAGTCTAAATACCAATTGAACGACACTTGAATGTTTCCCTGTTTGTTTGTCTGTCAGCTTGCATGCTCCGACCTGTCTTGCTATCACTCTTGATTGCTTTTATATGACATTGTTTTAGCAGCTGGTCCTACTCCTTCGAAGGTTTGCCAAACAAAACAGCCGCGTTGTGTATTGGGCAAGGGAGGATTAGCGTCATTGTTTGAAATAACACAAAGGCATTTCCAGACTTGTAAACTTGCCAGTCATAACTAATTTCAAACTCAGTTTTAGCTGAAGAACGTATATTTTCTAAGGATAGTTCATTATGCAGAGCCTTCAGTAAGGACTAATTTCTAGGAATTTTGAAATTCCAGATATCATTTTAAGTTTTTTTTTTTTCATGAAAATTTGGGAAGTTATACATACCTCGGCAATACCACAAATCCATATTTTTCCCAATTTTACCATGGAACAGATGAAAGTGTTAATTTGGACTTCAGCATGAAAAACGTTATGCAATCCTTCTAAAAACCTTGTGTTGTTTTGAACTATTACATGTAGACAATGAGTTAGTACCCACGACATCGATAGGGTCATCTTAGGTCAGGAGAAAAATTAAGTGCTAACTAAGCAATTAAATTCTTCTCTGATCTGGATGCTATAGTGAAATAAACTTAAAAACAGTTACCTTACCATGTCCTTGAACTTTTTACCAAACGACGAAATTTTAGACTGATCGAAATTGAAGTAATTTCAGACGTCAAAGTAAATGCTGCACAAATTATGAAATCTGTCCTTGAATGGGTAGAAAACATGGTGGTAAAAGGAGGCAAGGCTGGTTATCAGCATTTTCTCCTTTTCCGACAATGTTAACAAAAGTCTCTTTCCTTGGGGGTCGTTATAACTCGAGATTGTGTGATAAAGGGTTAAAAACATAAATCCTTGGTAAACAATCCATTATCACGAATAAAAATATCCACAAAACAAGACTGATTGTGCTAATTATTATTGAAAATAATTACTGAAGTTGCACCCATTCAATTATTTTCCTTCGGAAAACATGAATTACTTCATGTGTTACCGACACGCACTTTTTTTCAATTTGTATATGTACATACATTCTTTTCGCATCTCGTGCTTATTGTATTTGTATTGGCTATGAATATGTGTATATTTAATGCCAAATAAAGATTATGTTATGTTATGTTATGTCAATTATTTTCCCCCGTCTTAAATTACACAAATTTTAGAGCACTCACGCCGACAAGTAAACACCTCTCCCTTTCCGATCTACGTCGTTCGATAATAGACTTTATTTCATAAGAAATTTTCTGACGTTTTTCGTAGTAATTGATATCCCGGCTCCTACATTATAAATTATATAGCGTCTATACAAGTCAGCTATATAAAGTTGTTATCTAGGTTTAAAAAAGTCAGTTTGAAGGGGCTATGATCGGACGATGTTAATTTGATACTAGGTTTGTCATGGGTTTTCATGTTTTTTTTGTTTTTTTTAACCCATGCCTTGTAGTATTTTAAAAAAAGCATTTCTAAAGAACAGCTAAGAATTGAAAATCAGAATGAGATTGTGATACGAGTATTTCTAGACCCCAGAAAAAGTGATTTGGAGGAGAAATTTAGCACAAAATTGTTACAGTATACAAGTCAGAACTTGGAACTTCTGTTGATATCAGTTGTCTTTGATCACCACCATTTTAGGGCAATTATGACAGTTTTATTACTAATTACACTGCTCCGTACTTCTAATTAGCACAATATGATTATAAAATACCCGTTTCACATTTACTTGGTTGTCAAGGAGACTAGATTCACAACACACAAGATAATAAAACGCGACGAAGCGTGCACCTAAATTCGACGGATATTTTTGACGATATTATGACATTACTGGATGGTTTAAACCCTTAACCCAGATTGGAGGACCCAAAAAAGAGAGTATGATTAAATTTGCCTGCAAAAAAGGAGGTAAAAAGATCAATAAACAACGGATTTAACGATTTAACTTGACCATTTCAGTTCCGACGGAGACCTAAATATCCGTCGTGGAGAGCGTACATCAAGATCAGATTTACTTTTAAAGTGATGAAAACTCTTCAATTTATAACGTTCGCTACCTGATGCTAAACTTAGATAATTCAAAATTTAGGAGATGGGAAATTTAGTTCTCAACTCTTCCACTGTCGATGGCAACTTAGTATCTTTTGCGGATGGAGTAGGTCTAGACAGGATTACACATGATATTTACAGTCTGATCTTCGATACAAACCAAGATTTAACGTCTGCCCTATGATTATATTGGTTTTCCTTTGCTCATATTGTACATACTCTTTTACTATGTGTATACATTCCATCAGGACGTAAAAAAATATCCAAATTGTTTATTGATGCAAAACAAACAATATTCAAAAGTGCAATTTTATCCACCAAACAGTTAGTAAAAGGACTCGTCAGGTCGTACAATATTTATGATACACCAAACCACAGGCCGAAATCGTTATGGGCCGAAATTGTTATGGGCCGAAATGTCCAGTCACCAATTGCATCATGGGACACATTAAAGGAAAAACATGGCGACGTCCGATAGCAAAGAGCGGCGAAGAACAGTAAAATCCCTGGATGAAATCAAACGAGAACGCAAGAGACGCCGGGACTCTGGTAGAAGTCGTTACAGTGAGAGTGAAGATGATTACAATCCATGGTCGAAATATGACAAGGAGCATGAGAAGGAGAGAGATGAAGAAATGCGTAAAACCCAAACAGGGGTCACTCAGCGTCGGCTGTTTTCAGAAGAGAAGTGCGACAAAATTGAGAAAAAAATAGACGAGGTGGTAGAAATAGCAAATAGAGGCGTTTATAAACAACACACAGTAGATAGGGCTCCTCTTAGAAATAAATATTTCTTTGGTGAGGGATATACATATGGGTCCCAGTTGCAGAAAAAGGGACCCGGGATGGAACGTCTCTACCCGAAAGGGGAAGTGGACGAAATACCAGAATGGATTGATGAACTTGTTATACAGCCAATAGTAAAGGCTGGACTGGTCCCTGAAGGGTTTGTAAATAGTGCTGTCATTAATGACTACATGCCAGGTGGTTGTATTGTGTCACACATTGATCCTCCTCATATTTTTGACAGACCTATCATATCCGTGTCATTCTTTAGTGACAGTGCGCTCTCTTTTGGATGCAAGTTTTCTTTCAGACCAATCCGGACATCCAAGCCTGTTCTGGTGCTGCCTATTAATAGAGGATGTGTCACTCTACTGAGGTAAAACTATTGATCTCTAAAAACAGTAGTTTAAGATGGTTTCGGTCCTATTTAACGGATAGACAACAGCTTGTTGATGTTTCAGGGACCCGTTCATCATTTGCACCAATCACATGTGGAGCACCACAGGGATCTATTCTAGGCCCTCTTTTATTTTTAATCTACGTAAATGATATGCCGGCTACTGTAAAAAATAAACTCCTTCTATATGCCGACGACTCTTGTATTTTAGTCTCTGGTAAGAACAAAATTGAAATCGAGACCTTTTTGTCTGATGATCTAAAATCTGTAAGGCACTGGCTTGTGGACAATAAACTATCTCTCCATCTTGGTAAAACAGAGTCTATACTATTTGGCTCTAAATATAAGTTGAGGAGTAACCCAAACTTATCAATTTCTTGCAATGGTTCCACTATTAAATCGGCATCGTCTGTAAAGTATCTTGGGGTTACCATAGATCAACATCTGACTTTCAATGAAATGGTACGTTCGGTTATTAGAACAGCTAATTCTAGGCTTAAATTTCTTTATCGTAAAAAAGCATACCTAACTGAGCATACTAAATTACTATTAATACAAGCTTTAATTCAGTGCCACTATGATTACGCCTGCTCCATGTGGTATAATGGTCTTTCCATGCACTTCAAAAATAGGCTTCAGACTACTCAAAATAAGCTCATAAGATTTATACTAAACCTGAATTGTAATGATCATATTTTTCCCTTGCATTTTAAACAACTAAACTGGTTGCCTGTTAACAAAAGGGTAGAACAAAGTATTCTTTGTAACGTTTTTAAAATTTATAACGGTTCTTCACCGAAATATTTGAATGAACAATTCAAGCCTCATAATTCTTTACACAACTATGAAACTAGATCAAGTCTAAAAGGAGGTTTTGTCTTGCCAAGAGTAAAAAGTTATGGCTCGAAGTCTTTTAGCTCTATAGGTTGTTCATTATGGAATAAGTTGCCAAACCATATTACCAAACTGGATAAATTCAATACTTTTAAGCGTGCGATAAAAACACATCTGTTTGACAATCTTTAAAATCGTGTGATATATAAAGCATTCTGTGATCCTCTGTGCCTATCAATTTTAACTTTATTGTATGTCAGGCTTAACGTGATATATTTATTTTAATTTGCCGCTCTATGTCATGACGCCAACACTAAGGGACCACAATGGAAATAAGAGTTTATCTCTTTTTTGTGCTATCCCTGGTGCTGGTGTCCATTACATGGTTTTAGTATTCATGTCAGTATCTTTTTAATGTTACACATGTCTTATTGTTACCATGTTATGTACATGTTAACCGAATAAAACTACTACTACTACTACTAGTGATATTAAATGATAGATGGATATTAAGTGGTCCAGGTAGCTCATTGGTTTAAAACTAGCTCTGTAAGCAAGGGGTCTCGGGTCTCAGTCCTGTACTGGCCTCCATGTTCCCCTTGCAAATTAGTCCAAAATTTACTCTTGCAGCACAGAGCTATGTGATGTTTCCTCTGCTATTCCTGCATGCAAATGATAATGTTTGCACATGCACTTGAGCCTTTGCATACATGAAGAGAGTAAACAGCCACAAAACACAGGCTACTTATCTATTTGTGAATAGAATGGAGTGGAGGTTTAGGTATGACTTTTTTTAGAGATAGTTTGGCAAGCTGTGTGATACTTTTTTCAAGATATATAGTCTGGCAACAGGGAAGCTGTTGGATACGTAAAATGATTAATTCATGCTGTATGTTCAATGAATCATGTGCAGGTATCTTCGTTATATTGCAATATATTCTGATTTTATTGTAATCCTTTGATTGCTAATTAGATAAAATTGACTGAAATTGACTTTTCTTTATCAGTAAACTGGACCAAGCTTTTGTAATTTTGAGCTTGGTTTTCCCAGAACATGTCACAAAATAAAGGATAGTGTAGATCAAAGATCAGACAGCATACTCTCAGGGTTTTTATGATGCACAAATCCTGCGTCAATGACACAATTTTATTTCAAATGACCCCAAAATAAATAGGAGAGCGCAATCAGTGATGCAACTTGGGTCCGACGAATCACAGAAATACCGAAATGCCACCGAAACACCGAAATACCCCAGATTTTTTTTTATTTTTGATTTCAAACAACTGAAGCTGTGGTGTTTGACACAAATTGTAATCATACTGATGAAAGAGGGTTAGTTTAAAACCTAATGACAAAATAACAACATGCTATTGAAGCCCGACGTGAAGAATGTGCACCGGAATATCCCACCGGCACTGTAAAATGTTCACCGAAATACCCGCCCGGCGTAGTAAAATTTGTCGATTCAGGGATTCTAACGCAATCTAACTACAGTAGCTGTGCTTGTGCACAAGGTTGATGTGTCTGATTTTTATCCGTAACTATGCTGGCAAAAAATAGTTTTCACTTTTATGTTGGATAAAGATGAAATTAAAAATCAACAAATCGGAAAACCGCCAGCCATTTTAAATCTGTGGTTAACACGTTACCAGGCGTAAATTGATAAGACAATTATAATTCCACCGATAAGATTATTAATAATAACCATGCCATTTTCAAAAAAAAAAAAAAAAAAATGACAAACTTACACAAAATAAGATCATATCAGCCGAACGCCTTCAATTACGATTGCATCACTTTAACAGAACAGAACAGAACCAAACTATTTGTGCGTTTCGATGGATCAGAGACCTACATTCTGATTTGGGTCTACTTCGTCCGCAAATGATTTTGTATGTGTGTTTATCATTCAAAGAAATAATAAATTCATGTGATCATGTGATACTGATAATTTTTCGGATCTAGATTGGCGTCATCAAGATCGGGTATTTCGGCGTGTAACAGACCAGACACGCGAGTGTTTCGGTGATTGTTCTCCACGTAAATTAATGATGAATATATTAACAACATCATTCTTCTCATTAATGACTGATACTTTCATTGAGCACATTTTCAGTTAAAGAAAAAAGAAAGAAAGAAAAATACTGCGAACTAATATCAGTTATCTGAACTTAATATTGAAAAAAAATAGGGGTATTTCGGTGTTTCGGTGGCATTTCGGTATTTCGGTGATTCGTCGGACCGATGCAACTTCCCTAAATCTAAATTATCTGGAAATTGAATAAATCGTCATTAATCCAAGTCTGTTCTAGCTACACGCTGTGTCAGTATCAGACGGACACTTTTTTTTTTTTTTTTTTCCCCCACTGCAGGGTTTATTTTAGATAAAAGTGGTTTTCCAGTAATTTACTTATAGAATACGGATGATTCACGCATTATTAGAGTAAATTACTGCAAACAGTTGTCATAATTACGGGCCTTGTCAAGATGTTAGCGGGGTTCTCTGTATTTTGCATTAAATTTAACACCGCTTCTGGTATATAAAAGTACACATTACCAGCTTGCTCTGCAGAAAAAAAAGTCAGGTCAGAGTAAACTGCAGTATTTTTAGCGTGCGTCTGCTTTAAGCAGCACTGCCAATCACACCACATCAAGCAGTAATTTGGACAAGAATGTTCCGTCTGCTATTAAACGAAGTCAACAAGTTCATCAGGAATGGCTTCAAGACTTTGCTTAGAGTTTAAAGAAGGTGTTTCAAGACTTTGCTTAGAGTTTAAAGAAGGTGAAATGAACTGAGGACGAAAAAACTGAACCTCATTTCAAGCGGTTGTACGAACTTTGGCTGGTCTAATTTAGCATGTTATTAAAACATGAGAACCACATAGAAGCAAACAACAGTAAATATTTTATTTGCCTTTTATTTACAAAACATGGTTCATACAAACTCATTTATTTTGACCCGGAAATTTAAAGAAATGACCCTCAGTTTCAGAGGCAAGGGGTCACAATGACCCCCAATTTTTAATGCTGAGGAAGAACCCTGATACTCTGGTCTTAATCTACACTATCTGCAAAAAGCAGCCAATCTTGATCTAGATCATCTTGAAGAGCAATTTACTCTGTATCGAACGACAAAGTTTTAGACAGGTCCCCATTGACAGAAGTTGCAGAATACAAATACATTGAGATTTGTCTTTGATGGGAGAGAAAAAACTTCTGAAAAAAAGAGAAAATGCTTGTTACTAGCATTTTCTCCATTTACTACAATGTTTTTAAAAACTTTCTTTCTCATGGTAGTTAAACTAAGATTGTATGGTAAAGGGTTAAGGATATGCATGATATTATAAGGATAAACAAGTGAAATATATGTATGTTATTGTTTCAGTGGTTATGCAGCTGATAATATTACCCACTGTATAAGACCTCAAGATGTTGTAGAGAGAAGAGCTGTCATAATTCTAAGAAAGTGAGAAAACAATTAATATTTGTCATTTTTTACATATTGCCAACTGCAATTAAGTACTTGCTTCTTTTTACATGTTGCCAATCACAGGTAACTTTTTCTGGTCTTGCAACAGACTGCTTTTGAAACCATTGTGGTGGATATTTGTTAAGATGTTAAAAAAAAAAATTTTCTGGAGGTAATGAGAGAACTCTACCAAATTACAAAATTTAAGGGATGCGTAGATTGATCACATTAAAATTTTGCTGATGACAATTTGAATTTAGATTAAATGATGTTGGTTTTTTTTTAAAGGAGAAAATACTGGTTACAATTTTTAGTTCTACTGGCTGTAAGGCAGCAGAGCTTCTGTCATGGTATGGTTTGTGTCGTCCATCCGTCCGTTAGTCATTTTCTTGTTTATGCGATAAAGTCTTTATTTGTGGTTGGATTTCCGTTAAACTTGCAGAGTTTGTTTATCTCATCAATAGCTTGAACCTTATTGATTTTGAAAAAAATCTGACTATTAGAGCGGGAAGAGTAGCCATTTAAAGTTCAAAATTTCAGTTGCTTGTTTATACGATAAAGTCTACATTTGTGGTAAGATTTTCATGAAACTTGCAGAGTTCGTTTATCTTATCAATACCTTGGACCCTATTGATTTTGAAAAAAATCTGACAAACAGTGTGGGAAAAGTAGCCATTTGAATTTTAAAATTTCAATTTCTTGTTTATGCAATGGTCTGCATTTGTGGTCTGGGAATTATTATGTGATTTGGTGATTGAATCTAGGTTGCATATGCCCGGGTCACACATTCATGGATCACGTCGCTGGTTTCATTAAGATTAAAATCTCACAGATGACTCCGGAAATGCCAATGGTGTGAATACGGGCTTAGGCATACCTACTAAGGATAATGTAGGAAAGGGGTCATTTGGCCATATGGGTGATACAGATTGTTACAGAATGACACAGTTTAATATGGGATTGACACGGAAAGAGATGTTTCAGGGCGTGTGCACTGCTGATGAACAACAGTTTGCTACAGTATAAGTAAGGGTTAGTATGAAGGGGAACAGTCTGATAAGGAATAGACTAGTACAAACAGCCTCGGAAGGATACAGACCTATCTCAATAAACAATTTGTACCCAGATATAAAGGCTCGTGTACTCAGTTCACGTTCAAAATGCCACCAAGAAAGAGAACATGAGGGCATTATACTGGGTATGGATGGTTCTTCGGAGAAGCCAGTCCTTAGTCCATCATCTCCTCTGCCTCTGGTCACCTTCACGTATGTCCTCTAGTAGCTTGACCACTGCCCTGGTATTTTGTGCCATATCAATATTCATTTCTAGCCAATTAATTGCAAACTTCAGCTGTAGATTGTGCATGTTGGATAGTGTAATGTATACCTCTATGGTAAGACACAGACTACATTGGGCCCTATAAGCAGGCAGTATTTATACAGAAGCCAGGCATCAGTTTGGTAACAGTTTGGTGCCAGTCTTGACAGTACACACATATACTGTATTAATTCGTAATAAATCAGTCGTAGACCGTAACATTCTGTACATTGTATTTTGTTGTGATGTAGCGCAGTAATCTGTAAAAGACCTTGCAAAATCTGGCTGATGCGTGCCTTTCTGTAATGCAACGTAAGTATATCGTGCCGTTCGGTGACAAATTCATAATAAACCGTCCTTTATCCTTAGCCAGTATGTGGTGTAACTGTGCCAGTATGTAGTTCACAGTAACTAACCATAGAAATCCTTTGAAGACTTAGGGACTACAAATCAGTACGGATTAATACGGTTTTAATACAGACTTATACAAATCAGTACATTCAAATACCGTAAGGATGTACTGTGGTTGTTTGATCCATGGTCAAATTTTGAACATGTTTAAAAATTGTAACAGATATACAAGTACTACTAGGTATGACTATGGCTACAATATGGAAAGGTACAAACCAATATGAATTGCCACAAATAATGCCGGATCACATCCGTAGCTAATCCGGTGTCAAATCTGTGAATGTGTGACCTAGGCAATAGTTATCAATAAAATTGGGTCCCTGCTTGGTTTTTCTTTGCATTAAGCTGCATTGGACAAATAGAAATCACCGATAACTATCTGGGGTAAAATGGTTCGTTTGACCTTGATCGTCCTTTGGTTTTTCCACTGGTGATTTCGATTTCATTTTCATATTCTTTTCTTTGTCAACATTTTTCAGTTGAAATGAGTTTTTCATGAAGTGTGACATTAAATGAAAAAAAAAAAGAGTAGAAAGGTTCCTCCCTTGATGTTCTACGTAAGCTATAGTCTGGTATCCCGTCATACTGCAAACATAGTTTTAGGGACAGATAATCTAGACTATGTAATCTACATCAGTAATAGAGGAGTCCTCAGTGGACAAAAACCAGTCTACTCTGATTGGGCCTAGGAGGATACCAACATTGACCCAGTTTGATAATTAGCTCTTCATATTGCAGGAATATAGTAAAAACAATCTATCTTTTTTTTTGTAGAAAAACACCAGTAAAGTTCAAATAAAACTATTGTGATAGTATTGCGATAGTTTCAGGACTAATGCGATAATAGCGCAATAGGGATTTAACTATCACTATCGTGATACCTTTTTTGGCTGTGGTAGTCACCCCGAGCAATTTGTTCTGTTTTTTTAATGAGATCAAGGACTACCGGTAGTTTAAATTGAGTCACGCTAGGTCAAAAAGTAGGTTACGGGGACACATCTTAGAAAAATCTTGTATGCACTGTAGAGGCCACATTTTCATTCTGATACACATGGAAATTGGTCAGAATGTTTTTGTTGATGAGATTTAAGGCTAGGTCAAAATTGGGTCAAAAAGTAGGTCATTAACATTAATGTGTCTTTACAACTGAGATCTTTTCAGTTTTATCAACTCCAGATGATTTTACTCAGGTGAGCATCCTAGGGCCAATGGCCCCCATTGTTTTTTGTAATGAGCGGTTGTATCCATTTCATGTTATTTGAATAAACAGTTAGAACCTGTAACTAGCAGTGCTATGGCTCCAAATGATTGTTTTATTCTGTAAGTTAGTAATATTTATAGACTCAACATATTGCCACTCCAGTAATGAATTTTATTTCTGTATTTCCGACTTTTATCATTTTAGGGTATGTGATGATGCACCACGATTAGATCCCTTTGAAAGTATGAGAATTAAACCAGCATACAGTGGTAGGAAGAGACAGCGAGACCGCTCCTCTTCATCATCCGACTCTGATAGGTAAATAGAGAACTTAAGAGTATTTTGTTACACGATATTTGCGTAAGTTGTGTGTTTAACCAAAAAATAAATAATTAACCCTTAACCTGTAACCGCAGGGTTTCAACGATTATGAGGAAGAAAGCTTTTGAGAATGTTGTATGGGGAGGAGAAAATGCAGGTAACCAGCATTTTTTCCTTTTCAAAATTTTGTTATACACTTTAAAAGCCAAAATTCCACCATTTGGGCAAGATTGGTTGTCTGCAAATACTTACAGTTTGGACAAATTCAAAATTTTGTCCTTTGATTAAATGTTAAGCATTATATACATGAAATGAAAACATTGTGATTTCAAGACTGCTTTTGCCAAAATATAGGAGGAAAAATCAAGACAGTTTAGATTCAAAATCAGACATTCTATCCAGTCTGATCTTAATCTACACATTCTGCAAAAGTTAAGACTTCACATTCTTCATTGCAAGAACATCATGTAGTGTTTACTGCTCTTAGGGTTAAAAATATTGTTTCAAGGCCTCTCCCTTTTCTCCAAACATGGGCAAAATTTAACTCATTACCTCTGGAAATAAATGTATTGCATACAGCATAGGGGATTTGTTCTTTGTGGAAAAACACAGGAAAATGTTTAACCCTTTCCAAAACAGCAAATTTATGATGCTTTGAAATTGAAAATAACTACAGTATACATATTTGAAGTTCTGACAAATAAGCAGTAGTTTTCTAATAGGTGGAAAACCTAATGAGAAAAGGAGAAAATGCTTATTGCCAGCATTTTCTCCTTGTCTCACAGTGATTTCAAGAACATTTTTCCTTAAAGATGGTTGGGATTGTTGTATAAGGTTAATTCTTTACTTGAAGACAAAAATTGATACTCTTCCATTTTCAATGGATTCCCGAAGGACAAATTTAATGTTTCTCAAATGGTGGTATTTTTCTTTGAATGGGTAGAAAACATTGTGGGAAAAGAAGAAAATGCTGGTTGTCAGTATTTTTTTCTTTTCCCACAATTTTTTAAAAAGTCTTTTTCATATGTATTATTGAAATATGGGATTGATGACTAAAGACACAAAATTATTAAAAAAAAAAAAAAAAAAAAATGGCAAGAGGAAAAAATGCTGAGGGAAAAAGAGTTTGCCACATACTAGTATACTAAAAAAGGAACTTTCTTAAAAAAAAAAAATAATCTGCTGAATTTTTTCTAGAGTGAAAATCCAAGCTAGAGTGTACAGAAAATCCAAACTAGACTGTACAGAAAATCCAAACTAGACTGTACAGAACATGCAGACAAATCTTAGATTCACATTGACAAGTATTATTTGCAAATTCTCCACCAGAATTGCAATATCTGGGTCCCTGTTACCGGTTTGACTGAGAATAATTATACATTTCATTATATCACTTTGAAGTAGAGAGGGATATACTGGTTTTACCCTGTCTGTCCATCAGTCCATCCATCCATCTGTTATCTGTCAATCCATCGGTTTTGTTTTTGTTTCCGTGCTCTAAATCAGAAGCATTGATCTAGGACCCTTAAACTTCTTACAAGTGTTGCTTATGACACAAAGAGGAGCCCTATTGTTTTTGGTCACATGGGTCAAAGGTCAAGGTCACAGGTGAACTTTGTTTGAAAATCATTTCTATGCTCTAACTCAATAGCTGTTTGACTTAGGATCCTGAAACTTCACACAAGTGTTACTCATGACCCTAGGAGCTGCCCTATTGTTTTTGGGTCATATGGATTAAAGGTCAGGGTCACAGGTGAACTTTGTTAGAAAATTGTTTCCATGCTCTAATTCAATAGCTTTTTGGCCTGGGACCCGAAAACTTTATACAAGTGTTACTCATGACCGAAAGAGGTGCCCCATTTTTAGCTCCACTGGCTGAAGGCCAGCGGGCTTATGTCATGGCCCGGTGTCCGTCGTGCGTCCGTGCGTCCGTCCGTCCCTGCGTTAACTTTTATTTCAAAAATCTTCTTCTCTGAAACTACCAATCCAATTTTCATGAAACTTCACAGAAATGATCCTGCCATGGTCCTCTTCAGAATTTCTTGAAAGAATTTGATTCCTTCAAAAACTCTGGTTGCCATGGCAACAAAACTGAAAAATATTGGAAATCTTTAAAAATCTTCTTGTCTGAAACCATAAGGCATAGGGCTACCAAATTTGGCATGTAGCTTTATGTAGTAGACCTCTATCAAGTTTCTTCAAATTATAGCCCTGGGGTCAAAATTGGCTCTGCCCCAGGGGTCACAAGTTTTACATAGGCTTATATAGAGAAAACTTTAAAAATCTTCCTGTACCTAGCCATAAGGCCTAGAGCTACCAAATTTTGCATGTAGCTATATCTAGTGGGCCTCTACCAAGGGGGCCAAAATTTTAGCCCTGAGGTCAAAATTGGCCCCGCTGCAGGGGTCACAAGTTTTAAATGGGCTTACATAGTGACAACTTAAGAAATCTTCCTGTTTTGATTTTCTTTTTTTGAAATTAGCCTTGCATCAGGGGTCTTATGTTTTACAGAGGCTTCATATGGACAAAAATTGAAAATCACTTTATTTATAACTATACAGCATAGACTTGCATTATTTTGGCATGTGGCTTTATCTTGTGGACCTCTACCAGGGTTCAAGTAATTATAGCTCTGGGATCAAAAATGGATTTGCCCTGCGGGTCTCAACTTTCACATGGACTTTTACAGAGAAAAATTTGTAAGTCTTCATTTTGAAACCATGTGGCTCAGAATTGAAATGTTTAGTATTTATGGTTTATAAGCCAGTGGAGCGATACAGGGCCATCATGGCCCTCTTGTTTTTTTTTTTTTTTTTTTTTTATCAAAGGTCAAGGTCACTTGTAACCCTTTAGAACTCAGCTCCAAGTCTCAACATCCATCCAAAAGGAAGCTGTTAAAAACATCATTGGAAAAGGGGAAAATGTTAATAACCAGGATAGTTAACCCTTTAGACCTTTACCATCCAATCATGAGTTTTAACAAGAAAATATTTTGGGAAATGGAGAAAATGCTTGTAATTAGCATTTTCTCCCTAGCCCATAGTGTTTTCTAACCTTTCAAAGATAAGTCTGATCATGTGAGCCAAAGTTAATTTGTCTTCTGCAGATGCCTTCAATTTGGAGAAGTTTAAAATGTGTCAATTCATAAAAAGTAACATACTAGTAATTGTAAGATTTTGTATGTTTTTTATTTTTTTACAGCTCTGACAGTGGAAGTGATCATCACTCTCGGCGAAATTCACATGGACACAAGAAGAGGCATTCCTACCCATCAGATCATGCTCATCGGAGGGAAAATGGACATGAGAGTCACAGGAAACAGAAGAAATCTCAAAGCTCACATCGTTCGAAACGGCACAAGTCTGATTCTCCAGAAATAAAAAGAATTGTCAGAAGGATTTCTCGAGGCAGAAAAGGACTGTAAAAATGATCTAGTTATTGTACAAGGATGGGAATGCTCGAAGAAAGAGTAATTATGGTCTTTAAATCTCTACCACACAGTCCCGACTTTTATTGACTCTTTGGAAGTAGCCTTTTGAAAGCCTTTTAGGAAAAGAAGAACATGCTGATAACCAGCATTTTCTCCTATACCCACAAGATTTTCTACACTTTCACTGACAATTACCATAATTTCAGCTGAGTGTAATTTGTCTTCTGCAAATGCTTTCAATTTGGACTTGTCTAAAGTTTTGTCATTGGTAAAGAGTTAAAGGGCAATGTTCAGATTTTGTTACGTAATAGATTTTACTTTTTTTTTTAGCTTATGATCTGTATAAACCTATGGTAGAAATGCTCAACAGTATCTAAAGTCAGCATGTAAATGCATACATTTAAAGATATTCCTTTTTAGAGGAAAAAGCTAGTAGGGTTCAAAATTTCCAATTACCCACAAAATGTAGTCAGAGTTTGAAAATGCGAGCTGAATCTTGGAGCCCATGAAAAAAATGCAAGTGCAAATTTTAGAAGGATAATTACACAAAATAAGTAAATGAATTGTGTGTGTGTGTGTGATAACCAACAAACTAATCCTCTTTTTCTAAATAGCAGACATGTTGCACTGGTAAAATCTTGCAAAAGCTATTTATGATTTTCAGGGAATCCAAAAGTTGAATATAAAGCTTCTTAAAAATGGAGACCCTTGTAATTGCTTAGCAACTGTGGATAAAACAAACATTGTGATCATGTCGAGGAAGATTGGGACTTTTTTTTAATTACAAAATCTTTTCATATATACAGTTAAAAAAAGTTGTCATGAACTTCTATAATTCATTCTCTCATTGATTTCAAAAGTAATTTTTGAAGTTTGTTGAGATCACAAAAAGTCTCAATAGCCCCCTTAAAGGTTGCGTATTGACTTGATACAAAATTGAAGGTATATGATTTTTACCCAGAAAAGTCAGTGTATGTAAGTTTTGTCATTTGGGCATCAATGCAAAATTGTGACCAAAAAAAAATCTAAATACCTTCTTTTGAATGAAACTTTTTTGTCATGTTTGTTTAATTTTTGTTGAACTTTTTCAATTTTAATTTTTGTTATTTTTTTGATTGAGTTCTTTGCCAAATAGGCTAGTTAAAGATGTACCACAAGCTTGAATAAGAGACCTGAAGGTGAAAATTTAACCCAGAAAGTGCCTTTCACAATTACATTGGCTTCTGTGGCCAGTAAAGGTCAAGATCAGACTGGACAAGAATAGCAATCTGATCTTGGATCAACACTTCCTGCTATTTTGAGACATTCAGGCTAAATGTAACCCCAGAACTTCAATTGTTTGAATGTTTTTTCCTTACTAAAAAGTTTAGGTGTTTTAATTTGGCCCTAAGGGTTAGGTTTTGCAAGATAAGTAAGATAAATGATTTTACTGGAAAGGAAAACATTGTAGGGAAAGTGAGGAATTGCTTGTTACAAGCTATTGCTCCTTTTCTTTGGATATTTTAAAAAACTGCTTACTCTGGAATTATGAAAAGTTGTTTTTGTGCAGTACAGGATTCACGTCTCTTTTTACAATGTCTTGGTGCCTTTGATATTATCATAGTGGGTTTTCAGAGAAGCAAATGTATTAGGTGTTTTTTCATACATATAAAATTTGTGAAGCATACTGATTTCTCTTTATTCTTAAGAAATTTTGATTACTGTTAGATTTACTATTATAAAGCTTAAGATTTGGTTTTATAAGGATTGAAGGATGTTTTACAATATGACTCTTTTCAACATTACTTTAGTCATACATGTATTATGGCGACAGCTTACTGATTTAGGTGCCACCAGGCTTTTCAACGATAGTAGGCTAGGGTTCTGAAGTGTCTTGCTCAAAAGCTCAGTGCTTTGGGTGAGGATTGAACCCTGTGCCCCAGGATTGGGAATGTTCCATTTTCACCACAAAACCATGTAGGGCCCTCCTGGCTTTAATGCACATGTAGATACATGTATCTAAGACAATTTAGCACAGGATATCAGTTTTAAACCTTACCATACAACCCTACATTTTAACCACACTGAGAAGAAAGCCTTTGAAAACATTGTAAGGAATGCAGAAAATGCTGGTAACTAGCATTTTCTCCTTTTCTCACAATGTGGTCTACTGTTTCAAAAACACATCCTGTCATTTGAACCCTAGTTTGTCATTCGTGGTCTGCAAATGCTTTCAGATTGGAAAAGCCTATAATTTTGTTGTGTGGTAATGAGTTAAATAAAGGGCGGAACCTTGTAGGTCAAGGGTTACCTACAGGTCTTATAACCATGTGGTTGGGAGTTCAAATCCCTGCTCGGCCAAGATTTTTTCCAAGGATTGATAATAGTCAGTGCAACAGGATTCATTCTTCTCTCACTGCTTAACCCTTTCCCCAACAACAAATCCTCAAAATTGAAAGTATCTGCAGATGACAAATTAGAAACTGGCATAAATAAACTTAGTTCCCTGGAAGGGTAGAAACATTTTTTGGAACACAAGAAAATGCTGATAACCTCAGGGTTGTTAACCCTTAAAGCACTGAATTAATTATTTGGACCTTTTTGATCAGGGAAAACGGCCCAAAATGTTGCTTTTTCAAATTTGTTTCTGTTTGAATCTGTAACATAGTGGCAGACAGTGTTGATCTAAGATCAGACTGCATGTTCTGAGCAGTCTGACCTTGTTCTACATTGTCTGCAAAAACGACTTAAGTTATTTAAAGGTTAAAGCACAGGAATTTTGGTGGTAAAGGGTTAAAATTGGCTTAATGATATTTATAAAGGAAACAGCTAATAACATGAGGGAAATGTTGTGCAAAGTACTGGCAACAGAAACTCCAGTAGTGGATGGATAGGTGCACTGACTGCCTCAACTTGGGTATAGATACGGGGTATTTAGTTGTAAAAACTTTTCATGTCCTTGTATTGTTTCAAATAGTGTGAGAAAATCTGATATCGCAAGAGACCAAGGTTTGAGAGAAATGTCAAACAAAGTGAGAAGCAATTATAAGCACCAGGAAAGTTGCAACAGATTAGTATTCTTTTTAGCTCACCGTGAGCACATAGTGCTCAAGGTGAGCTATTGTGATCGCCCTATGTCCGTCGTCCGTCCACCGTCATCCGTCAACAATTTCTTTAAACATCTTCTTCTCCTAAACCACTGGGCCAATCTTGATGAAACTTGACAGGGATGTTCCTTGGGTGAAGCTCTACCAAAGTTGTTCAAAGAATTGAATTCCACCCTTAACTCTGGTAGCCATGGCAACAAAAAGGAAAAAAATGCAAAATCTTTGAAAATCTTCTTCTCTGAAACTAGAAGGCGCAGAGCTTTGATATTTGGTATGTAGCATCTCCTAGTGGACCTCTACCAAGTTTGTTCATATGATGTCCCTGGGGTCAAAACTGGTCCCGCCCTGGGGGTCACAAGCTCGAGCATAGTAACAAAGAAGGAAAACTTTAAAAATCATCTTCTCTGAAACTTGAAGGCGTAGAGCTTTGATATTTGGTATGTAGCATCTCCTAGTGGACCTCAACCAAGTTTGTTCATATGATGTCCATGGGGTCAAAACTGGCCCCGCCCCGGGGGTCACAAGTTTGAACATAGGAACAAAGAAGGAAAACTTTAAAAATCTTTTTCTCTGAAACTGGGAGGCATAGAGCTTTGATATTTGGCATGTAGCATCTTCTAGTAGACCTCTACCAAGTTTGTTCATATGATGCTCTTGGGGTCAAAACTGGCCCTGCCCCGGGGGTCACAAGTTCAAACATAGGAACAAAGGGGGAAAACTTTAAAAATCTTCTTCTCTGAAACTAGAAGGCATAGAGCTTTGATATTTGGCATGTAGCATCTCCTAGTGGACCTCTACCAAGTTTGTTTCTATGATGCCCCTGGGGTCAAACCTGGCCCCGCCCGGGGGTCACAAGTTGGAACAAAGAAGGAAAACTTTAAAAATCATCTTCTCTAAAACTAGAAGGCATAGAGCTTTGATACTTGGTATGTAGCATTTTCTAGTGGACCTCTATCAAGTTTTTAGCTCACCTGAGCACATAGTGCTCAGGGTGAGCTATTGTGATCGATCGTTGTCCAGCGTCCGTCCGTCCGTCCGTGAACAATTACTTAAAAAATCTTCTCCTCTGAAACCGCCCAACAGATTTCAGTGAAACTTCACAGAAATGATCCTTAGGTGATGCACTTTCAGAATACATCAAAGACTTGAATTCCATGAACTCTGGTTGCCATGGCAACCGAAAGAAAAAACTTTAAAAATCTTCTTGTCCCAAACTGTAAGGGCTAGAGCTTTCATATATGGCATGTAGCATCATCTAGTGGCCCTCTACCAAAATACTTCAAATAATGGCCCTAGTGTGGAAATTGGCCCTATGTTGTGGGTTCTCGGATTTCACATAGAGATAAAGAAGGAAATCTGTAAAAATCTTCTTGTCCCAAACCGTAAGGGCTAGAGCTTTCATATTTGGCATGTAGTATCATCTAGTGGCCCTCTACTAAAATACTTCAAATAATGGCCCTAGTGTGGAAAATGGCCCTATGTTGTGGGTTCTTGGATTTCACATAGAGATAAAGAAGGAAATCTGTAAAAATCTTCTTGTCCCAAACCATAAGGGCTAGAGCTTTCATATTTGGCATGTAGCATCGTCTAGTGGCCCTCTACCAAAATACTTCAAATTATGGCCCTAGTGTTGAAAATGGCCCTATGTTGTGGATTCTCTTTTTTCAATAGAGATAAAGAAGGAAATCTTTAAAAATCTTCTTGTCCCAAACCATAAGGGCTAGAGCTCTCATATATGGCATGTAGTATCATCTAGTGGCCCTCTACCAAAATACTTCCAATTATGGCCCTAGTGTTGAAAATGGCCCTATGTTGTGGGTTCTCAGATTTCACAAAGAGATAAAGAAGGAAATCTTTAAAAATCTTCTTGTCCCAAACCATAAGGGCTAGAGCTTTCATATTTGGCATGTAGCATCATCTAGTGGCCCTCTACCAAAATACTTCCAATTATGGCCCTAGTGTTGAAAATGGCCCTACGTTGTGGGTTCTCGGATTTCACATAGAGATAAAGAAGGAAATCTTTAAAAACTTTCTTGTCCCAAACCATAAGGGCTAGAGCTCTCATATATGGCATGTAGTATCTCGTGGCCCTCTACCAAAATACTTCAAATAATGGCCCTAGTGTGGAAATTGGCCCTATGTTGTGGGTTCTTGGATTTCACATAGAGATAAAGAAGGAAATCTGTAAAAATCTTCTTGTCTCAAACCGTAAGGGCTAGAGCTTTCATATTTGACATGTAGCATCATCTAGTGGCCCTCTACCAAAATACTTCAAATTATGGCCCTAGTGTTGAAAATGGCCCTATGTTGTGGGTTCTCGGATTTCACATAGAGATAAAGAAGGAAATCTTTAAAAATCTTCTTGTCCCAAACCATAAGGGCTAGAGCTCTCATATATGGCATGTAGTATCATCTAGTGGCCCTCTACCAAAATACTTCAAATTATGGCCCTAGTGTGGAAATTGGCCCTATGTTGTGGGTTCTCGGATTTCATATAGAGATAAAGAAGGAAATCTTTAAAAATCTTCTTGTCCCAAACCGTAAGGGCTAGAGCTTTCATATATGGCATGTAGCATCATCTAGTGACCCTCTACCAAAATACTTCAAATTATGGCCCTGGTGTTAAAAATTGGCCCTATGTTGTGGGTTCTCGGATTTCACATAGAGATAAAGAAGGAAATCTTTAAAAATCTTCTTGTCCCAAACCGTAAGGGCTAGAGCTTTCATATTTGGCATGTAGCATTATGGTGTTGAGCTCAGTTGCATTTCAGGTGAGCGATTTAGGACCATCATGGTCCTCTTGTTTCATATGATGCTCTTGGGGTCAAAACTGGCCCCGCCCCGGGGATCACAAGTTCGAACATAGGAACAAAGAAGGAAAACTTTAAAAATCTTCCTCTCTGAAACAGGAAGGCGTGGAGCTTTGATATTTGGTATGTAGCATCTTCTAGTGGATCTCTACCAAGTTTGTTCATATGATGCCCTTGGGGTGAAAACTGCCCCTCTCCCGGGGGTCACAAGTTCGAACATAGGAACAAAGAAAAAAAAATTTAAAATTCTTCTTTTCTGAAACTGAAAGGTGTGGAGCTTTGATATTTGGTATGTTGCATCTCAGAGTGGACCTCTACCAAGTTTGTTCATATGATGCCTCTGGGGTCAAAACTGACCCCGCCCTAGCGATCACAAGTTCGAACATAGGAACAAAGAAGGAAAACTTTAAATTTCTTTTTCTCTTAAACGGGAAGGTGTAGAGCTTTGATATTTGGTATGTAGCATCTCCTAGTGGACCTCTACCAAGTTTGTTCCAAGGATGCTGCTTGGGTCAAAACTGGCCCAGCCCAGGGGGTCACAAGTATGAACATAGGAACAAAGAAGGAAAGCTTTAAAATTCTTCTTTGAAACTGAAAGGCGTAGAGCTTTGATATTTGGTATGTGGTGATTCTCGTTTGTTTGCCCATCTACGCACAACAAGTTCATTGAGTTCAAAAATTGGGTCATCTTGGGTCATAAACTAGGTCACTAGGTCAAATTAAAGAAATACCTTGTTGGCACTCTCGAGGCCACATTATTTGCTCAATTGCCTTGAAAATTGGTCAGAAAGTTTGTCTTTATAAAATCTCACATAAGTGAATTTGGGTCAACTGGGGTCATAAACTAGGTCACTGAGTCAAATTAAAGAAATACCTTGTTTGCACTCCGGAGGCCACATTTATTGCTCAAATGACCTGAAATTTGGCCAGAATGTTTGTCTTGATAAAATATTAGATGAGTTTGGATTTGGGTCACCTGGAACCATAAACTAGGTCACTAGGTCAAATTAAAGAAATACCTTGTGGGTACTCTAGAGGCCACATTATTTGCTCAATTGCCTTGAAAATTGGTCAGAATGTTTGTCTTTAAAAAAACTCACATGAGTCTGAATTTGGGTCAACTGGGGTCATAAACTAGGTCACTTGGTCAAATTAAAGAAATACCCAGTGGGCACTCTAGAGGCCACATTTATTATTCAGTTGATTTGAAAATTGGTTAAATTGTTTCTTTTGATAAAGTCCAAGACCAGTTCAAATTTGGGTCACCTGGGGTCATAATCTAGGTCACTAGGTCAAATTAAAGAAATACTTTTAGGGCACTCTAGAGGCTACATTTTTAGCTCCACTGGCCGAAGGCCAGCGGGCTTATGTCATGGCCTGGTGTCCGTCATGCGTCCGTGCGTCTGTGCGTCCGTCCGTGCATCCGTCCGTGTGTCCGTCCGTGTGTTAACTTTTATTTCAAACATCTTCTTCTCTGAAACTACCCATCCAATTTTCATGAAACTTCACAGAAATGATCCTGCCATGGTCCTCTTCAGAATTTCTTGAAAGAATTTGATTCCTTCAAAAACTCTGGTTGCCATGGCAACAAAACTGAAAAATATTGGAAATCTTTAAGAATCTTCTTGTCTGAAACCATAAGGCGTAGGGCTACCAAATTTGGCATGTAGCTTTATGTAGTAGACCTCTATCATGTTTCTTGAAATTATAGCCCTGGGGTCAAAATTGGCTCTGCCCCAGGGGTCACAAGTTTTACATAGGCTTATATAGAGAAAACTTTAAAAATCTTCTTGTCTGAAACCATAAGGCATAGGGCTACCAAATTTGGCATGTAGCTTTATGTAGTAGACCTCTATCATAATTCTTGAAATTATAGCCCTGGGGTCAAAATTGGCTCTGCCCCAGGGGTCACAAGTTTTACATAGGCTTATATAGAGAAAACTTTAAAAATCTTCCTGTACCTAGCCAAAAGGCCTAGAGCTACCAAATTTTGCATTTAGCTTGATCTAGTTGGGGTCTACCAAAAGTGCCCAAATTATAGTCCTGGGGTCAATTTGGCCTCATGCTGGGCGGGGGGGGGGGGGGAGGGGGGGGGGGGGTGTTTCACAAGATTTACATAGGCTTACATAGGGAAAACTTTTAAATCTTGGTGTACATAGCCATAAGGCTTAGGCTACCAAATTTTGCATAATTTTAGCATTATCTAGTGGACAACTACAAAGAGGGCCCAAGTTACAGCCCTAGGATCAAGTTTGGCCCTGCACCAGGGGTCACAAGTTTTACATGGGTTTATGGAGTGAAAACTTCAGAAACCGTCTTGTTACTAGCCATAAGGCCAAGAACTCCCAAATTTGGCATGTGATTCTTCTAATACACATATTCCCCATTTAGTCCGACTGTAGCCCTGGGGTCAAAGTTTTATAAGGGCTTATATAGTGAAGACTTCTCTTCATGGTTTATATTTATAAGCCAGTGGAGCGATACAGGGCCATCATGGCCCTCTTGTTTGCTCATTTGACTTGAAAATTGGTCAGAATGTTTGTCTTTGTGAAATATGAGTTTGAAATTGGGTCACCTGGGGTCATAAACTAGGTCACTTGGTCAAATTAAAGAAATACCTGTAAGGCACTCTACTCAGGTGAGTGATCCAGGGCCATCATGGCCCTCTTGTTTATCATATATCTACAACTTTCAACAATAAAATAAAGCAACTCCAAAGCAGGAAAACAGCACATACTGGTTTAGTCTGTAGTTACTTTTTAGCTCACCTAAACAAGAAGTGCTCAAGGTGAGCTTTTGTGATCATGCTGTGTCCAGCGTCCATCTTGCGTTGTCTGTCATCAACGTTTACCCTGTTTACACTCCAGAGGCTACAGTTTCAGTCTGATACTCATGAAACTTGGTCAAAATGTTTGTTTTGATGATATCACAGACATGTGCAAAAACATGTCATGTCGGGTCAAAAACTAGGTCACTAGTTCAAACCTTGTTTACACTCTGGAAGCCACATTTTCAGTCTGATACCCACCTTTTCACTCCGATACCCATGAATCTTTGTTAGAATGTTTGTCTTGATGACATCTCGGATGACTCTGAAAATCAGGCACATCAGGTTTAAAGCTAGGTCACTAGGTTAGATCTTTGAATAACCTTGTGTATGATCAAGAGGCGGCATTTTCAGTCCAACACTCTTGAAAATTGGACAGAATGTTTGTCTTGATGAATTCTCACACAAGTTTGAAAATGGGTTATACAGGGTCTAAAACTAGGTCACCAGGCCAAATGTTTGGAAAACCTTGTGTTTGCTATAGAGGCCAAATTAACAATCTTGTACTCATGAAAGTTAGATAGAATGTTTGTCTTGATGATATCTTGGATGATTTTGAAAATGGGTCATACAGGGCCAAAAACTAGGTTACCAGTTGAAATCCTTGGAAAAACCTTGTGTTCACTCTAGAGGCCAAATGTTTAGTCCATTACTCATGAAAAGTGGTCAGAATGCTTGTCTTGATGATTTCTTTGATATAACTGAAAATGGATCATATAGGGTGAAAAACCAGGTCACAGGATCAGATCTTTGAAAAACCTTCTGAACTCTTTAGAGGCCACATTTCTAGCCCAATACTCATGAAAGTCAGGTAGAATGTTTGTTTTAATGATATCTCACATGAGTGTGAAAATGGGTCATGTTGGGTCAAAAACTAGGTCACCAGGTCTTATTTTAGAAAAACTTTATGTACACTCTATGGAGGCCTCATTTTAAGTCCAATGCTCATGAAAGTTTGGTCAGAATGTTTGTCTTGATATTCTGGATGAGTTGGAAAAAGGGGTCATGTCAGGTCAAAAAGTAGGTTACTAGGCTTAATCTTTGAAAAACCTTGTATATTATGTAGAGTCTACATTTTCAGTCGAATGCTCATGAAAATTAGTCAGAATGTTTGTCTTTATGATTTCTTTAATGAGTTTGAAAGTGGGTCAACATCAAGGCCACTGAGACAAATCTTTGGAAAACCTTGTGTACCCTGTAGAGGCCACATTTTCAGTCCAGTACTCATTAAAGTTAGTTGGAATGCATGTTATGTTATCTCAGGAAAAGATTGAAAATGGGTCATGTTTGGTCAAAAGGCTCAGGTGAGCGACTTCAAGACCATCATGGCCTTCTTGCTTATAGCGTAAATGTTTGCCTATAGAATTGCAAATCAATTTGAATATCGCTTGGGTATGTCATCATAGCATAATTAGAACTGTATTTGATACTGTGTAGATAATGATTTTTTTCCAGAATTTATCAACGTACAATGCATTTGATGCATTTGAGCCTGAAAATTTTTAGATGTGGGTGATGCCCTGGCAAAAGGGGGGCTTAATGCACCTCCGTAATCTATGTTACCAAACAAGACATCACATAATTAAAGATCCATAGACTCAATTTTGTTTAACAACCGACTGTATCATGAGGTAGACTGGTCCTTTGACATACAGAAAATTGACCGATAGCGAAAAGTTTCAGCCCGCAGATTGCGCAGGCTGACCTCGGTCGATACTTTTCGCAGATGCATTAAGCCCCCTTTTCACAGAGCATGGCTCATATATAAAGTTGTATGTTATGGCATGGTCTGCTAGAGAAATCAATGTTAAAAAAAAAAGAAACAAAACTTTTAAGGCAATTGTAAAAACCCAAAACCAAGGTATGGGGGGGGGGTAAAGATATCTCCTTATTGGACAGTGTAGATCAGAGATCAGACTGCACGTTCTGTGCAGTCTGATCTTGATATATACTATCCGCAAAAGGTCTGTGAGTCGCGCTTAGCAGCGTAGGGAATAAAATGAAATTTTCAGTGCTACAATTTTGCATTGTAGCAATTTTTGATGAAAATAGTTCGTTGTAAACTTTAACTCTTTACCACTTGCCAAAAAATGTAGACTAGGCCATTTTAAAAGCAATTATAGATTACAATTTAAATGTAGCTCAGTTGATGGAATTTGTGTTAGATAGGGTAGAAAACATTGTTTGAATAGGAGAAAATGCTGGTTACCAGCATTGTCTTCATTCCCCACAATGTTTTTAAAAGGCCTATTCATCAGGGTTGGTAAAATGTGGGATTAAGTGGTAAAGGGTTACTTTTTTTTTTTTTTTTTCATGATTTGACTTAGTTTTCATTATTACAGTTTTTGAATAAAGTGATTTTGTTACCATCTACTACATTGTTGTTTTCTTTGCCTGTAGCTGCTGTCAGATGTGTATGTTGCCATAGCTGCTGTCAGATGTGTTGGCTGTTCACAAGGATATATAGCCAGCTTTTGCCACATACTTCATCTGAACTAGAAGGGAACATGGCAATTGTCAAAGGGGGTCCTGCATGGCTCAGTTTCAAGTTTCAAGTTTTATTCATTCTCTCAGCACATTTACATTTATGTGATATGAGGTAACAACAAAACATGAAATAATTATTACCAGGCTGTATGGTATATCAACTACAAGATATATGAAGAAAAAGAAAACAGAAATTACTGATACATTGGTGAACAGAGTGAGGGAGGAAAGACTAATGGAAAAATCTGTACGGTTTGGTACCGGTCATAAAATTAGTGGTGAAGAGGTAAGATTTGTGATCAAGGCGTCGATTATTGTTTGAGGCACTTGGTTATTCATGGGAGTGTCCTTGGGCAAGATACACCAGAGCCCCAGTGTAGTTATAGGTGAAATCAAGTGAAAACATGAATAAGTAACCTGTCGCCATAAAATCACAAATGATGTCGAAAGCGAGATATAAAATGTTCAGTTCAAAGTTAACCTACATATGTTAATCTGTACAAGGATTTGAGGATTTAACCATTTTCTGAAACTTGTTTCGTAACATCTACTTCATTAGGTTGAAAACATTGTCTCTAAAATATCCTTTCTCTGAATGGGATTTGAACCTAACTGGATCCCAGGTTGGGAGTTTTTAACAAAAGATATGAAGTGTTTGTAAAATATCCTCATCCATACCTGGGATCCTGAGCCTAGGTCCTGATTTGATGCTAGTGTTTTATTACTACGCCATTGCTGTGCCTGCTTGTTGCTGCTGCTCAATGCCCATATATTATGCTGACAACTTTTTAACCCTTTACTAAACAATCTGAAAAGGCTTTTGAAAACATTGTTGGAAAAGGAGAAAAATGGTGGAAGCGAGCATTTTCTCCTTTTCCCACAATTATTTCAAAAGCCATTTTGCTTAGTTACATGTAACTCCTAACCACGCAACAACGAGTTTTAACGATCAAAGAGACAGCCCTTTTGAAAATACAGTGAGGAAAGGAGAAAATGCTGGTGAACAGCATCTTCTCCTTTGCCCACAATGTTTTCTGCCCTTTTAGAAATAAATCCCGTCATTTAAGCTACATTTAATTTGTCGTCTGCAAATGCTTTCAATTTGGACCAGTCTGAAATTTTGTCGTGTGGTATAAAATTAAGGGTTTGCGGTTCAGTCACAGATTCGATTCCGCGAACTTGGTTGGCATAGCTGAAAAAAAAACTTGAGAAGGAAAACAAACCGCTTCATCCACAACCACCGCTTGGAATTCTCAGCAAATTTGTACATATGATCCTTGGGTAGACTTACGAGTTACTGGATATAATTTTGATCTTTTTAAATTTGGTAAAAATTGGGGTCATGTGCTCGGCTTATTTCCTTAGAATGCGTAAGGGAGACAACCCTTTATTATTATTATAACAAACATTACTTCCCTTATTTTTAGCTCACCTAAGCACAAAGTGCTCATGGTGAGCTATTGTGATCGTGCTGTGTCCGTCGTGCGGTGTGGGTCGTGCGTCGTCAACTTTTTACATTGTGTACGCTCTAGAGGCCACATTTTCAATCCAATCCTCATGAAACTTGGTCAGAATGTTTGTCTTGATAAAATCTCGGACGAGTTCGAAACTGGGTCACGTGGGGTCAAAAACTAGGTCACTAGGTCAAATCTTAGAAAAACCTTGTGTACGCTCTAGAGGCCACATTTTCAGTCCGATCCTCATGAAATTTGGTCAGAATGTTTGTCTTGATAAAATCTCGGACGAGTTCGAAATTGGGTCATGTGGGGTCAAAAACTAGGTCACTAGGTCAAATCTTAGAAAAACCTTGTGTACGCTCTAGAGGCCACATTTTCAGTCCGATCCTCATGAAATTTGATTAGAATGTTTGTCTTGATAAAATCTCGGACGAGTTCGAAATTGGGTCATGTGGGGTCAAAAACTAGGTCACTAGGTCAAATCTTAGAAAAACCTTGTGTACGCTCTAGAGGCCACATTTTCGGTCAGACACTTGTGAAATGTGGTCAGAATGTTTGTCTTGAAAAAAATCTCGGACGAGTTCGAAATTGGGTCATGTGGGGTCAAAAACTAGGTCACTAGGTCAAATCTTAGAAAAACCTTGTGTACGCTCTAGAGGCCACATTTTCAGTCCGATCCTCATGAAATTTGGTCAGAATGTTTGCCTTGATAAAATCTAGGACGAGTTTGAAATTGGGTCATGTGGGGTCAAAAACTAGGTCACTAGGTCAAATCTTAGAAAAACCTTGTGTACGCTCTAGAGGCCACATTTTCAGTCCGATCCTCATGAAATTTGGTCAGAATGTTTGTCTTGATAAAATCTCGGACGAGTTCGAAATTGGGTCATGTGGGGTCAAAAACTAGGTCACTAGGTCAAATCTTAGAAAAACATTGTGTACGCTCTAGAGGCCACATTTTCAGTCCGATCCTCATGAAACTAGGTCAGAATGTTTGTCTTGATAAAATCTCGGACGAGTTCGAAATTGGGTCATGTGGGGTCAAAAACTAGGTCACCAGGTCAAATCTAAGAAAAACATTGTGTATGCTCTAGAGGCCATAATTTCTGTTCAGTACTCTTGAAAGTTAGTCAGAATGTTAGCCTTGATAATATCTCTGACTAGTTTGAAAATGGGCCATGTCGGGTGAAAAACTAGGTCACTAGGTCAAATCTTATAAAAACCTTGTGTAAGCTCCAGAAGCCACATTTTCTGTCTGATACTGTTGAAAGTTGGTCAGAATGTTTGTCTTGATGATATCTCAGTAGAATTTGAAAATGGGTCATGTCAGGTCAAAAACTAGGTCACCTGGTCAAATCTTAGAAAAACCATGTGTACACTGTTGTGGCCACATTTTTTGTTCAATACTCTTTTAAAGTTGCCTTGGTAATATCTTGGATGAGTTTGAAAATTTGTCATGTTGGGTCAAAATCTAGGTCACTAGGTCAGATCTTAGAAAAACCTTGTGTACGCTGTAGAGGCCACATTTTCTCTCCAATACTCTTGAAATTTGGTAAGAATGTTTGTCCTGATGATATCTTGGACCAGTTTGAAAATGTGTCATGTTGGCTGAAAAACTAGGTCACTAGGTCAAATCTTAGAAAAACCTAGTGTACGAATGACTCTCAGAAAGAAGCCTCTTGAAAACACTATTTGAAAATGAGAAAATGCCGGTATCCAGCATTTTTTCCCTTTTTCACAATGTTTTCTACCCCTTTGAGAGACCAGTCCCACAGCTTGATCCACATATTATTTGTTTTATGCAGAAGGTTCAGACTGATGAGTTTAAAATTTTATTGTTTGGTAATACATATATCTCACAAGACGTTGGAAATTGGTTGTGCTTGGTCAAAAGGCTTAGGTGAGCGACTCCAGGGCCATCATGGCCCTCTTGTTTTAAACTTCACTCCGACATGACTGGTATTGTAAAGTTGATTTTCTTGTTATAAAATTGACCAGATTCCAGCCGTAATGATTTATTTGGGATGTTTACTGTTATATTTAAAATTGTATCCTTTCATTCAATTTTTGTTCCACAACATTACCACTCATGCCAAAGATACCAAAAGCTTTGCAAGTCTATTTTGTAAACCAAAGATCCTTTGATATTCATGATGAAGGATAGTTGAGTAGACCTCTATCATATTCATTGACATGTGGATCAAGATCAAACTGCACAGGACTTGAAGTCTGATCTTGAAACTTAAAAAAAAAAAACGTTTTAACTTTCTATAAAATCTGTTTCATTTATTTGGCGATCAAAGCGTTGAAAAATTTTCAACCGAAAAACAAGATAGAAAGCAAAAGTCATTAAATACAGTCTATTAAAGATGAGATTAACATTCTATGGTTTATTTATTGTAACTATAAACTTGGTGTTTTTTGCTCTTGAGTTACCCAGCTTTGGAAAACATTGTGAGAAAAGAGGCAATGCTCTTAACAGGCAATTGCTTCTTTTCCAACAACGTTTTCTATACTTATGAAAAGCAGTATTTTCCCCCTTTTTAAATATGCACTGGGTTTTTTTTTTTTGATAGCTGTACAAACTCTTTGGTTTATCCACTGAATATAAGGCTTTCCTTTCCCAAAATTTTGGACTAGTCCAAATTGAAGTCGTTTGCAGGCAGCAAATTAACTATTGATTGAATGGTAACATTTGTCTGTGATAGGATAGAAAACATTGTGGGAAAAGGAGAAAATGCTGGCTACCAGCATTTTCTCCTTTTCCAACAATGTTTTCAAAAGCCTTTTTGTCCCAGGGTGATTAAGGGTCGGGAGTGTTTGGTTATGGGTTAAGCACGACCTCTTTCGACGGTTGAAAATACAGTCCACTGACGCACAGGAAGGCTTTTATCTTAAAGGAGTGACAAAACAAGCATGCGATATAGATTCAAGATCAGAATGCAGGTTCTGTACGGGCTGATCTTGGTCTATGCCGTCCGCAAAAGCCACTGTTTTGCCTATGGCGCTGAAAGGGTCAAAATAAATGGATATTCAAAGGTAAAGAGAAGATATTTCAAAGCTGATTTTGCTAGAATATCTAAGTGAATATCGCTAAAGAATGAGATCAGACTGAAGGTTCTATGGATTTGATTTTTACCAACTCTGCAAAATCCACCACATCCTAAGGGTTAGATAACGAAAAACAAACAGAGAGAGAGAGAGCGAGAGAGAGAGAAAATCTCAACTAATCGAACAAGTGTTTAAGAAAACGATCCCTCGGTACACTAGCTGATAAAGTTGTCTGTGATTGACAATGTTAAGATTGAAGTGCATGGCGTTTTATAGCATCAGTGGTAAATCAAGAAGTCACACGGTTTTGTTTTTTACCTTTTTCCAGTTTCAGAAATGTTACACGGACCGGTTTACCTATGTTGTATCCACCCATTTCTTTTGTTTACCTACGAGAACTCCCGACAGGTTCCTCTGCAGGCTACTAACTGCATTAACTCTTTTCAAGCGGTCGTCTCCTGTTGTCACAATGTACAATATTCATGTATCATTACACGAATAATAGTTTAAAAATATGGGTAAACACGTAAAAATGAATATATTTTTCGGCGGCTTCCTCACTAAAGGAAATGAGTTTCGGTTTTCACTCTGTCACATCGTTTCTCCATATTGCACATTTTTACCCTGCATAAGTCAATGTAAAGTTTGAAAGAAAATTGTTTGTCTGTAGAAATATGTGACGGGTTCGGGAGAACGTGCTTTGGTCTTGCAAATGAATCGTGCTCTGTGAAAAGGGAGTTTAATGCCACAGCAAAAAGTATCGACTTATGTCAGCCTGCGCAGTCTGCGCAGGCTGGCATAAGTCGATACTTTTTGTTATTGGTAAATTTTCTGCAAGTCGAAGGACCATTCTACCTCATAATTCAGCTACAGGTTTTTTTAAATCAGACAATAAGAGCCATATCATGCGACAACTTGCTTGGTATAATGCGATTAGAAGACACATTAAACTCCCTTTTCCCAGGGCTTCGCTCAAGTATAAATTGCCCACAAGCATTAGCGACATTTTCAATTACAAATCGAAAATTTATATTTAATGAAACCGTCAAAGTGATAGATTGAACGCGAGTGACAGATCCTCTTCAAACTAAACATTTATTGCATAGACGACAACGCTTTTATACAACTAACACTTCATACGAATTATCGTGAAATATCCTGGATATAGGAAAGTTTGCTCTTTCTTTAAATAGATACGATTATATACAATTGACAGTGCTAACACGTCATACGAATTATCTTGAAATATCTTGGATAGGGGTAAGTTTCCTCTTTCCTTAAATAGATCTCGTTGCAATTATGTTTAACATCAGTTTGATTAATTAATTGATTGATCGATTGATTGTTGGAATAGTGTTTACGCCGCTATCAATATTATTTCAGTTATATCACAGCGACAGTTCAAATACGCATGTATGTCCTGAGATTCACCAGTTATAGGCTGGGGCTCTGAAGTATCTTGCCAAAGGACGCCAAAAAAAAAAAAATCCAGGCTACAAGTCATATAACTTACCAAAGAGCCACAAATTGACTCGCACTAATATCAGAGAGTGTCATCGGAAGGAGTAGTTGCGTTTTGTTTAACTTTTGAACGGCTGAATTTAAGTGAAACAAAAATTTCCACTCGATATTAAAAAACAAATATTGTGATTTCAAAGTGGATTTTTCTGGACAGGAAATACCGTATCGGACAGTGTAGATCAAGATCAGTTCACTCAGTGTCAAATAAGTGAAATACAAGTATTTGTAGACATAATTTGTCTGTCATAAGACCAGTCCCAATAGCACAATTGGTATAGTGTACTTGAGGGTGTGGGTACGAGCCCTATGGCTGCCCAACAAAAAATTTTAATAGTCCTTCGGATGAGATGTTAAATCGACACTGCTATACACCGAGCACGCTAAAAAGTCAAGCGTTACTTGTAATGGTTTTTATCCCGTGTCTTTCACTAACAGCATTCGTTGGGCATCGCCCATAAGGGCAACCTGTGACGACGATAAAATAAACGGAAAATCAATCAACCAGTCCGTCAGAAAACCCGTGAAATTTCAATTTGAAAGTTTTTTTTGGGGGGGTGGGGGGGTGGGGTGGGGGTGGTCACAATAAATTCTAGGAAATTTCAGATAGTGTAAATTCAAGATCAGACTTTTCATTCTCAGTGAACTGATCTTAATCTATACTCTCCTGTAAAACAAAAACGGCATTTGGTGCCGTAAAAGTAGTCCAAATTTACAATCATAACTCATTGAAATCAAAGGACAGTAGGATCTTTTATTTGTTTAATATTGATTTTCTAGAATCTGACAATTTATCCATTAACATTGATTTTTATTCTACTGTGCAAATAAAACAATTTATATTGATGGTCAGATACGATTCAAATGTTTATTATCGTAGTAGATCTACAAGTAATTCCGGATAGGCATCTTTCTTTTGTTTTCGAATCAGAGCCATATTCTGTGAAAAAGGGTCTTAATGCATCTCCGTGATTCATCATACCAAGCAACTCATTACAGTATTATAGATCCATAAAAATCCGTTTTGTATAACAACCGATTGAATCGTTATGTACACCGGTCCTTTGACACGCAGACAATTTATCAAAAGCAAAAAGTTTCGGCCCAGGTCAGCACTGCGCAGGCTGACTTGGGCCAAAATTTTTTGCAAATGCATTAAGCCCCTTTTCACAGAGTATGGTTCATATACTAGTACATTAAAAACTGCTACTGTGAGGTCTCGTGTTATCCCCATTTTGTCTTTCCTAAGAAAAAGAATTTTGTTCGAAACTAGTAATCGCTCTTTTTTTCTATGACAAGTATTCATTCACCAATAGTATTTTAATTCTGATTCTACATTTGGTAAAAAAAAAAGGAAATCGATTTCTGATTGGCTAAACTAAATGGTTTAGTTTAGCAAATCAGAAATTATGTTCTTTTATAATTTAGGAAATTTCTTCACTATTAGGAAATAAATAGAATGGTTGGTGAACATTTCCTCGGGATTCAAAAGTAATCTTATTTTATCGTTTGTATAACGACAATACACGCAATAATAAAGGATAAAAATTAACAAGAAATATCTTTAAAAAAGATACACGGCGTAAATTTTCCCGTAAATAGGCCGAGGGGCTCTTAAAATAAACATGTCTGCATTTTTTTACCAACCACAAATTTCTGTTTATTAATTTGTTATCCGAACTAAAAAGTAGGTCAAAAGCCCGAACATTCATCCACGCCGAAAAAGGTTTGTGAAGTTCATTATAGAATAGAATTAAGGTCGATAATATTATTATCCTATTACATATTAATGGAAATTTTACAGACACAAAAAAGCATGATAGGTCCATTGAATTTGAACGAGAAATCTTTATTCACGATGATTTATTTCAGTATATTCCCTTGTGTTTTGTACCAGGTGGCGTTCGGAGGTGTCATATTTAGAGATGTTTTGTTTAACTCGAAGGCTGCAAAGCACGGCTCAAGGACCTTTAGTGGACATAACGTGCAGTCTGGTCTTTAATCTACAGTGTCCGATCAGGAGCTTTTTTGCCCCGACCTCTAAAAAATACTTCGAGATAGCGATATTTGTTTAGTTACTATTGGCCTGAAGGTTTCATTTAAGTTATTTAGCAGGTTAGGGGTTCAGACTTTATGCTGTTTGACATGCAGAGGAAAAAGTTCTTCATTTAATGGACCTTAGTGTCCATTACGAGATAGATTTACTCTTTACCAAACGGTTCCTTGACCTGAAGGCTTTCGAAAACACTGCAGGAAAGGAAAAAATGCTGGTATTTTGTTTCTACTTTTTCTATGATAATTTTTACATTATTTGCGCTACATGTATTTGCCGTCTGCGAATGAACCATGCTCTGGCAAAAGGGGGCTTAATGCATCTCCGTGATCCATAATACCAAGCAGGTCATCACAGTTCTTGGGATCCATAAAATCCATTTTGTAAAATAACCGACTGAATTATACCGACTGAGGTATACTGGTCCTTTGAACTGCAGAAAATTGACCAATAGCAAAAAGTTTCGACCAGGTTAGCCTGCACGGACTGTGCAGGCCGACCTGAATCGACATTTTCTGCAAATGCATTGCGCCTCCTTTTCACAGAGAACAGCTCATATATTTAATCTTACAAGGGGAAAAATGCATCAATGCCTTTTTCACGATGAAGGTCGGATCATTGTTAAAACTGTAAAAAGATTTTTCGATCTAAATTTGAACATTGGACGGATTTTTCTGATTTTTTCCCCCCAAAACCACTACCTGTATGTGTATTTGAATAGACGATATTAACTGACTTTCTCAATCAGGATGTATGCGGTTTTACCCTGTACCGAGCAGAAACATAACGAATAGATTTGCTGCGGACGTACAGGGTCTTGAAACCATTGCGATGGAAGTGAAATAAACCATCGGTGTTGAATACCCTTTTCCAGCCATTCAAGCTTTATTCAATCTGTGAATTATGTGCGTTCTCTTTGAGGCATAAGTTTAAATTTGGCATGAAGTGTAATACAAATATCAACAAATGCCATTTAACTCTTTACCACACGACAAAATTATATACTAGTCCAAATTCAAACCATTTGCAGACGACAAAATAAACGTGACTGAAAAATTGAAATTTGTTTTGGAAAGGGTTTCAAACATTGTGGGAAAAGGAGAAAATGCTGGTTACCAGCATTTTCTCCTCTTCCCACAATGTTTTCAAAAGGCTTCGTTCTCAGGGTCGTTAAAAGTATTTAACCTTTTATCACACAACTCCGAGTTTTAACGATCTTGGGGTTAAAGGCATTTGAAAACATTGTGGGAAAAGGAAAATGCTGGTAACCAAGACAGAAATCATCTTTGATCTACATTTAATTTGTCGTCTGTAAATGCTTTTAAATTGGTCCAATTCAAAATTTGGTCGTTTGGTAAAGAGTTAAGTGGATAAAAAAAAAAAAATTACCGGAAGACTTCTCGATTTAAAATGTCAATAAATAAGTAGAAACCTATCTTTGAGCTTTCAACAACTTAATTTAAATTATGGATTAGACTGAAAGTTGTGTAACTCTTTATCTGGCTGAAAGTTAAAACTGAAACCCGGAACCTTCGGAATTTAACATCAAAGCTTCCGGATTCGTATCCCCTGATGAGCAGGGTCTACATTTAGAAAGAAAGAAAGAAAGAAAGAAAGAAAGAAAGAAAAAAAAACTAATCATTGTTGTGGTAGAATTTA
This sequence comes from Tridacna gigas, assembly GCA_945859785.2. Classification (NCBI taxonomy): domain Eukaryota; kingdom Metazoa; phylum Mollusca; class Bivalvia; order Cardiida; family Cardiidae; genus Tridacna; species Tridacna gigas. The sequence goes on from OX244030.2 coordinate 51,251,244, forward strand.
TTTATAATCAATTAAGGTATCGTAGACATTAAATAAATTGTAAATTAGTCAACTTTTTACCAATCAAAGCCGAAAAAGAGGCATCATGTTAAAAAAAATGTTTGTAACAAGCATTTTCTCTTTTTAACACGATGTTTTCTATCATTTTGAATTTCTTTTTTTTTTTTCAGTTAATTCTTACACATTTAAGTTGATTCCTACTAAGGCTTTGAATTTGGATGAGTTTAAATTTTCAGTATCGTTTGCTAAACGGCTGAGCAAAACAGACTAAAAATCAAGACTTCATTGTCATACAGGCAAATCTTTGTCACTCTCACAGGGGATGATAGTAAAGATATGCAAAACGCAGGGTAAAATGGACTTGCATGGATACATGGATAAGTTACAATCATTACATCTTCTCCAGCAATTGAGCCATGTTCTGGTAAAATGGGGTTTAATGCATCTCCGTGATGCATTATATACCGAGGAAGTCATCATATAATTATGGATCCATAAAATGCAGTTTGTCAAACAAATGACTGAATCATGAGGTACACTGGTCCATTGACATGCAGACTACTAAACTAACTAATAGGAAAAAGTTTCGACCCAGGTCAGCCTGCGCGGACTGCGCAGGCTGACCAGGGTCGATGCTTTTTACAGATGCATTACGCCCCCTTTTTACACAGTATGGCTCATATTTATATTTTACATTATTTATATCTCCGACAGTTCAATGATATTAATACTCGGAACATTCGCGAATAGGACAGATACTGTAATATACATACAATTTAAGCCTTTAATTAAGCGCCAAAAGCGAAGACAAGGACTTTATGCAGACGGTATAGATCAATACCAGACAACACAAAATGTGCAGTCTGATCTTAGATCTTTATTGTCCGCTTGTTTAGTCAAATCTACAAGATAAACACGAGGGGTGATCGATATATTCGAGGATCTCTTCAATATTAAGACCTTGTATAAGACGTTGGTTCATTAAACTTTGCCACTTGCTGAAATATCAATTAGGGACATTTTGACGGCGTAACGCACTTGTGACGTCTCGAATTATCGATCACCCCTCGTGCATTTCTGGGTTTCAGTGGGTTGTTCTATCAGCCATCGACAGAGGTCGGATTTATTTACTTGGCTCTGGAAGAGTTAACCCTTTACCAGACCACCAAATTTTAAACTTGTCCAAACTGAAGGCATTCTCAGACGACAGAATATTTGCAACTCAAATGATTTGTCATGGGGGGGAAAAAGAGATAACATTGTAGGAAAAGGAGAAAATACTGGTAACCAGCATTTTCTCCTTTTCCCACAATGTTTTCAGAAGTCCTCCTTCTCAGAGTCGGGATTATTCGGTTAAGGGTTAAAAGCTCTCCATTTACAATGCCTTTCTCAGGGTCGTTAAAACTCGGGATTATTTAGTTAAGGTTAAAAAAAAAAACCCTCTCGATTTACAATGCCTTTCAAATGAACCCAGAGTTGTTCTTAGTTTTGGAATGAATTAATCGTGGGTTTTCACGTAAGTGATCCTAACTGGCAAGCGTTACAACTTACGAATTTTAAGTACCTTGTTATCTAACAATCGCACATCACCTGGCATTAAAGTGTCATATGTAAGATAAATTGGTGTTTTATACGTTCGAACAAATATTGAAATCAGCGTGGAATGATAATTTTAGTGGTTCTGATAACAGAATAGGACAAGTCCCTGCTTGATATGCACTGGTCACTTTGTACCTTATATATTATTGAATGTAAATATACATATAGAGGGAACTTGCACCATACTTTTTACCGTCTCTCTAAAAAAATCTGAACAAAATTTTACACGAATGGATACATCAAGTTGTTTTGTCAAAGCACGCACATCAAAGCACCGACAGTCCTGTACCAATCATTACAATCAGCACGCCACAACAAAGTGCAAATGAGACAATCAAGACAAATACGGCGAAAGCGCCTAGCTGGGGACACTTACTGCAGACAGCCCAAGGCATCAGTGATTTAACCCTTTATTACACAATCCTGACTTTTAACGACTCTGAGGAAGAGGGCTTTTGGTAACCAACATTTTCTCCTTTTTACACAATGATTTCTTTCCTATCGAGGACAAATTTTGTCATTTGGTCCACCTTTAAAATGTCGTCTGTAAATGCTTACAGTTTGAATCAGTCTAAAATTTTGTCGTTTGGTAAAGAGTTAAATAGAAGTGCTTCAGCTTCGGCTGACATATTGACTTTCTACACAAACACCATAACATTTCGCCAAAAGTCGGTTTCATTTGTATTAAGGGGAGGTAAGTCTGCAAGGCATAACACTTCCCCCTTCTTTGAAGAGGTCAGCATTTTGTTGACGTAGAATCCTGTTTTAAGAAGTCGCCCTTTTGATGTCATTAAGCCATTTTGGCATAAAGTAGGAACCAGTCTTTACTAGAATTAAATGAGTTCGTCCTGGGTCCATATTCAGCAACTATTCTTAAGAACATGCTTAGTCTTACTCTCAAAAATTTTCTAAATTTGAAAGTAACGTAACTTTCGATTGGCCAAACCATTTGGTTCGGCCAATCAGAAGTTGTGTTACTTTCAAATGTGGAAAATCTTGCAGAATAAGAGTATGAACTTTCTTAAGAATGGTTGGTGAATACGGACCCGGGACACCACACGGCAAGCTGCAGCAGATAGCAGATGAGACAGGCCAGACAAATACAGCCAAAGCGCCTAGCAGGGGCACTTAAAGCAGACGAACATCCGTCATTTTTACACAAACGCTTCGGCCTCAACTGATACACTTTTACCGTACCAGTATCTCCTTTGCATTAATTATTAAGAGGGCGTTATTATGCAAGCCATAACACATTGCTTATAAAACCTTTAAAGTGCTCATCTCAATTGTACACGAAATTCTCTTAACCCTTTACCACACAATTCCGATTTTAACAACCATGAAGAAGGCATTTGAAAACATTGTGGGAAAAGAAGAAAAATAATCATTCTCCTTTTCCCACAATGATTTCTACCCTGTCAAGGACAGAAATCATCGTTTTAACTACTTTTCATTTGTCTTCTGCAAATTCTTTCAATTTAGTCGTAATTTTGCTGTAATATAATACACCTAATGGAGGAACTTATTTTCTTGAAGAGCTATTCACTCTTCCTTCTCATACGAAAGAAAGAGTAATGTTTAGAGTAAGAGAAAATGAAAAATAGTAATATTGCCGGGGACAAGAAGGAAAACAGTCTTACCGCCACACCGCCCAAATAATTGGTCTGCTGCTCCCTGCTTCTACATCTATGGTTATGTTATAAAATTTAGAATTCAGAGGAAAATGAAACCAAAAGAATCGAAATAGGATAGAGTAGATGAACAAAAAAATTAAAAAAACAAAAAGGAAAATCTATCAAAAACATATAAATGTATCAACTTTATTTCTGAAATATGCTGTTGCTGCTTTGATTTCATCTGACGCTTAATTTGTTTTGAAAATGTTCGCACGTGCTTGAAGATAGCAGACATATTCGATAACTATGATTGCACAGAACTTAGGTTACATTAAACATTAAACCTTTCGGTACATTTGTTATCTTTACAACATCGCGCAGAAAAATGGTTGATCCAGTATGAAATGAATCTTTCTCCAGATGAAAATTATGACACAGATGAGTGTTATTTAGTCGGCATTACTGAATATGGGTTCATGCCGTGTGAATATTTACGATTTTTACTATCTCATGGTGATTGTGTGTCACGTGGCAAGGTTTAAACCAGGTGGACTGTGGGTATAGCAGGTATAAATTGACGCTTAGATAATTCTTACAAAGGATTAATTACATTCCAAAATATTTATTTACAAATACATGTATTCCTAATTCTGTAACAACCAAAGGTGTTTTCATATTAGACATTTGTTTATACACAAGTGACACAAGATCGCCGTTAAGGTATAATCCCTTAACAGAGACTATTCCATAGCAAGGACAGTTAGGTCTTTTGGTCCGTGGGATAGGTATAACTAAACCAATATCATAAAAGGGACTAGATACCATCAAATCAAATAAAATGAAAAAAATCGGCTCCCGGAAAAAAAAAAAAAAGTCACAAATGAATATAGTCACATATGCACACCACACTCCAATCTCAGACATGATCCTGCACATTGCACAAAATATGGCAAATTACAGCCCTTCATGCAAACACTTCGTCGATCATTTTAAAGCATGGCCCTTAACGCACGTTATGACAATAGTTCGCCTTCTGTAGTAAAGCTGGCCCTGAATGCACACCAAACGCCTAAATGCCAATCATTCATGAATCGATCACAGTACATGTAATTATAACCTTAGGTAAACATTATACCACCTTGCTGTCCATCATTAATAGATCATAGTAAAATGTGGCTCTGCAAGAGCACAGTATTCCTTAAAGCCAACCATTCACCGAGCATAGATTAAAAAAAAAAAGCCCTGTAGAGAGACTATACACCGACTATTATAGATTGTGGCCCTGTGTAGACACCATACACATGCCACTGTAAAAGAAGGCAAGGCAGGCAAAGTAAAAACTGTGCACTATAAAATATGGCCCTCCATGCACACCATACCCAAAACACACTTCGGAAACGAGAGTAAAGCCTTACCATACGATCATCCCATTTTCACAATCCACAGGAAGAAGGCATATGAAAACATCGTGGGGAAAGGAGAAAATGCTGGTTACCAGCATTTTCTCCTTTCCCCACGATGTTTTCGTAAGTCCTTACCAGCATTTTCTCCTTTATCCACGACATTTTCTACACTTACAAAGACGAATCCCATTTGATTTGACGTCTGCAAATGCTTTCAATTTGGACAAGTCTTCAATTTTGTCACCTGGTAAAGAGTTTTAACCCTTAAATTGCTATATAAATGAATCAAAAATTTCCACGCGATAGTAAAAGAAACCAAATATCGCGATTTCAAAAGTTGATTTCACCGAAAAAAAAAAAGACCGTTTCGGACAGTGTAGATCAAAGATCAGACTTCACGTTCTGTACCGTCTGATCTTGATCTACACTGTGCGCAAAAGGACAGTGAGTCGCTCTTAGCAGCTTAAAGGTTCAACAAACCGACAAGGCACTATCAGAAACACATGATAGGTCGATTAACTCTCCCGTCAATATTTACAAAACTATTGAGTTACAAATCTCGGTATTTGTCCACGTTTAGCGATAATTTGAATGCTATGATATTCCCGCATTGTTATTTTTGTAAAGGTAGAAACTTTTCGTCAAACAAGGTGTGAGTAAACAAAACAGTGTGTATGAAAGAAAAATCACCAGGTTTTTCTTTACCAGATGACAGATTTTTTTTAGACTTGTCCATTTTGAGAGTATTTCTAGACTTTTACCCTGTACCATACAATACCGACTTTTAACGACCCGAGAAAGAAGTCTTTTGAAAAAATTGTGGGAAAAGGATAATTTTTTTCATTTAGACAGTACCCTGGGGGTCACAACATCGTTTTCATAACGTTCTTCGCCAAATTATTGTATAGATAGATAGATAGATAGATAGATGGACGACGGGGGGGGGGGGGGGGGAAGCGGACGGACGGATAGAAAGACAGACAACCAGTAATACAAGTACAACGGTACATAGTCATACACAGACAGATATTTTACTACGGCTAAAGATTCAGTATAGAACGCTTGGTGAATACCAGCCAAGCTGTCTGTTACGAGGAGAGACGGTTGTACGGACTGATTGGTACATGTACATCAAAAACAGTAAAAACGTTATTTGTTAATATTAACTCTATCCATAAAATTGCTAGGATAGGAAAGGCTTAATAACTTAATCGTTTTAATTAGCCCTCTAGGTGAGTCATTTAAAATCGATAAAATTTCAAAAGGGAAAAAAATGAGCTGTGCTCTGAGAAAAAGGGACTTAATGTATCTGCGAAAAGTATCGACCAAGGGTCAGCCTGCGCAGTCCGTGCAGGCTGACCTGAATGGAAAATTTTCGCTATTGGTCAATTTTCTGTTTGTCCAAGGACCATTCTACCTCATAATTCAGTCAGTTGTTAGACGAAATCTCGGCCAATCTCTTTCCGAGGATTGATGATAGTCATTGCGACAGGATTCATTCCTCTCTCACCGCTGACCATTGTTTCGACGATGGCTATGTGAGAAAGCAGGAAAGAATATTGTGCGGAGTACTGGTAAAAGAAACTCCAAGAAAGCATGGATAGGTGCACTGGCCGCCTCGATATAACTGAAATAATGTTGAAAATGGCGTTAAACACCATACAATCAATCAGTCATGTTAGACAAAGTGGATTTTATGGAGCTATCATTATCTGATGACTTGCTTGGTATCATTCATTACGGAGATGCATTCAGGCCCCCTTTTGCGAGGGCACGGCTCAATTCTAATTGCCTTGAAATACGGGTAGTAAAGCGCCGCTTTAGTTAGCTTGATCTTATATGATTTATTTATCAAACCAAGATATGTATTTTGCTCCCTTGCGTCATACCTGTGGTACAAGGCTTTTGAAAACATCGTGGGAAAAAAGGTGAAATGCTAATAAGCAACATGATATCATTTTCCCACATTGTTTGTTGCCCTTTCTAAGACTCGATTCCATTATTTCAGCCACATTTAATTTGCACTCTGCAAATGCTCAAAGTACAAACGAGTCTAAAATTTTGTCTTTTGACAAAGAGTTAGCTTCTTTTTATGGAAAGGGGGCTTGAGGATTGATGATAGTCATAGCGACAGGATTCAGCACTCTCTCACCACTGAAAATTATTTCGACTATGACTATGTGAGGGGGGAGGCAGCCAGTTGCTTGGAGAGAATGATGTAAATAGTACCGGTAATAGACAGTCCGGAAAAGCATGGATAGGTGCATTGGCCACCGTGATTTGAATGAAATAATGTTGAAAACTGCGTTTTCAACGAACGAATTAACGAACGAACAGGCGGACGAACGAACAAACAAACGAACGCACGAATGAACGTGCGCATGAACAAATGTAGGAACGAACGACGTAGAAATGATTTTTCTTCGTTAATTTCTTTAACCAGTCTTGTTTTTGACAGACTTTTTACTCGTGTGCAGAAAATCGGTCGACTTGTTGTATTTATAATTACCTATTTTTTTTTCTCTCTCTCTCTTTTGTTAACGACCAATTATTTCATTTGTGTTTACTCTAACGCTGCACCAAACTACAAGTTTTTACAACTAGTCATATTTGCAGACGTACAAATTAAAGCTAGCGTAAATAATGGGATTTGTCCTCGGAAGAATAGAAAACATTATTTGACAAGAAGAAAATGCTGTTTTTCAGACTTTTCTCTTTATTTACCCCTTAATGTTTTTAAAAGCGTTCCTTCTCGAGGTCGTAAAAAGATGGGAGTGATTGGTAAAGAGTGTAAAAATGTAATTGATTTATAAATCTCGTTCTTTAGGAGTTATTTATCGAAAATACGGCTCAAAACTGACAGACTCGTGACTTTTCATTAACCCTTATCCTGCTAAATAAGTTAAGTAAAACTTTCAAGCCGATAGTAAAAACCCGAATATTGTTATTTCAAACTTACTTTTTGGAGAAAAATATCTCTTTAACGTCAGTGTAGATCCAAGATCTACACTGAACTATCCCGTATGTGTTATGACAAACCTGAGTTAGAAACCTTTGAAAACATTGTGGAAGAAGGAGAAATGCAGATGATTAGCATATTTTCCCTTTTCCGCGCGATATTTTCTTCTAATTAAAAGACGAGTGCATCATTTTAGTCGCATTTAATTGTCGTCTGCATGAATCTCCAATAAGGATTAGTCTAAACAAGAAATATCATTAAAAAAGATAGACGGCGACAATTTGTCAGTGAATAGGCAGGAACCCTTAAAAGAAACTTGTCTACATTTTTGACCAATCACAAATTTTTATTCATTCATTTGTTATCATTACCAAAATGTAGGTCAAAAGCCAGCACATTCAGCTACGCCGAAAAAAGATTGACGTCAAGTTAAGCGTTAAGTCACAGTGAAGGAGATAACTCTTTAGCAGACGACAGAATTTTACACGTGCCCAAATTTGAAAAAAGAAATGCAGACGACACATTCATGGAGATTGTCTTTGAAATAGTAATACACATTGTGGGAAAAAGAGAAAATGCTGGTTACCAATGTTCTAAACCCTCTTTTTGCTGAGGGGCGTTTAACCCTTTACCTAACAATCCCGACCCTGAGGAATAAGGCTTTGGAAAACATTGTGGGAAAAGGAGAAAATGCCGGTAATCAGCATTTTTTCCTTTTCCCACAATGTTTTCTACTCCTTCAAAGACAATTCCCAGCATTTGAGCCACACCGAATTTGTCGTCTGCAAATACTTTGAATTTGGCAAAGGCCTTTATTTTGCCGTCTGATAAAGAGTTAAACAGGGGATTGTGGGTAAAGGGATAAGAGGGATTTAGTATAACAGTTGGGGTGAAGGTATTGAACATTCAGTTTTGTATGTATAACGGTGTAAAATGGCCTTTTATTTATACATGTGTGTATTATATGTAATTCTCGAAATAATATCATATGAAATATGGATTTGACTGTCCTGGGATTGATATAGATAAAGGTAATTTCGCTTTGAAAGTACTTTTTCTTTTTCACTTCTTTCTTGTTTTGAAAATACATGGAAAATCCATTTGTGCGGGGACAAAAAAAATGTTTGTTTGTTGGGTGTTTTAGACCATTTTCAGCATTATTTCTGTTAAACACGTATCGAGTGGCCAGTGCACCTATTCAATGCTTTCTGAGTTTCTCTTTACAGGATCTCACCGCCGGTCATTGTTTCGACTATGGTTATGTGGGAAAGCAGCCAGTGGCTTGGAAAGAATATTTGGCGGAGTATTGGCAAAAGAAACTCCAGGAAAGCATGGATAGGTGCACTGGCCGCCGCGATATAACTGAATAATGTTGAAAACGGCATTAAACACCATACAGTCAGTCAATCAATCAATCAATCAATCTTTACAGGACTTCGAACAATATACTTTCCAAGCCACTGGCTGTTTTTTCACATAACTATCGTCAAACAGTCATCAGCGATGAGGGAGGATTGAATCCTGTCGCAATGACTATCTTTGAAAAAAAAAACGTGACAGCTGCGGATTCGAACTATCGACCTCCTGGTATCTACACAAAGTGGTTACAACCAATTTCACAAGAATGAAAATAAAATGAGTAAATAAATAGTGTATCATGGCGACAGCTCAATGATTTATTTTTTCCCCTGTGATTTACTGGTACTATTCTGGGACTGTGTTACGCGTCGAACACGGACACAACTGCATGTCCAGTGCTGTGAGTGGGGATTGGACCGAGACTTCCCGATTAACAATTGAAATGTCTTAATCACGGAGCCATGGAGGACAACAAAGATAACGTTTAAGTTAAAATCGAAGTGCTGACGCAGTGAAAGAAAGCGAGTGTCTTTGATGGTACAACTACCGTTTACATAACCTTTAAGCTGCTGAGCGCGACTCACTGACCCTTTGCGGACAGTGTAGATCGCGATCAGACTGCACAGAACGTGCAGTCTGATCTTTGATTTACACGGTCCGATAAGGTATTTTCTTTCCGGTGAAATCAACCTTGAAATCGCAATATTTTGGTTTTTACTATTGTGTGGAAATTTTCCTTTCATTTATTCAGCAGTTTAAGGGTTAATATTAGCTAGAAAGATTTGACAATGTCGGTACTCATATTTTAGTGGTGCGCATGTCACTTTGTTTATGATTACAGGATCTAAGAATGGGGTTAGACGTGGAGATGTTTGAGGGGCCAATCGACCCTGAATTTATTTGCCAAATCTGCGCCTGTGTTCTTCTAAACCCGGTAACAGCAGGGTGCAAGCATACATTCTGCCAGGAGTGCGTGGTTCGAAAATTGAAATCGAAAACATCGCTTCCGGAATGCCCTACATGTGGAACAAAACTATCGCGTGAAACAAGCGAGCCATCGATCGATTTCAAACTGCAGTTGTTACATTTACGAATCAAGTGCAGCCATAAATGTGGTGAGATAGTTATACTTGGTGATTTACCTGACCATATCGATACATGTCCACACGCCCCAGTAGATTGTAAATTTAAAACAAAAGGTTGCAATCGGAAAGTAAAACGGTGTGATCTACGAAAGCATTTAGAAGAGTGTGATTTCAGAATAGTGGAATGTGAGGCCTGCGGATATGAGACAATCTATCGCGAATTATACACACATCAAAGTAGAGTGCGATGTTTGGAAAAGAAGCTCAAACAACAGATTGTGAGAGAACGAAAGGTTGCTTCACAAGAAATTAACAGACACCGCGAAAGACTGTTTAAAGATAACGTTAGACTGGATCAACAACAACGAAAACGACTTCTGACTCATTCGAAATCTTTGTGTTTTCGTAAAAACTCTCGGAAAAGTGACTTAGTAATGCAGCAGAGATCTAGAACGGATTCTGATGCCGACTTTCAATTCTCGCCACGAGAGAACGTGTTTGTTACAGAAAATGGAATGTCTGAGGGTAATGACCTTCAGAAAAACACTGATTTATTCCAACACACTGACGACGAAATACAAAATCCACGATATGTAAGTCTCCAAAATTAACCCCACTTCTTTCAGAGCCATAGACGAAAACAATGACTTTTTTGGACGGTATAGATCAAGATTAAACTTCACTCAAGGTGCAGCCTGATCTTGGATCTACGTCGACGCTTGTTTAGTGAAACTTATCAGGCCGCTTTCGGATGCATAATGATGAAATAACACAACTGAAAATTTATGCCTGTCCTTAAAGTTTGTACTCTTGCTATTTATAAAACTACATTGACATACTCGCAGGAGATACATCAAATATAATAGGTGTGGAAACATTGGTAAGGGAATATCTCCTCTGGCCGGGCTCTGCTAGGTCCTGTACTGGTGTAACCAGGAAGTATCCTTAGATAAAGATATCATATCCTTATCTTTCTATAAGAATATCATATCGTTAAAACAGTTATAAGGATAAGGAACTGTAAGGATATCATCTTATCCTGTTATTAGGATATCATATCCTTGTCCCGTTATCATATTCAGGAAGATAAGGAACCGTTGCTATGAATGACTATTGCTAGCCGCATAAAACTAAATTGAAACATTAGCAATGCTTTTTTTTTTTTTACAATGGATTCCACAGTATTCATTTTATTATGTGTATTTTTTTCTGATATCTAAATAAACGTTTGAGAATTAATAATAATAATTAAAAAAAAAAGTGCAAAACAATGACCGGTGACATATTTATAATTCTATAATCGGATTACTTTTTTATTCTTAAAACTTCAAACAGTATATTTGTAGTAACCTTTGAATAATACGGTAACCTACATGTAGGGAGAAACCGACAACATACATTGTAAAAGATTAATCTTTTATATTGCCAACTTTAATGTTAGGTCTAATATTCCCGTTTTATTTTTTTTTCCTAGTGTCTGAGACTTTGACAGACTGTACTGTACAATTTGTCTGATTCAAAACAATATTCATACCTTTGAATGGTAGTTGGCCATCAACTTGAGGTCTGTGAAGTCTGATCTTATCTGACATTGTCTGATTCAACCTCCTACAAAACCACCCCGTATTTTACGATCCTGAGAAATAAGGCTATCGAAAACTTTGAGTGAAATAGACGAAATGCTAGTAACAAGCGTTTTCGCTTTTTTTCCCAAAATCTTTTCTATCATTTCAAAGATAAATTTAATTATTAGAGCCACAAAAAGATTGATCCATGCTCTATGAAAAGGGGACTTAATGCATATGTAAAAAATTTGAACCCAGGTCAGCCTGCGCAGACTGCGCAGGCTGACCTGGGTCGAAACTTTTAGCTCTTGTCAAAGGATTGTTTTACCTCATGATTGAGTTGGTTGTTGGACAAAATGGATTTTATAGATCCATAACTATAGCTTGCTTGGTATCATGCATCACAGAGATGCCTTAAGCGTGTAAGAGCGTGGCTCATTTGTTTTATGCAGATGCTAAAGTGTACGAGCGTAAATTTTGTCACTTGGTAAAGAATTAACACTTTACCACACATTCCCGAGTTTTAACGACCCTGGGAAAGAGGCCTTTTGAAAACATTGTGGGAAAAGGAGAAAATGCTGGTAACCAGCATTTTCTCCTTTTCCCACAATGTTTTCTACCCTTCCAAAATCAAATTTCAATTTATGAGCAACATTTCATTTGTAGTCTGCAAATGCTTTCAATTTGGACCATTCTAAAATTTTGTCGTTTGGTAAAGAGTTAAGACCGGTCTGATCTTATACATCTAGTAGTAAACACCTGCTTTAAGAGACCACTTCCATTGCGTGGTCCTTGAATACAGGGTTTCACTTTTTAAGACAAGTTTTTTCCTATTTTTAGATGACAAAAACTCCCCATTCGTCGAGATCTGGTTTCGCCTTACAGATGTGCTCTCAATGTAACAGAAAGTTTAGACTGGAAGCTAATCACCCAACAGCCTGTAGATGGCATACAGGGGTAAAAATCTTGTTTGTTTGTTTGCTGTTTAGTGTCGTATCCAACCATCTGTCAGTTATATTACGACAGCAGTTGCACCTACCCTGTGTCCCTGGTGCTTTTATTGTAATAGACAATTCAAAATATCACTGATCCCATGTGTTCCAGGCTCTGTCAGTGTAACAGAGAGCTTAGACTGGATGCTTATCGTCCTACTCCTTGCAGGGGTACTAATTATTACTTATATACTTGCTCTTGATGTTCAGCGTATTTTAGTAATATAACGAGGGTCAATGCACCTACCCATATGCTTCTGGTGCTCTCAGTGTAACAGAGAGTTCAGACTGGAATCTTTACGCTCTATTGCTTGTAGATGGTATACAGGGGTAAGGTTTTCTTGGTTTTGATTTTTAGCCTCGTATCGAATAGTATTTCAGTTATATCACGAAGTTCAGTGCACCTTTCTATGTGTTCTGGCACTCTTCGTGTAATAGAGAGTTCAGACTGGAAGCTACTTCTTCCAGTGCCTATCGATGACATACAGGGGTATATAAATAGTTCGTTTTTGTTTTTTTATTATCTTTGTCCTCGTCATGAACCTGTGTTTAATTAATAAGAGCAGTTTTTCTTTCAATAATGTTCTCTGCCCTTCCAAAGGCATTTCCAATCGTTTGAGGTACAGTCACTCTGTCGTCTGTTAATGATTTCAATATTGTTTTCGTCTGATAAAGAGTTAAATGTATGAACTCTCACATAAATTGGCTAAAAGCATTATTACGCGAGCCTTTGTCTCAAGATGAACCCTTATCCTGATAAATAAGTAAAATAAAACTTCCAAGCCGATTGTGAAAATCCGAATAGTGTTATTTCAAACTTATTTTTTGGAGGAAAATATCTCCTTATCGCATAGTGTAGATCCAAGATCAGACTACACGATCTGTGCAGTCTGATCTTGATCTACGCTGTCCGCAAAAGGTCAGTGAGTCGCGCTTTGCAGCTTAAGGGTTAAGCATTTTTCCTTGATGAGTTTTATAAAATTTCATGTGAAAAATTCTGATATTGGCCTGTTTATATTTTATAATGCGCCTTACCGTACAATCATCCATTTTGTCAGGTAAACTCGCGTTTGTAAACATTGCTTAAAATTACTTTTGACGTCATACATGGCGTGCAACACACGAAAAGGGGCTTTCGGACATAGGCGTAAAAGTGTGTCTTCCCAGATCAGCCTGTGCAGTCTGTGACTAATCCGAGACGATACTTCCCGTTTTTGGGCGATTTTCTGTTTCACGAAAGTCTACTGTATGAAAAAATCCTATGTAATCGTAAAGTGCCGTCTCGCATTAGCCTGCGCGGACTGCGCAGGCTAATCCGGGACGACACTTTACGCAAATGTCCGAAGGTCTCATTTTGCATGTTTCGGGCCATATCGTTTTAATGACGTCAGATAATCCTATCTCAATTCCCCGTTTAAAATGAGAAAGTTGGTGAAAGTTATTTTATCGGATAACTAAGGACAAGTTTCGGTGACCTTTGATGAAATCGCACAATTAAAACAAAGGGACTATCTATGGGATAAATATACTTCTTACGCAGGACAAAGCTGTACATGCTCTATAGTAAACCATTACGTTTACTCCTTTCCACACGCTCCCGAGTTTTAACTAGCATGAGGAAAAAAAGACTTTTGAAAACATGGTGGGAAAAGGAGAAAATGTTGGAGAACAACAATTTCGCAATTTCCCAAAATGTTTTTTAGTCTTTCAAAGTCAAAAACCATCATCTCAGACACGATTACTTTGTTGTATCCATGTTTTTTTTATTTTTTAATACGGACTAAACCTAGATATTGTAGTCTGGTTACAAGTTGAAGGCTATTCTAAGATCTAAGCACTGTCAGAAATTTCAAAAAGGTCAAAGAGCTACAGATAAAGACGCCCGCCAGGGTAGCTCAGTGGTTAGCGTGTCGCACTCTTGACCTGGTGGTTGCGAGTTCGATACCCGGTTGAGGCAAACTTTCTTTCCGGCGATTTTTCGCCTCTCACCTCTGATGCGTGTGAGAAAAGTAGTCAGTGGCTTGGGAAATAAAGTTGTGTTAGTACTGGTGTGAGAAAGCCAGGAAGCACATAGGTGTGTCGCTGACCGCCATGATACGACCTAAGCTGTTAAACTGGCGTTAAACACCAAACCAAACCAAACAGGTTAAGACAATATTGCGTCTTCTTTCAATGTGCGTTTAACAAGTACCTGTATTTGCTCTTTTTCCCACAGTATTTTCCATAGTTTCCAAAATGATAAGACATTATACCTATGTGCAGTAATAAGTTAAATTAGTTGTAAGTATTACTGGCATTTCCTTATTTCTTTTCATGTGCTGTTTGCTTCCAAAATGATACAACTTTGAAATCGTATTTGTTCAGTAATGAGTTAAATTAGTTACAAGTATTACTTGTATTTCCTTCTTTCTTTTCATGTGCTGTGTGCTTGCCTCCACCACATTTTGCAGCCGGTAAGTTTTTATTTGCATCGCTTTCGTGGATAGGTACATACAAGAAAATTCACTTATACCTAAAGATCTAACATATCAAAGCACTGGCGGACCGAGAAAACCATTTGTTTTGTGAAAGTGAAAAGTGGCAGTGTTGGTTTCGAGTGTCCGAATCCAACGTATAATTAGACCTTACGCAGTAGCTTGGTGCATTTTTTTATTCAGATGTTTTATAATTCACCTGTGATACAATGAAATATCTTTAAAATGGCGTCAAAAGTGTTAAGATACAGTTTCATGACGAATACATTCGGCAAGATCCGGTCGAACATAAAACATAAAAATGAGCCATGCTCTAGCAAAAGGGAGTTTAATGCACCTCCGTGATGCATTATACTAAGCAAATCGTCATATAATTATGGATCAATAAAAGCTATTTTGTCTACCAACCAACTGAACAATGAGGAAGAATGGCCGTTTGAGATGCAGAAAATTGATCAATAGCGAAACCTATCGACATAGGTTAGCCTGCACAGGCTTACACTGGTCGACACTTTTTGCAGATACATTAAACCTTCTCTCCACAGACCATGGCTCAAATTCAAGAATCTGTGATGTTTGTAATCAAGAACAAATCGAGAACGAAATAAAAATGCCCTCTTCATAAATCTCTCCGTGATGACTGCATGAGAAAATGCGTTTCTACTAGGCCGATATGTTGAAAATAGAGGAATCACTTAAATCTTTCGCATAATGTGCTTAAAATTTGGCCTTTTTTCTAAGACCATTTTGGGAAAAAAAAACAAAAAAAAAAAACGCTATTCAGTGTTGGATATGTCATTTACTTCAAAAGAAAGGGAACAAATATACACGCTTATTTAGCCTTCTGCACGTTCTGTGCAGTCTGATTTTGATCTACACTTGCAGAAAATGCGCAATGGATCGGGCTTCGCAGTCTAAGGCTTAAGGACATATGCCACAGTTTTTTTCCTATGGTCAGATTGTTTTTATTTTCGCTCAGATGATAATATAATGTATGTAAAAAAAAAAAAGACAAGAAAATCATATGTTGCGCAGCAGAGTACAAACATACAGTTTTTTCCTAATTTCTTTTCGGAAGATCATATACTTTTTTTCTTGTTTCTTTTTCATGTCCCCAGATGGTAAGTCTAACATTTTTATATTTTGTTCTAATGGCATCCTTTTGTAAATTATTTAGGTACGATATCTATTGCAGAAAAATGGGTAAATGTACTTTATTGGCATGTGTGTTGCTAGCGTTATCGTTGTCAATGTACAACTGAAACATGAGTATGAATCATTAAAATGGTTAGCGCTCTAACAAAAGGTGGGTTCTATGCACAACCGTGATGAATAATACCAAGCAAGTCATCAGGTAACTAACTATAGATCCATTTTGTCCAACAACCGACTAAATAAGGGGTAGAATGGTCCTTGGACAAGCAAACCATTTACGAATAGCAAAAAGTTTAGATTCATGTAAGCCTGCGCGGACCGTGGAGGCTGACATGGGTGGAAACTTTTGCAGATAGATTAAACATCCTTTTCATGGAGCATAAATGCATCTATAAACCTACAACTTATGTTCAAAAATTAAGCATATGATTTCTATTTCCATGCTATTTACATGTATCTGTCTGATATGTAAACATTCTCTTTCTTTTGGCTCACTTGTATGCATTAAACTTGTAAGTAGTATAGGAGGGTAGACCTCGGACAGTGTCCGAGGTCTACCCTCCCATGGTCCGAGGTTTGCCCGCCTGGTCCGAGGTTTGCCCGCCACGGGAGGGCAAACCTCGGACAAAAAATGCAAAAGACCGGTCAAAACTTCAAACCGGAAGTAGATGTGCGCTTTTTCTGCCCCCCCTCCCAAAATTGGATCTCGGGAGGGTAGACCTCGGACAAAACCGGAAGTGGATGTCCGCCATCTTGGATTTGACCAGTGGGCGCCGCCATCTTGGATTTGACCAGTGGGCGCCGCCATCTTGGATTTGACCTAGTCAGACAAGATTTATCTCCCTTTGTGCTCTACGTGACTTCCCCGGAAATCAAACATGACGTCATTTTCCGGAAATGTAACGGAATGTAACGAACGATCATCGTTCATTTCCGTAGGACTTAACCAATTCTGAACCATCGCTGACTTAAGCTTTTTCTCAGCGACATGGCACTATATGTCGAAAGAGGTGGCAAAGAGGAGTTAAAGAGGAGTGAAGAGGAGTGAAGGAGGAGTAAAGAGGAGTGAAGAGGAGGCAAAGAGGAGTGAAGAGGAGTCACCTTTCTCGGCATATTGACAAGGTTATCGCCATACTGTGGCTGTCCCAGAGTCTCAAACTGGTGGACTTAGTCTTTTTTCCGTCTTTTATTCATCTCTGTAGGGTCTGGTCTTTCTCTATCACCGTGTTGAACTTAGTCTTTTTTCCACATATTTGTTCGCCTTGATCGCTCATCGTTCATCTCTGTAGGACATGTCCAATTCTCTATCACCGTTGGACTTAGTCTTTTTCCATGATATGGGCTATACACCATCTTACGTTGGCTCAGGCAGAGAGAATCGTTGGATTTAGGCTTTTCTCCGTCTCTGTTATTCCTCTACCGTCGTTGGACTTAGTCTTTTTCCACGATATAGACTATATCTCCGAAAGAGGAGGTAAGGAGGAGGTGAAGAGGCTGTAAAGAGGAGCGAGGAGGAGTCACCTCTCTACGCATATTGACAAGGTTGTCCCCATGCTGTGGTTGTCCCAGAGTCTCAGACTGTTGGACTTAGTCTTTTCTCTATCTTCGATTAGGTATTGTAGATCATAGACTTAGTCTTTTTTCTATATTAGATATTATAGATAGAATATCATATTCTATATGATGCTCTATCTACATGCTTCCGCTCACGTTCGTGCTCTTTTAAGGGAATTAACGTTAGCCAATCGTAGGACTCGTTACATCTTTCTGCATTCATATGGATATATTCCTATAGCTATTGTAGATAGAGTATCATAGACTTAGTCTTTTTTCTCTAATAGACATTGTAGATAGAGTATAATGTACGTAATATTCTACTTACATGCTTTCGCCCATGGCCGCGCTCTTAATTCTGTTAATTCTGTATCAAAGTAGGTCAATCCTCCTGCTAGGCTATAAAAGTCGGCCAATTTCTCTATAGCCCATTTCATTTCCACAATGAAGTTGTCCGAGCACTGTTCTCCATGGTGAGTCTTTTTCTCCCATGTTGAGTTTCTTTGGAAGTACTTAGTAATACTTGTCCAAATACTGCTAATACCAAGCTATTGTGGGTTATCTGATGGAAGTTCGGGAAGGAAGTGAAGAAAACTTGAAGGAAGTTATAGTCTTTTCAGACCTGGTCATTCAGACCTACCCAAGACCCAAAGAGGCTGCTTCTTCAAATTGTCCTTTTCAGAAGATTATGAATCGACTAACCAAGTTCTATGAAAGTCTGCTTCAAATTGTCAAACAAATAAAGTCAAGTCCTATATGCTTTTTATATCTTTTATTTAAAACTTTTTTATTTAAAACTTTTTTAAAAACTTTGAAGTACAGAAATAATTATTACAATGTTTTGTAAGAAATAATTAAATCGTTCTTTTGAAACATTTTTACAACTCACTGTTTCGAAAATGTTTTTCTGTTAAAAATTACAGACACAATTTTCTTTTTTTCTTCGGAATGTCAGGTTCACACTCACTCTTACGTTTCTTTTCATTATTTTTCAATACAAGATCTGGACAACTTTTTGCGCTGTGTTTTTTGTCTTTCAAAATTTTCTCGTTCACATCATCGGCTTTCCATTTACGTCTCAATTCGATCTCTGAACAGCTCTTCTTTCCTTCTCGTCGAATAGGCTTTACTGAAGAAATCTTGTTGATTTTCTTTTCTGAAGAGGCTTTCTTGGTTTTTCCCCCTCCACTCACCGAGAAAATATCGCTGTTTTTATCGTTGATTTTCTTTTCTTCAGACCGTGAAGAAAGTTTCTTACTTTTCCTCCTGTAAATCACTGTGTAGGGGTTGTTGCTTTTCTTTTCTTCAGAGCCTAAAGAATGTTTCTTGCTTTTCCCCTCTCCAGATACTGAAGAAGGTTTCCCTGAAGATTTTTGAACCCTCTGTTCGTTGATTTGATTATCTCCAATCACTGAAGAAATCTTGTTGATTTTATCGTTGATCTGATTGTCCCCAATCGTTGAAGCTTTATCGGTGATTTTCTTTTCTTCAGCTTGTGAAGAAAACTTGTTGATTTGCTTGTTTCCAATCGCTGAAGACGTCTGTTCGTCGTTTTGGGTTTCTTCAGGTGGTGAAGAAGGTTTCTCTGAAGAGATTTTCTTCACAGGATGATCTATCTGAAGAAGTTCGCTGAATAGACGAGTTTGTGGTGTTTTATAGCCTGTATGTTTCTCTATCTGTTCTCTACAGGATTCTATATCGTTGATAGTCGCGTCGAAAATCGTTATATGTCTAACTGGGTCCTCGACGGCATAATATGATTTCAGAGCACCAACATGAAACATGTCTCCGATTCCAATAACGTCCTCTGGGTATGGTGAAAAAATGACGTTATGAGTGTCTCGATTCACGGAGAAATAAACGCATATCGGTGTCTTTCTTGGGCTCGGTGGTCTGCACTCATGATTAAGAAAAACTCTGGTAATACTGTAACCGTCTTTTTCATCAAAACGTTGGTAGGTTGGAAATGATCCCACATAGTTACCACCATAATACTTTGGTGGAACATTGGTGATCGCATAATCGTGAGTGTATGGGTTAACATACAGATACATCCTCGTTTCGGAGGGTTCTGTGTTTTGTAGGTCGAATGCGCTCATTTTCTATCGACTGCTCTGTTTGAACTCTTTCCGAAGAATGATGGAAATGTCAATTGTAACATCTTTTTATGCCGATTCGGTCTGAAAAAATATAAAAGTCAGGATTTCTTGAGTTCTAGGTCATTGTTTGACTTATCATCAATCATGGAAGCTGAAATACTCTCATGTGGACATAAAGCCATGTCGAACAGCGCACGTGGGTCTAAAAGGCTAGTCCCATATTCGGACAGCACAAGCGACGATGAGGCAAGTCAGCCTATGTCGAAAAAGAGAAAAAAATTACTACCGGCCAAGAAAAGAAAAAGAATCCTAGTCTATCCAGACAGTAGCAGCAATGATGAAAGTGACGATGAGATATGTCCAACCAAAAAGAGAAAAATTTTGAAAGAAGAAAGTGACGGTGAAAGCGATAAAAAATCTTTGAAAGAAGAAAAGCCTACTGGACCATTTTTCCCCAAGGAAGAAAAAAGTAAAGACAAAAAATCTTTGAAAGAAGAAAACGATGAGAAATGTCCACCGTTAACAAAGGAGAAATCTGTACAAATGAATATGGATTGTACCAGCAAAGACGAGAAATTTTTGAAACCTGTTGGACTGTTTTCACCCAAGGAAGAAAACGCTGAGAAATCTTTGAAAGAAGAAAGTCATTCTTCTTCAGACACAGCGAAGCAGAAATCTGTACAATTGAATATGGATTGTACCAGCGAAGACGAGAAATTTTTAACCAAAAAGGAAAACTCTTCGAAAGAAGAAGAATCCAAAAAACCTTCTTCAGACAAAAACGTTTTGGATATGAGAAGCCTATACGCCTTAACAGAAGTGGGGAAAAAGAAATCAAGAAAATTCAAAACAGAAGCCCATGTACTGGAGACGTCTTTTAAGAAATTCGAAGAGTTACAACCCCAACAGTTGACCATCTTATTCGACGATGTTATCCAACAAATCATTCAAAAGTTAAAGGCTGATGCGCGGGATATGATTAGAATTAGTATCAATCATCCCTCATTGAAAATGGGAATTTATATTCCCTTTCTATATGTGGAGGAGTTGGAGAGTCATACGATGTTGGATGAGATTGAAAAAGTTCTACAATCGAATGAAGAATTCGTCTTGAACGATGGTCGCCTGACATTCGATATTACATATACGATACCACCAAGGGGTAGTGGGAAAAGACTTACATCCACAGAACTATTAGATTCAAAGGTTTTCGCAAAGAAGAAACAATCGCTTATTGAAATTAACAATGAAGATCATCTATGTTTTGCAAGAGCCATTGTTGTGGGGATTTGTTACCATGAACGTGAAAACACCCAAGAATGGAACCGAAGATGGGATCTCATCAAAAGATCAAACAGATCACTTCAAAAGACTGAAGCCGAGAAACTGATGAATGCTGTTGGACTTTCATCGACACAGCCTGTAGGCCTTGAAGAATACAAAAAAATTCAAGAGTTCCTGTATGAAAAAGACTATGTTATTAAAGTTCATCAACAGCTGTCGAGAGTGGAAAAAGTATTTGAACATCCAGAAGTGAAAGATGATAGTAAAATCATACATTTGTACTTTCATCAAAAACATTATGATTACATCAAATCCATCACAGGATTTCTTGATTGTGCTTATTATTGTGAGTTCTGCGACATACGTTATAAGAATCGGGAAGATCATAATGCTTGCCCAAAGATCTGTAAAGGTTGCTTTCGTACTGGAAAATGTCCATCGGAATCAAAAGAGTATGTCTGTGACAAGTGTCATCGACGATTTTTCAGTGCAGCATGCTTGAAAAATCACAAAACACTTCAAGGCAAAGAGAAGAAAACCATTTGTGAATTAGTGCAACTCTGTTCAAAATGTGGAGCCCAGATTTTTGATAGAAAGAAAAATCATCGTTGTAAGGGAAAGAAAAAGTGCCACCTTTGCAAGAAAATCGTTGACTATTCTCATCGCTGTTTTATTCAGCCTTACCAAAGTAAGATGAAGCACGACAGCGACGATGAGACGAGTTCTTCTGTAGTCAAAAAACCTTTGTTCATTTTCTTCGATTTCGAATGTCAGCAAGATACAGGGGTACATATCCCAAATTACTGTATTGCACACCGAGCCTGTGGTAAATGTATCGATAAACCACTTGATTTTCATTGTTCCACATGCAGTGAATTCGAAGAAGGAAGAGAAGTTATTTTTCAAGGAAAAGAAACGTTGAGTCAATTTTGCAGCTGGCTCTTTACAAAACATCATAAAGGGATCATAGGTATTGCCCATAATCTCAAAGGGTATGATGGCCAATTTATTCTCAATCATATTATCAATGTAGGAATGAAAGAGCCAGAAGTAACCATGAATGGGAATAATATTTTGAAGTTAGAACTGAACGGTGTGAGTTTGATCGACTCCTTCAGTTTCATGAACTTTGGGCTGGCAAAATTTCCGACTACATTTGGTCTTCAAGAAATGAAAAAAGGCTACTTTCCTCACTGGGCAAATACAGATGAATTCTGGGATTACGTTGGGCCGTATCTGGATATGTCTTATTACAAGCCCAATTCAATGTCTGAAGAGGCTCGATCAAAATTCATAGTCTGGTATAATGACAAAGTTCAAAACGGTGAGGAATTCAATTTTCAAAAAGAGATGGAGATGTACTGTCGATCGGATGTTGATATCTTAAGACGAGGATGTGGCGAATTCAGAAAGTTGTTCATCGAACAGAGTGGGATTTGTCCATTTACAGAATCGTTTACCATCGCCGGAGCCTGTAACAAGATTTGGCGAAAAGATTATTTACCAAAAGATCAAATAGCCATTATTTCATGCAAAGATCCAATCAGACGTCGGTTTTCTATGAAAGCAATACGCTGGGTTCAAAGCATCGCTAGAGAAAAAGGGATTCATATTCAACATGCTAGAAATGGTGGTGAATACCGAATAGGAAGATATAGTGTAGATGGATTTCACCACGAATCAAACACAGTGTATGAATTCCTTGGGGATTTATTTCATGGCTGTCAGACATGTTTCAAGGATCGAAAATATATCAACCCCATCAATGGAAAGTCAATGGCTGAATTGTACGGCAGTACTATCGAACGGTTAGAAACCCTCAAAAGAATGGGATATAACGTCGTGACCATATGGGAACATGAATTTGACGCCAAGATGAAGAAGGATAAAGAATACAGAAAAACTATTGAAAGTCTATACCCGAACTGTGACCCCATCGAGCCAAGAGAGGGGTTGGCTGGAGGCAGATGCAATGCCATAAAAATTGCCTATGATGTTGAGGAAAACAGTGAGAAGGAAATCAAGTACATTGACATTTGCTCTCTGTATCCTTACGTCTGCAAACATAAATTCTATCCTGTAGGCCATCCCACAATCTTGACTGCTGAGAGTATTGACATGAAGAATATTCGCCAGTATGAAGGACTCATTAAATGTAAAGTTCTACCCCCGACGGATCTGTTTCATCCCGTTCTTCCAGTTCACTGTAACAACAAGATGATGTTTCCACTTTGTATGAAATGTGCACAAGAAAGTTCAAACGTTTGTAATCATGACAAAGAAGAGAGATCCTTGATTGGAACTTGGGTTACATTCGAACTGTTCAAAGCTCTCGATTGTGGCTATCAGTTAATACAAGTGTATGAAATCTGGCATTTCGACTCTGTTTCGGACCAATTCTTTAAAGGCTATGTGGACAATTTCTTGAAAATCAAGCAAGAAGCTAGTGGCTATCCCGGTTGGTGTCAGACAGATTCAGAAAAGGCCCAATTCATTCGTGAGTATGAGGAAGCCGAAGGAATTCGTCTTGATCCCAAATGTATTCAAAAAAACCCTGGCAAAAGATCATTTGCTAAGATTATGCTGAACTGTCTTTGGGGAAAATTAGCACAACGTGAAAATATGAGCAAGACGAAATACATCAGAGAACCGTCTAAATATTTTGAGTTGATTACCGACCCGAAATATACGGTGAAACATGTGCAAATCTTTGACAATGAGTGCGAATGCATCTTAGTCAACTATGAAGAAAAGATGGACTTTGTCGAAACACATGCGACAGCCAATGTTATTGTAGCATCCTACGTAACAGCTTATGCAAGGTTGGAACTGTACAGCGTTCTTGAAAGATTGGAGGATAGAGTTCTGTATTTCGATACAGATAGTTGTATGTACATTCATGATCCTGAATTGTGGAACCCTCCCATTATTAACAGCAGGCTAGGAAAATGGACCGATGAAGAGCCTGATTGTAGAATCACTCATTTCAGAGGCTTAGGACCCAAGAATTACGCTTATAAGATGAAAACGAAAGATGGAAAAGAAAAAAGCAAATGTAAAGTCAAGGGAATTACTTTGGATCACAATACAAATCAGCTGGTGAATTTCGACACCTATTCAAAATGTGCTTTGGATCGCACCGTAGAAATTAAAGTTCAGTATGACTGTAGAATCAAAAGGCATAAAGACAGAACAGTGACCAGCGAACCACAGTCAAAAACGTTTCGCTCTGTCTATACCAAAAGAGTCATTGTAAACGATACTGATACTGTCCCCTATGGTTATAAAAGTTTGAGGGTATAAATAACTGTAAAAAAACATAAGATATTTCAAAATATGTTTTAAAACATGTTTTTTCCATTTAGCGGAGTCCGTGAATATAGCTAGATGAATAGCAGATTTCCATTGTCTTTAGGTCATGAACAATTGCATAAAGTTATTGTGGAACATGAAAACAAGTGGAAAAATCGAGACATCTGCGAATTCGCCTTGTAAGAATTGTAAAAAATGTTTTGTTAAAAGTATTGAATGACTTGTTGTATATAAAAATGTTCCAAAAAGTTCAGACTTGGAAAGAGTTTGAATAAACAAGCGATTTTAAAAGATCGTTTGTTTTTTGATTCCTTCCAAAAAAAGAAAAGCTCAGCTTTGAGCAAAGAGAAAACTTGAATAAAGAAGATGTCTTGTAAAAAATGTTTTAACAATTGTTAAAAATGTACCTTCATTGTTTTGTAAATATGTTATAGTGTTAGAACATTTGGTTTGTTTTAAACGTTCCTGTTTTTCATGATAATGTTTTTAATGATAAAGTTAAAAACGTTTGAATAAAGAAATAAATTAAAAAGGTCGTCTGTTTTGATTTCTTCCCAGCCAAGATTTGGAAAATTAACAAGAACCCAGAAAAATCTGGGCAAAGAAAAGTTTAGATTTGGGCCGAAGAGAAAGACTTTGAATAAACAAACGATTTTAAAAGATCGTTTGTTTTTGATTCCTTCCCAAAAGACTTGGGCAAAGAGAAAAAACTTTGAATAAAGAAATGATTTCAAAAGTCGTATGTTTTTGATTCCTTCCCAAAAACTTGAGACTTGAGCAAAGAGAAAAATCTCACAGAAACCAAAAAAACTTGGAAAAGAACAGAGCTGGGAAATTGACTTAAATCTCACAAATAGTTAAAATCAAAGGTTATGTGGATAGTAAACCCCTGTTTTACTCACAATCGTTTTCCCAAAATCATTTCGTCTCAAAAAGAATTTTTAGAGGTGACTTCTCCGACTCTCATCAGTGTCACACAGACCGTCGACATGAACACATGTAATATATGCGCTAAACAGTTTAAACGGAGGGATAATATGCTGCGTCACAAAAGAAATGTTCACCACCAGGACCAAGATTCTGATATGGAACATTCCGAGGATATGGAGCAACAGACTTACGAAAGCATTGAGAAATCAGAGTGTAACGAATCAGAGAGTGACGAGGAACAGTCCTACGAAAGCAGTGACGAATCAGAGAGTGACGAATCAGAGGGTGACGAGCAAGTGACAAAATACGACCCATGGGATATTCTCATACAAGAGGCAACTGAGCAATGTCGGGAGTCTTTTGAAGAAGCGGTTTCTGAACTTACCCGACACAACAGCCTAGGGATAAAGGCTGCAAGACACAAAGCATACGAAGATTTACGGTCATCTTATCGGAAAGCACTAGTTAACGTCTTACAGAGCAGGATAGTGTGGTTTAATGCAATGAGGAAGGATCCGGTATACAAGAGTATGAGTAAAAAAGTTAGTGATCTGATGAATACGGAAAACTTCACTAGAGACGAAGCCTGGAAATATACCATAAGCAAACGCAAATATTTCTTGGATTCCGTCCTCGATGATTTTGGTTTGCCGCCAGTGGAAACAATTGACAATAACTAGGAAGCAGTGATAAAGTGGCCATACCAGAATTCAACTCCTATTTTAAAGAGTTAAACCAATGACATTCTATTTGAGTCTTTTGCTGTTTCAATTTAGATCGTAATAAAATAATATCTATAACACACAACTGTTTTTCTTTTTACACACCCATTCTTGCGATCTGCAATCCGACTCCCCAAAGTTGATCATTACCTAAAACCTGAATCCTCTTCACCCTGTTACCCACCCCTTCACTCCGCTAAGACCTGAATAAAAGACGGAGAAAAGACTAAGTTCAACGAGGATCTCTGTTTGAGCCAACGGAAGATCAACATATCGTGGAAAAAGACTAAGTCCAATACGGTGATAGAGAAAGAAACATTAGCTTTCAGCCGAACGAAGACGGTGGATAACCCATATCATGGAAAAAGACTAAGTCCACCAGTCTGAGACCCTGGGACAACCACAGCATGGGGACAAAACTTGTCAATATACCGAGAAAGGTGACTCCTCTTCACTCCTCTTTACCTCCTCTTCACTCCTCTTTACCTCCTCTTCACTCCTCTTTACCTCCTCTTCACTCCTCTTTAACTCCTCCTTACCTCCTCTTTCGACATATAGCGCCATATCGTGGAAAAAAGACTAAGTCCGACACGGTGATAAAGAGAAAGATCAAATCGAATGAAGATGGTGACATACCGTCTTTTCGAACCAGAATGTGGTGTCACACGTTTTCAATTCAAATTTTTTTGGCGGGAAAACGTCTCGATCAATCAAAATGCAGGATCAACCCAAACAAAAACATGGCGGCACACATGGCGGCACACCACTCCTTTGGTAAGAATTCTACTTCCGGTTTCCTCTTCTGTATGCGCATGCGCGAGCATTTTTGCAGTGGTGTGAGGAGGGGGGGCAGAAAAAGCGCACATCTACTTCCGGTTTGAAGTTTTGACCGGTCTTTTGCATTTTTTGTCCGAGGTTTGCCCTCCCTAGGCGGGTAAACCTCGGACCAGGCGGGCAAACCTCGGACCATGGGAGGGTAGACCTCGGACACTGTCCGAGGTCTACCCTCCTATACTACTCTTGTAATAAAATGTTGTTATGTTATAATCACGTGATAAACTATTGAATGTCATTCCTAAATAATTATTATATTTCTTGTATTTTTCTAGATACAAGTTTTCGTAAGTATTTACAAACTCTTCCATAAATTCAGAGATTGATTAGTGGTTTTGCTATTTTCTTTTTCTAGATGGATAGTATTAAAAAAAAAAATGATCACTTAACAGTGGGCCTGTAAAACCTTCATAACAGAAAAAATGACAATAAAATAGCATGTAATGATATCAATGTTTATTGTTTGAAAAATCGAACAGCGAAAAACAGGACAGGCATCTAGTTTTATCTTAACTTCTTTTGTAAAATTGCATTTTTCCACTCAAATACTATTTTTTTATAAGTTAATTTTAACTATACTTAGGTTAAAGTTAACTTATTTTTTACAAAAAGGTACTGAAATTCGAATACGTCGGGTTTAATCCATGATTTTTGATCAAATCGCCAAGTCTACATTATAAAAAAATGTACCTTGCGAACAGAACTTAGGACTGTCGCTCTGCTTTCAAAAAAAAAAAACCGTCATACATTATTCATGTTAAATGCTCAACCTCTATAGCACCATATAATCAAATACGTCTTAAGTCAAATGAACAAATTCCCTTGGGATATTTCGATTTCACTTATGTCTTTCTTAACTAGAAATTATCTAAATAGCAGACACTGCAGATTCAAGACCAGACTGCACATCTAGTCTTGATCAGTGCTGTCCGTAAAAGAAACTTAAATCGCGAAATCTTTTTTCTTTTTCATATGTGTGTTCCTGAATGCAGAGTGTAAGTATAACATTATGACTAAATCACCAGGATGATATGAATAAAGTTAGTTGTAATATACGGGTCGCACTATCTCATATACTTTTAAACCGATTTTCAAACTTAAAATGAGATTTCCACATTCGTTTTTGTTGTCATAAGTCTGAATTGCAATATTCCAGTCTGTTTCTACTTTTTTCATGTGTTAAACACTCGTGACAAAGGCTACTAATTCCTAACTTACGAATGAACATCATATCCTTTCAGAGGTTTATGGAGCGTATAAGGAACATTAAAATGATACATGTATAGCCGTGAAATCCCTCAAAAAAGTCCAAGTTTTAACGACCCTTAACACGATGTATTTTTGAAAACATTGTAGGA
The DNA here is from genome assembly GCA_945859785.2 of Tridacna gigas. Lineage (NCBI taxonomy): Eukaryota > Metazoa > Mollusca > Bivalvia > Cardiida > Cardiidae > Tridacna > Tridacna gigas. The sequence goes on from OX244030.2 coordinate 51,279,544, forward strand.
AAATGAGAAAATTTCCCATATTGTTTTCTACCATTTAAAAGACTGAAATTTTCTTTTGTGCTACGCTGAATTTGTCGTCAGCCATTTTTTACTTTGGTCGAGGGTAAAATTTTGTTATTTGGTAAAGAGTTAATATTTCCCTGTTAATAATTAAATATAAATGTGCGTAACTACATACTGACTCCGAATACTGTTGAGCAAGTTTTACTGTGGTCTACATAGATCGGCAGTAATATGTGTGGACGTGAAAATATTGAAAAAAGTATTTGTAACCTTAGATGAAAAACTTGATGTCTAACGTGAATGTGACATATGGCTGGATTTTTTAAACATTTTTTTTTTTTCAAGAAAATTGACAGTTGATGCGATACCATCAATAAAGAGAGACCTAGTATAAATATACCACGCACAAAAAAGCCGCCCTTGAACTTGAACTAACAGCTCAAAATTATATAAATGCCCTTTGTTATAATCGAATGTGTTTGAAATTTTGAATGTAACTTGTTACGTGAGAGAAGCTACACCGTTTGTCACGGGGAAAGAAATTTTTACCGAATTCTTGGAAATCTGCATTGTTTTTAATATGTAAATTCTGTCAGTTTCTAAGTTTAACCCTTTACCGATGACATGGTTTTTAACGATTTTATCTTTTTAAAGTAATTAACCCGAACCCAAAGTGTCATCATTTTCATTTTTCTTTCTTTTATTTCTTTTTCAAAACGCTGATTTGCTGGTTCCACAATCTACAGGGTGTAAGTATAACTGTTATTATTTCGTGTTTTCATGAAACTGTTCTGTTATTTTACACACACATATATATTTTATGAACGCCCAATCGCGAAAAGAAGTAAAGGAAAGAAAAAAAAATTGAAAGGAATTATCACTCCTTATAGACTAACACATCTCTTTTAGGCCGAAATTTCACGTTTAAAGCAAAAGAAAACAATTAAACAAATTCATGAAATGACCAGGTTATTAATGGACTTCGTTATTTAAGGAGTGTCATGAAATTATTGAAAACTGACATCAATCAAATCACGAATATTCTAAACATATAACACGAAGGAAAGCAATATGAAGATACCCATTCAACATATAGGCCATGCTCTGTGAAAAGGGGGCTTAATACATCTGCGAAAAGTATCGACCCAGGTCAGCCTGCGCAGTCCGCGCAGGCTGACCTAGGCCGAAACTTTTCGCTATTTGTCAATTTTCTGTATGTACAGGGACCAGTCTACCTCATGATTCAGTCGGTTGCTAGAAAAAAAAAATAGAATCATGATCATCCTATGACTTGCTTGTTATCATGAATCACGGAGATGCATTAAGCCCCCTTTTGTAAGAGCATGGCTATTCTTTGTAAATATTGCGCACGCGTCATTCTTGCTTATTTTCTTTGCTACTTAGTCTCTATACTCGTTTCTAAACTCAGGGCCGTTTTTTAAGTTTTTTTTTTTAACCTCAATGTGATTTCTTTTCTTTCGTAGCCACCGAGGCAATATTTTGGCTGCTTTATGCACAATTTCGTGAAAACATTAACCTTTAAACGCCTTTTACTACTCCCGTTGCCTTTTAGGCTAGTGTGGATCATGATCAGACTGCATAAAAAATCCCTGATGATTATGGTTCGTATTAAGACTGAAAATGTGTGTTGGCGCTTTAATATTTTCCACAGAATTCCGAACTCTAACGATTCTGACCAAAATGGCTTTTTGAAAACATTGTGGTAAAAGAAATACAATGCTATTAACCGGCAATGTTTTTCTCAATGTTTTTTGTCCTTTTGTAAGACACATCCCATTATGTGAGCCACATTTAGTTTTTTTGTGTGCAAACTCTTTGAATTTGAGTAAGTCTAAAATTTTGTCAGTTGGTTAAGATTTAACGATTATGACCAGGGTCCGTATTCATCAATCATTCTTAACAATCTTCTTTGTCTAATTCTCAAGAATTTTCTAGATTTGAAAGTAACACAACTTGTGATTGGCTAAACCAAATGGTTTAGCCAATCACAAGTTGTGTTACTTTCTAAACCTGTAATTAGAACAAGAATGTTCTTCAGAATAGTTGGTGAATACGGACCCAGGTGTAGCACACTTTTTTTTGCAAAGCTAATTCACATGATGATGTTGTTATTGACTCGGTGATCACTGAGTATCGTCAGTTATGAAAAGGATGACGAAGAAAACTTTTTCTTTTTTTTTTGCTTTCCAGACTTGCTTTGCGTGTGGACGGCTCGACTATCAACCAGGGTGTGCTGTTGGCTATCACAGGCTATAGACATTTTGTTCAGTTGTTCAGGCAATCTGGGTCAGTATTCACCAACCATTTTTACGAGAATTCCATACGTAGTCTCATTCCAGATTTAGAAAGTAACACAACTTCTGACTGGCTAAACCATTTGCTTTAGCCAATCAGAAGTTGTGGTACTTTCAAATTTAGAAAATTCCTGAGAATAGCACAAAGAATGTTCTAAATAATGGTTGGTGGATACGAACACTGGATTTGTTGAAGGTTGAGAGGGTGCAGCTTTGTTTACTTTTTGCATATTACAACATTTTAGACGTCCTTGTATATAAAATTATCTCCCTTCTCAGATAAAGACGAAAAAATAACCAAATGAAATATTGATCCTTTTACCTATATTCCTTCGTTTTTATCCTTGATTCCCTTTTATGTTGCAATGAATGTAAATTGATTCACGATATGCATGTAAGGTCCCCATGTAATTATAAAGCGAATTATGTTCTCAATCATCTGAAAAATACGAATGTATATTGATTCATAAAAAAATATCTAACCAGATTAAGTACAGTTATTACCGCAAAAGCATATTTTTATAGTGTAAGAAAACAAGGATCAAAACCGAGCAATCCCCTTCCTAGGACCAATGTAGTACATGAGAGGAATCAAGGGAAATAATTGAAGAACGCACCGCCCCCTCCTCCTTGAGAGCATTTGCAGACGAAAAGGCGAACGTGATTCGAAAATGTCGTGTGAAAAAAGAAATTACTGTTTACGAAGTAATCGGAGTCTTTCTTCCCCTGGGTCGTAAAAACATTGGATTGCGTCGTTTAGGATAAGCTCATGGCCTCCAAAAACAATATCTGAGCCGACGACTTTTGTACTTCTTTGAAAAATATACACTTTGTTCGTCTGTAACGTGTTTAATGCTGTTATCAACATTATTTTAGTTATGTCGCGGCGGCCAGTCCTATCCAAGCTTTTCTAAAGGTTCCTGTTACCAGTCCCTCGCACAATACTCATCTCAAGTCACTGGCTGCTTTTACACATAAAGTTCTCTCGTCAGCATGACACTGTGTGAGTGAGACAAAATTATTACAAGACGGTGTCACATAAAAAATTGTTGTGATCTGGAATGTACTAGCCCTTTACAGCAAAATCCAGAGTTTTAACGACCTTAATGAAAAGGTTTGTAGAAAACATTGCAGGAAAGAAGAAAATACCGACTGGTTACCAGCATTCTCCTTTTTCCACAATCTTTTCTAGGCCTACCTGTTTTTAGACAACCCTTATGATCTTATCTTTTGAACTACATTCCATATTCGCCTGTAAATGCTTTTAATTTGGACAAGTCTACAATCTTTTTTCGTCCCGTAAAAGGTTAACGTGCATTGAAGAATTCGATTAAGCATGAAATTACGTTTTATAAGTACAGACCCTGATCTATCTATCAAACATTAAAGTTGCGTCAAACTAGATTTTGACCCCCCCCCTTTCCCCTCCACGCAGACACCCAGACACAAAACATTTATAGATGGGGCTGTTAATAGCTGGTAAGGAAAATCATAAAGATGTGACTGTTTACACTTTATGGAAAAAAAAAACCCACAATAATTGCAATATATTTGTAGTGATAATTTTATAGCTGATAGACTAATGTATCTTACATTGCTCTTCTGGGATGTGAACCCACTGTTAAAGCCACAGGCCAGTGACTCTACCGACTGAGCTTTCCACGCAATTACAAAGTACAATCTACTTCGTTTAAAATGCAGTTTTATCACATAAAGTTTTTTTTTTTTTTGCTTTTTAGTGTTATTAATTCATTTTAATTTTCCAATCTTACACACGCTTGAGAAAAGCATTGTGTGACGTCATGTATGACGTCATTTTATACTTCTTTTAAAGAAGTGAAACGGGGTAAGACAATCATGGAAATTATCACGTGTGAATGTGTGGTTTTGTAAAATGGTGAAATATCGCTATGTGATGAAAAGAATCTGACATTCGTTGACGTTTGAGATAAAAATTGATCAAACTCGTCTATATTTTTCTAGAATCGTTCAATAACTTTTTTGAATTCTCAGTGCCAACTTATGTCAGGTCTTATTTCTCGTTCCGCAGTAATGATGAGATCTACCACGTAACAAATTGGATTTAAAAAGTTTTGACATTAAAAAATAGACATTTCCCATATTTTCTACAGGTATTTTCAGCTTTGTGGTAATCTCTGCAGGCGAATATAAGATACCATTTTTTTCCCTAGATTTTCTTAAACACTAACGAAACATGGTTGCATACTACTTTAGGCCTAAATCATGCTTAATCCTTATAGGCTGCTAAACGCGACTCAAGGACCTTTTGCGGACAGTGTAGATCAAGATCAGACTGCATAGAACCTGCAGTGTGGTCTTCGACCTACACTGTCCGAGAAGGAGATAGTCTATTTTTCTCCAAAATACAAGTTTGAAATAACATTGCTCGGGGTTTTACTATCGGTTTGAAAGTTTTTTTGTTAACTTCTTTTTTTAGCGGGATAAGTTTAAATTGGGTACCAATCTGAAAGGCATAATGCAACTGGAATCGCAGGATATATCAATGGCACCAGTCTATAAACAGTTTACCCAAAGAACACCATTGTCTCCCGCTAGATGGCCTTCTACAAATACACATCTATCTAATTTGGGCATCCTGGGTACAGTAGCGGAGTAATTTTTCAAAACAACAACCGTGACTTTGAATTTCAAATGAAATAAACGTTTACTCAATAAAACGCTACCTGGTGCCATTTATTCAGCTATGATCGGCTACCATGTAACCTGTGCACCGACCATTTATTAAAACAGCCCCTACATGCTTTGGTAATAGGCTACTAGCTTCGATATAAGCCCTACTTTTCCCAGGTATACGGGGGATGGGTGATGCGTCATAGCAGGCAGGTCGAATCTTCGAAGAATATGACATACGCAGACAACGCAAAGAACACTTTAAAATGCATTTTTTTTCTGGGTGGATTTGTGCTTTGGGAAGAATCAACTGCCAAGGGGAGACTTCCGACTTTAGTCTCAAGTATTGTCGAAGGTGTAGTCAATAGCTTAAGTGAGAAGATTAAACAACTCTCCGAAGAAAATGCTCAACTTAAGAGGCGCGTGGAGGAGCTAGAAACTAAGGTCGATCGGGCGGAACAGTATAGTCGGCGTAATTGTCTCCGGCTTTCTGGCATCCCGGAAACTGATGGTGAGTCTGTTGACGACACAGTGTTACAGATAGCTACAGCTGTAGAAAGTGACATTTCACTCACTGATATTGATCGGACTCATCGTTTGGGCAAGCCTCGTCGAAGCGGCCAGGGCGTTAAACCCAGAGACATTATAATAAAGTTTACAAGCTATAGAGCAAGACAGAAATTACTAAAAAACAAATCCAAGTTAAAATCTAAAGGTTACAATAATGTTTTTGTGAATGAAAATCTGACCGCACTCAGAGACAACATCTTCTTTCAGACAAGAAAGCTCATGAGGGATAGACTTATCAGTAGTACCTGGACCATTGATGGCACAATTATTGTTAAGGACAATCAATTAAAACTGCATCGCTTGGAGACACATAGGGATCTTGAGCGGCTCAAGTCCTCCGTCGATCGTGTTTGACTTTTTGAAGATGATTTTTGTGCTACTGTGAAAATGTTGACTCAGTGAAGGTTCACTATTATGTGGGATTATTATTTTGTTATCTATTCTTTGTTTCTTGTCCAACTTAGTGTTGATACAAAAAATCATGATTATTTCACGGCGGAGACCGTGGGTCGTGATCGGGCTGCGCTGCACACGCTGTCTGATCTTGATCCACGCTATCCGTCTTTTGTTGTTGTTATATTTGTTTGAAACACTTTTGCCAAGAATCTTATTGGAAACACAAATTCGTTTTTTCGTGCGTGCTGAAAGCTTCTCATTTCATTTCATTTATTATCAGTCCTGTTTGGGGCATGTAGAGAGACGATGATCATGAACACTACGAAATTGGGAACTTTAGCCCATGTTGAACTAATGTTCTCTTAGCCGTTCTGCTGAATGAACATATTTGGTGTAAGATTGTCTGTAATTCATGTTGTATGTTAACTTTTTTAGACAGTATACATAGCTAGATTATAACACTCGTATGGAATGCATTGTTCGGCAGGTGAGAATGTGAATGTTTTGATAGTTAACCCTTTATGCCATGTGCTTAACATAATGTTGCTTTACTGAAAGGTATGGATGTGCATCGGACTGCATACAAATGAGGTCTGATCTTTGATCTACACAGTCGTATTTTGTGAATTGATCGTTAGGGTCGAATATGCTGTTTACGTTATCTTGCAGCGCGTGCTGGTTCGTAATCGGATGGTTTAGAATAGTACTCTGATCCCTGTCTGCTGAACTGAGATATGCTGTTCATAAACACTATTAAATGTACTATATTTTGATCTTTTTCTTTAAAAAGAACATATAATCTATCTTATGAATGGCTTAAAAACAAAACGTAATTCGATCTTGAAAATTCTAGGACGGTTATTTCTTTGTTTGCAAGTCTGTTAATTTTGTGAAAAGTTTTTCTTTCTGTGTTGATGAAAATGTTTTTGATATACGATACGCAACATTCTAAATCAAGAAGACGAAGTCGTTGTTGTCATTTCTTTTTTTTATGCGAAGTATCTTTGTAATTATGTCAGGCTGTCCAACTATATAATATTTTCATACAAATGATATAACTTACTCCTGTCCATATCTAAAGTTTTTGAGGACGATAGGTGTAAATGACTGATGGGGTGATTCGTCTTTGAATCACTAGAAAGTATGACGGGAGAGAGGAAGATGTACTGTCAGTAGTATTTTCTCCATTATCCAGCAGTGTTTACAGCTATTTTCTGTTGGCCCCTATCCTGCTAGATAAGTGGAATGAAATTTCCAAGCCGACAGAAAAAATTCATTTTTTTCCTATTTCAAATGTTTTTTTGGTAAATATATTATCAGATGATGTCAGACCGAGATCAGACTGCACGTTTCGTGTGGCCTGATCTTGATCTACATCGTCTGTAAAGGCCCTTGCGTTAATCGTGCCTCTATGTGGGAAATCGTATATCGTTAAAATTGCTAGTTGGTTATGATTTTTTGATTTTTTTTGATTTTATAGCATTTTTTTTTTTTCCACGAGTTTGTAAGTTCAAGGGATTAATTGTTAAATGTTTATGTGACCGGCCTGCCAGATTGGTTAGTACTGTCAGCTCGGGTAGTATTAAATGATTTTTATAGTGTGTATTAGAAATTGTGTATGTATGTTTTTGTTTTGGCCGTCTGTCTTTCTGTCTGTCCGTCTGTCGGTCGGTCGGTCGGAAGGACTGTCGGTCGGTCTTGGTGGCTCGGTCGTTATGCCGAATCTTGAATTCTTTTTTTTTTAAAAATTTATATGTAAGTTGTTGCCTTGTCTAGCAGCTGGCTGGCTGTCTGTCTTATTGGATAGGTCGGCCTGACGAATTTTGAACCTGTCTGCCCCTTACTTTTTTTTTTGTACCTAAATAATGCTGGATAGTCTCTATTTTTCATCGTCCAGTATAGTCTGTTTGTCCTCGTACTGCAGTCATTTAGCTGTCTGTCTGTCCGTTGTATGTCTGCCTGTCCGCCAGTTTTGTCTGGTATAGTATGATACAGCTAATGGTGTGACATTAACGATTTCAGTCACGATGACCGTTTGCATTGGCCCTGTAGACATCTATAACACTGAATGTGTTTCCACCGTGTTTAATCCATTTCGACCAATATATTTCTATATTTAACAAAATAGTCAGGGTAAAGGGACTTCTTCATTTGGTAATGTGAACTGTTGATTTTTGTATCACTTAATGTAACTCTTCAAAATACCTATACATACGCCTAAGCGTTGTCATTTGAAACCTTTTAACAAAAGCCTGGCTTTAGTATGTGTTCCAGTTAAAATGCACAATTTCCCTAGGAAGTATCCATATTTGATTCTACTTGCACTTATCTGTCACTATGATTGGTTTGAAGTCATAACAGTAGTGATTGATTATTTTAAATGTCCAATACCCTTATCTAATTCATTTACTTCATATACTGCAAAAGATGATTCACATATATACATGTATTTTTCTTTTGACCACTATAGTTATATTTATTGAGATTCATGTGTTATTTATTCATCCTTTTTTCTCTATACTATTTTTCGTTTTTGTTACTTTGTTGCTTTTTTTCAATTCTATTTCTTGGTGTGGAGTGTAAACCGATTTTAATTGACTTGACCTATAGCAAATCAATGGGATTCTCTGAGTGTTGTAGATTTGATTGTGTGTTGTGCTGCTACATGCTGTTCCTGTTCTTAATATATTCGGTAACATGAGTTGTTCATTTTACAGGTACATATGTGGCCGGCCAACACATTGTCAAAAACTTCACTTCCACTTGACCTTCAATCTTTTTTTTATACTACCAATACTTAACACTGCCTTCCACTCATATTCAGTTTTTACTGACGTGCGTCAGTCAGGATTTCTGACAAAACACATTGTGCATTACAACAAAAGGAAGTTATTGTTAACAACACGCTTTAAGGAGAATGCCGAATTTTGTAGGTTGTTATTTAACATCTCTTTTTATAGCTTGTTAACACTGTTAGTATTGTTTCTTTCGTTAATATTACAAGCAGGTGATGTTCACCCGAACCCTGGTCCGCTATCTAATGAGTCCTTTGGTAGTGCTTCTTCTACATCTGATATTTATAATTTTCTCAATCTCCCCAATCACCTGTCAACTGTTCATTATAACGTACAAAGTATAGCTAATAAGCTTGATACTCTGATTGCAGAGTTCTCGTTTTTTGATATTGTGTCATTTTCTGAGACTTGGTTGCATCATGAATATTTATCAGATGATCTGATTTTCCCTTCTTTTCATCCACCAGAACGCAAAGATAGAACTGACGACAGATATGGAGGCGTTATCTTATATGTTAAAAACACCTTGTCATATATTCGTAGACATGATCTTGAACCGAAAAGACTTGAGTGTATTTGGATACAAATAAAGTCTAGCAATAATAGGAATATTTTGTACGGTATTTTCTATAGACCACCGAACTCAGACTCCGCTTATTACTCACTTATTGAAGATTCTATTGGCCTTGCTATGGATTCTGGTATTTCTGATGTCATCATTAGTGGGGATTTTAACCTGAATGTAATGAACCAACACTATTTCCGTAAAGTTGAATCCCTGTGTAATGAATATAATATGATTCAATGTATTGACGAACCGACTCATTTCACAGAAAATTCTGTATCTACGATTGATCTTCTTTTCGTTACTAATAAAGATTCAATCCTAACAACTGGCGTTGGTGAACCCTGTCTAGATCTTACCATGCGTTACCACTGTCCTGTTTTTGGTGTTTTTAATTTCCTGAAACCAAAGTTTAGAAATATCCAACGTACGATTTGGAAATATGACCAAGGAAATTATAATGAGCTCAGAACCAGTCTTTCAAATTTTAATTGGGACTCTATATATGATAGTGACATTAACACATATGCTGAAAGAATTGCAGGTGTCATTACTGATAACGCAAGCAAGTTTATCCCCAGTAAGACAATTATCGTTAATCCGCAAGAACCACCCTGGATGAATTGTTCGATCAAAAAAGAAATTCGCCGTCGTAAAAGACTATATAAAAAAGCAAAACTATCAAACAAAGTTAATCACTGGTCAAAATTCAAATCTGTCAGAAACAACGTGATCTCTTTAATTCGTCAGAGCAAATTAAACTATTATGAACGACTGTCTTTGAGGTTAAAATCTGGTTCTCTGTCTCCTCGTGACTGGTGGAAAACCCTCAAGTCAATGATGTCTACACAGTCTTCAACATCCATCCCTCCTCTCTTTGACATTTCTAAAGATTCTTTGATCATCGACGAATATGAAAAAGCAAATTCATTGAATAATTATTTTGCTAATCAGTCTTATATAGATGATTCATTCAATGAAGTACCCGATGAACATTTCTACGTCATAAATGATTCTTTAGATTCAATCAATGTCATGCCATTTGAAGTACTGGATGTTCTGAAAACACTTAAAACGGGCAAAGCCTCTGGCCCTGATGGCATAAATAATAAAATTCTTATTGAAGCAGCTGGTCAGCTAGCACCACATTTATGCGATCTATTTAATTACTCATTGAATACCAGTAGTGTCCCATCTTCGTGGAAAATATCCAATGTATGTCCCATATTTAAGTCGGGTGACCCTTCTCTGCCTTCCAACTACAGACCCGTTTCATTACTAAATAACACAGAAAAAGTCTTAGAACGAATCATATTCAAGCATGTCTATAATTATCTAAAGGATACAGATTTTTTTACTCCATATCAGTCTGGTTTTATGCCAGGTGATTCTACTGTTAATCAAGTAACTTGTCTTTATAACACCATATGCAAAGCCTTAGATAATGGATTGGAATTCAGAGTAGTATTCTTTGACATAAGCAAAGCATTTGATAAAGTCTGGCATAAGGGCTTGTTATTCAAGATGCGAAGAGCCGGTATTAGAGGTAAATTATTGTCCTGGTTTTCTGACTATCTTTCAAATCGTTTTCAACGAGTTCTTATACCAGGTGGTATCTCTGACTTACGCCACGTGCAGGCAGGTGTGCCCCAAGGATCTATTTTAGGACCTCTTTTGTTCTTAATATATATTAATGATATTGTTGATGATATTCGGGCAAACATTAATCTCTTTGCAGATGATACCAGTCTATCGATGGTTGTATCTGATCCAGCTGCCGCTGGAACTGTATTACAAACAGATATCGATACAATCACTCGTTGGGCGCAGAAGTGGTTGGTCAAGTTCAATCCAGCAAAATCAGAATCCTTAGTTATATCTCGAAAACGTTTTAAGACTAACCACCCTGGTCTGTTTATGTCGAATACCGAAATTCCACCTGTCACTAGTCATAAACATTTAGGCATATTTCTTTCTAGCGACGGGTCTTGGGACTCCCATATTAGTAAATCTATCAAAAAGGCATGGAAAAGAATTGGAGTCATGCGTCATCTGAAGATCCACCTTGATCGACTTTCACTCCAAATCATGTACTTTTCTTTTATTCGACCTATTCTTGAATATGGTGATGTCATATGGGATAATCTTTCTCAAGGATTGAAAGATCAACTGGATAAAGTACAAAATGAGGCTGCACGGATCGTTACCGGCTGTACTAAATTAGTTTCTATCATTGATCTATACCGAGAGTCTGGTTGGGAAACATTAAGCCATCGACGGCGTAAGCACAAACTCACCCTTTTCTATAAAATGGTCAACGGACTTACCCCAAATTATCTTAATACTCTTGTTCCATCTACGGTTGGCAATTCTTGCAGTTACAATCTTCGTAGGCCCAACAATTTGAGAAACATTACTTGTAGAACGAGCTTGTACAGCGCTTCATTTTTGCCATCTGTGATTAATGATTGGAATTCACTTGCAGATGATACTAAGAATGCAGAATCATTGTCAGCTTTTAAATATCGTTTAAACATGGATAAACCTTGTCCACGGAGGCTTTATTTTTTTGGCGAAAGGAAAATTCAAGTTATACATGCCAGATTACGCAACAGATGCAGCAGTCTCAATGAACATCTGTACTTAAAAAAACTAGTGGAATCCCCGCTCTGTAGATGTGGTGCAGTTGAATCGACTAAGCACTTCTTTTTAGAATGTCCATTTTATAATAGCCAAAGAATTAGTCTTAGTTTCAGTGTAAACGCTATAACAAACTTAACACTCCAAACCATTTTATATGGGGATGAAAATCTTAACCTGTTTGATAACCAAAGATTATTTGCCGCCGTGCACATCTATATCCGTGATAGTAAAAGATTTACCAAATGATATCTAATTCTTATGTTTCCTATGTAACAGTTGATTTTATACCCGATCTGTTGCATGAATTCAAATCATTTCATTACCTTTTCTTTTAAACTTAAATATTGGTTTGGACCACTTGAGTACGTTTTGCTAACATCCTTATACGATTTTGGTTCCCTTAGTTTAAAGCAATCATTAGTTCTGTCATTTGTTTGGTCTAGCTGGAGGCTTCTACAGCTAGTAAATAGGTGTCTTCAATTGAAATCTTCACCAATACCACTCCACATCCTTTAGATATTCACTATGTTTTACAACTTTTTCTTTCAATTGCGTTCTTTGTCAGTGATTAGTAAGGATATGTTAATATAATAACTTTAAGCCGGATCTAGGAGAAGAACTTTATAAGCTTAGCTTCCGTTCTTATCCTTTTCCTCAGTATATTTATCATATATTTGTATTTCCTCTTGTTTTGTTAAATTTGTATCCAATACTGATGAATAAAATATGTTTAAACTAAGGGGAGACTACTTATGGTATTTTCTTCGAAGGCGAATTTGGTATGAATAAATCACCACTACTGCCATCACTTTTCAAACGGTTCTCGTATTTTATCTGGGCATTTGTCCAATCTGCACCGTACCTATTTGGTATCAATAAATGAATCCTGCTTAATGGTTGGTTTTGTTTATTTTTTAACCCTCTACCACATAATCCCGACTTTTAACGACCCTGAGAAAGAAGGCTTTTGAAAACATTGTAGGAACAGGAGAAAATGCTGGTAACCAGCATTTTCTCCTTTTCCCACAATGTTTTCTACCCTTTTCAAAACAAATTTTTAGTCTACGGTCAAATTTATTTTGTCGTCTGCAAATGCTTTCAATTTGGACTAGTCTGAATTTTTTTGTCGTTTGGTAAAGGACTGACTAAAGCTGTTATAGAGCTATGTGAAATCTGTTTTTTTTTTTCCAGAGATGACGAAAGAGAAACAGAGAGAGAGACAGAGAGAGAGACAGAGAGAGAGACAGACAGACAGACAGAGTGTCCCATTTCTTTATCCATCCATCTATTTTTCCCTTCATGTATAACCTTTTTTCGGTGACATCCATTGCTTTCGTAAGTAAAAGCTGTGATAAATGAATCTATTGCGTTTATCATTTCTCATCATCATTTGCTTTAACCGTTTCGATAAAAATAGAAACCCATTACAGAAAACCTTTACAGTTATACACAGTATCAAAACAGCTTGTCCCAGTTGGTTACAGTCACGAGCAGAAATTAATGTAGATCTACAGTATAACCTCTACCCTTTATCATACTAGAAAAATTTAGACTTGGCCATATTGATTAAATGTGAGGGCAATATGATGAGATTGCTTTTGAAGAGTAAACAACATTGTGGGAAAAGAAGAAAAATGCTAGTAACGAGATTTTTTTTTTACCTTTTGGACGTAATGTTTTCCACAGCCTCCCTTCTCAGGATTTTTAACCCTTTCAGCGCCATAGGCGAAAACAGGAACTTTTGCGGATGGCATAGATCAAGATCAGTGATACTGCACAGAACGTGCAGTCTGATCTTTGATCTATACCATCCGCTTGTTTAGTCAAGCCTATACGATAAAAATCTTTCTGGGTTTAAGTGGATTGTATTTTCAGCTGTCAAAAGAAGTCAAGTTTATTTATTTGGCGCCGAAAGAGTTAAAACTCGACATTGTTTGGTACACGCTTAAACTGCTAAAATTTTGAATGATCCGAACTCTATGAGGTTTAATGCATCCGCAAAAAGTATCGAATCAGGTCAGCCTGCGCTGTCCTGGGCCAAAACCTTTTGCCACTGGTCAGATTATATTGATGACTTGCTTGAAACGATGCATCACGGTGTTGTGTTAAACCCTTTTTTGCTAGAGTAATACTATTTAGACTTTTTGTCATGTTGATTTTCTCTATTTAACACTTGAATTATGCTTTGGCAAAAGGGGTTTTAACGCACCCCGCGTGATGCATTAAGCCAAGCAAGTCATCTGATAGTTATGGAGAAATAAAATCCACTAGTCCTTTGACACGAAGAAAATTAACATAAAGCAAAAATGTTTCGACTCAGGTCAGCCTGCACAAATTACGCAGGCTGACCTGAATCTATATTTTTTGCAGATGCACTAAACCCCCTTTTTACAGAGTATGGAAGGGGGGAGGCAAGTTTAAATGCTACCATCCCTGCGTTAATTAATGACGTATTTATGAAAAGTAAAACCTAAAACGATCAGATTTGAAAGTGCCATAACAAGTTCGTTCAGAACATGGTTTGTGTGAATTCAGCTATTCAGTTCTAAACTATTTGAGCCGTGCTCTGGCAAAAGGGGACTTAATGCACCTCCGTGAAGCATGATACCAATCAAATCGTCTCGTAATGATGGATCCATAAAATCTATGTTGTCTAACAACCGACTGAATCATAAGATACACTGGTCCTTTGACATACGAAAATTGACCGATAGCAAAAAGTTTCGATTCAGGTCAGCCTGCGCGAATTGCGCAGGCTGACCTGAGTCGATACTTTTTGCAGATGCCTTAAGCTTCCTTTTCACAGTGCATGGCTCATTTTTCGTGATGTAATCTCTCGAGCGCTGTGGCTAACCTTATATTCTTTTGCAGATAGTGCAGACCAGAATTTAATCAACGACAGTTATCAACTTGAATGATTTGGAGGTTTTTTTTTTGTAATTTCTAAAAATGTCTGTTTTATTTCTCTAACTTTCAAAGCGTTAAGGTCACAAAGTAATTATTCGTTTTCAAAGCAATTAATAGTCAAATAACCTCAGTAAACTACTTGTAAATGAAGTGCTTTAACCCTTATCTTGCTAAATAAGTTAAATAAAACTTTCATGCCGATAGTAAATACCCGAATAATGCTATTTCAAACTTATATTTTTGATAAAAATACCTCCAGGTCGGACAGTGTAGATCCAAGATCAGACTGCACGTTCTGTGCAGTC
The DNA here is from genome assembly GCA_945859785.2 of Tridacna gigas. Classification (NCBI taxonomy): domain Eukaryota; kingdom Metazoa; phylum Mollusca; class Bivalvia; order Cardiida; family Cardiidae; genus Tridacna; species Tridacna gigas. Next base: position 51,294,695 of record OX244030.2, read on the forward strand.
TGATCTTGATCTACACTGTCCGCAAAAGGTCAGTGAGTCGCGCTTGGCAGCTTAAGGGTTAACGGAATCAAAGCTAAAAGATAAAAATCGCTCGGTAATTGCTTCTACTAATTTCATCTGATTGTTTAGATATCGAAACCTGACCGTGCATTTATGAGTTCCATTGAAAGTCTTTCTTTTTTACGATTGGATTGCCACTGATTGTGACTGCGTGGTCGCATGATCGGGGAATAAAGCATAAAGGTTTCCATAGAAGGAATATAGAAGCCCGTCGTCAACCAGTGTGAACAGAAAGGACACTTGCAAGACTAAGGACCAAAAGCGAGGTTTGCACGACTTCAAAACGAACGAATACGATTTTTAAGTCACGTGTTGCAAACCGCCACACGTCCTGACCTGACTCAAAAACGGCATTTTGTTGTTTGGAAGTCTCGCAAGCCTCGCGCGTGCTCGAAGGATCTTTTACTACGAGTTATGTGATAATTACAAATATGTTCCTGGCATTTTGGTATCTCACACAATATCTATCAATATAGATTCAAGATCATAGTAAACTTTTTTTTTCTGCGACCTGAACATTGTCAACAATACATTGAGTCATGCTCTGGCAAAAAGAGGTTTGCAAAATCTCAGTGACGCTTCATACCGGGCAAGTCATTACATTATTGTGGATCCATAAAATCCATTTGCCACACAACCAACGGAATCTTTAGGTAGAATAGTCCGTTGACATGCAGAAAATTTACGAAAAGCAAAGATGTTGGACCAACAAGGTCAGCCTGCGCATTCCGTGATACGTTTTGCAAAAGCATTTGACCCCCTATACATCGCAGAGCATGACTGAATTATGATCCTGGCATATTAGTATCTCACACAGTATGTAGCAATGTCGATTCAAGATCATACCGTGCTTTCTGTGCAACCTGAACTTGGTTACACTATCAAAAATACAGAATCAGAATCAGAATCAGAATATTTTATTGACTTAACCCTTTCCCAAACAAGCCCTGGTTTTCACGTGTCTGCAGTACAAGTCTTTTGAAAACACTGTTGGAAAAGGAGAAATTGCTCGTAACGAGCAATTTCTCCTTTTCCCACAGTGTTTTCTACACTTTTTGAGACCTTTCTGCCATTTTCATCAAATTTAAAATTGTAGTCTGCAAACTCTTTTAATTTGGACCAGTCCAAAATCTGTCGTTTGGGAAAGGGTTAAACTACAGAGTTTTTCGTCATCAACCACAAAAATTGACATGAATCCATTTCGGTATAGGTCAGTGTCACATATAGAGACTTTTAGCGTAAACAAACCAAGCTGCTCTAGACATTTTACAATATTAGAAGTGAAGGAAAAAGAAGAAAAAAATGAATACATGGTAAAAAGTAAGGTAAAGACATGGGAAAAAGTAGGGTCTGATTCTGATATCAAAAATACTCTGAGATGCGCTCTTGCAAAAGAGGTTTAATTCATTTTCGAAATGCAGGTATATACCAAGCCAGTCATCAAATAATTATTGATCCATGAAATACATTTTGTAGAAAAACGTACTGAATCCTGAGACAGAATGGTCCTTTGACACGCAGAAAATTTACGAAAAGCAAAAGCTTCGACCCAGGTTAGCTAGCACGGAATGCGCAGGCTTACCTGAATCGATACTTTTTGCAGATGGGACAAATACTCATTTCCCAGTCCTTTTGTACTGTCATCATCTAATTACCTTCTCAAACAAATATGCAGCAGTAGAGTTTAAACACATCAGTGTGAAATGTTTTTGACTGACTGTTTTTTTTTTTTTAATTTAAATTTTTAAATCACACATATTCGTACATGAAGATCTATATGTGAAACAATCCTGATACAAGGATAAATTGCTCTTTCTATAATCGTCTACAATTTGACCGCTACGATTAAAAAAAAAAAAATCGGCTTGCAGGAGGCGATATATTAATTAACGATCCGGATCAATTATTCTTCATTTCCTAATGGTTTCCAGTACATCAATTTTGTGTTGAAAAAAAAAACCCTTTCGCAGTAAGTTTTACCATTTCTCAACAGCCGCTTTAAAATACTTTTTGCAGACAGTGTAGATTAAGACCAGACTGCACGAAATCTGCCGTCTGATCCTTGATCTACTTTGTTTGTTGTTTTATTTGATTTTCTTACAAAATTAGCCTATGTTTATCGTCAGTAATTGATAATGTTGAAAACAAGAATGTTTTAACCTTTTACCGCACAATGCCGCCTTTTAACGACCCTAGGAAAGAAGTCTTTTGAAAATATTGAGTAACCAGCTTTTTCTCCTTTTCCCACAATGTTTTCTGTGCTATCAAAGAATGACTGCACCTTTTGAGCCACACTGAAATTGTCGTTTGCACATGTTTTCAATTTGGACAAGGCTAAAATTTTGTCGTCTGGTAAAGGGTTAAGAGATCTAAGGGTTAAATGTAGTCTCTATTAGCGATACTTAAAAGTGTTTTTCTCGAAAATTCTATCAGAATTAAGTGCGACAGGACTCGGAACGTAACTCGGACAAATTAATAACGAAAGATGGTGAACGCAAGGATAGGATGGCCTTTTGGTAATAATACCAACAAATTTTAACCTCTTCAGTTTAATCATGATATTTTTCCACCCCTCTTTCTTTCTTTCTTTCTTTCTGTCTTTCTTTCTTTCTTTCTTTCTTTCAGATGAGATAGAGGGATGAATGAATTTATCTGAAAGTATTGGAACTTACGTTCAGCAAATATGTCATTGCTCTGGCAATACTAATCAGGAATAAATCTTTGTCTGTTATGCTGATAGTTATTTACTTATTATTGGATAAATACCGTTTTTTTTACGTGTCTGTTAAACTATTCTGCCCATTAAGAACATTGTGAGGAAAGAAGAATTGTTACAAAGTGTATTCTTAATAAATCGTTTTTCGTATCTTTGCAGTCCTATTTACAGCTATCGTATTTCTAAAGACAATTTGTATGTCTGAGAAAACATTCCTTGGTGTTCCGATGCCGAAATGTTATGAGTGGGTGTGCGGTAACATCTCGCTAGGCGAGTCTTCAAACCCGTTCTGTAACTGTGGTAAAGACTGCGTACTGTACGGAGATTGCTGTTACGACTTTTACTCGGATCAATTGGGACTTAACACTGTAGACGACCTAAAATCTCGAATCGACACATTTTTAAAAGAAGCAAAGTTATTCAATAACTTTGTTCTTGACTGGGTCACCGTTGTCGATAAATACGGCAAATGCACGCAGGAATTTGGTGTAAAGCAGACGGAGTCATACAGACTTATTGCAAGATGTCCGGATGGCACGGCTCAAGAACTACTAGTTGAAAAGTGTGAGAAGGTATCGGATGAGTTTCTTACCGAAGTGCCGGTGTCGTATGTGGGACCAGGCGAGGTTCACGTGGCTTTCCGAAACATGTACTGTGCATCGTGTCACAACATACCTGCGAGTAGAATACATCCGTGGACAATAAGAGTCAAGCAAGACTGTGTTAATCAAGAGGATCCAAACTTAGAAACCAAGCGCATCGAACCTTATAAAAACCTTAAATCTTCATGCATCGATATCAAACAACGGCCGGATATAATTACACCGTTTCGATTTCATTGTTTTCCACCCATACAACTAGACTGCCAGGTTGATCAAACGATGGAAGAGAAAGCTGCTGACGAGTTTATTTGCAATAGCTATACACTTGGTATACATCTCGAAATAAATAACACGGAGCTAACATTTAGAAACCCTCACTGTATAGCCTGTCCTCATTTGAGAGAACCAAGCAAAATGGAGTGTGCATCTCTTGATAACTGGGAAAAACTGGGCCCGGACTTTCTACCGAAATGGAGTGTTCTTGTATTGTTCAACTTTCGCAATGGAATATCCATCGAAATTGATAAAAATGTTTATACAAGAAATAATGATCTGTGTAACTCGAACTACATATTCGATACCGTCCTACAGACATGTACCGAAATAGTGTGCCCAACAAGACAAAAGCTCAGTGACAGTGGGTGTATTTATGATGAATCATCCTGGAACTTTATTCTCGTCCCTAAACACGAAGGAAATATATCAAGAACTTACAACATAAGCTGTTACGTCAGTCTTGTCCCTACAACACTGAACATTTCTGCGATTATTGAAGGAATTTTAAGCAATTTCAACTACATCTCATTTGACGTAACTCTGTCTGAAAGTTATTCATTTCAATTTGCACCTACCAGACCGAGCACAACACGTACGTTCGATGAAGATGTCATCGAAAGCGGAATTTCGGTGCCAACACGAGCGGTGAACAGGACAAGGGATGAAAGAAACTTCACACGGACTACACCCAATCGTTCTGACGTAAACAACACAACACCGCAGCCTACCACAACAGAGACATCAGAGAGAGGCAGTGGCATATTTTTGAGAGGCCCGTACAACGATCCCTTTCTGGATATGTCCGATAATGACACGGCTTTATCACCCCCGCCCCCACTTCCCGGTCCATCTATGAATTACAAACCTTCTGTTTCAATTTTAGAAATCAAAGTTCAACTGCAAGGAAAAATTAATGATGTACTTACAGGGATTGTTCGAGAGATCTACGAAACATTCGGAGACAGAATCCTGTCTAGTTTAGACATACAAAACAAAAATGTATCCACTGATTGTGATCACCAGACACAGGAACTTGTCGTTATTCACGATGTGGTGAAACTGAATGGGTCCTATTTTGGAATCGACAATAGGTCTAGAACTCTTGTAGATATCGACATGTCAATGTTTAAACTAAGTTTTCAAGATGGCCAAATTGCTATAGCTAATTTAAGCTTTTGCAAAACCGAGCTCTTAAACTGCACAATGGGTCGATATAAGATAGCTGAATTCAGATTTTTTGACAACGGTACTTTGCTTCACAAACGCTTAAACAGAGTTTTCGGAAAAGGAAACTATCTCATCTCTGGCTCCGATGTATTGGCATGCATCGATATTTCTGCAATAATTCGAAGTGTGATATCACCTTTATTGGACCATCATGACAGTCTAACTTCACGTGTACTTGAATCCATATCTGTTGCGTGCCTACTTATTACAGGCATCGTTTATCTCGATTGTTGTGGAATCAATACCAGCAACAGAAGTTGCATCATGTTCTTATCCTTCACTCTAGCAATCGCTCAAGGACTTTTCTTGATACCCATTGATACCATAACGTCTTTATGCAAAGCCAAGGCTATTGCACTTCACTATTTCTGGTTATCATCATTCTTCTGGATGTTGGTCATTGGTCATGACTATGCTAAAACATTCAGAGTAGGCAAAATAAAAGTCGGGCAAAAAGACAACTCTCTGATTGTCAAATATGTTTTGTTCGCCTTTGGAATACCATCGGCATTTGTTCTGATTTGTGGCTGTGTGGACGAGCTGGTTCCAGGTCGACTGATTGGCTATGGAATGGGTGTTTGCTGGATAGGAAAGCAGCCTGCATATCGTATTGTCTTTGCCTTGCCTGTTATGACGATGATAATTCTTAATTGTTTGTTTTTCATTTGTACAGTTGTAGGTATACAAAGGTCCAAATTCAGTAACGGTAAAGCAAAGTCAGCTCGGAAGAGAAATTTCATTGTAATTTACATGAAACTAAGCCTGATAATGGGTCTTACCTGGATATTTGGTTTTATTGCAGGGCTTACCGATATCACTTTGTTATGGTTCTTTCACATCATTCTCAATAGTATGCAAGGGCTCGACATCTTTGTGATGTTCGTGCTTACCAAAAGCACCCTTCAAAAGCTGAGGGTGTATAAGGCAATACAGAAGATCGTGTCTAAAAGACAGATGACTACTGATTCAAAACTTACAGATTTGTCGACCACAACTAATGTCACAAATGAGTGTAATGATAAAGAATGAGGATTAAAATAGAGTTTGGGTAAAAAGTTTGATTGATTGTATTGGAGTTTAACGCCGTTTTAACAGCTTGTGTCAAATCACGGTGGTCAGTGCACCTACGCACGTGTTTCCTGGTTTTCTCACACCACTACTTACACAACTTTCTTTCCAAGTCACTGACTACTTTTCTCCCATGCATCAGAGGTGAGAGGCGAAAAATCGCCAGAAAGAAAATTTGCCTCAACCAGGTATCGAACTCACAACCACTAGTCACGAGTCAGATACGCTAACCACTGAGCTACCAGGGCGGGCCGTAAAAAGTTTGAATAGTAAGACTTTTGCTTATATAACTTTATTTGAAACGTAGTGACTATTAGTACTATTGCCTTTTTTTTAAAATCATTATTACTAATATTGTTTTGTTGATGTTGCTGTTGTTTCTGTTGTTGTTTACATAAAACATTATTATGTGCCATACATGCCTCTTTCTGTTTATCATATAAAAACTGCCTTCGAGCTTCTAACTTAGACCCTTCTATGATACAATGATGCTTAAATACAAATATGTTCATGAACTTGAAAGTATTTGCTGTGACAAAAGAAATTTCCCTAAAGAATTTCAGTTGAGTAGAGCCAGCAACGTTCTGTTTTTAATTATTTTCTTTGAACGGCGTTGAACACAGTTTCCAACATTATTTAAGTTCCGGGCGAGGCAGAAGTACAATGGTATGACCCTTTACCACTCATTTTCTCCTTTTTTAACGACGTTTTCTGTCACATTTCACCATGTGAGGCATACCTAATTCGTCGTCTGCAAATGCTCTCAAACTGGACAAGTGTAAAATCTAGTCGTATAGTTAAGGGATAGACCAAATAATATTGAGGGGACAATGAATTGCACAAATGACAACTGAAGAAGCCTTGGCTATTCACATGTTTAATGATATACTTACTACTCGTACAACAATGGCGTCTAATACACAACTATAACAATACATTCTTTCTTCTTCATCCACCAATATTTCTTCATCAACTGCATGATATAGTCGTCTTGCAGTTAACCCATGATTTAAAATATCGTGACAACGAATGCATAAAAAATGCGTGTAATGAGCAATTTCTCCTTTCACGAGTACCCGACTGTATTCAGGTGTAAACTTTGACTGGAGTTGATTATCATATGCGGATTGCTTCATTTTCCCTCCCCCCTTTTTTTTAAGGGGATGGGGGATAGTAAAGAGCTGACAACGGAACAAATGGATACGAGCTATGCACTATGAAAAGGGGACTTAATGGATCTGCGAAAAGTATCGACCAGGTCAGCCTGCGCAGTCCGCGCAGGCTGACCAGGGGCGAAACTTTTCGCTAAATTGGTCAATTTTCTGTATGTCCAAGGATAGGTTAATCTTATGATTTAAGTGGTTGTTGGACAAAATGGACTTTATGGATCCATGATCATATCATGACTTGCTTGGTATCATGCATCACGGAGATGCATTAAGGCCCCTTTTTCCAGAACATGGCTAATACAAATTCAAAGGTTTAAAGAAAACTTAGAAGGCAAAAATAATACAGTTAGACGCTTTGTCTGATATATTAAAGCAGGAAATCACATGGTATTTGTTTTGATTCATCGCACGGATTAATGGTGGAATTTTAACGAAGTGCTGAGGTAAATGGCTTTTCTGTCATTTGTGCTTGATTCTGTCGATTGATCTTTGCATCCTATATAAGCAAACTTATGTATGGATTTTACAATTACATTATAGTATAATAAAATGCACACTCTTTGCCTACAGATTTTCATAAAAGTTTTACTGTAGATACTCATCGCATTAAAACAACAAAATAAAAGCAACAAAATAACTCGATTCCTTTCCGTTAATAGGAGTCAACAGAGGGCAAAGTTGGCCCAAAACTATTCCTTTTTTTCCGACGCATAAATATTCAGCCACATGAAAATCTATGTAACATTTGTGGAATTACCTAGCTACAAGTCTACCAACACAACACACTTTTAAAGCGATTTACATCTGAATTTTCACTATTTGTTTTTCAACCTTGGTTTGCAGTCAACATTTGGAGGGACAACTCTTACATAGCAGCTGTGCGTACCAGCACTTCTTATCTACCTTGTCCACTTCGAGCAACAGGGTGATTTTTTTTCTAGTAATTTACACATAAACCCTCTTTTCAAAGAGCATGACTCATTTCGATATGTATACTTATGCTGCTGTTGGCAACAACAACACTTTTCAAACTTAACCGTGTTTGCTTGAAACATCAACGGACTCCGCCGATATGCCTACATATAAAGAAAGACCTACATGTAGGCCTATGTAATATTTAACCCTTTACCGCACAATTTCGCCTTTTAACGCCCCCTGGGAAAAGAGCCTTTGAAAACATTGTGGGAAAAGAAGAAAATGGTGGTAACCAGCATTTTCTCCTTTTCCCACAATGTTTTCTACCCTGTCAAAGAAAAATTGCACCATTTTAGCCACATTTAAATTGTCGTCTGCAACTGCTTTCAATTTGGACAAGTCTAAAATTTTGTCGTCTGGTAAAGGGTTAATATGTTACCAAAAAATCTTGTGTTTTAACGATCCTGAGGAAGAAGGCGTTTTAAATCATTGTTGGAAAAGGATATTTACTACCCTTTAAAACTATATTCCGTTATTGTGGTACATGTAATGTTTTGTCTTCTAATGCTTTCAATAAGGAGGCGTCAAAACTGTATTTTTCGTTAGGTGTAAAAAGTTTAGTTGGCTGTAAGAAGGGTAGCCAAGTCCGTGTAAGTTGATACCTGGCGCTTTATTCGCCAACATTACTAAATTCTCTTCTAAAACTTTACTCAAAGATTAGCTTCCTTAATGTCTGGGAAAGAACGTTTCAACCAATAGTAGTAAGCTATCCTAGAAATATAGAATCAATAAAATCAACAGAATAAAAATCAATATAGAATAGAATGAGAGTGTGTCCTCTTATCTACTCTCAACGTAAAATATTTGTAGGATTTGACATTAAGTAGCAAATTGAAGAAAGACTGGGATCCAACAAACTTATATGAAACGGTTCTACTTTAGTTCTAAATAAAAAAAAAACGTGGCTTTGACGTGCTCCGATTAATTTTGTCATGTAGATTAATGGGGAAATCTATTTAGTTTTAAGCATCAGGTATATGCAGAGCTCCAGATAGAGCGAGTTATTTTGATTATAGAATTGAAAATATTAATTATTCTCGACTAAACCCTATGTTATGGTCTGATCGAGACGATTCAAATGAGTACCCACAACATAGGGTTTGGAAGAGAAATAATGTATTTAGAATACCATCACTCCCTCTTATCTGGAGCTCTGCGTATGATTACAGAACTTTGATCAATGACGGCACTATTTGCTTATCTCAAACGTGAGATATTAATTAAGCTGACAACATTGGAAGTTACGTAGAAAATCAGGGTCCATATTCAGTTACATTCGTAAATTCTAAAACTAAGTCTTAGTGTACTCGTAGTCAAAGGGACGACTGAGACGTCTGTTAGTGTTACAATCTGAAATCAAAACTGAAATTTAGAATGATTTAGAATGATATGTAAAACATTACTAAACGCATAATGTTGGTTAAATATTGCATATGTCATTACTTTTCCGTTTCGGTTTTTACATGTCCATTTCCTTGATGAGGATTAGATTGTTTCTGACGCATGAGTTGTTTAAACTGCCGTGGATTGTCACCTGTCATCGCGTCATTTTGTAACATAGGAGAGAAATTCCGTAGTTTGATGACGTCACCTTCTGCATCTTCTCGCTCTTTTCGACAAAGTTCGGCCATTTGCAGAAAACTCCCTTCCAGCGTAAGAGCAAAGTAATCCGATTGTGTGTCAGCGTGCGACCGAAAAGCTGCAATACAGACGACAATGTTGTGCTGGTGAGGGTTGTAGCACACCCCATAGCCGTCTGGAACTACAGGTCCATAACACATGAATGCATCCATTGTTGTGGGAACCTGTAAGGAAAGCTTGATAGAAGTTATTTTGATTGTATCGATACTCACTTCACTTTAACTCTGTACCGCACGGGCAAAATACGGCTAGTCAAGATTCCAGTCTCGTGATTTCACTACCCTGAGGAAGGAGACTTTCGAAAACCAACTTTCTGTTGCATAATTGAATATCATAAGTAAGTATGCGTTACCGTATTTATTGCAAACACCCATTTTCACATGTATGTGCTTTTTAATTCTTGTTGATAGTACAGATGCAGGTCAGCCTGCAGAGATATGTCCTCATCTACACTTTCAAATTTACATCAGCTTAAATCTGTTTTTCATAAAAATGATAACTATTTAGAGATTTGAAAAAAAGAAAATCTCTGTTAACCCTTAAGCTGCTAAGTGCGACCCACTGACCTTTTGCGGACAATGTAGATTCAAGATCAGACTGCACAAAACGTGCAGTCTGATCTTGAATCTACACTGTCCGATAAGGAGATATTTTCACCCCAAAAATTAGTTTGAAATAACATTATTCGGGTTTTTACTATCCGGATGAAAGTTTTATTTAACTTATTCAGCAGGATAAGGTTTAACTCTTTACCAAACGACAAAATTTTAGTCTGGTTGAAATTGAAAGCATTTGCATACGATAAATTAGATATGGCTTATATGGTGAGATTTGCCTGTAAAAGGGCAGAAAACATTGTGGGAAAAGGAGAAAATGCTGGTTACCAGCATTTTCTCCTTTTCCCACAATGTTTTCAGAAGTCCTCTTTCTCGGGGTCGTTAAAACTCGGGATTGTGTGCTAAAGGGTTAAAATATCTTATGCAAAAGTAGAGTGACAGCATTTTCTTTCCTAACCTTAATTCTAGTAGTATCATTACAACTAGTTTGGACGATAAAAATTTATACTGTACATCTAGATATCAACAAAAAAACCGTCTTACCATTTTGATATTTGTATTGGACACCATACGTATGAATAGTCCACTATGTAGTACGTTGGGCTGGAAGCTTATTAATACCAAATAAATCTTGAAATCTTGACCCATAAAGCGCTGGAACCGACTTAAGTTGTTTTTGCGGACAGTGTAGATCAAGATCAGACTGCACATTCTGTGCAGTCTGATCTTGGATCTTCACCTAGGACAGTGTAGATCAAGATCAGACTGCACATTCTGTGCAGTCTGATCTTGGATCTTCACTGTCCGCTAATTTTTTGCACATTCTGGCCAAAACAAGCTTGAAATGACAATATTTCAAATGGTATTTCCTGTTTAAAGGGGTCCATTTCATTAATTCAGCATTCTAAGAGTTAAGCCCGCCTGGGTGGCTCAGTGGTGAGCGTGTCGGACTCATGACCTGGTGGTTGTGAGTTCGATACCCGGTTGAGGCGAACTTTCTTTCCGGCGTATTTTCGCCTCTCACCTCTGCTGAAACATGTGAGAAAAGTAGTCGGTGGCTTTGGAAAGAAAGTTGTGTTAGTACTGGTGTGAGAAAGCCAGGAAACACATGTGCGTCACCGACCACCATAATATGACCTTAGCTGTTAAAGTGGCGTTAAACCCCAATACAACCAACAACCAACCAATCTAAGAGTTAAAAGAAGCATTCATAAGGATTACCTACCTGACTTGTAGATAGAGTGAAATGGTTCGATATGTTGTAAATGGCACCTGTAAATAAAACTATCCCCTGTATGAACTATCTATGTAACAATTAAACAGACAAGTCTATAGATAAAATCAAAGCCTACCTGACTTGTAGATAGAGTGAAATGGTTCGATATCTTATAGGTGTCATCTGTGAATAAATCTGGAGTCGGCATTCCAAGTTCGTGGGCCATCTCCCGTAGTCCCAGTAAGTGACAGTCAACCCCGTAACCGAGTATTGTCTGAAAAAAAAAAGAATAAATATTATACAAGGTCTATTATGGGCCCTGTTAGTAACAACTCACTTGATAACAGAGTGTTGTCTGAAAAATAACAACAATTAGATACTATATTAACAATTCTAAATTGCACTCTCATCCTAATTCTCAAACATTTTCTAACTGTCAAAGGACAGCAACTCTGATTAACTATACCAAATGGTTTGGGTAATACTGACCCTTGGCTAGTGCTAATAAACCTTTTTCATGTTCAACTCTGCTGAGCAAGAAATTACAAAGTTAAAACAATGTAATTTGGTACGCCCAATCTTATATGAGTCATGCTCTGTGAAAAGGGGGCTTAATGCATCTGCGAAAAGTATCGACCTGGGCAAAAACTTTTTTGCTTTTGGTCAATTTTCTGCATGTTAAAGGACCAGCCTACCCCATGATTCACTCAGCTGTTAGACAAAATGGACTTTATGGATCCATAATTATGTAATGACTTGGTTGGTATGATGTATCACGGAGATGCATTAAGCCACCTTTTACCAGAGCATGACTCATATCTTTTTAACTTCTAGGGAATTTTGTTCTGTCTATTTTTCATATTTTCCTACTATCTGAAGTAATAACTAAAAGTGTAAGCATGAACTCAGGTGGGCAAGAACTCAACTTTTTTGAGCACTGGCCCTTATTGCGCATCAAAACAATCAAAGCTGCTGCTTATACTGTATCATAAATACATGAAATAAATAAATAAATAAATAAATAAAAGTATGTGAGATTTTTCTGTAAACACACACACTTTGAAAATAATTCATATATTTTCTCTCCACTATTATAAATGACAATACAATGTGACTAAATTATCTTTGAAATTTCTGACAGAAAAATCAGTAAAAGTGAACTGTTTATATCGGAATTTTGCGTGATTCCGGGAAGATCTGTGGAGTAAATAACGTGGATTGGTAAATAACACACGACGAGATGGTCGTGGGGCGTCATTTCTTCCCTGGTGTAATCATAGGGTAAAAACTTTCCACTAACGATCCCGTGACTTTCCGACCTTGAGAAAGAAGAATATCGTTGGAAAAAGGAGAAAATGTTTTCCAACGATGTGTTCTAGCATGATCGAGAAAAATCCCATAATTTAACCCAAAGTTAAGTTGACGCCTGAGACTGCTTTCAACATGGACCAGTCTAAAATGTTGCTGTTCGGTAAAGAGTTACGTTAAGAATGGAAGAGCAAAGTATAACCGTCGGTAGACTAGGTAATTGCTCTAAATGATAACCTACATTCTACTATTGACATTGATGGAGTGTACAAACCCAGGGTTGGACCTATAAACGAGATTTATTTCTTTATTTTAAGGCCGGAGATGCCGGTTTAGGATAAGAAAAGAAAAAAAGCAATATTTTGTTGCATTATTAATGGAAGGGCATCCTTTGTTTTATTGCGTTTTGTGACATCATCTGCATGAGCACTTTTTTTCATGATTATAGGTGCTGCTTTTGTTATTACTATTATCATCTTGATTGATTGATTGATTGATTGGTTGGTCATCATCATCATTATGAGAAAGAAAGAAAAAAAGAAGTGAACGAACGAACGAACAACAACCGAAAGACGAACAAACGAACGGACGGACGGACGGTGGACGAACGAATAAATAAATAAAACATCATACCAGTGCATTTCAAACGTATGATGCTGAATTTCTCTTACCTTTGTACTGCAGACAAAGGGACTTACCTTGGTCATTATGTGTGTCTGCCAGTCCATTGCTTTTCGTAGTAACATCAGTTTTTCTGCATCCTGAAGACATAAATGATTACCTTAACAATGTTCAAAACGATAAACGTTTAGAGTTTAACTGGAAGCATTTGTAGACGACAGATTCAATCAAACTAGAATTATTAGTAGGTTATTTAAAACATATTCGACAAAGAAGAAAGTGATGGCTATCACCCTATCACAATTTTCTCCTTTTCCTACAATGTTTTCGAAAGCCTTCTTCTTCAGGGTCGTGAAATCACGAGACTCTTTTATAATCGTTTGAAGGACAAATAGAGTTCGCAAGAAAACGACGTCTCTTCTGCATTTCTTACATGTATTTTTTATTTTGTTTTATTTATTTATTGACGTAAGGGGAGAGCAACACAGACTGGTTTCGTAAACATTTAGAGTGTTATAAATAAAAACCATCAATTCTTTTTTTTTTTTTTTTTTTGGGGGGGGGGGGAGTGGGAATAAACTTGTAATTGTTGTATTAATATTTTTTTCGGAATAACGCATAAACGGTATTGCACAAATTTGGTCCAGCCTTAGCCATACTCCAATTATTGCATTTTCAAGTTTTATTTTTACGGAGTATCGCAAAAAAGTTATCGTGTAATTTGGAGCAGTTTTACTACAGTTTCGAAAAATCCTATGAAATTGCAGGTTCAAATTTTCACTTTTGAAAACGAAAGACTATAAAAAAAACCCCGAAACTATAATTAATTCAATAGCTTAAGATAGCATCGCCTTCCCGTTGATATTTTCCAGAAAAAATGAGATAAACAGAGTCAACTACAGAAACATTTGATTTTGGCAATAAATAAAATTGATAAAATTATCCCTCGACGGGAGAAATTTGACAGACAAAACCACTGGAAGGTTTGTTCATATGCAAACTAGAGAGATATAAAACAGTCACTCGAAGACACTTTGATACCATCGCCCATTGCATCCCACTCGGGACGAAATCGCCTATCGGAATAAACTCCCGAGTCAACATCGGAATCCATTCTAATAAAGACCGTCATTCACAATTCTGAGAAAACATTAATGAACATCGACTCAGGGGATTTGTGACGAGAGTGTTTATTAGATTAAGGGGGTTTTCTAGATCTTTATCAATTTTCTTCGGGTCTTTACCTTAATTTACCGCCTCTTACAATAGCTTCCATCGCCGTTTGCCGTAATTTGTCTGCCTTTTTACAATGGCTATTGTTTGAATTGACCCTCGTAATAATGACAGATAAATGGGGAAGTGCTGTTGTCCTACTTGATTACAAATGTAAATATGTCTCCATAATATTGTCTAGTGGCATTATAGGTACATCGAGACCGTCACTCCCCATTCATTATGAAATGTATTCTTAATCTAATTGAAAGAATTTTTAGAGTAACGCAACACAAATTCTGATTGGCTAAACAATTTGTTCAGCCTTCTGATACGGCTTTCTTCTCCGGGTCATATATATAAAACAACGTTTTTTTTTTCGCAGATAGGGTATATTCAAGATCGGCCTTAACAAAGTTCCAAGGCCGATCTTGAATATACCCTGTCTGCTAAAAAAAACGTTGGTTACAGGTTTTGCTCAGAACGGTAAGGCTGTTATTGGATTTTGTGCCAAACGTTTAGGCTGATTCTGGATTTCAAACCGAATGTTTAGGCTAATTTTGGATTTTGCACCGAAAGTTGACACCGATTTTGGATTTTTGCACTGAATGATAAGGGTGATTTTGAATTTTACCCCGAAAATTAAGGCTGAATTTTGGATTTTACACTGAATCTGAAAGGCTGATTTTAGATGTTGCACCCAATTTTAAGGCTGAGTTTGGATTTTACACAGAATGTTAAGGCTTAATGTGAATTTTGCACAGAATCTGAAAGGCTGATTTTGGATTTTGCACCTTATGTTAAGGCTGCTAAATTGGATATAGACTGTCTGCTACAAAATGTAGCACTACACAATAATCTAACCCTAGGAGTAATAAACGAGAACACCTCCGACTGTTTAGAGAGATTAATAAGATTCTTACAAATGAAAGAAGCATGAGCCTGTCTGCTATCGCCGCGATATGACTAGAATACAGATGAAAACGGCGTACGCTAATACTCTTATTTAGCCTTGAAATATTTAATACATTAGATCAAATCTCGAGCCAATACTAAAAACTGAAATATTGCTATTTTAAAGATCTTTCAATAGAGAAAAAATATCACAGAATCGGACTGTGTAGACCAAAGATCACGACCCGTATACACCAACCATTCTTAAGAACGTTCTTGGTCTTATTTTCCAGAATTTTCTAAATTTGAAAGTAACACAACTTCTGATTTGCTAAACCATTTGGTTTAGCCAATCAGAAGTTGTGTTACTTTCAAGTTTAGAAAATCTTAGCCTAATAACGTTCTTAAGAAAGGTTGGTGGATCTTGATCTACAATTTCCCCCCAAAGCTCATTTAGTTTCGTTTAGCAAACTAATGATTGAAAATAATCCTTGATACTCTTTAAATTATTACCGAGATGTCTGTCTTGCCGGTCATTGCCTCCACCCACTCCAAAGCTGCAGGGGAATTGGCTCTGATATTGTCCACTCGTCCGAACTGAAATCGACGTGTAGATGCGCTCTCGTAGGTTGATACAAGTTTGCCATGAATTCTGGGAAGTAAATTCGAAATAGATGTATGAAGCACGATGATATTCTGCCGTAAAATGTCTTATAGCTTGTGACCCTCAAAAAGAAGAAGAAACTTGAAATAATAATGAAGGGAGGTGATTTTTTTTTTGGTCAAAATTTATACGCCCTGTTTTTCTCTATGTTTTGAGTTAGTTAGCTTCATAACTGTACTTCCCACGGTGAAAATTGAAAATAATAATATTTATACCAATGAATTATAAAAATGAATACGAACAACCGAAGTTGCAGTTTAAAAGCGACAGCACGAAGTTCCCAAATCTACCTAAATTTTCCCAAATCTACCTAAATCGTTTTCAACCCAAATCTTTTCCATATCTACCATAATCTTTCCCAAGTCTGTCCCAAATCCTACCCATCTTCTTTAAAAAAATTCTTCTAGGAATAGAATTTGACGACGTTAATTGTGCACTTTATTAACATTTAATGAAAAAGAATTTAGATCTATTTACGGGATGTCTTTTCGGCAAATTAACGAATTTGGAGTTTCATTTTACAGAAGGAGCCGCCTTCGACAGGACCCGCTTCAGAGAACTTTCTTGGGTGTTGATTTTCTGGCTAAGTGAATAAAGTCAGACAGAATATATCCTTTGAATATTAATTAAAATCTTTAAGCTTGCCACAATCATTCACATTAAACACAATGGCCTGCGGCTGCAAAATGAGTAGGACACATGTACACAGACTGATATGGTGACATACTGTTAATTCAACTTGACGTTAATGACGTATACAATGTCAACCTCACTTTAATGACGTGCACAATATTACGTCAAATTCATTTTCGGTCGGAAAGTGTCAAAGTTGTGATTTTGGTACACACATTGACAAGAGTCAGCGAGAAATAAAAACTGTACAAGTTGGCTTCTTGAAAAAAAGAAGCCAGGGGAGGTCAGCATCAATGTTTTCAAATAGTTTATTGACTTAAATTTCAATACATTTTACATGTAAATGTGACCAGGTTGTCAATTGTGAGTTTTAGACTTGTCCATGCCATTTTTAGACATCATTTTCGCGGGCAAATAATCTTCACGTGATCCTTGCACCCGCTCTTTGTCATAAGGAAAACTGACGCAGACCAGAGAAAACGTAGTTGGTGGTGAAGTTTGCCGTCTATGATGTTTTGGCGTTTTCCTTATCAGATATTGGTTTGTTTATTGGTCATAGTTGATAATCTTTCCATCTCTTTTCGGTCGTTGAAACTCCTTCCATTGTTTCATTCAACTTGCTGAAATTCTCGTTGGTCGTTTGGAATTGTCATTGGTTTTCATGCGGTCGAAGGTATCGCCTTCGTTGCCCATGAATACGCTAACGAGTTCACATGTTTTATTAACCTACTTAATTTTTACAGGTTTCACGGGTTCACTAATGCACCAGAGAGGGAGAGTGGTACCTAGACGAAAATTGTACATTACTTACACTCAGTTCCACAAATTGGAAGTGTGCCTGGTTCACGGTTGTGTTATGTGTATTTGCAAAGCATTGCTCGATTATTCGTATGTCCGTTTGTCGTTTTTTTTGTGAAGATGAAAATATCCATTTCTCCTGTTTTTATCGTTTCTTAAACAATGTTTTATTCCTTTTGTAATTGCAGATTGTTCATTTCGTTCGTTTCATTCGTTTAGTCAGAGTTGAGCTAGATCCACCTGGACCAAGATTAAAATCATGTGAATCAGAAATTCGAGTTGGTGATCCCTCTACACTGGAAAAAGTTACTCCACGCCCTTAGAATTTTTCCCGGTGGCTCGATGAGACCCGCATACATAAACAAACAAGTAAGGCATTACATGATTGCCACTTCATAGAAACCTCTTATGCTTTACATGACAGACCTGTAACCTTCCCCCGTTTTCAAGTCGCGTGATATTTTTCCGCGGTGTTCTTTCTTTTTTTAACGAAATCCTTTTGTTCACCGCTTAGACTTACTTGTTATATGAAAAATTACAACTATGGCAGAGGTCATTTTGTTCTGAAGATAATGACTGTAATTGAAACTACCCTTTGAATAGAAATAATAAATTATTGAAACTATCCTCTGAGGAATTAGCTCCCTCAGATTTAGTTTCCGATTTTCGAAAAGATGAATGATGGAACAGAAAATACAAGAAGAAAATATCGAAAATAATCTTGGTTTTTGTATCGACCGTCGAAAAACGTTTTCAGTCAAATCAGTATAAAAAAACTTTTTTTGAAATCCCTCACATAAAAAACAAAACACGTCCATTTCCCATTTCAGTTTTTTGATTTCGGTTTATTTATAAAACCATGACGAAACAGACTGTGTATCAGAACAATTTCGCAAAGAAAGTGGATTTAGATTGCAATTTCTCGGGCAGCCTGCCTTTTAAACTCACCACTGTTGGAGAGGTCTGATGACCTCTCCAACGAGCAGTTTACCAAACTCACATTTATACAATTGCTCTCGGTAATTCAACATTCAATATTGACGTGGATTTCGGAAAATTGTGAATAATTTCTGCTTACATGTATATGCATCATAATGATGTCTAAACTCTCAAAAATAAGAAGATGCAAAGAACAGGGAAAAATCACTTTACATTTTTTAATCAGATAGAGATAGTAGTTCGGACTTTATTAGCTTTAATCCATTTGGAATGGTATTAGTTGATTATTAGGGGAGATCTGGGTAGATTTTGGAAAGACTTTGGTAGATTTCGGAATTTCATGCCGCCCCTTTAAAACGCAAGATGCTTACTTGTAGTATGTAAGTTGCAGTGCTAGTTGTATAAATGAATCTGGACTCATGTTGTGTTTTTTCGGAAACTCTCGTCCAAATTCGTTGAATCGTAACACGTACAGATCTAGGTCATCTATCAAACTGAAAGTAGAAAATGACACAACGATACATAAGTAAGTAAGATATCTTTAAAGAAAACGTTCCTTTTCTGACAATGTACTGTCGAGAACACACACATATATATATATATACAAGAAAATATTGATGCTGAACATCAATGGCGCCGCAAACTAGTTGTTTCTGTAACAGGGCACAATGCATTGGGTTATTTCCTAATACGCATCTCTTGCACAATCTTCGTAGAGATCCAAGTGGTGATACTGTATTTAAACTCTGGGCCATCTGGTTTTTGACAAGATTTTTAAATTTCATATCATTGAAGGCTATTTGCAAACTTCTTATCCATGGACTGGGCCATTTCTTTATCCACAGGACATCATTTGGACACAATTGGTAGATAGAAATGTTAGAGCTGTTGCCTTTCTAATATTTGATAGAAGATTTTGAAAAGTGTGCAACAAATATGGCTATGCGCAAATTTGTGACATCTGGGTGGAGGGGAGCATATGGCAACTTTTGACCCGAATGCCACCATTTGAACATACTAGTACTTGGTAGAGGTCATTGTAGCGATACTACACATGGAATATCAAAACTCTCGACCGTCTGATTTTGAACAGGAAGATTTTACATTAACGAAGGAAAAGTCTGTTATCGGATCGTGCTAAATCTGACACTCCAACACATATGTCTGGTATCATACAACCCTTCTTTATTATAGATATAATAAAGACTTGAATGAAGTCCTTATATCTAATAAAAGAGAAATGACACTACAAATAGTTTTTAACGTGCCAACCGGTTTCGCTTTCGCTCATCAGGGCAACGCTTTAATGAAACATCGTAACTAACGTCATTTTGACGTCATAGAACAACGGTTAAATACAGTTCAATTTTGGACGAAAAATGTTTATGAAATATTTTTCCTTTGATACTCTAGATGAAACGTCGGGTGATTTGCATTTAAAAAATGGCAAAATTGAAAATTTTGGATCTGTTTTACAACAACTATCTAAATGAGAACTCAATGGTATTTGTCTTGTTGAAGGGTCCCTAATCTGTTGATTATGTATTGTAATTCTATTTCTAAGTTTATCGCCTGTTTGACCAATATAAAACTCTTGGCAGCCATTGCATACTAAAAGGTACAAACAGTTAGAAACTTTACAATCCATATCTTCTTTAACAGTAAAAGTTTTATCCTTGATTTTAAATTCATTTCCTTCGATAATATGTTTACAGAGTCCACAGCGGGACTCATCGCATTTTTTCACAGAAGATTTTGAAGTTTTGTCTTTGAATTCTGATTTAATCAAAATCTGTTTAAGATTTGGAAGTTGTCTCTTACCTTTAATTAATTTGGTATTACTTAGTATTTGTGACATTGTTCGATCATTTTCCAAAATTTCAATAGACTAGACGGGTTGTATGATACCAGTCATGTTAGGCGCTCCAACATTGATTTACGGATGTTTCGGTAACAGACGAGTTCGGTAAATTGGACTTATAGAGTAAATTGATTGGATGTTTCGGTAACAAGGCAGTAATATAGTGCCGTGACGTTTTTCACACCCATGGCTTCTGTTTGTGCAAACGTTTTTTCTTTTAATTTGCAATTCTCACTCGTTTTCTGACGTAAATATATTTGTTGTTCTTTCCATGCTGTATAAATAAATACCTGAAATTAGTAAATTTTGATCACCATATCTTATTTTCGTTTTTCACCCATAGCTGATTCATGTAATGAATAATATACGATCCCTGATAAAACCCAGCCCTAAGCTTATACCCGTATTACTTAATCGTCCTACAGATAACAGACTCCAACTTTAAGCCAATCCTCAAGTTTTTTAAAAATGTTTTATTAAAAATGACGCTATTCTTGTCAACGTTTTCTGTGTGAAAAATAATTTCTTCCGGAAACAAATTGGTCAACTTCCAAACCAGCCATTTACCCTCAGAATACCTTTCACTCTTGTTGCCCTTGCGACCGATTCAGACAAAGATCAAACTGCAAAGCAAAAAAAAAAAAAAAAAAAAGTCTGATCGTTGGTTTACGCTGCCAGCTTTTCTAAGACATTATGAGGAAGGACAACTTTGCTTTGAAATAGCTAATATTAGACCAGGGATCGTATATTGTAATATATATATTGTTCTGTTTCTAAAACGAAAATAGCCTTTACTTTTTTCGATGCTCTAAAGGTTAAAATTATGGATAATTAACGTGAATTCAGAAATAAAGATAATACATTTGAAACATTGTGGCAAATGAAGAGAGGGAGTGAGAGATAGAGAGAGAGGCCTTGACAATAATGCTTTCGTGCGTACTTCTTGTGATTTTGACCATGAACATTTGTGCCCATCTAAAAGATATCTGTTCTGTATTGTTCCTCTCCATTTTCCACACATATTTCAAATCTGGTCTGGTGCACAAAAATCGGCGTCTGCTGGTTTTAAAGTGCGTTCATCAATACAACACTGCGTACTATTTGAGAGCGAAGGAAGTACTGTATATTGTATATAGACGCGTTTACAGCCTGTCTTCACACCTCCCATTGCCAACAAGATAAAGAAGTTTCCCGTAGATCTTAAAGATTAACCCCGGTTTATGAAAACCTGAAACACCAATGGACAAGAAGAAACTTGCAGATCAGACTGCATGTAAAAGTTACGGGGATTGGGCATGTTTAGATCACACACTGCTCGTGCAGTTTGAAAAAAGTATTTGTCAAAAAAAGTATTTGCTACTATCTATCTCTCGCGCTCACTCTCTTCTTTTGCCACAATATTTTTACCTGTATTACCTGTGTTTCTGAACTAAATTTAACTATCCATAATTTTAAATCTAAGAGCGTCGAATAAACCCAAGGGTCATTTTCATTCTAGATATAAAACATATTTTTAGCAGTGTCAAGGTTTTCTTGTTCAGAATGTCTTGCAAAATTGACAAATGAAGATCAAAGATCAAACTCCGTGTTTGGTGTACTCTGATCTCGATCTGCACCGGCCGCAATGGCAACAGCAGTAATGACAGACGCTCTAAGGGTTAATGGCTGGTTTGGAAGTCTTTCAGTAAGAAAATATTTTCACATTGAAAGGATCATAAATCATTGATTTAAAAGGAGATACAACGTGTTTCAAGTTTAGGATTGGGTGTTGTTATTCGTTACCTCAACTCTGATTCGGGTATCATTTTACGTACAGCATGACAGTAGAAACATAACAAAAATATTATGTCTTAAAGTGTGTGGAAGAAAAAAGAGAAACATTGAACGAATCAGAACCAAGACTTTATTTGGTGTGAAAAACGTCACGGTGCATTACCACTATATAATTACCTTGTTACCGAAACATCCAATCGATTTACTCTGTAAGTCCAATTTACCGAACTCGTCTGTTACTGAAACATCTGTCACCCCCAACATTGACCTAGTTACAGTTAGCTGGTCTTAAAAACACGATCGCGAAAGGAAAACAATATTTCTACAATCCATACAATACTAGAACAAAAATATAAGTGGGGCCACAAGTACCACATAGGGTGCTCTAGGGTCAAAGAGCTTGAAAATGCCTCTTAACCTTTTCCAGCGTAAGATATTTAAAATGGTGGCTTCGAAAATTTGTGACAGATAATTTTTGATCACGTGAGTTATTATTCGAAATACATTTTTTATTTTTCGAAAGGAAAATGTTGATATGTCTACGATCCGTGTTTTTATCCATCTAACAATGAAAGTGCAATATACAAAAAAAAAATCCCCACAAATAAATAAAAAAGTTATTATGGACCCCGATCTGGTAATCAAAGTACAGTAGATATAGGTGGATGTTAAAACAAAGCATGGAACCAGTTCAATATGGCTGCCTCCATAGTCACTTTTCAAAACCGAATAAAAATATAGTGCCGCCGCTCATGCGGCGCCACAATATACAAGTACAATTTTGTATCTTTTGTTGCCGCTCTGGTCAATCACGAATCACCAATCACCATTCCTTTTTCTCTTTTTACTTTTTCAGATAATGGAGCCTTTTTTTTTTTTTACACTCATTACTATCTTTTTTTTGTGTGATAATCTTTGCTTCTTGATATTATTTGATATTATTGGCGTATCACGTGA
Source organism: Tridacna gigas (assembly GCA_945859785.2). Classification (NCBI taxonomy): domain Eukaryota; kingdom Metazoa; phylum Mollusca; class Bivalvia; order Cardiida; family Cardiidae; genus Tridacna; species Tridacna gigas. Next base: position 51,317,862 of record OX244030.2, read on the forward strand.
TTCAACTTGGGGAGAGGAACTATATAAGCAACATGCTTTCGTTCCGATCCTTTTCACATTTATTTCTTGTACTGTCTATGTAAATGTCAATGTATATTGAATAAAATATGTTTAAATTAAAACGTTTAGTAATATATTTTGCGCTTAAAGAATAAAGGTAAGTATCACGTCAGTTAGCACATCTACGACATCAATATTTTTATTATTATAAAAAATACCGACAAACAAAAGAAAAAAAAAAAATATAAACAGAGCAAGAAGTTGAAATAAGGAGCTTAGTTTCTCGTTTGTCTCGATGTTTATTTATGTCGAAACTTGATGGCAGACCTAGTCTGGTACCCCGTCGTACTTCAAAAGTACGTCAGGCAAAGGGCAATATGGCAGCCCCATTTTGTAATATGCAGAAGTAATTGTTATTTCACTTGATCAAATCAGACTGTAGACTGAATTGAAAACAGATCGGTTGCAAAAAAGTAATGGCAGTTATTCTTTTTAATTGTCGTTCTCGTTTAGCGAGAAAAACTTCATATCAGAAATGTGTTAAGTATCCGAAATGTCAATGGAGCGTAAGAAAGTAGGTCTACTTTTAAAATGATTCATGGTCAAATTTATATTCAAACCATACCCCAACAGCACGTTTTAGAATCGGTAATGCATATTTTGTTCAAAATTGATCTCATTTTATTCACTGATCAAATTGGATCACATAAAATTGGGAAACCAGAAAAGCATGTAGGGCTAAACTTGAGGTCGCCATGGAGGCCGCCATTATTGAGCTTTGCCTGACCCTATAACATAGTGGTCGGGGAAAGTAATCCAGACTACAGCCTTCCCTACTTACCTATCTATATTCTGTTTTATTTGCACCATTTCGTTTCGTACTTCTTCAGAGATCGTCCAACGCAATTTTCGAGGGTACGGTAACTCTGACAGCGATTGTAAACGTCGTAGTTTTCGGTCGTGAACTTCTTGCCTATTGAATTAGAAACCATCCAGTCGGGTTATCATGTTCATCACTTAGTTAAATCAGACATGAAGACAAAACAAAATGTCTTATTATTGTGTTAAATATAACGGAAAACTTGCCCAAATAATTCCGTGGGGTGTTTCTATTTATACGGGAAAATTCATTTTGAAAAACAAATTTGACCCCTCGAAGAATTAAAGGAAAAAAAAAGTGCAGGCGGTTGACTTTATCATTTATTTGTTTATTTATTTATTATTTTATTTTTGTCTAATAACCAGTTAACAATTAAAACATTGAAAATATTGGCAAAAATACTTTACTTGGTTCAAACGGCAATAATTTATTGTTTGAAAACATTTTGGAAACAGCAGAAAAATCATTAGCCTTTTTCACCTGTTTCCACGATGCTTCCAAAAGTCTCTTCCACGGGGTCGTTAAAACTCACACTTATTTGGTATAGGGCTAATGGTTAATCTAGGGTAATGGTGAGGTTTTCTTGTGAATTCCCGGTATCATAGAGAGGGAGAAAAATTAACCCTAACCATGTAATCAATATATAATCCCAGCAAAACGAACAACTTTCCAGAGTTTGGGATCACCAATAAAAACACATTCATTACTTTGCTCCCATTTTTTTTTTTAATCAGCCCAGTGTTCAATTTCTTAAAGTGGCATACAGTCCGATTTCCAGTTACACGTTTTTGACCAAATCTCAACATTTTTTCTTTTAAATTTTCATTCGCCTTCAAGACAGCTGTTAAGCTGGGATTTAAAAAGAAACACATGAATAGAACAATTCCAAAAAGTATCAGCCTATGTCAGCCTGCGCATTCCTTGCAGACTGACCTGGGTCGATACTTTTTGCTACGGTTAAGTTTTCTGCATGTTCAAGGACCATTCTACCACATGATTCAGCCGCTTTTTGGAGAAAATGGATACATAACATGCGACCATTTGCTTGGTGTAATAAGATTTGTTTAACCCGTATCCTGCTGAATCAGTTAAATGAAACTTTCAAGGCAATAGTAGAAGGCCCCAATAATGCTATTACAAACTTACTTGTTGTAGACAATTACAGTATCTCCTTAACTGACAGTGTAGATCCAAGAACAGACTGCACGTTCTCTGCAGTCTGGTCTTGATCTACCCTGCCCTCAAAAGGTCAGTGAGTTGCGCTTGGCAGCCTAAAGGTTAACACCTTTTACCAGAACCCCGCTGATATGCAGAAAACATAAAAATTGTGCTCTTTTTTTTTGACTTAATATCTCTTAATCCCGTTTGGCACAGGGCAGCCGTTATTGCGTATCAAGGCATCAATTAATTTTAAACACGAAAACTAGCCAGAATACTGACAGCTCTGTCCGTAACGACTCGAATTCCAACTAAATGAAACAAATTTGTGATATTTTTGTTAGCAAACTAAGAGAAAACAGCCATGTCAAAATGAGATTTCGTAACAAAAATGAAGTTTTGTGACACCTTTTGATCTGAAGAACAAGAATGATAAATCAAAGCGCTGACGCACTGAAGGTTGCGAGTTTCTTTTCTGGCTCTGAATACATGCTAATAACATTATATCATTTAAGTAAATGGACAAATGAGGGGACATTTAATTTACATTCAAATCCTGTTATATACAATAATGTTTTTTTAATATGAAATGATGAAGTAATGGATGCTGAAAATATTTCTAAACATCTACTTTGAGTGAATGAATGTGCCTACGGAAACTACAATGTAAGCTACGTAATTGTATAAATACGCCAGATGGAATGACAAGTGATAAACCCGGCACGATTCTTTTGTTCTAGGTGAAAATCTGTTGTTGTCGCAGATTAAAAAGAAAACAACAACAACAAACACATAATAAATTTGTATTTTTTTAGGGAACTTACACTATCAGGTTGAACTACTTTGTTTGAATATCAAAGGAAGAACAACTATTTTTAAAGGACGTAACTTATTTTGTTCTTCCCGTACCCAAGAAAAACTCGCCGGAAGCAAGAATTTGACACTAATAAAGATAGTAGTCTTCGAAATCCAGTATATACATGTGCAAGTGATGTGGGAACACTGACAGGAGAAAACCCGTTGCCAAAAACTATCATATATTAATTTTTCCCCCAAACACCGATAAAAAAATATATGTTAATAATCTTATTTTGATATTAAATAGATGTTTACTTCTACATCCCTACCTTATTAAAAACTAAATAAACAGCGGTATAACTGGCTAAATGTTTTCGAAAATCAGAAACAAACCTATTAATAACCTAATAAGGAATTAGGGTTTTAGAAAAGGTTTCACAACACAGGTATATGCCTATGTAAAACCAGTGGCCAATGTTGATCCCAAGGCTACAATTGGAACAATCGTACTAGAGAAAAAAGCTACATGCAAAATTTGGTTGCCCTATGCTTTATGGTTAGGCACATGCTTAACAATGCTAATAATTCAAACTTTCAAAGATACGGCACATACAAAGTATTAGGACATAAAAGAATGCATAAAATGTTTTAGACATAAATTTAAAGCATTGAGGGATGAAATAATACATACAGAGTATTGAGACATCAGGAACTCATACCGAGTACTGAGACATGAAATACACATATAAAGTACTAACACCTGAAATGATGCATGAAGATTGTTTGGTGCATTGAAAAAAAAAGTAATGATACATATTTCAACAAATAATTTATGAAATATTAAAGACAGAGAGATAGAGACCACATACTATGTATTCAGATATGAAAGAACACATGAAAAGTATTGAGACATAAAAAAATCACAAACAAAGAATCGAGACATAAACAAATATAAATAAAGATAAAAAAAAAAAAGAACAGGCACAAGGAATTGACACGCTCTCATTATGCTTTTGAAGAAACCCATATGATAAAAAGTAATCTACTCACATATACTTCAATAAATGCTCAATGAGTTGCACGACAGCGATACCCTCTGACGCGGAATGTTCATAGTTCAAACCACAAGCACCATCTGCAGATATGACAAACTGAAATAGAGGGAAAAACTGAAGGAGCAACAATTTGTGACCACGGTTACTGAGAAAAATCATGTTTAACCCTTAACCTGCTACATAACTTAAATGAAACTTTCAAGCCGATTGTAAAAGACCGGATGTTGCTATTTCAAACTTATTCTTTTTGAGAAAAAAACATTTCCTTAACGGACAGTGTAGATCCAAGATCAGACTGCACTCTCTGTGCAGTCTGATCTTGATCTACACTCCCTGCCAAAGGTCAACTCGTCAGGCTTAGCAGCCTAAGGGTTAACATTCGAAAATATAGTTTGAAAGTTAATCGTTTACGATACATTCCCGAGGTTTAACGACTCTGAGGAGACAGGAAAACATAGCGGGAATAGGAGAAAATGGTGGAAAGCAGCTTTTTCTCCTTTCTGTTTCCTATCCATTTAAAAGGGCATCCTCATCGTTTTAGCTTGATTGAATTTTACGTCTGCAACTGCTTTCAATTTAAGCATGTCTAAAATTTTGTTATTTGATAAAGAATTAAAGGAGTTTAATAAATTGATATGCAACAAAGGATTCTGCGTTAGCTACCTCTTGTTTCGACGATGTGTGAACTACTTATAACAAGAGGACCATGATGGTCCTATATCGCTCACCTGAGTACTAAGCAGTACAGGTTAACAATGAAGATAAATACCAAATACTGAAGTTCAAGGCCAAATGATTATGAAAGTGAGACAACTCACAACTTTAACAGAGGTCTATGCCTTTGGTTACCCAGAAAATTTTCTTATAGTTGCACGAAAGATACCTAAGTACAAACGTCTAAGCCCCGCGGCTGGACCTGTAATGATCCCAGGGGCATCTTGTGTGCAAAATTTCTTGAGGTCCACAAGGTGATGCTTCATGCAAAGTATCATAGCTCTAGGCATTTTGGGTTTAAACATAAAGATTTTTCAGTTTGCATTATATATATATGTAGATGCTACAGAGTAAACCAAGTCAAATACAGCAACTCTAATTGAAGGGCAAATAACTCATGTTGTTTGGGTCTAATAAGATCCATAATCAAAACCCATCCAAGATCTTATGGTCATATAAATTTTTACCAAGTTTGGTACTGATTGGTATATATTTGTTGATGCTAGAGTGTAAACAAAGTCAAATATGGAAATTTTGTCCAATTCAAGGGCAAATAACTCTGGATGTTCTGGTTCAATTTGACCCATAACTGAACTCTTCCGAGACCTTATGGGAATATATATTTTGACCAAGTCTGGTACTGATTGGTCAATATTTGCAGATGCTAGAGTGTAAACAAAGTCAAATATGGCAAATTTTCTAATTAAAGGGCAGACAACTCAGACAGTTCTGGTCCGATTAGATCCATAATTGAACTAATCTGAGATCTTATGATCACACACACTTTGACAATGTTTGGTGCTGATTGAGTTATATTTGTAGATGCTAGAGTGTAAACAAAGTCAGATTCAGTAATTTTTGCAAATTCAAGGGCAAATAACTCCTGATGTTCTGATTGGATTTGATCCAAAATCAAACTCATCCGAGACCTTATGGGCATATACATTGTGGCCAAGTTTGGTACTGATTGGTCAATATTTGTAGATGCTAGAGTGTAAACAAGAAGATTTTTTAAAGATTTCCCTCTTTGTCTCTATGTGAAATCCGAGAACCCACAACATAGGGCCAATTTCAACAACAGCGCCATAATTTGAAGTATTGTGGTAGAGGGCTATTAGATGATGCTACATGCCAAACATGAAAGCTCTAGCCCTTACGGTTTGGGACAAGAAGATTTTTAAAGTTTTTTCTCTCGGTTGCCATGGCAACCAGAGTTCTTCATGGAATTCAAATCTTTCAAGTATTCTGAAAGTGCATCACCTAAGGATCATTTCTGTGAAGTTTCATTGAAATCTGTTGGGCGGTTTCAGAGGAGAAGATTTTTTAAGTAATTGTTCACGGACGGACGGACGCCGGACAACGATCGATCACAATAGCTCACCCTGAGCACTATGTGCTCAGATGAGCTAAAAAGGCGATGAAACCCTGGCGTTACTTTTTGCCATCTGTTTGAAAAAAAAAAAAAAGGCGAACAAAAAATCTTTCAGCAAAACTTTATTCGGCCCTACACCTTTATTTTCTGATCAATCTTCCGCAATTAAAAAATTGGTGGGTATTTTTGTTTAAATTTTGCACAGAAATAGTGCTTTCCCATATCTCGTAAAAAAAAAATAAAAAAAAAAAGTATATCAAAGGGGGGAGGGGGTTTGTAAGAGATATGGTGTATTTTTAAAAGTTATTGACACAATGAATTACCCCCCTTTATAATAAACGTCTATTTTAGCGTAATTTGGCATCTTGGTCATTTATAAATCCCCATTGTTTCCGTGTCTGTAACTTCCAGATATTCAAAGAGCAGCTGACATATTACAGATAAAAACCAGTGGAATATAATAGAGTTTACGAAAAAGGAAACCTGCACAAACCGGAGAGCAGGGAAAATTGTGGCATATGTAGTTAAAGCTTCCAGTTTGTGGGCCATGTAAAATGTCTTCTTCATGTTGGGAAATAAACAAACTTTTTTTTATTGATTTATTTAATTATTTTTCTTTTCATTCATGGAAAAGTCTTATAAAGAAAAATATTCAGAGGAAAATCCTGAAATCGTTTTTCCTTTATTTTTATCATTACCTTTTTTTTTTGTCAAATGACGGATTACCAGTGTTTTAAAGAGATATTTTCAAAGTGGGCCTTTGCTAACTTATTTCATGGAGTAAAAAAAGTTAACTCTTTACTAGCTACAAAGTATTAAACTCGTCCAACTTCCTAACATTTGCAGCTAACGTTATAAACGTGGCTCAGATAATGGTATTTTGTCGTTCAGGCTAGGAAATATTGTGGGAAATTGAGAAAATGCTGCTTACCAGCATTTTCTCATTTTTCAGCAATGATTTCAAATGCGTTTTTCCATAGGATCGTTAAAATTTGGGATTATGTAGTAAAAGGTGAATGCCTTAATTTTTCCCACTCAAATCTAAAACTAACGAAGTAATCATCCCATCCAACCCGTTGCCATACAAGCCTTGAGGATACAGACCGAATTAAAGTAAGTTACACAGAGGATAAAATTTCATGGGGAAGAAAACTTATCTTTTCCGAAAAATATGTCAAACATTGCCAGAGGGAGAAAAGACAATCGCTTGAAATATGTAATTACTCTTTTTCTCACGACGTATTTTTTTTTTTTTCTTCTTTTTCCTTTTTTTTCTATTGTGAATTGTTTGGGATGGGAGCGCTAAAATGTCGTATTTGCATGGAAACGGATAAGGACTCAAAATACGATTTTCAGGTAATCGTGATCAACTGCAAGTGAGTGACGTTTTATGTCTTAGATGAGCCGAAACATGCAATTTTTCCAGTTTCCCCGCTGCGAAAATGCCGTGAATACTCCAAAATAATCACAATACGAGACACACAAAACCTGAAAACAGATTCACAAATAAAAGGTTACGAGCTAATTTATTACAGAGCATAAAGTAGTTTACGGATATCGTTAATTCTTAGGCTGCTAAGCGCTACTCATTGACCTTTAGCGGACAGTGTAGATCAAGATCAGACGACACAGAACGTGCGGTCTGATCTTGGATCTGCACCGTCCGATATGGAGATATTAATTATCCAAAAGTAAGTTTGAAATAACATTTATCAGAGTTTTTAAAATCGGCTTGAAAGTTTTATTTAGGTTATTTAGCAGGATAAGGGAAAATTCTCGGGGTAAACTGAAGACGGAATGTTCACATGCAATGAGGCTTTAACCCTTTCAGCGCCATAGGCGAAAACAGGGACTTTTGAGGACGGCATAGATCAAGATCAGACAGCACAGAACGTGCAGTCTGATCTTTGATCTATACCTTCCGCTTGTTTGGTCAAGCCTATATGATAAAAATCTTCCGGAGACTCAGTGGATTCTATATACAGCCATCAAAAGAAGCCGATTTTGTTTATTTGGCGCCGAAAGAGTTAAGCGAAGCTATCCAGATTTCGACAATCTCACCAAACTTCAAAAATGATTCATTATTGAATTAAACCTTAGCCTGCTGAAGAAGTTAAATGAAACTATCAAGCCGATAGTAAAAAGCCCAAACAGTGCTATTTCAAACCCATTTTTGGAGAAAAAATATCTCCTTATCGGACAGTGTAGATCCAAGATCAGACTGCGCGTTCTGCGCAGTCTGATCTTGATCTACGCTGTCCGCAAAAGGTCAGTGAGTGGCGTTCAGCAGCCTAATAGAGCTATCCAGATTTCGACAATCTCACCAAACTTCAAAAATGATTCATCATTGAATTAACCCTTAACTTGCTGAAGAAGTTAAATGAAACCGTCAAGACGATAGTAAAAAACCCAAATGTTGCTTTTTCAAACCTACTTTTTTTAGAGAAAAATACTTCCTTAACGGACAGGATAGATCCAAGATCAGACTGCACGTTCTGTGCAGTCTGATCTTGGATCTACGCTGTCCGCAAAAGGTCAGTGAGTAGCGCTTAGCAGCCTAAGGGTTTTGTAAATCGATTACTGGCAAATCATAAGGAAAGAAGACAGATAAAAGTAATGAAAACATATTTTTTAAATAAAGATCTGTTTGGTACTGACAGAGTTGATTCCTTCGGCATCAAATATTTTAACCCAACCTATTTCAACTGCTGAAGTTACAATCCAATGAGACTCACGTTCTCTTCAGTCTGATCTTGATCTTTGCTGTCTGCAAAAGTCCCATCTTTTCGCCTATGCCGCTGAAAGGGTTAACTCTTTACCAAACGACATAACTTTATACCCAACCAAATTGAAAGCGTTTGCAGACGACAAATTAAAGGTAGCTCAAATGGTGATTTCTGTCATTGATAGGGTAGAAAACATTGTGGGAAAAGTAGAAAATGCTGTTTACCAGCATTTTCTCCTTTTCCCACAATGTTTTAAAAAAATTTCTTTTCCAGGGTCGTTAAAACTCGGGATTGTGTGGGAAAGGGTTTTTAAAGGGGAAGACTTGCAAAAAAGTCTAGTAGGACACCTACCTGCATTGTTTTATCAAACCATCGGTTACACGTGTTGGCCTTACTGCCATGTCCATGTAACATCTGCAGGATAAGGGACACGTCATCACGGACGTTAATACTGGTCTCGTCGATACTACGTTGATGATTGAAGGATACAGGAATGGCCTCGTCCAAACAGAGAACAAATACACACTTCTCGATGGCGTCCAGAGATTCGCGGTTTACTGACTCTGGAATAACCGTTAAATGTGGCTATCAGTGGTTTTTTTTTTTTACCTAAATCTCAGCAATTTTCAAAAATGACTCAGCACTAAATTAATTGAGGCGATTGCTAGCAAATCTTCAGTAAAGGCACATGTAAGAAATTTCTTTCTTTTAGTTGTACTTCCTTAATGGGTTTCGTTGCCTCTCTAGAGAGTTTTAGATTTCGTGCCAGAGCTTGTTAAAGGAATGTCACGTGATCAATAAAACGCGTCGATTATGTAAGATCGCATTCAAATAAGTACATGTACAATGACGTCAGATTTGATCTTATAAAAATAGACGGAGTTACTGATTCAAAAACGACCAAACCCTTATTTTGAACACCAACTTTACACCTTTTGACTACATGTAACCGTCGAGTTTCCTTTTACTTTTGCAGGGAAAAGTATATTTGTCGTCTTCAAATGATTTCAGTCTGGATAAGTCTAAATTATTGCCGTCTGGTAAATAGTTAAACAATGGTCTCCTTAATTTCCTGACAAATAAGTAGTAGCTTAAAATTTAACTGATTGGCCTCAAAATCATTAAAAACAATATGATCCAACCTATGTGAAATTAATGTCAAACCTATTGTTCGGAACAGTTTGGTGTTCTGGTGGCCATAGGAACAGATGGACAAGTACTGGAATATGAATATTAAAGCTCTTTTATGGCTCAATAAATGTGCGAACATTTAGGCCAGCTGTGACCCACCGAAAAAAAGCATAATTATGCACATTTTTACCAATCTCCATGATCTTCCGCTCGGTGGCATTTTTCAAATACATAACCTATCTGATATGGGCATTCTGGGTACAGAACCGGACTACTTTTAGAGGCGGCAATCATGGCAGCGAATTTCAAAATAGAATATACGTTTACTCACGAAAACCTACCTTGTACGATTCATCCAGGTACGGCCAACTAGCATATAACCTATGCACCAGCCATTTAAAACATAGCCCCTATAAGTTTGAGAAAAGGCTCCGGAATAAGCAAGGTCGGGACGTTATCTTTGTTGTCATTCTGCTGCACAAATCCCGGTTTCTCCATGTCTATATTTAGACACTGTCTACAGAAATTTGCAGTAAACGATTGTATTTTATAAAATTATTTTCCCTGCTTGAGATCATTACATTTTCAAAAAAATTGTAGCGAAAAAATGGCTTGATTTTTCGATAGACGTATTATTTATAGCCATTTTCCGTCTGTTATTTCGCGTGTTGATTTATCCTGTGCAGCGTAGTGATGCGTCATAGCAATACTGACATGCACAGACAACGTACCGATCTCAAATCATCATCTTATTCATTCGATTTTATCAATACCAAGAAGACGGTAAAAAGCCAACGCATTCAGCTACACCGAAAAACAATTTGCTCCATTTTCAAATGATACCACTACCTCATCGAGATGTATAAATTACCTTCCAAGAGTTGTATACGTATTTTGGCCCACTTGTCCCTGCTTGCTGCAGTGACCACACCAACAGTCTCTGTCTGTCTTTGACCTTCGTCAGCCATGGTATATAATCTGTCCAACTGTGTGTAAATGTCATCTTCACTCAGCCGTTGGTAATTGTTCATGACTTGGAGGACAAAATACTGAAGGAAAAGTAGTATAGTGAAGCACAGATTACATGATTTGAATAACCCTTCATTTGTCTGATCGTTTGTCATGAATTTTCTTGTACTACAACATGGCAGCTTTAGGCCAGCTGACTGTTCATATGCGGTGAACTATGGACTATGTAATTATTAGGCATTCATGTATAATTCGAATTTAAGATTGCCTAGATAAAGAAATATAGGTTATAACCATGAGTTGAAAATTTTTATTGTTATGTGTATTTCTATGTTTGTTTGTTTATTTGTATGCTGTTTAATGCCGTTTTTCAACGTTATTTCAGTTATATCGCGGAGGCCATTGCACCTATCCATGCTTTCCTGGAGTTTCTTTCAGCAGTATTTAGCACAATATTCTCCCCAAGTCACTGGCTGCTTTCCAAATACCCAGAGAAAAGGGGGTTTGATGCTTCTCCTTGATTCATTATAAATGCAAGTCATCATATAAATTACGGATCCATAAATCCATTTTGTCGAACAACAATTGAATCATGAAGTAGACTGGTCCATTGACATGCAGAAAATTGGCCAATAGCAAAAAATTCGACTCAGGTCAACCTGCTGCGCAGCCTGACTTGGGCGATACTTTTTTGCCGAATCACTAAACTCTCTTTTCACAGAGCATTGCTCAAGTGTATTCGTGGGCATTGTTAACCTGGATCGATACTTATGGCTGCATCATTAAAAGCCCTTGTCACAGAGTATGGCTCAAATTTATTTGTGACCACTATGACCAATTATATGCTCTTCTTTAGCAATGTCCCTATTTCTCTCTCATTGCATTTAGAAGCGATGTGCTACAAGACTTCGTATTACAAAACATTAATTGGAGCAAATGCGTTAAACTAACCTGATTTTTACATATAACTATAATATGATCGGTATCGGGAACCAACTTTGTTGAATTGTCTATTAAAGAATCTTTGGTTACACCTGGTTCTCTGTAGGAGGTAAACAGTCGATAATACTGGGCCATACATAATGGCTGTCCTTTCTCCTTATGTCGACATCTATCCACGGGAAGTCCACGCCTAAAATATATCAATTGTCGTATATAAAATACAGAGTCCAGGTCTGTTATATAATGTAAATATGTAAATATCAAACGATAGTCCTCGTCTTAAATATAGCATATAATGTCAAAACAATTTCATATCTAAAATATCAAATACATGTCAAGAGAGAGCCCACGTCTGAAATATGTAACATATATGCCAAAATGACAGAACTTTAGAGGTTACTAATAAATATCCATCTCTAAATGGACTACATTCGTTGTCATCTGAGTGTATACATGTACATGAGCTTTATACAAACCAGGTCACTGGTTTTACCGATCATATTTTGTTTTTGAACTCTTCCCCTCCTCCAATTATTAATGTTACCTCCATCATGTTATTTGACTTTCGGGACGTCGACCTTAAGACGTATGATGTAAACATTTCTTAATAAAGATGTAACATCTAAAATTGTCCCTATATCTATATTTATACAGTTGGTTCCAATTCAGGCTGCCCAGATACAAAATAGTTGAGCCATACTATGTGAAAAAGGGATTTAATGCATCTACAAAAAGCACGAGCCAGATCAGCCTGCATAGACAGTATAGACTGCTCCGAATCAAAACTTTTTGGCTGTGGGCCAATTTTCTGCACGTCAAAGGACTATTCTATCCTATGATTCAGTCGATTGTTAGACAAAATGGGTTTCATGGTTCCTTAATTATCTGATGTCTTGCTTGATCGATGTATCACGGATATTCATTAAACCCCATATTGCCAGGGAATGGCTCATTTATAACGTCTTCAATTTCTAATATTAAAATGTTAATTTGCAGGTCGTTCTCAATCAAAATGTTTCAGGAGGCAATAGGGCGATAAAAGCACTTACGCATCTATAATTGTCTTATAGTCCAAAATTCCTGCGATGAGTCTTGCCGCATACCTGCAACAATAGATTAATAAACATTTAATTGCAAAATGTGCTGACTGAAATGCTGTCATTGTATTAGAAAGTTTAGTCAAAATTTTTGAAAGTTAGATTTTTAAATTTGATCTTTCCTATATTAATGATTGTCAGACAGTTCATTTGAGTAAGAAAGCAAAGCAGGGCAATAAGGACTTATTGATGCAAAGACAACTGGTGCATACTCAATTCTCATTGAGATTAAAGAAGAACTTTGCTGGTAGAATAACTGTCTTTGCAAATATGTTTTACAAGTGTCAATCTGTTAATTCATGTAGATTGTCTTTATAATTAAAGCATGATAAAAATTACATAGAGGATTATTGTCTGTTTCAGTGTATCATCGAAATTTCCTTCATCGAGTGAAAAGCGGAGTATTTTTTCACGAGTGGCGAAGTAACTTGCAAAAATATGGCTTTGGCTTTTCACGAGTTGAGAAAAAAATTCGATCATACACCGAAACAAACAATTATCCTATTTCTTTTATGCCCTTCACTTTAACCTTTCTTTTCACGTATAATATTTTACTCATCCTGAAAAATATATGCTTTTTTCAAGCGAAATAGATCTATTCAATCTAGACGGATATGGACTAGCTGTAATAATGACGTCATGAGTGATGCTGACTATGTCATAAAACCTGACGTTCACGCGCTAAAAATTTTTTCATGTTCTATAAATATCCGTTGCATGTCGAAAATAAAAGTTATAATATTCACCCGTGAATTATATAATATTCATCGGTTAATTATAGGGTTATAATTCGCTTTTAGATTTCTATATACTACTGAAAAGCATAAAAGAAATAGAGAATAATTGTCTGTTTAGGTGTGATTGAAATTTCTTTCATTGAGTGAAAAGCGAACGCTATATTTTCATAAGTGGGAAAGCCAAGAGTGAAAATATGGCCTTTGCTTTCACGAGATCAAAGAAATTTCGATCATACACCGAAACAAACAATTATCCTTTTTCTTTTATGCTCTTAACTTTAGCCTTTCTTTTCAAGTCTACATTTTGCTCATCGTGAAAAATATGTGCGTTTTTCAAATGTAATAGATCTATTTAATCTAGTCGGATATTGCCTACATGTAGCTGTAATAATGACGTCATGAGTGATGTTTACTGCGTCATAAAACGTGACGTTCACCTCCTAAAAAAATCATTCATGTTCTATAAATATCCGTGGCATGTCTAACAATAAAAGTTATATAATATTCGCCTGTAATTTATAACATTCACTGGTCATTTATAATGATATGAGTCACTGTTAGATTTCTATAAACTACTTAAAACCATAAAAGAAAACGTATTTATATCTATTTCGAAGTCGTTAAATAATGCGTGTCGACCACGTTGTTTCACGTTGAAATGAGTTTATCATGATAAACTCTTGTGAAAAAACGAAAATACATGTACGTGTATGTACCTGAGCTGATCAGATCTATCTTTAAAATGCTGACGAGGGAATACCATTCCTGGATTCGAATTGATAGGCAAAGGAAGTCGTGCTTTCATGTACATATCGTCTAACCACCAAGAATATACCTGAAGTTAAAATACAAACACCTGCTTTCATGTACATGTCATTTAGTCGCCATGAGTTTGAGAAATGTGAAAAGGGGTTTTAACGATCCATGACAGCCTGCCCACTCCGAGCAGGCTGACATGGGTCAAAACTTTGTGCCATTGGTAAATATTCTACAAGTCAAAGGACTATTCTACATAATAATTATGTCAGTTGTAAGGCATGACAGTTTTTATGGATCCATAATTATATGATGACTTACTTGCCATAATGCATCTTGGAGATGCATTAAGCTCCCTTTTGACAGAGTGCTGCCCATAAATTAGTATTTGCTTCATAGGTGAGCTTATTTCATGAGCATATCCGTGTAACTGAAATAGTTAAAAAATTGCGTACCTTATGATATTGTGTGTGGTGGTTCACGAACTCAAAAGAAAACAATTTGATTCGTTTGAGAGAGAGAGAGATTTGGCTAATCAGATGAGTCTTCCATGGAAATGAGAAATGAATAATAATAATAATAATACAAAAAGTCAGGATTGTTTTGGTTAATCCGCCTCCTAGACATTTTCTACGGACTAAAGCTGACGATTGCATTTACCTACATGTATCAGTCTAGGGGAACTATTCACCAACCATTCTAAACTGAATTCTAATTTTCTATACTTGGAATTCCTGATGGGCTATTCCATTGGTCTAGAAAGTAACGCAATTCCTGATAAGCCCAACCAATGGCTTAGCTACTAAAAAATTGAATTACTTTTACATTCAAACTACACTAAGAAATGCAATTTCTAACAGTCGGTGAAAAACGAACTTAAAGGTCTAACTCCATGTGAAAGAGTAAACCACTCGATACAACCATCTTGTTCTGAGACGCGTTCCTATTAGGACCAAAATAAAGGTCTTTCTATCGGGGAATGAACAGTAATCAAAGTAAAGTGGTATTTCTGCCAGCGGCCAAATAACTTCGCGGAATGATCTCCTTTTTACGAAAATTATTACTCCGACATTCCCCCGGTGTAAATTATGACGGCTAATTGCTCAAACAACTTTGATGCTGCAAACTAAAACTTAAGTATGAAGGGGTCAGGAACCGCTTTTTTTTTTCTTCTGTTTTTTATGGTCAAGCTTCCCCGAAATATCCTCATGTGGTTCTTTTTTCGATTCTGATGAAAAAAAAAAAAGCTTTTGAAAACTGCGTGGGAAAAGTAGAAAAAAGCTGGAAACCAGCACTGTCTCCATTTCCGGGGGTGTTTTCCATCCTTTCAGACCACCTTTGTTAAATGGGCAAGATGAAAATGAATTACATAGATTTCTGAACAATTAATGAAATGCATTTTTTGTTAAACGGTTGAACGATTTACAAGTCAATTTATGGTCAGTAAAGTTACAATTTATTCAATAAAAAGTGATCAAAGCAAATCCATGAATCTTATTGTTTATATTTTTCAGTTATTAAAAAAAAAGTTTCGGCAAATGTGATATCGTAAACGTACAAATGAGATTATCATGCGTAACGATAACATGTGTGACGTCGCTTAAATTTGTCACTTAAATTCAAGTAAACTATAATTGAGCCACGTTCTGGCAAAAGGAGGTTTGATGCATCTCTATAATGCAGTATACCAAGCAGGTTATCCCATAATTATGTTGTTGCATTAAGCCCCCTTTTCAGCATGACTCGAATCTTTGTAACTAGTTTAAACATACATGTATTTTATTTGCATATTCTTATGAAATGTACATGATAATTAACAAATAATTCAACAGTTTTCCTGCAAAATGGATCAGAACGAAAACAGAGCTAATAGTGTTCTTCTCCAAACTGATGGCTTGAACGAGTACAAGTCATTTAAGCTAATACTAAACATTGAGAGGAAAATTAATAAGTGATTAGGTATAGACGAGAGATATGTTTTAACGGGGAAACCTGAAAAGGTAGACTGAAACGTACAGAAAAAGGAGGGGAAATGATGAGGTAATGGAAGTAACTAGTTTGTAGATATGGAATAAGAAAGTTCATAATGGCTATATAACAATTGAAAACTAGAGTACTTTTTAGATAAACTTGTCGTGCTAATGCAAATTTGTGTATTAGGAACTAGTGGTTGTTTATTGTTTCGAAATACGGAGTCCTTCGTGGCCTAGGGATAGAAGCAGAGACTCTTTAGTAATATACTTATATTTTTTGGCAATGTTTACACGTTTTACAAATTAGCAGTTCAGGTAAATATACTTGGCATTCATTTATTCTCCAAAAATTGCGCTGAGAAAAATCTATCAATTAGAAAAAAAGTACCGGCATAAATAATAAAGTGCATGTAACTTTAAAAGAGATACTACCAATAGCACTGATAAAAAAAAATGTAGCGTTACTGAAAACTAATGGAACGATAAATCCTTGAAGCTCTTGGGTAAGTATGAAATAAACAAAAATTCTAATTGGCTATATTACAGTTTGATATGTCATATGTTCACAGGTGAAACTTGACTTTGAAATTGCAATGTTTGGGTTTATACTGTTGGCTGGAAATATTCATTTAAATTATTTAGCAGGTTTAGGTTTCACAATGCCTCTTAAATTTGGCGCCTAGACACATATTTATACACATGAAAACATATCTGGATTACATTCTACAGAGCAAGTATTCCCCGCTCTTCTATCCCAGTCATCCGATATTCCTTTTATGGAATTTCATAATACCAGAAAAGTTGTAAATCATTCCTTTGATTTTTTGTAGAGACGCCGTCTTGACTCCGTTGCTCCTTGGGAAGCAACCAATTAGCTATGATTAATACTAGGGCCAACAACAATATCTGAGATTGGTCTATTCTCGCTTCGCATTGCCGTCTGGGAAATAGACTTGGTTCTCTATCTTGATACGAATTCTTGAGGTCCGCCATCATTCAAGTGAATCAGACGGGTTCTAGACAATGTTTTATGGTTTTTGGAGTTTGATTAGCACGCAAAATATATAAACTACGTCAATGCTTTATGGTTGTCTGCGTCGTAAGAGTCAGAATTTTTTGTCATATTTGTATCGTTCTTTTGGAGTCTACGATCAATATAGCAATACATAGTTCTATATTTTGATAGGATGTTGTGCATGTTTGCTTTTTTTTTTTTTAACACGCAATCGTATTTGTATTGCGAGCGATGATTGTTTCACCAAAAACCCGTTTCAAGTCTCATTTGTATCACTTAAAAATCCTTGTTGTGCATACTCAAAAGAATACTTTTCAGCTTAAAAAAAAAATGTAACTGTTCAAATTTGCATTGTGCATGAAACATATCTCCCTACGACCAGAGCTCCAGGTAAGAGGGAGTGATGGTATTCTGAATCCATTATTTCTCTTCCAAACCCTATGTTGTGGGTGCTCCATAGAATTGTCTCGATGAGACGATTCTAATGAGTACCCATAACATAGGGTTTAGTGGAGAATAACTAATATTTTCAATTCTATAATGAAAATCACTCCTTTTATCTGGAGCTCTGCTACTACGATAAAATTTTCACACAGATGTGTTCGACATCAGGGTCCATATTCACCAACCATTCTTAAGGATGGTCTAACTCTCAAGAATTTTCTGAATTTCAAAGTAAAACAACTTCTGATTGGTTAAACGAAATGAATCATGCTCCGGCAAAAGGAGGCTTAATGCATCTCCGTGATGCATTGTATCAAGCAGACCATCACATACTCGTGAATCCATAAAAGCCATTTCTTTTTAACAACCGACTGAATCATGAGGTAGACTGCTCCTTGGACATACAGAATATTGACCATTAAGCAAAAATTTCGGTCCAGGTCAGCCTGCGCGGACTGCGCAGGCTGACCTGAATCGATACTTTTCGCAGATACATTTAGCCCTGTTTTCACAGAGCATGGCTCAAATGGTTCAGACAATCATACGTTGCGTCATTTTCTAAATCTAGATTTAGACTTAGCATGAAATTAAGAATGGTTGGGGACATCAGGCCCTGGGCACTTTTTCCATACTGAATATCTATCTTATAACTTAATTATTTTACTGTAGGACAGGACCTTCCATGCTTTTATTCAGCCACTTTTTTTCCACCACAGTGAATCGACACATGTAAGACAATGTTGTCAAACAATGTGAACGGGATGCTTTCAAATTTTAAATGTTATATCAACTTTTTTCTAGAAAACAATATCCATTTTTCACTTCGTTGTTTATTTGTATTTTGTTGGCTTTAATTATGTAAATATGTATATATTTCATATAGAATAAAGTCTGTGTTATGTTTTGTCATGTTGTATTATTTTACATCGATTGTTAGACGAGTGAAAAAAGTTCTTTCAACTTAAATCAATCACTGTCCATGATTGCTTCCCGGTAACTGAATCGGTAATCCCGCTTTGAATTTGGTAGTTCCAAAGCTTTGCCCCCGCTTATTTTGGTATTCGAACCTTGAACCTTTGATGTGAGCGGTCGACACTCTATTCCTACACTGGCGTCTTTCACAAAATAGTAAATTACTTATATACAGTCAGTGGCCAAAAGTGGTCAAATTCATAATTCACATTTAAATGACATGTGACATGCCCTGTGAAATGAGGGCTTAATGCATCTGCGAAAAGTATCGACCAGGTCAGCCTGCGCAGTCCGCACAGGCTGACCTTGGTCGAAACTTTTGTCAGTTTTCTGTATGTACAAGGACCAGTCTACCTCATGATTAGGTCGATTTTTAAAAAAGTGGCTATAATGGGTCCATAATTATGTGATGGCTCATTGATATCATACATCACAAAGATGCACTAAGCCCCCTTTTGCCAGAGCATGACCCACATGCATTTGTAGTGTCCAAGAGAATTAATTACACTGCTTTTTATCATGCAGCTATTAGGAAAAACTATGTACTGGTAGAAAGCGAAGTAACATGAGCTGTTAACACCTATATGGCATTATTGTCCCTCGCCTGACACCAAAGTTGTAGGTCTTTGAAACATAGTGGAGTTATTATCCCATTAAACTTTAGTGACGTTGCCATTAAGGTCTATGTAAAACGTTTTCGAAAGCGTTGATCGCTTTTATGTAGCTACAATTTCATCGCATTGTATTTTATCGAGTCTGAAAATATATAATTCAAAGTCAAATTAAATTTGATAGAAGTTTCATAACAACAGATTCATTCTTTTAACGGATGAAATGCCCATAAGTCAAAAGGGGTTCAGAATGTAATTAAATATTTATGACCACTGACTGTAGTTAATTTATTTTCATCAGTTGTTAGTGTTTCGACATAGTTTTACTCAAGTATATGTTCTCAAAAACGTCCACTGTATACTGGTTTAGCCCTTTTTACGCTTCAGGTCTTACAACCTCGCTAGACTTAAAATATTCACTGAGTTAAATAATGCGAATAATTTGCAAGCCGTAAGTATAGAAGAAAGACAAATGACAGAAAAACAGTAATATTTCCTTAATGGACTACGCAGCTTCTTAAGGTATTTCTAGGTTTCGCACCAGAATTTTGCAATGTTTTTTGGGAATGTAACACGATAAACAACAACCATCGATTATGTAGGATAGTATTCAAATGAGCACGATGATGTCACAATTGATCTTAGAAAAATGAAAGGAGTCTCTGATTGCGAACCGACCGACCGGTTCTTTAATCGCCAAATTTGCACCTTTTAACTGCATGCACTGTGTAAGCGTCCTTTTTCTATACTGTTGCTGAGAACTGATTTTTTTTTTTTGCGATAGTTATTAGTGTTTAAAAAAAAGGCAGCAAAAAGATAAAAAAAAAAAGGGGGGGGGGGGGGGCTTTAAGACCGGTAAAAAAGGATAAAACATCCCATGTACTTTTTTATCATTCTTTTTTTCTCCGAGTTACTTCCAACTGTCAAAAATCTTGGGAACCTTTCAGATTGCTATTGATATAGACATCAATACTAGCGATGCGTTACAAGCTTTTCCAATAAGCAATTTGTTCCGACAAATGGAAAAAGATGCGAACATTACAAACAGAACCTCGCGGAAGACATCGATTTTTATGGAAAAAACAAATTCATCTTTTTTTTTTTTGCTAGCCATATCTCTTATCAAACTTGATCGATGGGCAAATGCTTCGTTCTTGGTCTTAAATGTTAAATCGATAAATAACTAACAATCAAGTGAAATTTCCCCTGGAAAATGAGCCAAATTAAACGGCTCTATTAAATCCGGATGGGTAAAGACGTCCCTGATTTCGTTCGTAACGAGCGCTATTATTACACTCCCCAGACAAATACTAACAGGCCAATATTAGCGAAGAATTGCTAGATTATAATTGATGAAGAAACTTCCCGGCCACTGGATTATGCCTAATGGGGTGCTCTTTAAGAGATTTTGGATTTAAAAGAAAAATCTTTGGAATTAACCCTTTGACATCTGTTCATAGGAAACATAAAAATTTATTCATTTTATTTCTCGATTCAATGAATTTTTAAAACGATTTTCATGTGTTTCACATACACTTACTGTAGCACTTACTGATATATGAGGGGTATTTTAACAGCGCTACAAGCAAAATTTCTCTAAAAGCCTATGGTGCTTTTCAAATATAAAGTGTAAATGGTATTCTGCTAGTAGAAAAAGAGTAAATTGTGAAAAATGAGAGACGTTTATAAACCTAGCCGTGAAGAAGAAAGAGCAGATTCTGTTTTTCATCAATACCGGCATAAATAAATAAATAAATAAATAAATACGTCCACTGCACTATGGAACTGAACTTTTGCCTTTAAATGATGGGTTTCATGACTCAACCTGTTTCGTTATCAAATTGTTCAATCCCATTACAAGCAGAATTTTTTCATTATCCGTCATGCTGGGACTCCATTCGAACATCGAATAACTGTGGGTGCCATGAAATGAGTGGGAATTTTACTGAAATCTCACTGAAACTGGGGCCTGTACTCACCAACCATTCTTAATTTTATTATTAGTCCTGTTAGTCCTATTCTAGATTTACAAAGTAACGCAACTTCTGATTGGCTAAACCATTTGGTTTAGCCAATCAGAACTTGCCCTACTTCCAAATTTAGATAATTCTTGAGCACAAGACTCATAAGACTAAAATATTCGCAAAAATGGTTGATGACAACGGACGTAGAGTACCTACCCAATTATCTTTGGTTTCTGCGTACTTTTTCAGTTTATCCTGGAGAAACTCTCCGAGACCCTTGTATTTTTTAAAGTCATCTACCAAAATCTTGGTTTGCCTGAAACAACAACAACAACATCTGGTCCGTCATGGCAATGTTAACTTAATCTTGAGGTGCTGACCCCGGATTTTTTTGTGACTTATGTGGACAGCATAGAATATGATCAGGCAGCACAGATTGCCGCAGATTTTGACAAAAACAGCTTTTAGATTGCAATACCTGCATCTTTAGTACTGGTTTTCTTTTATGTAGCAGTATATGCAATAATCCTTACAATGCTAAATAAATGAAATGAAATTTTCAAACCGATAGTAAAAAGCGGAATAATGCAATTTCAAACTTATTTTTTGGAAAGAAAAATCTCATAATCAGACTGTGTAGATCCAAGATCAGACTGCACATTCTGTGTAAAAGGTCGCGATGTCAAAACCTATTTTTACGCAGAGGAAAGCAAACACAAGCCCCGGAAAAGTTACTGAAACATACTAAACCTTTTATTACTTACCTACATATTTCTATGACAAAATAATGCAATTATGGGCATTTTTATTTGAAAATGTTAAGAAATGAAAAAAAAAAAAAAAAAAAAAATGCAGGTCGAAAACATTTTTTTAAAAGATTTGAATGGCTAATGACTATTATAACGTAACATTTTGACTAATCAAATCAGAAACCGAGCTGAACGTTGTCTACGTCATCATAAAACATTTGTAACCATATTTTACATTGTGTAGATAAGGATGATTTTTCCGTCGTCTCCGATTTTATTCGCGCATGATTTATATATGAGCCGTGCTATGGCAAAAAGGGGGTTTAATGCATCTCCATGATGCATACTACCGATCAAGACATCACATAATTTTGTATCTATAGCATCCATTTTGTCTAAAAACCGACTGAATCACGAGGTACACTGGTTATTTGATATGCAGAAAAACTTACCAAAAGCAAAAGGTTTCGGCTCAGGTCAGCCTGCGAGGTCTGCGCAGGTTGACCTGTGTCGATACCTTTTGCAAATGCATTAAGCTCCCTTTTCCCAGAGCATGGCTCATAGATAGAAGTCATGCTCTGGGAAAAGAGGGCTTTATGCATCTCCGTGGAGAGTTATAGCAAGCACGCCATCACATGATCATGGATCCATAAAATCGATTTTGTCTAACAACCGACAGAATCCTGGGGTAGAATGGTCCTATGACATACAGAAAATTTACAAATAGCAAAAAGTTTCGACCGATGTCAGCTTACGCAGTCCGCGATTATTTTTGCAGATGCATTAAACTGCCCATTCACAGAGCATGGCCCGTATTTAAGCTTGAAATTCGGAGGTATGTAATAGAGAAGCTTACCTGTACTGATCGGGAGTAATTACACTTTTCATAATGGTGAGATATGTATCTAACGAACTCTGCAAGTCTGGGACAGGTAACTTAGGAAGCGGCTTCTGTAAAATACAGCAAATAAATTGTAAAGTTTATTTATTTATTTATTTATTACAAAAAAAAAAAAAAAAAAAATCATTTTCACTCGCAACTTGATTTTACTTTAGATTCGTGATCATCATCGTCATTGTATTGGCGTGCAATACACGAAAAGGGGCCTTCGGACGTATGAGTAAAAGTGTGTTGTCCCAGATCAACCTGTGCAGTCTGTGACTAATCCGAGACGACACTTTCCGTTTATGTGCGATTTTCTGTTTCACGAAAGTCTAATGTATGAGAAAAAACCTTATGTAGTCGTAAAGTGCCGTCTCGGATAATCCGAGACAGCACTTTACGCAAATGTTCGAGGTCTCATTTCGTATGGAAGGATAAAGACGTGGAATTCAATTATAATAGGGGGACAATTTCCCATGCAGGTGATGTCACAAAACGCAGTAAAACAAAGAATGCCCTTCCAGTAATAATGCCACAAAATATTGCTTTTTTCTTTTCTTATCCTAAACCGGTATCTCCGGCCTTAAAATAAAGAAATAAATCTCGTTTATAGGCCCAACCCTGGGTTTGTACACTCCATCAATGTCAATAGTAGAATGTAGGTTATCATTTAGAGCAATTACCTAGTCTACTAACGGTTATACTTTGCTCTTCCATTTTTAACGTAACTCTTTACCGAACAGCAACATTTTAGACTTGTCCATGTTGAAAGCAGTCACGGACGTCAACTTAACTTTGGGTTAACCCTTTCCCAAACGACAAAATTTGGACTAGTCCAAATTGAAAGAGTTTGCAGACGACAATATTGAATTTGATGAAAATAGTAGAAAGTTCTCAATAAGGGTAGAAAACACTGTGGGAAAAGGAGAAATTGCTCGTTACGAGCAATTTCTCCTTTTCCCACAGTGTTTTCAAAAGACATGCACTGCAGACACGTGAAAACCAGGGCTTGTTTGGGAAAGGGTTAAATTATGGGATTTTTTCTCTGTAATGGTAGAACACATCGTTGGAAAACATTTTCTCCTTTGTCCTACGATATTTTCAACATCCTTTCTTTCTCAAGGTAGAAAACGCACGGGGTCTTTAGTGGAAAGTATTTACCCTATGATTACACCAGGGAAGAAATTACGCCCCACGACCATCTTGCCGTGTTTTATTTACCAATCGATGTTATTAACTCCACAGATCTTCCCTTGGAATCACGCAAAATTCCGATATAAACAGTCCACTTTTACTGATTTTTCTGTCAGAAATTTCAAAGATGTTTTAAAAAAGTCATATTGTATTGTCATTTATAATCGTGGAGAGAAATGTATTCTCTATCTGACTTTGTATATAATTGTGCAATGAAATCGTTTTATTTCGAAGCCAGACGGTCTTACATGAATGTTTATGTATTTAGAAAAATGACTAAAATAATATGATTCATGTCTCGGCGACATTTCAATATTATTTGGTCCATGTAGGTTAATAAAATTGATGCTACATAAATACAAATTAGCTATGCTCTGTGAAAAGGGGGCTAAATGCCTTTGCAAAAAGTATCGACTCAGGTCAGCCTGCACAGTCCGCGTAGGCTGACCTGAGCCGAAACTCTTTGCTTTACGTCAATTTTCTGCATGTCCAAGGACCAGTCTACCTCACGATTCAGGAGGTTGTTACACAAAACAGATCTAAGGGATGAATAATCATGTAAAGACTAGCATCACGGAGATGCATTCAGCCCTCTTTTGCCAGAGCATGGCTCAAATGTTAGATTCTGCTTATCACATTTGTTTATAAAACGGATGACACGCAAGCATCCTGCGTCATCACCAGAAAAACCAGGGTTTTTCCTGCATTTTGTGATACTGGGTGTTTTGGACTCCATCAAACAAAATAAAAGGAGGCAAACATGTGAGTTTTTTGGGACATTTAGAAAATTTGGTTGGTTGAAATTTAAAGACACAGGGGTCGGGGAAAACCCCAGTTTCTTTGGGGGACACACAGCACTTGAAAAAAAAATGGTTTACAGGGACTCAAAGTTAAAAGTTGCCGTTAAAAGTTTAAATGTTTTGTCCAGTGTACTTCGTATTACAAAATTATTTTACAAAAATCAACTTTAGTATATTCAGCATTCGTTTGACGACAGATTTCTTTACTGTCGCGGTCCCCTGTTGGTTCTAAAACTTCCAATTGCGTCAGTTGTCTTTAACTGGTATCCTAAGCATGTTTGTGGGGACAATTATCTGAAAGTCTGCCCCCGGCGATTCTAATTTACCAGACACAGGACGGCGTTATTCTGGTCTATTTGTTTTCTTCCCGGATTGTAGCCATGTAATTCAATAAAGCCATGAAGTCAAGCATTGTAGACTTTATCTTAATGTCGAATGAACACAGAACATGAATCATAACATAGGGTTTATGTGCAGGAATAAAGAAACTACAGTAATCAAGCACACTTGACTAAGCTTCAGGTCGTGAAGTGCAAGACTGTGTTCGTAGGGAAAAAGAAAAAAATCTCTAGCATAACATTAGTTGTTTTCAATGTAAAATATCCATTACATTTTTTTTTTTTAACACAAATATTTGATACGCCTGAATGGATTTAAAATTAAAGAAAAACAGTTATTTGTCGAGTACTATAGAACTACTTTTTATCTCGGACAAACACTACTGCAAGGAAGTAAGTCGGTCACACTCAAAATTGAAACACACGCATGTGTTTTTTCTCTGCAAGTTATGATATGCCCTTGTGATTCAATTATATGACGACAAGAATTTGACAGTCGTTTGCTTTTGAGATTGATCAAAAGCTTTTAGAAAAAAACATTTGCAGAAGTTTAAAAATTGAACTTATCTAAAATTTTGTCGTGTGGTAAAGGGTTGAAAAAAAGTCTTGAAACTGGAATTTCGTTTTTTGTATTTCAAAACCTAACTGAGGGTGTATTATCCTTCAATTCATTCATGTACCATTTTTGTAGAAGTTTGTAATAAATTTATTTTACGTGTATTATTTTAATGAGCGTCTCTCTGTGTAAAGGGGCTTCAGTGCATATCCGTAATGCATTATACCAAGCAAGTCGTATATGGCTTGCAATCCACGAAAAGAGGCCTTCGGACATATGCGTAAAAGTCTCTCGTCCCAGATCAGCCTGTGCAGTCTGTGACTAATCCGAGACGACACCTCCCATTTTTGTGCGATTTTCTGTTTCACGAAAGTCTACTGTATGAAAAAATCTAATGTAGTCGTAAAGTGCCGCCCCGGATTAGACTGCGCTGACAGTGCAGGTTAATCCGGGACGACACTTTATGCAAATGTTCGAAGGTCTCATTTCGCATGTTGCTGGCCATATCGTAAATGCATATCATTGATCCATTTTGTTTAACAACTGACTAAATCATGGGAAGGAATGATCCTTTGACATTAGGGAAGTGTTCCAAAAATCAAAAAGTTTCGACTCATGTCAGCCTGCACAGTCTGCTGACAGGCTCACATGGGTCTATACTTTTTGCAGATGCATTAAACTACCTTTTCACAGTGCACATCTCACTTATTAAACATATCAAGACACCGTATGCCTTATCTTTTTTGGTTTGGGGCGCTTCCTTAACCACTTTGCAATACTGAAACCCATTGGCTGATAAGAGGAATTGAATGCTCTTTTGTAGAAAGTGTAGATACAAATCGGATACAAACAACATGTGTTCTGATCTGAATCATCAACGTCCGATACGGTGAGATATTTCCAGTGGGGAATAATGCAATATTTGAGTTTTCATAATAGATTGGTAATTTTGGTTCATTGATCATTTGGCATTTATTTAGCAATTTTGGTTTACCCAAAGTCGATTTTTAAGTATGTTTCTTAAAGAAAAAAATCTCAAGCACTAAGATCAAATAGACAGTAACGAGCTTACTTCTAATGAACAAATCTTTTTTTAACCTTTTGCCACACAATACCGAGTTCTGGTGACCCTTAGGAAGAGGGCTTTTGAAAAAAACAAAGTGGGAAAAGGATAAAATGCTGGTAACCAGCATTTTATCCTTTTTTCTCAATATTTTCTACCCTTTCAATCACAAATTCATTCATTTCAGCTTTTATTTAATTTGTCGTCTGCAAATGCTTCCGATTTGGACAAGTCTCATACCTTGTTGTTTTGTAAAGAGTGACGTAGACAGGCAGTTACAGAAATAAGAAGTCTTCATCAATTAACATTCTCGTCTCTAATAAACCGTATAACTATCGCGCTGGACTGGAAAACTATCCTCCCGAAACGTATTAGCCTTTTGGAATGATCAATGCACCCTTAACTCTTGAATAGAGGACAAAATCTCTTAGAATGCAATAGCTGGCATATTTTATACATAGAGGGTTTCATGACACAGGATGCCGGTAAGTATTTGTTTCTAATTGTAATAAAATTTGGAAAACACTTGTAAAATGATACATATCTATCTAATTCATTTAAATCACACAGCATACAAAATCTCTCGTGCTTCGGGATTCTATTTTGGCCATATCTATCAGTTTGTATACGTAAAGAATGTGTGGACAGTCTAATTCTGGTTATGTAGAATTGTCCAAATTATATTCGTACGTAAAAGAAAGTTAAAAAGTGTCTATATTCTTCTAAAGCTACCCTCTTATCTAATGAACCATACCGTTATTGCACAAAGCCATCCAACACATGTGGCTTAAAAAGCATTTAAATAATTTAACTGAACAATGGTTAATATCACTGAATATAACTATCGCAAAGGCTGAAATTATCACGATGACATTAAACTTGAGATACCCAGTTTTTCTTTCCACTATTTAAATTTATCACACAACTCTCTTTAAAGAATCGTAGTTCATGGTGTGTTGAAACATAGGCCTACATGTGCTTGTGTATTGAAATTTACATGAAACCTATTTTCTTCTTTGACATGCGTGTGCATCGCGGACGAAAATGAGTTTCAAAGAAACTTGTATAATTATAATGATTTTGTTTTGATATAAACATAATAAAATTTGCAGTTTTTACACTCTCATCAAATTTGACAGTTGATTTCTCGGAGAAATCTGGATCAGCAATGTTTTAGAACTGAGGTGTATGATGATAGAGCGTTGCCAAACACGACACTCCTTGCCTATATAGCAAACGTGTGTAAGATAATCTCGTAACAGCTGTGTTACACTGAATATAAGCGTAGTTATGTGGTAAAGGAGTATCAGTGCGTAAAAAAAAAAGTCTGGCCTTTTTGTCTAAAGGATTCTTTTTTTTTTTCAAACCGTTTATATAACAAAATCATAGACTGTGTAGATCCAAGATCCAATTTCTGTGTCATCTGATCTTGGATCGACATTGTTCGAAAAACCAGGACATGCGACGAACAAACAAATGGGTTTATGCGCTGTGGCGCAATATTTCATTACCCAGATCGAGTGCACATCCAATTATGTCCCTGCACGCAACTTTTGAAACAAATCATGGCTAAATGATTAAAAAAGCACCCCCAATTCACATATAGGCATGCATGTTTTAACAATAAATTTAAATGGTTTTTCATTTTTGGGAACGGAAGATCAAAGGGAAATGTGGTTTACATTTGGTGAACTAGATTTAAGGCAGAAAATAAAATGCTCAAGTCTAAGACAAGCCATTTCATTAGGCAAAATATGTTAAATTTGTTTTCTTTTTGGGAAAGAAAGAACAGAAATAAACAAAAGAAAGGTTTATTCTAGACTGAATAGATTTAAGGCAGATGATACAATTCTTGACTTAGAGACTGTTCATTTGATTCGTCAAATTCTGTTATTATATTCAGTTGTGAACTTAAAGACTAACCATCTATCTGGATATAGCTGAAAGTCTAAGAGGCTCATCCAAGCATACGGCCACTATGTCAGAAATAAATCCTGGACAAGAATCCAGTGCTCGTTTTCACCACCCATTCTAGTTAGCATTTTTAGTGTTACCAGCTTTAATTTAGAAGGTTACGTAATTGGCTTAACTAATGGTTAACCAGTCAGGCATTGCGTAAATTTAAAATTCAAAACATCACAATGGCCCACATTAAAAATCTACCTTGTCTCAATCGGCTTCCAAAGTTTGATACTTCTGGATAAGTAGCGGCAAAGAAATTCGTACAATATAGCTTGTAGGTACAGTCCCATTCTTTGAAATCGCTTCCACTGCTGCTATGGTAACAATACAGATTCAGGTAACCCCAAATATAGTTTTCTCCGAGACAGTTTTAATTGTGATCACTTGTTAAATTTGCTCGTACGAAAATAGTCTAGGGGAGTGCGAGGTGGGTCGTTGAACCATTTCCCAAACGACAAATTTTGGACTGGTCCAAATTGAAAGAGTTTGCAGACGACAATTTTAAATTTGATGAAAATAGCAGAAAGTTATCAAAAAGGGTAGAAAACACTGTGGGAAAAGGAGAAATTGCTCGTTACGAGCAATTTCTCCTTTTCCCACAGTTTTTTCAAAAGACTTGTACTGCAGACACGTGAAAACCAGGGCTTGTTTGGGAAAGGGTTAAGCAAGTGGGCGTATAGGCTCCAAATAAAATCAAAGCACTGAAGGTAATGAATTCTCTGTTTGAACTCATGCCGAGTCTTACCCTGAATTCATAGTACTCTCTCTCTCTCTCTCTCTCTTGTTGTTTCTCTTTTTCTCAGTCTCTGTCTCTCTCTGTCTCATCTCTCTGTCTCTCTGATTGTTTTATTTTGAAGCTATTTTTCACATGTATTTGTCAAGAGTATGATTTTTTTTTTTTTTTTTTTCCTTTATTTCCTCCATTATTGAAGAGTTTACAATACAACATACAGGAACAAAATACTGTACAAGCAAAACAATCATAATGCGAAATTCGGCGAAAATCGTGATTTAGAACATGTGTTTGCGTGCGTGTGTGCGTGTGTGTGTGCGTGCGTGAGAGAAAGACAGAGGGACAGAGAGGGAGAGAGAGAAAGAGAGAGAAACAAAACGGTTACAAACGTACAATACAACTAATACAATACAGGATGACAAGAATATAACAAATAAATTTGTATGCGTTATATTAATGTAGCAAATACAAGATGTTCCCAGCAACCATACTAAAATACCTTCCCGAAACGAAACAGAAAGAATTAAACAGATGCTTGGAAACGTGAAATGCTAAAACTTAATAATATTTAAATTCTTTCTTTAGATGAAGACAGAAAGACTTTAATCATTATCAAGGAAAAAAAACTACAAACAAATACCTCCTCGAAGGGAAAAAAAATTAAATTTCAATGGGTGAGTAACTGAATACTACATGTGCATCAGTACTAAAAAAAAATAGAATTAGAATGGTTGCTTGTAGCGACCCCAGATACGATCAAAGAAACGCAATACAGACAGATAAAAAATATCCGTACAGTAGCTAGTGGTTAGACTATCATTGAAAACTTGATTCAGACCAAACAATGCTCTGACATACTGCATGTCATTCAGAGAACTTAAAAAATCTGCTAATGTCTGGCTACAAATATTAGAAATTTCTGAGTGAAATATATGTGTGCATTCATAGACCAAAGGACATCTAGTTAGAATGTGTTGGGTCAAGCTAACACGAATATCACTTTGACCACATCGTCTGCAGTTGCAATCAAAATAAGATAGATAAGCAACCAGTTGCGCGGTAGCAAAGCAAGCACGTAACATTAATGGATTGCGTTTTGCAAAGTGCCAAATGGGACAAAAACTGAATTCAGTCTGTATTTCCCTGTAAATTGAAAACTGATAAGACGAGGTTCTGGCATCCCACTCGCGGACAAAGTAGTTTGAAACTTTCAAAGCCGTTAACCGCTTCCAGGCGCACTTACTAGGAAAAAGACCTGTATTTAGATAGCTCTGCAAAACGTAGTACAGATTGTATTTATGTAGTAGGCTTACAACATCAGGAAAAAAGCCATTAAAAGAGAAACCGTTTACAAAAGCGCAAAGACGCAATACAAATAGTTGCTTTACAGCACAATTTCCGTTCAAACGGCAAAGTTGTCCCAGAAATAACAATTTTCTTTTATCAATTTCAGCTTCAATAGGGAAAGCACTTAACATACCCAGCACAATATCTGTCCTGGATCGTAATTGTAAACCTTGTACGTGTTTTAGACAAAGCCGATGGGTCCGTTCCAACAGTAGCTGGTCGTTTTGTGACAGCGGGTTTAGCATTTCTGAGCCAAAGAGGGCGCGTGGAAGTACAACAGATTTATATATACGGTAACTGGTTAATGGATTTAGACCATTCCTATGAATACCGTCTTTAACAAGGCCAAAAAAAGTGGCCCGTAGTTTTCTATCGAGGCATTTAACCTCATAAGAACTTTTGTTGTATTTATTGCAGACGATTCCTAAATGATTGTACTCCTCCTTTTCCATTATTTTCATATGACCCATATACCAGTTTTGAGGGCGTTTTTTAAAGGAGTGTTTTGACTCATTAAATGTCACAATGACAGATTTCTTGGCATTATACTGATACCTCCACTGACATGCATAACGATGACAAATGTTTATCATGGACTGAAGCGATTTGCTGGACAGAGCAAGAAGAGTCATGTCGTCTGCAAAAGACGGAGCACAAAAATCTCTGTCTTGTATTCGCAGACCCAATTCGCTATTTTTTAACTGTACAATTAGAGAGTTAATGTACAAAAGATACAAAAAAGGTGACCAGACACCTCCCTGTTTTGTACCTTGCAAAACCGGAAACCAGTCTGACTGCAGACCAGAGTATAATACACAACTATACATGTTTGGATGCATAGCGATAACAGTTTTTAATAACTTCAATGAAACACCAAGTTCATGGAGCTTGAAAAATAATCCATCATGCCATACACGATCAAAGGCTTGTCTGGCATCTAAAAAGCAAGCAAACAACTTTGTATTTGCTTCATTACAAAAATGAATACTTTCCCTCAAAATAAAACTAGTCATAGCACTACTCATGTTTGGTTGAAATCCACCCTGCAGTTCATGTACAGGTGTATTGACAGTAGATTGCAGACGAGCAAGTAACACCCTTTCATACAATTTTAAAACTGAAGAGGATAATGTAATAGCTCTATAGCTATTCGGGTCGTTTTTTGGTTTCCGTCCTCCTTTGTGTAAGGTAATTATTGTGCCAAGTTTAAGAGCAACTGGAACATAAGCATAGCAAAACATCAAATCAAATAACAGAGTTAAAAAATGTTTTAAAACCAACCCTCCATGGACTAAGTGCTCGTTACAAATACGATCCATCCCAATTGTGATCACTTGTTAAATTTGCTCGTACGAAAATAGTCTAGGGGAGTGCGAGGTGGGTCGTTGAACCATTTCCCAAACGACAAATTTTGGACTGGTCCAAATTGAAAGAGTTTGCAGACGACAATTTTAAATTTGATGAAAATAGCAGAAAGTTATCAAAAAGGGTAGAAAACACTGTGGGAAAAGGAGAAATTGCTCGTTACGAGCAATTTCTCCTTTTCCCACAGTTTTTTCAAAAGACTTGTACTGCAGACACGTGAAAACCAGGGCTTGTTTGGGAAAGGGTTAAGCAAGTGGGCGTATAGGCTCCAAATAAAATCAAAGCACTGAAGGTAATGAATTCTCTGTTTGAACTCATGCCGAGTCTTACCCTGAATTCATAGTACTCTCTCTCTCTCTCTCTCTCTTGTTGTTTCTCTTTTTCTCAGTCTCTGTCTCTCTCTGTCTCATCTCTCTGTCTCTCTGATTGTTTTATTTTGAAGCTATTTTTCACATGTATTTGTCAAGAGTATGATTGTAAAAATGCTGTTTACTTTGTATATGTCTAAATGTCTTTTGGACAACGAGAACTCAAGAAATTTAGCAAAGTTTGCTCAGTTAATTCATGGTTACCCGCAAACCCATTCTTTTTCATCTTGCACCAAATCCGTTCTAAAAGGTCATGACAACAGGAGAAACAGTTTTTAACAAGAGATTTCTCCATTGGAAAATATCTCCACATGCTCTTATTTGTCAAATCCTACTCCATGTTGGTTGTCCCAGCCTTCTGGGAACTTTTTCAAAGTCGCTTGCTGCAAACTTGTTTTCTGAGGTAATGATTTCATGTTTTAGCTCTTTACCAAACGACAAAATTTTGGACTCAACCGAATTAAAAGCATTTGTAGACGATAAATTAAATATAGTTGAAATTAAGATTTTTGTCTTTGATAGGGTAAAAAATATTGTGGGAAAAGGAGAAAATGCTGGTAACCAGCATTTTCTCCTTTTCCCACAATGTTTTCAAAAGCCTTCTTCGTCAGGATCGTTGAAACCAGGGACTGTCCGGTAAAGGATTAATAGATACCATTCTAACCATCCCTTATGTCATTAAATCTAGAGCTTTGCTCAACTTTAGAATGCCCTGCGTTTTTTCCTCGGTTTCACCCAAACCGTGGTCATCTTTTGCTTAGGTTATCTGTCTTTCTGCGTATATATGCTGAAAGCGGATACACAGTATTCGACATAGTGAAAAAAAGCCGTCATTACAATCAACGCAACAAGTTGGCTTCTTTAAAAAAGAAGCCAGGAGAGGTCAGCATCAATGTTTTCCAATAGCTTATCCCTTTTAATTTCAATAGATTTTGGTACATGTAAACAAATACTAAGTAAGGCATTGTATGATTGCCGCTGTGTAAAAAGGAGGAACTTCTTATGCATTACATGACAAACACGTGACCTTCATCACACGTTTTTAAGTTGAGTGATCTTTTCCGGCGGTGTTCTCTTTTTTAACGAAATTATTTTTTTGTGTATTTGTAGCTTTATTTGTTTAATGAAAAATTACAACTGGAAATGTCATTTGCAATCAAATCAATATAACAAATCCTTTTTGAAATCCGTCATATAAAAACAAAAAACGTCTATTTCCTATTTCAGTTTTTTGAATTTCGGTTTGTTTATAAAATCATGACGAAACAGACTGTATATCAGAACAATTCCGCAGAAAATCATGGAATAGGCAGCAATTTCTGAGGCAGTCTGCCTTTTAAACTCACCACTGTTGGAGAGGTCTGATGACCTCTCCAATTAAAGCACCATGCAGGTGGGATGAACTGATCCCCGTTGTAGATATACCTATATACCCTTGCTTTATCAGGGGAGGTAACCAATGTAGGAGATGGGATTGTTTGCATTTGATGAAAAAAAAAAAAAACGGCTTGAGGCTTTCATGCTCTTAGCTCTTTACCAGACAGCAGCATTTTTAAGTTGTGCATGTTGAAAGCGTTTTCAGAGGACAAACTGATAGTCGTTTAACTGATCGATTTTTTCTTTGAACTAGTAGAAAACATAATTCGAAAAGATAAAAATGCTGGAAACAGCATGCTTTTCTTCATTAAAACTTGTTTCGCATTTTCCAAAGGGTCACTTAAACACGGTATTGTTTGGTAAAAGGTTAAACAGAATAGATCTACGAGTCAAAGTCCCAAACGGCTCGATAGATATAGTAACACTGTTGCACTAAAGGACACATCAGAAAACTGATTTATAGAAATAACAGGCGCAATGGGAAATGGGGGTTTCATGCTTCTCCGTGATCCATTATACTTATAGCAAGTTATCAAAAAATTCTTGAACCAATTTTGTCTAACAACCAATTGAATCATGAGGTAGACTTATCCTGTGACACGCAGAAAATTGACAAAGAGCAAAAATCGACCCAGGCTAGCTTGCTCGTACTACGCAGTCTGACCCGAATCGATACTTCATGCAGATGCATTAAAATTCCTTTTCACAGAGCATGGCTCGAGCGAAAAGAAAAAAAAAAGTAAACTTACAGTTACATCCCATTCTGGGTATTGATCTAGATCAACCGACGCTACTCGTTTGACGTATTCTCTCACGTGACCGTCTGTCATCTTGGTCATGTGACTTCCTCTGTGGCAATAATTGTCTGACGACACTACGCATGCAACTTTCTCATTTCGTTGTCAAGAAGCACTGTCGAGTCTGACGTTTTTTTTATTTGAACACTTCTCCTATAAGTGAATTCTGCTGTATTTGTTCTCGCATTGTATGTGTTATCTTAGTCTGAAAAAGAGATTTAAAAATGATAACAGTACAAACATTGTTGGGTAAAAAAGCCTGCTTTATTTTTTAGGGCCTTATGGTCAAACATTAATAAAGAGCTCTTTCGACATTCAGAATGTTGTTTATAACGTGGATGTTTACCAACTTTACCAAAACATCTTTCCAACAACGACCCAGAGGCACCGTCTGTAACGCATCAGGCTTAGAACAAAGGTTTGCGACTCACGTACTTGACATGCAGTCAAATTTATGTCCAATACTTTAAGATGGTAATTGTGACAGGAACTACGAGTTCCCCTCTCTCATCAGCTGAGCTTAGCTTTGTTTTGACTTTTGTCATATTTTTTGTTTTGTAGTAAAACCCCTAATGTTGACATAGCTACCAAGAATAAACTATATTTCAGCCATGTTCTAGCAGAAGGAGGCTTAATGCATCTCTGTAATCCATTATACCAACCAAGCCTTTATACAATGATGGATCCGTGAAATCCATTTTGTCTAACAACCGACGGGATCTGGAAATTTGACATGCAAAAATTTACAAATAACAAAAAGATTCGACCCATCTCAGCCTGTGCGGATGACGCAGGCTGACATGGGTCGATACTTTTTGCAGATGCAACAAGCCCCCTTTTCACAGAGCATGGCTCATTTTCTATTTTTCCCCCAAACATAATTTGAATATTGAAATCTTAAGTTTTAATTAACAAATATCTCAATACGCCTCTTTTAACCTTTCAGCGCCCAAGACAAAAACAGGGATATTTTGGATAGCACAGATCAATATCAGATTGCACAGAACGTGTAGCCTGATCTTGATATATAACATGCGTTTGTTTAGTCAAGCCGGAAAGACAAAAAATCTTTCTGACTGACGATGAATTCTATCATCATCATCATCATCATCCACAGCAATAACAAAACAACAACAACAACCCTAAATTACACATTTTGCGAAAAAGTTAACTTTTTAGTTTACATGTATTTTAGACTGGTTTTGATATCGAAAGCATTTTCAGACGACAATTAAATGTGATTGAAAGAATATTATATGTCTTTTATAGAATTTAAAAAAAAAAAAAACATTTTTGGAAAAGAAAAAAATTCTGGTTCCCAGCAATTTTTCTCCTTTTCCGACAATGTTTCTTTCAAAAGATGTCCTCTTTGGGGTCGTCAAGCACGGAACTGTGTGGTAAAGAGTTAAAGTGTTTACATACAGATTAGTGTCTTGGCGAACAGTTAACGGAATTAAAGTCCATTTCTTTAAAATAAGTGACTCAATTTGTATCATGTAGTATATCACTATACTTATGTCGTTAGATACAGGAACAACTATAGAAGATTATTTACATGGAGTCAAATCGATTGTTCAATTCAACATATCATTTAGTATGTACTTTGTTTTCCAAATAACTAGAAATGCTGGAATACAGTGGTAAAATATTGATTAGGATAGTATACTTTGAAACCAAGTTATGTAAATAGTCCATGAACAAAATTAAACGAGTTTCGATCTGTTAATATAAAATCTTATTCCTAAAATGAGCCATGCTCTATGAAGAGGGGGTTTAATGCACCTGGAAAAAAGGTACCGTTCCATGTCAGCCTGCACAGTCCGCGCAGGCTGACCTGGGTCAACACTCTTTGGTAATGGTAAATTTTCTAAATGTCAAAGGACCAGTATTCCTGGGTCCGTATTCACCAACCATTTTTAAGAACGTTCTTAGTCTTGATCTCTAGATTTTTCTATATTTGAAAGTAACACAACTTCTCATTGGCTAAACCAGTTGGTTTAGCCAATCAGAAGTTGTGTTACTTTCAAATTTGGAAAATCTTTGAAAATAAGACTAAGAATGTTCTCAAGAATGGTTGGTGAATACGGACCCTGGTGATTCAGTAGGTAGTAAAGCAGAATGAATTTTGTGATTTTATGGATCTATAATTATATGATGACTTGCTTGGTATAATGCATCACGAAGAAGATGATAACTTGCTTGGTATAATGTATCACTAAGACACGTTATACCTCTTTTACCAGGGCGCCGCTTAAAATATACTCTAGTTTGGAAAAGTTTAGAATATTCAGTCTAGGTGTGTATTCACTACCCGTTGTTTATCATTATTATTATTAATGGTGTTGTTCTTGTTGTCCTTGTTATTGAGAAAACGAAAAAAAGAAAATTTAGAAAATTATCACATGCTTGACTCAAATACCAGTATTTCATTAAAAAAAAAAAAAAAAAAATGAAGAAAAGATCCAAATACAAGAAATGTAACTTTACGTTAGTAACGTGGGATTGAAAATCGAAGTCCATAAATGGATTCTAAGAATATGATTATTATGCTTGACATCGTACTGTAATGCAGTTGTTGTTCATATTTATGTGACAGTCTTGTCAACAAGAATTTTACACAAAATAGAATACTTGCCAACACAGAGACATACCGGTATATTAACCATGCAAATGCCAAGCACAACTGTTAGCTTTTGTGGAAAGTGTAGATCATGGCCAGATGTTCTGTTGGATCCATCTGTCCGTTATTTTGTGTAATATTCAAACCGAATGAGCTTATAAATAGAATGATATCTTTCTTTTTTTTTTTTTGAGGGAGATGTGGGTTGGAAAAGAGGTGGAAACAGTTAAAAGCCTTTAAAACACAACCTCGTGTTTAAAACGATGATGATGAAAAGGGCTTATAAAAATAAAAAAAAAAAAAAAAAAAATGATAACAAGCATTTTCTCAATTTCCCACAATGTTTTCGATCCTTTAAAGATAATTGATTTAAGTTACATTCAATTTTGTTGCCTGCAGTTGCCTTTATTCTGGATGAGTCAAAACTTTTTTAGCCTGATGAAGAGTTCAGAGTAAAATTTGAGGATTTTGCTACATTTATCCCTTGCAGTAGCTTTGTGACGTCATTTCATACCATAAAGCTTCCCTAAATTGATAGTTAGAAGGGGAGTCTTGCGGGAATAGCAATTTTAAAGTGATCATTAGGCTACCAAAAATAACATCAGAGGTAAATGTATACGGAATGAGCTGTTATGATTTTGATCCGAAAATAACCACATTGTACAGTCTGGTATATAGAATTTCCCGTTTTCTGGCGTTAAAGAAATATAAACGAAGCAAATTCTTAAAATGTAATATTTCTCCATATTTATTTAGATACATAACAATTTTATTTCTATATTATAGCCTTTCAATCCGTATGAAACAGTCTTTCCTTTGTTCTCGTAGAAAGAGTAAGCGCGGACGTTAGAGAAAGCACCTTTGCTTTCACAACGAGCGTTTTCGTTCTTTCTTGTCGAAACAGGGATCGTGTCTCATCATCATCTATAAATTTTACCCTCGCTCGAGCAGCTAGTGGGTTTTCTTCTCCATGATTTTGGGCTCTCTTCTTATGGCTAGCATTGTGGGAAAAATAGCATATTGCTCGTCACAAGCAGTTGTTCCTTTTCCTCGAAATGTTCTCTATCGATTTCAAAGCAACTCCCTTTCCCTATCTTTCTCCTTTCTGTAATCTGTTTTATATTTTTGTTAATCTCAAAAGCCATATTTACCCTTTTTATGCCCTGGATGTCTATAACTCTAAATGAAAATGTGGAAAGAGTCATTTGCTTGTGAGAAGCAAATGATCATGCTCCTTTTCCCATAGAGTTCTCCATACAATCTAGCACACTTTCCTTTCCTTTTAGTGTGTCTCATTTACGTCAGTTCTGACTGTTTGGTTTATCTAAAATTAGCTCTAAAAGTAATGGGTCATAACACACATCAGGATTACGCTGTGACATATTTCTAGATAAATCTGCCCCAACTTAACTCTTTACTGTCATCTCAACGAACTCTTTTTCTCCCGAGGTCATAAAGTTCCACTGCAAGATAAAATTTGCCAAAATATAGCGCCAGGTAGGAAATATGTAGATGCAAGATCAGGCTGCACGTTCTGTGCAGTCCGATCTTTATCAACGTTGTCTGTTAAAGCTATCTAAGACGCCCTTGGCGGAGAAAGAGTTAAATCTTTATTAACTGGATTCCGGTGGTATGCAAAGATCATGTTAACATCGTTTAGAATCCGACGCTTGGAACCCACTAGGGATTCATTTGCCAGTTTCTTTCACAGATTGGGCTGGGAAAAAGACATCAAAAGTGGCAAGTTGATTAATTAAAACACCTAGACCGTTCCGAGATGTAATCCATTCTGAGATTTGGAAGAAAAAAGGGCTCAATAATGATCTAACTGGAGAAATGATGGCTGATTTTTGCGTGTTTACCTTCGTGTCTGTAAAATATAAGACGAGCCAATGTAGATTTCTTTTCACATAACGTGGACCTCGTCTGCTCATATGTCATTTTGATAGAAATAAATAAATAAATAAATAAATAAATAAATAAATAAATCGTAGAATATTAAATTCAAAATGAAAGGCAGTTGGAAAAGTGACTTTTGACAATGTGGAGAAAGTATGATTTATAATTATGAAGATTTATCGCATAACCTACCTTGATTTTAGTGTAATATAACCATCGAGCATTTTATTAACCTACACACGTTTGAGCAAAGATTTTGTGACGTCATAGGAGCATCATGTGACGCCTTTTGTCAAGACATTGTATTCTTGATCATTTGTTCTACATAATAAGAACAAGTAAAATCATATGTGAGCCTCTTTGGAACTATTTCAATTCCGAAGGCCTATTAATGTTAGAGCAGTAAGTCGGTCTCATTAATAAATATGAGCTATGCTCTGTGAATAGGGGGCTTAATGCATATGCGAAAAGTATCGACCCAGGTCAGCCTGCGCAGTCCGCGCAGGCTGACCTGGGCACAAACTTTTCGCTTTTGGTCAATTTTCTGTATGTCCAAGGACCAGTCTACCTCATAATTCAGTTGGTTGTTAGACAAAATGGATTTTATGGATCCAAAATTATGTGATTACTTGCTTGATATCATGGATCACGGGGATGTATTAAGGCCCTTTTTTTGCCAGAGCATGGCTGATATGTAGGTTTATCGTAGTGATCTCATATATATTTTTATTAGTCTTCCGACAGGGTTATGTAATAAAAAAGAATCTGACATACGTTGACTTTTAAGATGAAATCTATTTTATTCAAATAAAATTATTATCGTACTAGCTTAATAACGTTTTTTACAAACTATAACATTCTATCTCGTATAATATCATTAAACTTATTTAATATCATTCCAACGCCAACTTATATCAGATCCTGTATTCATATGCATAGCTCTATCATATGTGAGTAGAAATTACTACTTTAATTCTTAAGCTGATTGATAAAAAAAAAAAAAAAAAAAAATCTCAGCCAATTGTATGAAATCAAAAGTTGTGATTTCAAAGTTTTTCACCCCAGAAAAATCTCACTTAAAATGACAGAATCGATCTAAAGACCAGGCTGCGCAGTCTTAGCATTCTGTTTTTTTTTTTACCTGAAAGTGTCGGGCCTAGCTGGTTGATACTAAACCCCTATCCTGCCAAATAAGTTAAAAGGAAAGTTCCAAGCCGATAGTAAAAAAAAAAAAACAGAATAACGCAATTTTAAACTCATATTTTGGAGAAATATATCTCCTTATCGGACGGTGTAGATCCAAGATCAGACTGCACGTTCTGTGCAGTCTGATCTTGATCTACATTGTCCGCAAAAGGTACTTGAGTTCCGCTTAGAAGCCTGAGAGTTAAGATTTGGTAGCATCTTTGATTGAGGCAAAAATTTCGGTTCGCAGCAGTTCTTCTCTCTGAGTGCTTATCATATTCCAGTCAAGCACTGTCTTTTTAACTTTTTTAATATACTCCTGAGATTTTTGGCTAAATTGGTGGTCTTGTTTCAAGTATTTTCTCCTTTTTTCTCCGAAGTTTTCTACCAATTAAAAGAGAAATTACATCATCTAAGTCACACTCTATGTGTTGTTTTTAAAGTGCTTTCAATTTGGACAAGTCACGTTCTAATATTTTTGTCAGCTGATAGGTAACGATTCAACCCTTAGAGCGCCGAATACTCCTAATGGACATTTCGAGTTTAGAAATTAAACCAGTATAAGTGTATACATTTTAAATATTAGGTTTGTTTAAATGTCTCAGACAGCGTAGGTCAAAGATCAGATTGAACGTTCTGTGAAGGCTGATCTTTATCTACACTGACCGTAAAAGGAAATAAAATTGTTAAAAGGTCTTTATGTCTTAAATCTGATTACAGTCTTGTTTGGAATTATCGGAGGCTGAAACTTAATATTACAGAGAAAACGAGACGCTTATTTATTATTTAAATCCTCATTAATTTTGAGAAATTTCATAACCTCCTTTAGACGAAGTTTTCCCAGTAATTACCGGCTTGAAGGAGCGTGGATAAACTATTACTGCTACGCTAAATTGCTTTTGATAAGGCGAAATAGGAATTATTGATCTAGGGAACCAGTCTGGTGGAAGTTTACTTCCGGTAAATTACAAGATTTCTCACAAAATTCGATCACTCTTCTTTCGAACACTGGGAAAAAATAAATAATGTAAACTCTTTGTTTATTCCTAAATCCTACAATAGAATAAAAATGATTTAAATATACAGGGATAAATTGAATGTATCAGTATAATTTGAATACACATTGATCATTTTAATAAACATGGATATTAATGGATAATTCTAATATACGGGGATAATTTTAATATACAGGGATGCCTTAAATGTTGAGGTATTATCTTAATACACATAAATTAGTTTGATATACGGGGAATATTTGAATTTACATGTATTGTATAAATATAAAAAGCATTATTTGAATATAAAGGATTAACAAGGTTAATTTGATTATGCAGGGATCATTTGATATATAGGGATGATTTGAATGTACAGGCCTTTATTGATGTACGGAGATTATTTGTATATTCAAGGATAAATTACAATATATACGGAGATTATTTGAATGTATAGTGTAGACCAAAAAAGTTCCACATTTTAATAGGCTTCTCGTACATTATTCTGAAAAACAAACCTTTACCAAAAAAAAGAAAAGATTCGTTCATATTCAAAGCATTCGTGATTGAGAAAATAAGTGTAATTCAAATTATTCCTACATGATTTGTAGTCTGCGTAATGTTTTCAATAGTGGCCAGTTTAAATGTTATCGTCTGATGAACAACTATAAAGATAGGCCGTGGGCGCATGATATTGTAATATCCAAGCAGTTGCAAAAGCATAGAACTCCAAAATACCAAAATAACTTGTTTTTTTTTTGGGGGGGGGGGTGCAGTAATTGAATTCCCCAAGCGCGACGCGACATCAAATACGTTTGCATCGTCTTTGATACTTGCCATTTATCCGTCAAACTGTTGCCTCCAAGTCTGATAACCATCAAAATATCATTTCATATCGGTCACGTGGGCTGGCCATTGCCAAAAAAAAAAAAACACGAAAATTGGATTTTCTGCCACTATCGAATAATCTCGCAAGAAAGTTTCCCATTCAATTTTTCATGCTTTAGATCTTTCCCTGATTAACTCTGTACAAAATGACAACATTTTATACACGTCAATACTGAAAGCATCTGTAAACAACAAATTAGATTTGGTCCATACACTGGTACTACTCTTTGAAAGGGTTGGAAACATCGTGGGAAAAGAAGAAATGCTGGTGACCAGCATTTTCTCCTTTTCCCACGTTGTTTTCCAAAGCCTTCTTCCTATCGGTCATAAAACCACGCACTCGTCAGGTAAAGAGTCAATCCACTCTTGGAAGGTTTCTAGATAAATACGCTTGATCTACTCGCCAGTGGTACCCTTTGCTGTTGACAGGTTTGATACAGTGAGGACTTTTATCCTCGTGATTTGAAATAAAAAGGAGAACTAAACTCTGTTTGGTATTATTGTATTTTATTCTAAAAGACTCTGTTTTGGTTTGTGGTGAAGCAAGCATTGGGGTTCGACTACTTCTGGAGGCACAGGTCTCGGATAGGCGTTAGATATTCTTTGGCACGTCGTTGCAGAAACCAAGACTGGTACATGTTGTCATGAAACCTATGAAATGCGTGAGAA
The DNA here is from genome assembly GCA_945859785.2 of Tridacna gigas. Taxonomy (NCBI): domain Eukaryota; kingdom Metazoa; phylum Mollusca; class Bivalvia; order Cardiida; family Cardiidae; genus Tridacna; species Tridacna gigas. Next base: position 51,360,961 of record OX244030.2, read on the forward strand.
AGTAAACCGTTGTCGTGATATGATTAAAAAAATTTTGTTGAAAGCCGTGTAAAATACCATCTAAGCACATTTATATTACGAAGCTATATCTATTTACTTTATTACCGGAGAAGTTGATGGCAATCAGGTCTTGACTGCATTCGCGGAGATGGAAAATGTTCACTAATTTTTTGATGAACTTTACAAGCTTCTGCTTCCCATCTACCCCTTTCTACAAATGTTGTGATTGAAAATCATAAAAGAAATAGAGGATAATTGTCTGTTTTAGGTGTATGATCGAAATTTCTTTCATCGAGTGAAAAGCAAAGGCTATATTTTCACGAGTGGCGAAGAAACGAGTGAAAATATATGGCATTTGCTTTTCACGAGATGAAAGAAATTTAGATCATATACTGAAACAAACAGTTATCTTTTTCTATTTCTTTTATGTTCTTCACTTTAACCTTTCCGTTCACGACTAACTTTTTGCTCATCGTGAAAAATATAGGTGACATAGCCTATTCAATGTAGTCGGATATGGACTAGCTGTATAAATGACGTCCTGAGTGATGTTGACAATGTCATAAATCGTGACATTCACCCGCTAAAAATTCATTCATGTTCTATAAATATCCTCGGCATGTCAAAAAGATAAAAGTTATAACAGTCACCGGTGAATTATAACATTCATTCTATAAACTACTGAAAAGCATAAAAGAAAATGATTTCTAACTTTCTTGTCTTCTGGACGTGTTTGAGATGAGCATTGTTCGACGTCAAATGCGATGTCATTTTATACTTCATTCAGAGGAGCAAACCATTCTGTATTTGTGGAAATTATCATGTACATTTATAGTTTTGCACATTCTGTCCTATAATCCGCTAGATATTGTTATGTAATAAAAAGAACCCTCATATTCATCGGCCTTTGAAATAAAGTTTATTAAACTCGTCTACAAAAATGTTATTAAGCTCGCGCGAGTCTCGATCAATGGCATTTTTGTAGGCTCGTTAATGAAAATGTTTATCTTAACTGATAAACTTACGTCAGATTCCATGTTGTTCACTGACTCCTGAAATAAACTTTCAGCTTGTGTAGCAGATGAGGTCAAGATCAGACTACATCGAATGATCCTTAGTCTACAATGTCAGAAAATCTTCCTCTTGCACTGTCTGCAAATCCGAAATTGGCAACATGGTCAAACCTGTTTTTTGAGACAATCATCACTAAGCAACCGACTGCTTTAACCATTTACTAAACAATCCGGAATATTAACGACCCTTATGTGGAATCCTTTTGAAAACATTGTAGGAAAAGGAAAAAAAATGGTGTTGACCTGTATTTTCTCCTTTGCCCACGATTTATTTCACTTTTTTCTTGGGTCGAATCCCTTCCATTTGAAGAAAAATTTAATTTGATGTCTGCAAAAGCTTTATTTAGAGTCGGACAGGTCCAAAAATTTGTCGTATGGTAAAGAGTTAAGGGACAACTGTCTGAGTCTACACATCATCATCATCATCATCATCATCATCAATAATTATCAGTAGTAGTAGTAGTAATCCACTTATTTTGATTTGCAATTTACTCCACCAAACGAAAAACTGCTTGACTCGTCCCGAGTGAACGCAATTTCAGAAAACTTAAACATGAATCAAGTGACGGAATTTGTCTTTGGACACACAGAAAACTGTGGGGAAAAACCAGTTTGCCTAAATTTTCTCCGTTTCCATCAGACTTATAAAAAACACTTCCTTTTCGTGGTGGTGGGTTTGATTGGTAAAAGAATTAGAAGCCCACATGCTTTAAGAGACCACTTATAAAACTTCTCTTAGATGGCCTCCAAATGCAGGTTTGATTCATATTTGGGTCTGATATCCAGTTCATTTAATTTATTATCTAAGAGATAAAGGAATCCATTCCAGCGATAAAAGATACTTCGTCATCTGAAATCTTAACAGACCCCAGTCTTTTTTATTGATTGCGAATGTCTACAGCCTTGCACTTCGGTACATTTCAACAAATACGGCCATTTATCATAGAGAAATGAATGATGATCAAACCTAACTATATGGAAACGTCATTTCCGCTTCCGGTTTGCAGTAATATATTGCTTTTTATAAGGCGTAACTTCCGATAACAGCGTGGTGAAAATATCGCACAGAAACCTCGTACTTTGGGTTCTGAAATACGCCTCGCTGGAATTCTCAGTGTGTTCGGAAAAACTGACATTCAATCAACTCATTGAATCATACGTATCTAAGAACTATTGTTGTTTATTTAATATATAGAAATAAGGCCCACACATCCAATTTAGTTAATTAATTTCGATCTCAATCGATATAATTTATTCGTTCTTTTTTCTGTACATATGAGTCAGCCTGGGTCAGCAGATTGCGCAGACTGACCTGAGTCGATACTTTTCGCAGATGCATTAAGCCCCCTTTTCACAGAGCATGGCTCATATATTTTGGATTGCGTTAACTCTTTACCAAACGACAAAATTCTAGACTTGTCCAATTTGAAAGCATTTACAGACGACAAATCAAACATGGCGTAAATGTTTTTTTAGAAAGGGTAGAAGACGTGCGAAATTGAGATGAATGCTCTTTACAAGCATTTTTTTTCATTTTCCACAATGTTTTCAAAAGCCTTCTTCCACAAGGTTGTTAAAACTCTGCACTGTGCGGTAAAGGACTATAAGAAATAAAGAAAGGCAGAAATAATCGCCCCAATAATTCTTAACCTCTAGGCAGCTAAACGCAATTCATTGACCTTTTGCGGACAGTGTAGATCAAGATCAGACAGCACACAACGTGCAGTCTGATCTTGAATCTACACTGTCCAATAAGGAGATACTTTTTTCTTAAAAATAAGATTGAAATAGCATTATTGTGGTTTTTACTACCGACTTGAACATTCATTTCACTTATTAAGCAGGATAAGGGTTCATAGTCATGACCTCTGTCGACGGCTAAAATTACAATCCATTGAAACTTAGAAAGATATTAGAAAGATTTTCGATAGACTTTACTTCAACAGCGAACGATAACGATCAAAGATCAGACTGCAACTTCTGTGCAGTCTGGTCATGACCTATGCCATCCATCAAAGCCTATGGCGCTGAAAAGGTAAATGAAGAGAGGGTGAAGTTTTCTATTTATTATTATTATTTTTATAATAAAAAGGAAAGTATTTTTCATTTCGTTGTAGTCTGGGTGCGCGTTCTCCTAAACAATTCGCCAGTTACTCATTATGATGAAGATTAATGCATGATATTTGGTAGGATAAAAAAAAAAAAATTAAATAGATAACTAAGATAACAAAACACTAAAAGTTTGGACGAAATATCTGTTATGAAAAAACAGCCTGCCCTCGAAAATTCAGCCAATGATATTTTTTAATGTTGTTCCTATGACGTCATCATCAGTGTAGCAACACGCATGTAATCACTTTGATTAATGTTTTTGCGTACCGAAATACTAAACCCCATCTATTTATGTCTCCATCCATAGTTATAATTAGATCGATGTTGTAATATAGAAAAAATCTAAAGTATTTTCATCACGACCACCAAGATTTAAGGCCCAGTATCATATATTTGTCAAAACTTATATCTTTTAGACTAATTTTCTTTTAAAACATCCTTTATGTCACATTTTACCCTCTTTAATTTCGTTGGAAACATATGTACATTTGAAATCAGGTTTTTAAAATATAATATCGACTAATACACGCTATGGCAAGCGTTTTAGAGAAGTGGACACATTTCGATGACAGCACGCACTCAGAACACAGCGATACAAATTTTAGAGATAGACATACAAAATAAACATGAACCATGTTCTGTGATAAGGGGGCTTAATGCTCCCGCAAAAAGCATCGATCCAGAGTAGCCTGTGCGGATTGCGCAGGCTGACCTGAATAGAAACATTTTGTTTTTGGTAAATTTTCTGCACGTCAAAGGACCATTCTTTCTCATGATTCAGTCGGTTGTTAGACAAAATGGATTTTATGTGATGACTTATGTGGAAAAATACTTCAGAGAAGCCTTTTTTTTTTTGCCAGAGCATGGCTCACGCGTTTTTACTGTTCAACTTTTAAATCTACTTCGTTGTTCAGAATCTTGTGGTCTCTTATTTTTCAAAACTGAGTTGCTTTGGTTTGAATTACTGTGCCTGGTTCAAATTTAATTTTCCGTTCTTTTCTTGTCAAAACCAAATCAGCTGGTGGGGGAGGGCGTTACTACCGAGGGATGGAGGTTTGGAGACTTTATGTGAAGATAAGAAAAATAAATAAAATAAATGAAATATTGATCAGTTTATTCAAAACTCTACAAATTATACAAAAGGTTAAAATACAACAAGGTTCTACATTCAACGGCAATTCACATACTCTCGTATTCCATTACCTCCTGAAACGAATTTGCAGCAGACGGCTTTTAAAAAAATCCTTGTAAAACATGAATAACCGACAGAAATTTATCCATTACCACACTATCCCGAGTTGTGATGACTCCGAGAAAAAAGTTTTTTGAAAACATCGTGGTAAAAGGAGAAAATGCTTGTAACAAGTATTTTCTCCTTTTCCCACCATGTTTTCTAACCTTTGAGAAACAGATCCAATCATCTGATCCACATTTAATTTGTCTTCTGCAAATGCTTTCAATTTGGATCGGTCTAATATATTGTCGTTTGGTAAAGAGTTAGGGTTAAATACCTGATCGCACATGAAAATAATGTGACAAAAGGAGAATAAGATGCCATTTCTCCTTTTGCTACAGTGTTTTCAAAAATTGTGTGCTGATGAAAGAAAATAGCCGTAAGCAGGTAGGAATGTGTTCTTGTACAAGAAATAAAGTAACAAAGCACTAGGTTTAAGTGAAAAATGGGGTAAAACGATATTATGCAATTACAGTACAACCTGATTTAGTGGCAAGCAATCTGTATTAAGCAGGCATGTATTGAGGTTCCTGAACAAATTTTTTAATTCAATTTTGCAATTTTGATACATATTGGATCAAACACGTCCCTACTGGTGCAATATCTCCTTCAGAGGACAGTTTCGAAAACATAGTGACAAATGTGGGAAAATCGTTCGGGTCCAGCCAGGTCCTCTTTGCAAGATTTGAGCCATGCTCTGGCAAAAGGGGGCTTAATGCATTTCCCTGATCCATGATACCAATCAAGCCACCACATAATTATGGATCCATAATATCCACTTTTTTAACAACCAATTGAATCATGAGGTAGACTGGTTCTTTGACACGTAGAAAATTGACTAACAGCGAAAAGTTTCGGCCTAGGTCAGCCTGCGCGGACTGCGCAGGCTGACCTGAGTCGATACTTTTCGCAGATGCATTAAGCTCCCTTTTCACAGAGCACGGCTCATTTTTTTTCCCAGATTTGTTCATGTAAAGAAAAAACTCCATTTCACGTCTATAATTCTTACTTTACCGGGCGGGTTTCAAATCTGGCTGTCCGTTTGAAAGGTTCATATAATAGCTTGAATGCATTACTAATCTAAACTGTAAATTTTTCGATTTATTTCTTTTAATTATTATTATTTTTTGATAAATTTATGAGCTATGCTCTGTGAAAAGGAGGCTTAATGCATTTGCAAAAAATGTCGACCCAGGAAAGCCTGCGCAGACCTCGCAGGCTGACCTGGGCCGAAACTTTCTGCTTTTCGACAATTTTCTACATGTTAAAAGACCACTGCACCTCATGATTCAGTAGGTTGTTATACAAAACGGATTTTAGGGGTTTATAATATTGTGATGACTTGCTTGGTATCATGCATCAATGAGATACATTAAGCCCCCTTTTGCCGGTGTATGGCCCATATATACCTTCACATTTTCCAGCTCTAATAAATGCACTGCAAGAGGAAAAAATCAGACTCGGCAGAAAAAATAAATAATGTTTCTACACACTTGTATCAAATACGTTCCTAAACATGGTATGATGACGTAACCCGCGTGCAGACTTTCTCAGTTTGGTTCCGGATTTGATTGTTCAATATACATATATATTCATCCAGTATTCTTAAAACAAAGGTCACCATCCACAAAACCAGTATTTGTTCTAAGATCTTACCGTTTTGGAATAAAATTGCCAATAATAGTAATAATGTGTTGTTTTAGTTTGTCGGTATATTAAAAAAAAGGAATGATAAAAGGAATATCATGTTTCAGTTACCAAATTTTACAACGCAGGTCAATGAACATGCCAGCCCCAGCAAAGTTACTAAGACATAATAATATCACGGGTATTTCTATCTTTTTTTTTCTGAAAAGCTAAACAAAGTGAAAAATATATCGACTGTGCAACAGTCTTGTGTCAGGTCCAGTGTCAAATAAAAAAAAAAGGCCTGTGAAAAGAATTTAGGTTGCCGAGCCAAAACATGGAAAAAAGTATTGTACCTTCAGAATGCAAAAGCAACTCATGTTTTTTTTTTTATGTCAGTGTAGGTAAAGATCAGACAACACAAAACGTAAACTCTGGCCTAGTCCCTTAGCTCGAGATGTTTTGTCGTTAAAAAAAAAAGAGTTTTGGTGATGTATGCAGATTTTTTTTCTGGGGAATGGAAATTTTGGTTGGATGGTGGTTGTGAACGTTCGAGGTTGATATAATTTCTTTATATACTAAGAGATTAATATAATTTCTTTATATACTAAGAGACTACTAAGAGATTACCCTTTAACAGCATCCGGTTACTTTTACTGACGGTGTAAGTTAAGATAACACTGAACAGCTTATTTCTTTGTTTGCCAGGGTTCTGTTTAATGCCGTTTTCAACATTATTTCAGCTACATCGCAGTGGGCATTGACTCTATCCATGCCTTCATTGAGTTCAACATTATTTCGCATAAAATTATTTCCAAGCCACTAGCTGCTTTCCCTCATAAACACCGTCGAAACAACATTCAACGGTATGAACTTTCATAAATCCTAGAAAAGAATTTGATAGTGCTGGGCAATCAAACCAGCAAGCCATTGGGTTTCAAGCCCTGTACGCAACCGACTGGGCTACTGAGCTCACTGCCATATGTTACATTTACTGGCGGAGTGGAGTAAGATCAGACTGATCATAGCGTGTTGAATAAAGATACTTTCATTTGCAAAAGTACTGTGTTGTAACTGGTAAGACCTGGGAAAATGTCGAATTCGATTGTTTAGCAATCTGGATCTAATTTATTGCTCCTGAAACAAGTGTGCGGTAACTTTGTAAGCATTGTTGTAAAATACAAATAGCTAGCATTTGTTAACCTCTTACCACACAATTGCGAGTTCAAACGAACTTGACAAAGAAAGCTGTTGAAAACATTGTGGGTCAAGGATAAAATGCTGGTATCCAGTATTTTTAATTTTTTTCCCACAGTACCCTTTCGAAACCAAATTTTATCATTTGAGCAACATTTAATTTGTCGGTTGCGAATCCTATCAATACGTCTCTAAAATGTTGTCATGTGGTAAAGGGTTAACACTCCACCAAGCAATCGCGTGTTATAAGTATGGTGGCATATTTCTGCCACAAGATACGAGATAACTATCGGAATACTATTGGAAAACTATCGCGATTAATCAAAATTTTATCTAGATAGTGAAATGTTGTAAAAAAAAAAACAACATTGGAATAAACTCTATTGTCTAGAAAATTTTAAATTGATCATTAAATATTTTAACGCAAAATTTCTCATTCGTGCACGAAGCTGACATTCGAGATAAAATCATCGCTGTAGTTCTATCCGTTTCTCGATACCTATTAGTAGAAAAATCACCATTTGGATAAACTCGATAGTTTTTTGCTTTACAAGATGGCGGTAAGTTAAAATCCGAACCATTTACAATTTGGTAAATTTTTGCTACACATGAAATGAACTGAAGTAATTTAAACGCAAAAACGACTCGAAGTGCTTCTTGCGAACGACTTTAAAACGTTCAATGAGTATATGGTTGGAGACGAAGATGTTCCGAAACTGTATCTATTTATAGATCCTGTGAATGTCAGTTGTGGGCAAGAACGAAAAGAAAAATAAATAGTGATAAAAGTGAGAATTATCACGATATTTTTATCGTGAATTTTTTTATTATCTAGATAATATTTCCAGGAAAGTTTGTTTTATCGCGAGTTTTCTTTAATTATCGTAATAGTTATCTCGTATCTTGTGGCAGAAATATGCCACCATACATAACGACCTAAAGAAATAGTCATATTGAAGCTTACCTGCTATGTTCCCTGCAAAGGACAAATCTCGTCCTTTTATCTACATTTAATTTGTCGTCTGCAAATACTTTCAAAATGGCAAAGTCTAGAATTTTGTCGTCTGGTAAAGGGGTTTAACGTTCGTATTTAAAAGATAAAACACAGAGACTGCTTGCCACTCTGTAGCTATCAAGTTTGTCATCAAATTGTGTGATAATATTCTAAGTAACGTTAGGTGTTTCTTGTTGCCTCATTATTTTTGATTTATTTCTTATTGTCTAGTTTGTCCAGAGTTTTCGTACTAATTAATCTGTTACTGTATACTTTGTGAAAGCTAGAATATGGCCCAATGGTGTTTGACTCTTTAGGAAAACAGGATTTTGAAAGCATTGTGAGAAAAGGAGAAAATGCTGGTGACCAGTATTTTCTCCTTTTCCCCCAATGCTTTCTTCCCTTTCATAAAAGAATTTTATCATTTTGGAGTCAAAATGATTTTGTCGCTAGTAAATACATGTATACAGAATATATAATACTCCAAGTATAGTATGATGGCGTATCTCACTAGCGGACTACTTTCAGAGTTCTGTTTTGATTGGTCGAAATGTTACAATTTTCATCAACTATTAAAATTGGTTTTAACCTACTTATTTGTCTTAACGGTCATGCCATTTTCAAATAAGGTTGTGAATAAATGCAACGTTTTGTCATTAGAGTTTGTAGGTATGTTATAGAGGGAATATATACGGAATATTATGTTGTAGCAACTGTCCTGGTCCTTGTATTTGATTCGAGCAGTGTACTTTTAGCCGGAAACACTACAGGTATATAATAATATATTATATACCTGTAATTTTTCCGGCTGAAAATACATACATCGCACACGGATAAAATAACGCACACAAAAAAAAAAAATCCGTATCTAATAAAATTAAAAAATTGCAATTTTTTGTCTATGAAAGTTGTGGGTATATAACAATAGGAATATTATGTTATCCTAAGTTACCTGGAGCTTGTATTTGCTTCTTGCAGCGTAAGAAAATTTTGACATCTCGCTCGACCTTCGGTCACGTTGCTGGAATCAAATACAGGGATCAGGAAAGTTACTACAGTGCAACATAATCTTCCGTAAGTACAGTAAAACCCCTCTATTAAGACCACCCGTGGTACTTTTGAAAATTGGTCTTATTAGCGGGGTGGTCTGATTTCCGGGTTTCACCCACCTAGATTTTGAATCAAACCCAGACTATGTGTAGACTTATGTAAATTTAAATTACGTTCCAAGTAATGTATACATATTTTAGTCGGGGAAGCCTACGCCCACACATTTAAATGACAACAAGAAAATTTTCATGCTTATTGTAAAGTTAATATGTGCTTGAATTTTTATGAATAAATTCACATGGCAGTGAAATCCCATTCATAATTGCCTATTTAAACTCTTACAGCAAGATATGTACATTAATCAAGTATCTGAACTTAAAGATTACATAATTAAATGTTACTGATAGAACTTGTCATATTCCCTGTTTTAATCTGCTTTTTTTTTTTTTATCTTGTGTAGTCTCAAGAACTCCTACTCCACGCGCTCATTGTCATTTTTAAACAAAGAATTTCGAATATTATTGAAGAGCCTAACGTTTTTTTTTTTTTCCCATTTTGATTCGAGTTGAATGTTCGAACAGTCCTACTAATCGTCGATCGCAAAGTTGAAGTGTTCACCAGTTCAAAAATCGCGTATTCTCTACGATATAAGTATGGCTTTAATGTGGAACAAAAACCAAATAATTATCCCATCCCGATCGCTAGATATTAACCCAAGCGTCTCAAATTACAAAAGCTTGATGTACAAAACAAATCGTAATTACCCGGATGTCGACATGTTTTTCACCCGTGTCAGCAATGTGTGATAAACGCCTGATTACCGAATAAAAGCCGAATTAATCATCACCAATTCATTGGTCATTTGATTATGTAAGGTAACACCTTGATCACTTAACACGATTGTGTTACTGTAGTCAACAGATAAACAAAAGATCGCTAATCGATTGTCTACTCCATCGGACCCAAGAATATTCGCACATGAAGCACGGCCTCCAGTTCGCGATTATGGACGCGTGAAAATTAGCTGGTCGTAAAAAAAATGTGAAAATTAGTGGTCGTTTCACGGGGTTAAAATCTATTGGTAATTACTCATTGGTACTGAAAATGGTGGTCGTAATTTCGGAATAGCGGGGTGCCCGTATTTCCGGGGTCGTGGTCATTGATTATGAAGAAGGAAAAATTCCGTTCTGACAAAAATCGTTCGTAATAGCGGGTTGCTCGTATTACCTGGGTGGTCGTGAGGAGAGGTTTTACTGTATTAACTTTCCTGGGGCTTGTATTTGCTTCTTGCAGTGTAAGAAAATTTTGACATCTCGCTCGACTTTCGGCCACGCTGCTTGAATCAACTACAAGGATCAGGAAAGTTACTACAAAATAATCTTCCGTATGTATTAACTTTCCTGGGGCGTGTATTTGCTTCGAGCTACTCATGAAAATTTTGATACCGAAGGTGTTAAAGTTAGGTCTCGCGATATATGAAATTTTCCCACGCAGCTCGAAGCAAATGCAAGCCCCAGGAAAGTTACTATATAATAATATTCCGTACATATTTATTCAGTTGGTTAATTCAGTACTATTTGCAGATCATTTCTTCGTCTTTTAAAACGCGTGTTAAAACTTTACCAAGCAGTCCCGTGTTTTAACGACCCTGACGAAGAAAGCGTTTAAAAAAAAAAAAAAAAAAGAAAATGCTGGTGACCAGCATTTTCCTCTTTTCCCAAAATAATTTCTCTCCTTTTAAAAGCAAATCTGGTAATATTTTGGCCAGATTTAATTTGTTAACTGCAAATGGATCCAGTATGGACGATTTTCTAAAACTTTGTCGTCTGATAAAGGGTTAAATGAAGTGTATGCTCAATCCTGACACTTTGTTCGGTTTTTTTTTTTTTGTCATATTCTTGAATATACTGCAAAATGCTCTTATAAGCAACCAAAGTTTTTTTTTTCCTACTTATAATGATACTAACAGACTTATAAAAATCTTATCTGAATACTGATTTACTTTCACGAATACAGTAATAACAACAGGCTTATAAGAATTTTATCTGAATGATAATTTACCTTCACGAATAAAATTGTACTAGTGATGTTAATTATTTGTGAAAGCAGCACTCAGTGTTTTTTCTCTAACAGCAAAATGGTAAGATGAAAACGTCACTCAAAAGTGAATTTTTGAAATTATATATATACATACGAGGGTTGTCCCAAAATAACGTATAAAGATGGCTTATATATACTATACCTCTTACAATTCCCAAAGAATTCTGCCTCTGACATTTGAAAATACCTTTTCTTGACTAAATACAAAAAGCGTGATTTTTTTTTTTTTTTTTTACTTTCTATATAACTATAAGAAAACAGACAAAGTGTCACTAGAAGAAGGGGAACTTTTAAATCACGTATCGGAGGATAAAATAGTGCTTTAAATAACTGACTAATATCCGTACCCATCAAGTCTTCGTACATCGGAGTCCGAATTAAATACGTCGTTAGAAGGGGGATAACTATCTATTTCGTAGTTCTTGGATGCTTTCGGGGTCAATTCAAGGTGATTCCTTCCTATCACATCAACAGACTTTGTCCCATCTCCAAATGGTCCCCCGTTCTGTACTATAGTCATATATTGCTTGTTGGGAGGATCGGAAACAAGCACGTCACATTCGCTATCGTTATCAAATTGTTTATATTTATAGATGTTCTTCATTATGATAAGCAAAGGTGCATATGCAACGTTACTCACAAAGATGAGCACATTTAGCCAGGTAAATCCAATGGAGGATACGATCTGACCAGCGAGTATAGGACCAAACGCATATGCAAATGAATACGAGATGTCCGCTATTGCATAAACGCTACCGTAGACCGATACATATCGTAGATCAACTAAGTACCCTAAAACGGGTAAAAGAGCCGTGTCGACACAAGCAATTCCAAAACATAACGTTGCTAACGGGAACAAAACAACAAAGAATGCTTTAGCGAACGGTATTATTAAACACGAAGCTCCTTCTAATGCAAGTCCAAGGGCAGCAACAAGCCACTGATGTTTTGGGTACCATCTTGCTAATTTAACTGTACAGTAAACACCAAGTATGTGGGGAATGAACGCCGGTAACCAGACGAATCCAACTTCCCATTCGTCGGCATTCATCGTTTCTCCCATCCACATTGCAATTGTAGGCTCCAGAAAAGCCAGGGATACATTTGACATTGCGAGTGCTCCTGCTGCGGTAGCAATATAGGGATCCATTAAGAGTCGCCATATAGGTGTACCTTTAGGGCGATCCTCTGCTGGAATGAGAGCTCGTTGCTTTCGAACTGGTTTCATTGCAAACAATACTAGAACACCGTCTATAAAACAGAGGAGAGCAAGAAGTAAGAACGGAACAACTTTGCCACAGAATTCATAAAGAATTCCACCAAACGGAGGAGCAAATAAACATCCAAAGGATATGAAAGCTAGGGCAATACCAAGAGCTTTGCTACGTTCACCCTCCTCCGTGAAACGATCTGCGATCATGGCTAATCCAGCTGTATCTGCAAAGGCTGAACCAAGTCCTTGAAGACTTCTAGCGAAGAAAAGAACTCCGTAACTATCACCAAATGCAAACAGCGTTGTCGACATAAACATAATGGAAAGTCCAATCATCATTGGCATATCATACCCAACTCTGTCAATAAACGCACCAGTGAAAGGGTTAACTAACAGTTGTATTATAGCTTTAGATGCGAACAATACTCCTATAGATAACTGGCCGCCATCACCGTAATTAACTGGTGGTGCTGGGACATCTATATTTAGAATTGTATGGTATGTTTTCCAGTGTCTTCGAGGCGGAGTAATCGTGGATCCAGTAAAGTTGACCCAGTTTGTTTCATTCCAGTAATAGTCAGATATATTATAGATTCTTTCTATGGTCTTTTCTGACGGTTTACTTTGCAGACTAAGAAGATACTCTGGTATAATAGGAACAATGACCATATATAACATGTTATCTAACAACAAAGCAATACACACAATGACTAGCACCAATCGCCTCTGGTGAAGCGGATCGTTTATTCTATCATTGACACCAGAAAAGAAATTCGCGACTTTGTCACGTATTTCAACGAGTTTGTAATGCATTTTGAGGCTCGATGTTGATAAATTGCAACACAATTTAGATACCGTGTCAATCTGGACGAAGAGTGTAGCAAACTCTTTCTGGTCCTTATTGTCGTTTCACATATAGGCAGCTTTTCGTTGTGTCAATAAAAGACCTTCCAGGCGTTTGTTCGCTCTGCCCTTCGGTGAGGCCTTTTGCATAAAGACATGGCACATCTTGGTTTGAAGTCTTGAGCCATCATTCTATCTTCTTACTCATTCCATGACATCCACCCTTAAACAACGAAGAAAGTTCAAATTAGTTTGACTTCTAGTCTATTTCTATAAAATTGAAATAACAAAGAAAGTTCATTTTTTAAAACAAATTTTGTGTTCTAATTCATGACTCTTTTTTTATCGTTGATATCTTTTCTTTTTTTCGTGGTCTCATATCAAACGCAATTTTCTATTTGCAAATTTTGATATTCAACTAAAACAAACATATTGAACTTTCTTCGTTGTTTCAATCAATTAGCAGTTTCACATTTAGCAAACCAACCCTTATACCATAAAACAAAAGAAATTAACATTGAAAGCCAACTGAAGCAACAATATATAACAAACCAAAGACTGTTTCCTCCAGGATATCATAAACAAAATTGGTACCAAATTGGACTGTGAAGATCCAAGATCAGACTGATCCAAGATCAGACTGCACGTTATGTACAGTCTGACCTTGATCAAGACGGTTCAAATACGCACCTTGATAATTCTTTAACATGTTAAGAGTTAATCAAGAGAATATCGTTTAGCCAGTGTTTGCCGAGTACTCTTGTTAAAGGAAATAGGTTTTCAATAAGCGCTTGAACTGTTTACTTTCCACTGGTAGTTCAATAATACTTGAATAGCAACTGTTTTATCAATAAATTTCCCATAGTTTCGCATTCACCCCAATCTTGTTAAGACCGGTAATTGGTATTATTAATGTCATGTTAAAACAGCGGGTGTGATATAAGATACGTATAACTGGATTGCCATCAATTCCACAGAGGTTTATGCCAATAGTTGTATGAAAGCTTTCAATCCTTTAATGCTATGACATTTTGATATTGCAAAAGATCTCACATAGGTTTATCTTGTGATGGTTTGAAATCATTTTTTAATTTTACTCGTTGTCACAAGTTACGATGACCGATTGGCTCATTGATATTTGGGTTAAAGTATTTGCATACTTGTTTGTCACCGGTTCTTCTTTCTTTTGATGCTATAGATATCCTACCAGATTAAAATACGTATTTCACTTTTTTATTTAATGTTTTCGTGTATGATAAATAAACAAACAAACAAAATGTCCAAAGAAAAATAAAAGCTAACTTGCATTTTACAAGGTATAATGTTAAGACTAGGGTTGCCGAAATAAACTTTTTAGTGTTTTATTGATGTGTGTTTTTGGCTACTTTTTCGTTAAAAATATCATTTCTATAGGCCCTACCTTTTTCCATTAGATTATCGACGATATATAATTAGAGAGTGAACTATGAAGAACCCCAAAATAATCATGAATATAAGTACTATTTAAACTAAACGGGGTCATAGATGACCCCACTCATTCATATTAGTCGCTAAAATAACTTGGTCGCTTGAAGTTTAAACTGATGCTTTTCAAGCTTTTTGCTCGGCTCTATGAAAACCTCGTGTTATTGGCAGAGCCGTGTAGCTTGCCGTATGCGTCGTCGTGGTCGTCGTGCGAAAACTTTGACGTTTTGTCCATTTCTCTGTCGTTACCGAAGTATTTACTTGAGCTCGTTTTATACTATCAAACGCGGAATCTATTTAAGAAGAGCAGCTAATCCTCCCAATATTTATGGCACTATTTTGTCCCTACTTTTGAATTAGAAAAAGCAACTACAATTGAGCGTTGGAACCCGTATTCGGTGATCTTGTTTATGTTATAGTTGTTCGGATAAGTACAAAATACAATAAAGGTTAAATTATTATTCCTGACCATTTCTTCTGTTTCAAGGAGAATTTGGAACAGGTGAGGGAAATAAGATGACAAAAATATAAGTGCAGATACAGTTCTCTGATTTCTCATTTTAAAAGAAGAAATTGTGGGCGAAAGAAAAAAAAAAATCTGCTCGTATTGGTATCAAGCACAGTTGTTCTAATGTTTTTTTTTTACAGGATACAATCATTATCGTTCACATGTTATAGGGGGACCCTCATAGCTTAGTTGGTTAATCCTTAGGCTGCTAGGCGCAACTCACTGACCTTTGGCGGACAACGTGGATCAAGATCAGACTGCACAGAACGTGGTAGTATCCTTTGGTAGAGTCATTTGTCGCTATCTGTTACCCAAGCCTTTGCACGACTTAGTTTGTGATGGGCCTAAGTTTCTGGTGTGAGTTCATTTGTGTGGCAACAAAGGTTGATAGAGATCGAGCTCAGTTGAAAATGTCATTCAATACAAATGAAGCATTATGATCATCGTCATCATCATCATAATTATCATTTTAATGATAACATTTCGCAGTTATTACTAAAGTACGCACAAAAAAAGAGTTTCCGTAAGTGAAATATCAACGGGAAAAACGCAGCCACGACATTTTCGTTGGTATATTCTTGTTGCCTTTAGTCTCTTAGATGAAGAAAAAATGTGATTGTCTGTCTGTCTGTCTGTCTGTCTGGCTGTCTGCCAGTCATTCTATCTGTCTGTCTGTCTCGAGAAAACACATGTAATTATGGAATTCGATACAAGCGATATCGAATTTCAGGTGGGCTAGAATAAGGCCAATTTATCATTACACGTCAAATATTTCCTAGAAAATTAAAACATTGCCATTGTTAGTGGGCGCGCCAATATTTACCTTCACCAAAGAAATATTGTAATATATGGACAATTTATCAGTTATACTATTGACATAGTTTGAGTGCGATTAGAAAAGACCCACACGGAGGCTGAGAACTTTTACAGCTGTTAACCTGTTAACCTCTTTAATCGTCAAATACACAAAATCGAATTTTTCATTCAAGAAAAGACACACAAATACTTTCCATTCACTAAATGCTATTGGCCAAAATGGCTCTGCATAGTGGACTGTGTAGATGAAAATTAGACTGCACGTTTTGTGCAATCTGATCTTGATCTAAACTGGCCTTTCAAGCAAGTCGAGTTGAGACAGGCTATTTAAGGGTCGACTTTTTTTTTCCAAATTCGTTTTTAAGCTGATCAATTGTGAGTAAACACCAGACTTTAAAAAAGTTCTATGAAATTGTTAGAGCGCCCCTAACTCTTTCTCGCCGCTGAATAGATAAAGCAGTTTCTATCCGTGTAACAAAAAATTTACGACGAACGAAGAGGTTTTGGTAATAATTTAAAGTCACTTATGTATATGGCTTGAAGGCAAAAGGGTCGCTGGTTAAATTCCCCAGCTCGGCAAATTTCTTTTCGAGAATTGATGAAAGTCATTGCAACAGACTTCAATCCTCCCTCACCACTGAACTTTATTTTGACAAATGTGGGAGAGCAGCTGGTAGCTTTGGAAGAATATTTTGCAAAAGACTGGTAAAAGAAGTTCTAGAAAAGCAGAGATAGGTGCAATGGCCGCTGAGATTTAGCTAAAACAATGTTGAAACGGCGTTAACATTGTACAAACAAATAGATAAAAATCACTTAGCGGTAGTAGATTTAAGACCAGACTGCACGTTCTCGCAATCTGATCTTGACCTACGCTATTAGACGAAGGAAGCAGCTTATGTAGCACATGGTATTTATATTTGAACTATGCTCCGTGAAAAGGAGAATTAATGCATCTGCAAAAAATGTAGATCCAAGTCAGCCTGAGCAGTTCGCGCAGGTCGAAACCGTTTGCTTTTGTCAAAATTTTTATCCAAGGACCAATCTACATCAGGAGTCATTGGGTTGTTAGATGAAATAGATGTCATGTATCCAGAATCATGTGATGACTTGCTTTGTAAAATGCATCACAGAGATCCACTAACCCCCATTTTCACAAAGCGCTGCTCATTTATGATAGAAGGCCATTCCATATTTTACAGCTTGACAATTTCCTAAGACATACATATATCACCTGAATCTGGTATGGTAAAGCTTGTCTTTCGTACCGACTAGTTCACTAAAACTATTGCCATCAATTAACATTGCTCTTGTGTGACGAAAACGGTCCATTCAATATCAAATGACAAACTCGGCCAATATAAGCCAACTTGGCCAATAAGAGAAAAACTCGGCCAATATCAAACGTTCTTGGATGACCCTAGTAAAACCACATTAAACGGTTCTTCACGAAAACAGACGAATCGTATGCCGAGGTTACTCGTCTGTGTTCGGTTATGGCACACTATGGCACTGTACAAACCGAGAGCACTGCAGGCGGACAATAACACACGACTTTTAAAAATATTATATAGGCCATGATTGAATGCAGGGAACACGTCAACTTAAATCGACAAAGGGGGCATAACTGTGTCAAAAACAGTTTAAGGGTTACCTGCCTTATTGGTATGGATTTCCCTTTTAATAGTTGGCATCTAGTCCGAGTTTGAAACAGATATCTTAACCCTTTAAGCGTCTTTTGCGTTCGCTGTCAGTGTAGATCAAGATCAGGCTGCACAAAACGTGCAGCCTGACCTTTGATCTACATACACTGTCCGCTTTGCTGAATCACTGCAGATAAAAGCAAACATGAAATTGTCATTATTTGGGTAGTATTTCTAGGATGAAAATGTCTGATAAGTTTATTCTGCGCTCTAAGGGTTAAGTAATAAGAGAGGTATTTAAAAAAATCGCACAACGACGACGAGGCAGATGACGACAGGGCCATGATATTTTCAAGGTGGAAAGAAATTTTAAACTGCAACATTTGGTTTTCACTATTGGCTGAAAATTTCATTTGTTTTCTTATTCTTTTTCTTTTTAGCAGTTTATTAGTTAATAACTCTCTAAAGTTGGTTCCTAATTATAAAAAAAAAATATATATATATATATATATATATAAATGATTTGAAAATGTTAACTCAGAATCATTATTCATAAAACAAAAATCGTAAGAAATTAACAGCTTCAGAGTAGGGTCTTCACGGATTTTTTTTATAAGAGTTATTGCTCTTGGTCTCCTCTCGGTAGTTTAAGTTATCATTGCTATTGCAAAAGTATTTCGCCAAATAAGGGGATATCATATATTCGAGATCAGACTCCACGTTCTGTGCAGTCTGATCTTAATCTATGCCATCCGCAGATGCCCCTGTTTTCGCATATGACGCTGAAACGGTTAAGAAATGTTAGTAGATAAGCTCCAGTTATTGTAAGAAAATTTTTTTATCGGATCTTAAAATGAGAACGCACGCAAATATCTAGCAAAAAATAAACCATTATGGATAATTGAACAAAATGTCATAATTGCTATGATAAAAAAACTCAAGATTCGTTCAACTGTATAAATAATCTATAAAAGTTCTCGTCTTCCGTAATTAATTGTCACTTCTGGTTTGATTTGATGCCTTAATTGGACGTAGTCGTTTTCTGATAGAAATGATTAGATTTGAACTGACATTCGCAATAATAAACTAGTTTTCTTTTAGGTTTTGCTTTTTTTTTTCAGTCTCTCACGCCTTCCTCCAGCCTCACGGGTAGCCCTTCTTTCGTCTTTTTCTTTTGATTTTCGATGCAGTGCACAGGAATTAAAGGCCCACTGGCGGCAAAAAATTAAATAACATGGGGGTAAAACTTCAGGCAAATATAATTCATACAAATTAAAAGTATGGGTATAGCACTGGCAGATGACAAAATAAATTCTTCACAAATACGGGAAATGTCATTTGAAGGTTACAAAACTATGGAAAATGCGAAAGTGCTTGTAACCCCTTTTCCGAGCTGTTTTTCTGTACAGCTTTCTTCTCTAAAGTCGTAAAACAGGGAATTGTTTGGTACAGAGCCACGACACTTTTTGTGCTAACCCAGCTGGCCATGATATTTCAGTTTCAATTTAAACAGCGTTATTTTACATTCAGTGTGTAACAAGTTTCTGCAACTTTATCTGATATCTCTCAGAACCACTCCAGTTTTCGTGCCGAATGTGTTGACTTATGGACATTCCCAAAGTTGACACCCACTTCTGGGAATCAGACTCGGGGCCTTATGGTTGCGAGACTGACGTTCTACCTTAGACCACAGACACCACACAGAGTGATTATTTGATTTTTAGACTGGTGAACGCTTGTCTATTGCCACCGAGAGTGACCATGATTCAACTGTGTAAAAAAACAACAGTTACCTAACACTGTCAAACAGAAAATAATTCTATTTGGTAGAAAAGGTATTTCCGTTAAGTATGCCAATATTGACATAGACTGCAAAATATCTACTGCTCCAATTTGAAAGATGTCCACTTACAAAGTTATAGACTCAACAAGATGTCATCGATAAGGTACAAGATGTTTGTTTAGATGTAAATCAACTCAGTGACCTATGCAAATCAAGGTCACGTGTAGCTACGAATTCGTCGAACCGATAATAAAGTGAAGAAGCATGGGAGGTTCATCTAAAAGCACACTCTAGAAAGTTTTCAGATACCAAATCATCAAATTGATATGTCCTTCTTTTGATTCATTTTTCAATTAAAGATCAACAAACTTTTTCATGGCATTTCCTATTGTGACATGTAAATCTGTTGGCGGTGGGTAAAGGCACCGAAGTGGATCGGATCGAAAATAAGAACCGGATTTGACCGGGTCGGACTTAACAACCGGATCAAACTATTTTTCTCCAATCTTGTATGGACCAACCGCAAGTTTTTTTTTTACCAAGACCACTTATTTCATATTCACTAGTCTGTCAGTACTTTCAGAACTTTGATTCAGTTAAGTCAGAGTGATTTTTATACATTTTCTGGAGAAAGTTCAATTCAGTTTCATAGCTTTTCTTGCTTCCATACTTTAGCCGAAGTATCAGTTTCAAATTAGCATGAGTGAATCTTTAAGTATGAATTCGTCATCCGTATTCATAAACCTTTAAAAATTGCATTCTCGTCATTAGGAAAGTAACACAGTTTCTAACTGGCTTAATTATATGGTTAAGCCAATAAAAACTTGTGTTACTTCTTGATGAAATTAAAAAAAAAACGGTTTCAGCCGAGGTAAACTCAAGTGCTATATGCACAAGCTTGTGCGTCAGTTTGCATTTTGTCTGTGTTTGTTGTTGTAGGTTAGGACATATAATAATTTATATTGACGTCTGTTGTAGCAAGAAGGTTGGTTACCAGAGCTTTATGTAATTGTTTGGGTTATATAACTTGAGCGGGGCAAGCATAATTCAGAGTAAAACTACTGAAACCAATCCATATAACCGCGGGAAATCTTCCCTGATTTATGTATACCGTCAAAATGCGAAACCAGCCGCGGTATGATTGCCGCAAACGGCGCGGATAAATATCACATGATCAGGTCTAAAACACAGGCTTTCTACCTCGTTATCGTCTCACTTTAATTGCTAGTTTGGCGATAATTCTCGAGAAAGATCGTTTTCTGGGTGAGATAAATACCTCTTGCTATTTTTACTCAAATCATAATTTTCCATAAAAATCAATATGACTCTGGTGTCTGCTTTACCAAATAATACCATTTATAGCGACCCTGAATAAGAAGGTCTGGAGGGAAAATGTGGAAAGAGAAGAAAATTATGGTAACCAGCATTTTCTTCTTTTCCAGCATTGTTTATAACGGCAACTTATTACCCAAGGATCGTGATTTTTATTTACCCCTTTACTAAGCAATCCAGAATTTTAACAAAACCTGCAGAAGAGTGATTATGAAAATATTTTTGGAAAAGAAGAAAATCATGGTAACCAGCATTTCCTCCTTATCTCAGAATATTTTCTACACTCTCAGAAACAAACCGATTCTTTCAAGACCTTCAATTTGTCACCTGTAAATGTCGTAAATTTTGGCTAGCTTAAACTTTTGTCGTTTGTTTTCGAACAATCTTGTGTGTGTGTGTGTTTTTTTTTTTTCAAAAACACTTGAGCCATGCCATGTGTAATACATCAAAGAGATGCGTTAAGCCCCCTTTTGCTAGAGTATGACTCACTTATTTTCAAGGCTGGTGGAAACAGGGTTTTCGTCAAAGGGTTGAATCAGAATCACATATTTGGATGACTGAAAGTGTCAGTTTCCATTATTTTGCACTCTGGGTGTTAACCCTTTAACTCTTTACAATAAAAAACTGGTCCGTATTGAAAGCAAAGCAATACAAAAAAAATTAATAATTTGTCACTCAAATAATAATATATGTCATTGAAAGATTGAAAGGGTAGAAAATATTGGGCGTGTGTGTGTGGGTGGGAGGGGGGGGGGTACCAGCATTGTCTCCTCTTCTATCATTTCATTTTTTTTTTTCAAAAAGTTTCTTCTAGAGGGTCGATAGAATACTGGGTCGATTGATATATGGTTGAGTGACAAAACAGAGAGTGAGCATTTTCATTAAGTAAAAAAGGATGGCAGTTGTACGATTTGAAGGCTATTTTCCTGGAAAGATTATCCCAACAGAGTCAACCTAGATCCAAGATCAGACTACACGTTCTGAACCGTCTGATTTTGATATACACTGCCAGCAAAAGCAACTGTGTTAACCTTTATCCTGCTAAATAAAAGAAATGGAACTTCCAAACCGACAATATAAACCCAAATTTTGCTATTTCAAAGGTATTTTTGGAAGACGGATATCTCCTTATCGGACAGCGTTGATCCAAGATCAGACTGCACGTTCTGTGCAGTCTGATCTTGATCTACACTGGCCGCAAAAGGTCCTAGAGTCGCGCCGAGCAGCCCAAGGGTTAAGTTACCAAAGGGTCAAAACTGTACTAAAACGTTGGAAGCCTACACTGTCATTATTGGATATAAAAGTGAAAGCTGTTTTGATGAACTTGATGACTGTGGAGTAGTTTTCAGGTACAGCGTGAGTAATGCTTCCAGCATAGTCTTAAAAATTGTTGAACCATGCTCTGCCAAAAGGGTGAATAATGCATCTCCTGATGCATTATACAAAGCCAGTCATCACATGATTTTGGATGAATAAAATTTATTTTGTCGAACAATGGAAAGAATCATGAGTTAGAATGTTCCCTGGACATCCTTTTTTTTTTTTTTTTTCCCGTTTAAACATTTGAGCCATGCTCTGGCAAAAGGGAGCTTACTGCATCTTCGTGATGCATTATACAAAGGAACTCATCATATAGTTATGGATCCATAAAATCCATTTTTGTCTCACGAATGACTGAATTTTGAGGAAGAGTGGTTCTTTGACATTGAGAAAATTGACAAATAGCAAAAAGTTTCTGCCAAGGTCTGCCTGCATGGACTGTGCAGGTTGACCTGAATCGATACTTTTTTCATCAAGCCCTCTTTCCACAGAGCGTTGCTCATATATTTTTTGCCAAGTTAATTTGTTCTGTAATTTCACAAAACTGTACAATTATATATAATAACCCAATGACAAGGCAAAACGGTCTGACCACAAGATCTCTCAACTTAGATTCGGTCATTCTCTTCCTTGGACACGCAGAAAAGTTCCAAATAGCGGATAAGGCAGGTTGACATGAATCGATACGTTTTGCAGATGCATTAAACCCCCTTTTCAGAGAGCAAGACAAATTTGACTGCATTTTTAACCCTTAGGCTGCATGACTCACTAACCTTTGGAGGACAGTGTAGATCAAGATCACACTGCACAGAACGTGTAGTCTGATCTTGGATGTACACTGTCCATAATAAGGAGATAATTCACCAACCCCCATAATTTTGAAATACCGACAGTTTGGTTTTTACCATCGGCTTGAAAGTTTCGTTTAAGTTATTTAGAAGGATAAGGTTGACAGAAATAGAGCAGTGATATCTGTGCTTGGATTAAGCTTATGAATATTAATTTTGGCCTCTTTTTTTTCATCCTTTTTGAACGATTCTAATGTGTTTTTGTGGTTAAAAAACTGAAGGGAGATAATTACTCGCTATGTTAAACTTTGTACTGAAATACTGAGGTTTTTGGTTGATTATTTTTTTTTACACCGCCTTCATTTTGATTTTTTTTTTTTGTCATTCGTGCATGTGCTTGCTTTTAAGCTTCTAGGCCATGGCTCTGAATCGTCATACCCACGAAATACCCGGCCCCTTTACAGAGAATCGAACTCGCGGCCTCCAGGTTATGAATCCTAAAGCTTCATAACTAAGTCGTTCAGGACCCCTCTGTTGTAGAATATGAATAATCCATATGATTTAAAGTTTCAAACAAGTGTACATGTAAAAAAAAAAAAATGCAGCATTTCGCGAAAATCATCGATCCGGGCAATTATATGAACCATGCTCTGGCCAAAGGGGGCTTAATGCATCTCCATGATGCGTGGTACCAAGCTGGTCATTACATGATTATACATCCCTAAAATCTGTTTTGTGTAACAACCTACTGAATCATGGGGTAGACTGGTCCTTTGACATGCAGAAAATTGACATAAAGCAAAAAGTTTCGGCCCAGGTCAGCCTGCGTGAACTGCGCAGGCTGACCTGAGTCGATACTTGCTGCAAAGGGATTAAGCCCCCTTTTCACAGAGCATGACTCATATTATGTTTTTTGCAACAGTATTCAGTTAAAAAGTGTTCTGCTTTAAAGACGATTAAAAATGTTTTTAGGTGGTTCAGTGTGAACAGTTCCAACTTGTACGTGAACTGGTTGATCAATCACTGGATTAATGTCGCATTAGGTTTATTTTCGCCTCTATCAGAATCATTAGCTGATTAACACATTACCAGATCATGTGCTTAAACGACCGCCATGAAAGAAGGATATTAAAACATCGTGAAAAAAGGAGACAGTGCTTGTAACCAGCATTTTCTCCTTTTCAAACGATGTCTTCTATAATTTGAGCCCAATTTGATTTTTCGTCTTAAGGCGCTTTCAATTTGGAAAAGTCTAAATTCATTTGTCTGCTAGTAAACTGTTATCCCATTCATTAGTACAATCAGCAGAACTGATATCTGAACAAACAAGCGAGGACAACGAACTCCTGTTTTATAACAACGTATAGCTTAACTCTTTACCGGACGACAAAATTTTAGACTTGACCAAATCTAAAGCATTTGCAGAGAACAAAATTAATCAGAGGATGGTGAAATTTGCCTTTAAATTGAGTAGACGACATTGTGGGAAAAGGAGAAAATGCTGGTAACCAGCATTTTCTCCTTTTTCCACAATTTCTTCAAAGACTGTCTTTCTCCGGGTTGTTAAAACCCGGGATTATGTGCAAAAGGACTTAAGTTGAACTAAGGTAGTGTTTCGTCACCTTGATACGGATAAATCATTGGGACTATAGGTAGTCTAGGTCAAGGAGATCTAGATCTACGTATGCCTGTAACAAGACTGAGATAAATTTTAATAACGGTATTTTATATAATTATATCAATAAATTTTAAAAAACGATAGAGCTATATCAGACTGAATAAGTCTTAAAGAAATTTTATGGACGACATATTACATTCCGTATGAAGCACTTGCAAATATACCGGTACAACAAATAGTACGTGCTATTGTACTTTAATAACTATAAATACAGGCGAAAGACCACGTCGAAGGCGCTACGCGGTCTTAGACCGCCTATAGGTTACACGTATTTTCTGAACCCCCGAAGGACAATTTTTCGGCCATTTTTAATTTCCCACACGGAGAAAAAGTTGGACTGTATCTGTACTTAAACTTCCTTGACAACCAGAAGATTCATTTAACACAAAGAGAATTTAACACAGTCCAGACTAAATCCACAAGATTAAATTCCAAATAAGTTTTGTTAAAGTTTCTTGAAATGTAGACTATTTTGCCTCAGTTTGCTTATCATAACAAGAACAGTTGAAAAAATAAAACCCTGATATTCATACATGTATGTATTTTCAATGACGTACGAGCGTATGAACTAAACACTATGACAAGCTTACTTTGACGTCATTTTCAGGTGTTCGATCTTGATCCCCTTCAGCCTTTTGCAGTTCGCCTTATTTCGCGTTCGTTCTAGTTTCTTCAACACCCTTATCCACGTCCTATGCTCTTTCACCCGCTTTTCAAAGGCTAATGAAAAACTTAACTTACTTTTCCAGTGAATATTTAATTAATGAAAAGGAAATCGTCAATTTTGAGAAATTGTGAAAAGGAAATCGTGTTCATTTTGAGAAAGCTGACACGAGGACGAGGGATAGATAGTTTGGTGCTACACGTAGAGAAGGGATATTTTAGGAGAGTTAGGGACACAAACACACACACACACACACACAGAGAGAGAGAGAGAGAGAGAGAGAGAGAGAGCTTGATAGATTGTTTTTGGGTTGGATGGGTCATTTCGCTAAACTGACTGGGTGGTTGCAGGAAGGAAGATGTTCAAATATATACCTAGTATTTGGTAGCACCTGGTGAGCATATTTATAAACATGCTCTTAATTTTATTTCTTTTATTTTCGACGTAGCTGAATGCGCTGGGTTTTGACCTGCTTCTTGGTACTGATAAACTCAAATGATAAATTCTAGTAATTTGCAGTTTGTCAAAATGTGGTCATCTTTATCCTGTTGGCCTATTTGCAAGCAATTATTCACACCATACCAAATGAATATGAGAAGGGATTACCCTTTTCTTGTACTAATTGGTAATTTGATATTTTTGTACGTGTCACCCTATAACTCACTAAGAACTGTATGTCTATAAACATGTTTTTCTCAGACACACCATTTTTAGCAGCAACTGTTCCTTTTCCGAAAATGGTTTGGATTAACATCTAATCTTGAAAAATATGTTAATCTAGACCTACAGATTTAAATGAAATTTTTGCTGTTCGACCATTTGCAAAGCAAGAAAAAGAAGCAAATTCTGGCGATTTCACTTCTCATTACTTCTCTTCATATTGAATCCCAACAGAGTTTTGACGATATCCATATTCAAGTGCCTTTTACATCGTCTATGTTCAGAGATATTTCTTGATAAACGCGGGTAGCTCTATACAAATTTTGCGAATAGGTTTCTACACCCCTGCCATGCGAAATGAAATTGATCAGAATTTCCTAAATACACAGAACTAAGTTAAAAATACGGGTACATGTACGTGTATATTCGTTTGTTGTTAAGGCAACTTTAACCATTATTTCAGTAGTATCGTGGCGGCCAGTGCACCTTCCCATGGATGCTTTCATAAGGTAATTTCGCACTAACTTCTTCCCAAGCCACTGGCAGTTTTCCCACCTAACCTTTACTCAAACAACGATCAGCGGTGAC
This sequence comes from Tridacna gigas, assembly GCA_945859785.2. NCBI lineage: Eukaryota > Metazoa > Mollusca > Bivalvia > Cardiida > Cardiidae > Tridacna > Tridacna gigas. The sequence continues at coordinate 51,387,644 of OX244030.2, forward strand.
AGGAGGATCATTCCTGTCGCAACGACTATCATCAGTCATCGGGAAAAAATAGCCCAGCTCAGGATCCTAATTTGGGCTAAAATTCTTCATGGGTGTAAGGGGTGTTGCCATAAGACTTTGCTGGGCAATGTAACATAACCATGTCTGAACTAATCAGTTATTGTACCGATTATGTTTGAACATGTTTGAGAAAAAAGTATCTTTCGCCCGTTTCCAGGCTTTGTCTATTTTCATTTCACCAATATCTTCAGTGCATCTACAAAGACACCTATATATGAGCCATGCTCTGTGAAAAGGGCGCTTAATGCGAAAAGTTTCGATCCGCGCAGGCTGACCTGGGCCGAAACTTTTCGCTATTGGTCATTTGTCTGTATGTCCAAGGACCAGTCTACCTTATAATTAAGTTTGTTATCAAAAAAAGGGGGGGGGGCAATTATGGATCCATAATTATGTGATGGTTTAATTTGGTGTAATGCATCACGGAGATGCATTAAGCATCCTTTTGTCAGAGCATGACCTATATGTAATCCAACGCCAGATTACTTTCGCTATCAATGTGGTACCCTTGTAATTGTACTGATAGACAAAGGACGATAGTCATTGTAGCAGTCTGGGTTATGATGAATCACTCAACGGAACGAAGAGGAAAAGATGACATGATATCATCGTATAGCCGCAGTAACGCTAAGAACTGGCGAACTTTAGGTTGAACTGGTTAACAACGAGTTTAGATTAAGACCAAACTCGTCGAACGTGCTGGATGATTACGATCGAGTTGCCCAGCTCCGGTAATTCAGGGGCAGCCTAAAGGGCAGGTAATTCGGAGTTTAATTGCCTGGCTCTTTCAAAAGTCTTTTCCAGGATTGATAAAAGTCAAAATCACCGGATTCGCTCCTCTCTCATCGACCAACATGACAAGTTTCCATCCTGTTTCCGTTACAAAACAACAGGTATCCTGGAGGAAGTATTAAATCTTTACCAAACAATAGTTTTAGACCTGTCCAAATTGAAAGCTATTACAAACGACAAATTAAATGTAGCTGAAATGATAGTAATTATCTGTGAAAGTGTAGAAAACCTTGTGGAAAAAGGAGAAAATGCTAGTTGCCAGTATTTTCTCCTTTTCCCACAAGGTTTTCAAAAGGCTTTTCCCTCAGGGTCGTTAAAACTCGGGACTCTGTGGTAAAGAGTTAAGTGAAAAAGTGGTAAAGAAACTAAAGGGACGCAAAAATAGGTGCTTTTTTAGCAGATACAATTATACCACTCAAGTCATCACATAATTATGGATCCATAAAATCTGTATTTTCTAACAATCCACTGGATCTGGAGGTAGAATGGTTTTTTGACATGCAGAAAAAATGACAAAAAGTAAACAGTTTCGGCCCAGGGTATCCTGCGCGGACTGCGCAGGCTGACAAGGGTCGATACTTTTTTTGCATATGCATTCCCCTTTTCACAGAGCATGGCTCAAATATTGATGGGCGGCGCCACGGGAAAAGGGAGTTCAATACATCTCTGTGATGCATTATACTGGGCAAGACCGTGATCACATTATTAGGCTGAGATGGTTGAACCGTTTAGCACATACATTAAACCCCCTTTTCACATAATATGGCTCAGTTACTAGGATAAACGCCTGCATTATAGCTGCTGCGAATGTTCGAAGTATCATTGAAGTTACCATTTGCAGAGGTATATAAATACCTATGTGCCAAAAGAATGGAATTTGTCATAAACGTTGACTGCACTCTAAAATTATTAAACCTAGACAAGGCATAAGAAAAGAAAAATACAGCGAAAATGAAAAGACAAAATGCAAAATTAACTTTACTTTTATTTAAATTTATCCTGTCACCTCCTATAAATCCGGTCGTATAACACGGGCCATATAAACTTGGCGATATACGATCACTTGATCACGTGACGAGGTTTATTATGTAAGTTTGTCATGTGATCAAGGTTTATTAGGCTAGTTGGTCATGGGACCACCGGAACTATTTTTTTTAAGTAATGGATAAAATATCGCTTAAAATACTTGAACACAATGAACACGCTGTTTTCATAATACATTTGTTATGTGAAAAAAACTATCGATGGTCTTCTTTGACACAACATTTTTCTGCGAATGTACGTCATGCTTATGACGTAGCCGTTATCATTCATGACGTAATTATTGCAGCTGCATATCCATAGGGACCTATACAGTTCTTCATTTTTTAATTTTCTCATTGTGAGAAAGATGTCAATATGTGCCTTATTTGGAATGAAATATTCATAATTTAATCGGAATTTGGATTATAAATGAGAAACAGGATAAATGAAATGGATGGTTGGTGTCTTGGATTGGAAAGTCTATCGGTCTCGGCTCCGGAAATTTATCAAAGGTACCGTCATTATGTCAATGCTTCTTTCTTATGTGTTTGTATGTTTTGTTTTGTTATTTTACAAGGAGTTACAGGATAAATAGAATAGATGATGGGTATCTTTGATGGGTCAAGTTTATCGGACTCGGCTCCGAAATTTATCCGGTTCGCCTTCGGCTCACCAGATAAGTTCCTCCGCCTTTCCCGATAAACTTAACCCACCCAAAACACCAACCATCTATTCTCTTTATCAGTGGTGTCATTGTCGGAGGTTTACTATGAGTCTATAGGAATTTATTGATATTGAATCGGCAATATTCAAGATGATCAGGTTTATGGCATCCCGAGAAAACAAATAAACATTTTCCGGTTCTTAACTGCTTTTTTATTCGCCGTGACAGACTATAGTATGCAAATAGAACATTTGTACGACTCTGAACTGAAGAAAGTTGTAAAGAATTCGCTGATTTGTTGCGTATCAATAGAACATTATGTCATGAAAAGCATTTTATTCTAAAATTCTTATGTTTCTAGGTCGATCTTGTGTTTATAGTGATACGCTGCGTCAGCTTTATAATCCTTTACCAACGGACACCGTGTCTTTACAACATTGCGGATAAAAATCCTTTGAAACATTGTCGAAAAAGGAGAAAATTATGGTTACCAGCATTGTCTTCATTTCCCATGATGGTTTCAACCCCGTCAAATACAATTCCCATCATTTTTAGCTACGTTGACATCTACCAACAAGTTAAATATGGAACAGTGTATAATTTTCTCATCCGATAAGGATGTTAACAGAATGCTTGAAATTAATATGGTCTACTCTGTTAAAAGGGGGTTTAATGCATCTCCGTGATACATCATACCAATGAAGCCATCAGATAACTATGGTCTATAAGAGCCCTTTTCGAACAACCGACTTAATCATGAGGTAGACTGGTCCTTGGACATACAGAATTTACCAATTACGAAAAGTGTCAACCAGGTCAGCCTGCGCGCACAGCGCAGGCTGACCTGGGTTGACACTTTTCGCAGATGAATTAAGCCCCCTTTTCACAGAGCATGGTTTTTAATCGAACAAAATTACACATTTATTTGCCGAGTCATATATACTTCGATGACAGGGCACCAGGCAAGTGGACACTATAACCGTTATTCAAAAAGTTGGCGAAGTACCAACAACCTTCGTGACCTTATGGTTGTGAGTTCGATACCCAGTTGAGTCAAACTTTCTTTCTGGCGATTTTTCGCCTCTCACCTCTGATTAATGTGGGAAAAAGTAGTCAGTGACCTGGAAAGAAAGTTGTGTCAGTACTGGTGTGAGAAAGCCTGGAAACACACGCGTAGATGCACCGACCACCGTGATACGTCCTAGGCTGTTAAAACGGTGTTAAACTCCAATACAAACAAACAAAACTTACGACCAAATCAGAACGACCCCCTACTTCTCCGGGGCTTGGACGTCCGATTCACCGCTTTAACCACAAGACGTCATTTTTGCACGTGATTGTTATTTAAACATTATAGGCTACAAGTGCGCAATAATTTGACTGCGGTTCCCTTTGTAGTACTTGATAGCTTGCACGCAAACGACAAATATCGTATCTCAATACTACGTAAATAAAATCAAATATAATATTATAGAACCAGCATTTCCCTGTGGAATATTGAATTGTTGCATGCGGCTCGTTTACAACAAACCATAACAAAGCTTCAAAACATCTAATTTGATAAAGGTTGACTGAATGCAACTTGTATTGGCTATTCTATATTATGTATTTTTTGTATGTTCAATTTGATGTAGAGTTGAATAAAGCTGGAAATTCCGATGATGACGTCATGCTCCCACTCCATTACGGGTCCACGATCACTTTTCTGCTCAATAAAAGCAAAAGGGTAACCATTATGTTTTGTGTTAACTCGCATTGCGCATCTTACAGATTTCCGTAAGTTCGTGAAAGTGTTTGTTCTTGAAGCATCTAGGTTACTTGTGGTTGTGAAATTGGTTGGAACTGTGTGCAAACTACTGTTGTATAAAGTATAGTTGCAGCAGCATCTTAGCTGAAGTTATGATCGAAATTGAAAAAAACAAAAAAACAAAAACAAATGAACCATGCTCTGTGGAAACAGTGCTTAATGCATCTGCAAAAAGTATCGACTGAGGTCAGCCTGTGCAGTCCGCGCAGACTGACCCGGAGCGAAACTGTTTAGCTATTGGTTTATTTTCTACATGCAAAAGAAAATAGTCTACCTCATGGTTCAGTCGCCTGATAGACAAACTGGATGGTATGAATCCGTAATTGTATGATGACTTACTCGGTATAACGAATCACGAGGATGCATTAAATCCCCTTTTCACAGAGCGCTGCTCAAGTTATATATATATATCATGAATTATCATCATGTAATAAATGCACTCATTTATCATATTGTAGAATTATAAATGATATGAGCTTCTTTATGAGGTAGGCTATGACAGTGTTTTTCTTTTTAAAACCTAATTTGGAAGGGTTTAACGTCTTCTTGCCCTTCTACAGGGGATGATTAGATTAAACAACCATAATGATACGTCCATTGATGAGTATATCCCTTTCAGCGCCAAATGCAAATCTATTTGACCTTTGCGGGAGGCATCTATCAAGATCAGATTTAAGAAGCTGCAATTTGGGTGTGTATCCACCAACCATTCTTCAGACCGTTCTTAGTCTTGATCTTTAAGATTTTCTAAATTTGAAAGTTACACAAATTCTGATTGGCTAAACCAAACGGTTTAGCAAATCAGAAGTTGTGTTACTTTACAGTTTAGAAAACTCTGGAAAACAAGACAAAGAATGTTCTTAAGAATGGTTGGTGAATACGAACCCTGATCTTTGATCTTTCCAATCTGCTTGCTTTGATTAAGCCTGTAAACTAAAAAAAAAAAACTTTCTGAGCTCCAGTGGATTATATTTTCGGCCGTCACATGAAGTGGTATAAGTATTTTGTGCTAAAGTAGTTCAGTTAGCCGAGTAAAGCGTAAACAATTAATGCGGTATCGAAGAGTGCAGACAAAGATCAGACTAAACGGACGATCAGGCTGATCTTGGTGTAATTTCATTGCAAACGTCATCTGGGATCCAGACAGACAAAAAGGGATGAGCTCTGGCAAAAGGGGATTTACTGCATCTCCGTAATCGATTGTACTAAGCAAGACGTACTATGCAAGACATTATATAATTATAGCTCCATAAAATCCATTCTGTCTAACAACCGAAATATGAGTTAGACTGGTCCTTAGACATGCAGAAAATCTACCGATGGCAAAAAGTATCGAGCCATGTCTGCGCAGGCTGAGATGGCTCGATACTTTTTCAAGATACATTAAACCCTCTATCCACAGAGCATGACTCATTCGACGGCTTGGAAAAAGTGCATGTGAAATCATGAGGAATTTTATGTCATAGGCTTGACTAAATCTGCGGACGGTGTAGATCCAATATTCGACTGCACGTTCTTATGCAGTTTGCTCTTGCTGTATACCTTCTGCAAAAGCCCCTGTGTTCGCCTATGGGACTGAAAGAGATAAACACGATCGGTTCTTTAGGGTAACACAACTTGATGATGTTGAATGGATTTCTTACGTGATCGGACTACGTTTCACGAATAAAATTGATTTAGGATGGCAGAAATATTTCTTCCTCGGCCGTTTGAAAATACTGTTAACGTTTAAAGCAAGAATCAAAACAAAGTTTTATCAAATTAATAGCATGGCAGACATATTTCTTCATCGGCTGTTTGAACGTACTGTTAACGTTTAAAGCGAGAATCGATAAAAGGTTTTATTTTCATTATTTTTTTTATTGTTAATTATTTTATCTTTAAAGCATCAGCAAAAGAAACCAACTAGGGCGAATGCATAGGATGCGCCCCACCCATGACAATTTTTCCGATCATGTACACTCGAAGAAATAAATTTCAATCTCTCACCCCGCCCCCCCCCCCCCCCCCCCCCCGAATATTCTACATTATTTCATTTCATGCTTCTCACCCCCTTGTTGGGACGTGCGAAGTACAGGGGAGCTCATAGTATTTCCGTACCAGTGAGTTTATCAGTTTATCAATCGGTAAATTCACTGGTCGAAACAGTGAAATTATCTAACCATATTCCACCATTATTTTCCCGATAAACACGAAATAAAAAATACATATCAATCTTGTTAAAGTACTGCATATTAAAACGTCTGCTAGCTTTTAAAAAGAGATACTTTAAAGTCAGCCTTTTCATCATATCAAAATTTTCTCACATTCCGTGCCAGTCAAACTAATTAAATATTGTGATCCATGCATTAAAGGAAACAAGAGCGTGAAATTGTGCATTGTCTTTTTTTTTAAGACCAGTAATCCACTTGGGATAACACGAACAGAGTTATATTTACATATAGGTTTAAAGATACACTTTTTTTGGACATATATTCGAAATCAAATGCCATAAAGACTCTGGCTGACTTATATCATCAACATTCATTAAAGGGAGGTAATTATTAAAGTCATACCCAAATGCTTCCCTACATCACAACACTCTATTACCCTGTTCTCATTATGCTTGATAGAAACAATGCGGACAAGAGCGTAGACCCGAAAAGATAAGGCTTTAATACACGACCCCCAGCTCTTCAGGGAAACGCTGAAACACAGTTACCAGCGGGGAGGCTTTTTTTAATCAAAACCTAACGATTGCTCTCTATGATCTTGCGAGGAACGAAAGTAAGATAGCAGATAAATCAATAGCCAAGTCTATTGTAGCAAGCAAGCCGGGCCATAAAGACTAAATCTCGAACACGAAATGCCGCGCCAAGCACCAATTAATCCTTAGCCTTCCAAGTGCTATTCAGCTCACTTTTGCGAACAATGTAGAGTCAAGATCACACTGCACAGAACGTGCTGTCCTATTTTGAATCTACATTCTCCGATACGGTGACATTTATCCGGCAAATGAAACTTCTAAAATGGCAATATTTGGCTTCTTACAATTTGCAAGAAATTTGCATGTGATGTATCTAACAGGTTTAAGGTTAAACATTGCGTTTCTACAGCAAACTGACATTCTGATTGACAATCGGGGCCTATAAACCAAATTATTAGAAACAAATGTATACAAATTGTCCAACTTCTAAGAATTCTATGGGGCCCTTATCGGTCTAGGAGTACGGTTTTATATGATTTTACCGAAGAGAATAAATAAGCAATTAAGTGCCCGGGAAAGTTTTATTTGCTTCCCCGAATGTCATTAACTCGGTCGAAATATCACTTATTCGATATCAAAAAGAAATGCAAAGAAATCATAGTAGCTATCCTATATTGAACACGAAGTGTTTGAAAACGAGAAATCAATTTTACTATTTTTTCCCCCATTTTTCTTTCGAATTATAGCTCGGCTGATTTCGAAGAGAACGTCGGGGTGTTGTCATAGCTCTGTCGTCATCTACGTCTGCGTCGTCATCGTCATCATGCGAAAACTCTGTTTTTCTGATATCTATTTTTTTTTATTACTGAAGATATTTGAGCGACGCTCTGGCAAAGGCGGTTTGATGCATCTCCGTGATGCATTAATCCATGCAAGTTATCACATGTCTTGATCCATGAAATCTATTTTATCTAACAGCAGGCTGAATCATGAGGTTGAATGGTCCTTGGACATGCTGAAAATTTTCAGATAGCAAAAAGTTTCGACCCATAAGTTTCGACATGGATCGATAATTTTTGCAGATGCATTAAACCTCCCTTTTCACATGGCATTACTCATTTTATTTCAATCTTTGGCTAGTTGTTGACTGTAGAAAAAGGGAATCCGTAATAAAAGGACAAGTAACTCACCCAATATTTTGACACAGCCATGTTCGTTTTTAGAACTTGAATTTGCTCTGAAAATCTGTTTAAACGCATCCTTTTATTTTCTCATAATGTTTTCAAAATCATTTTTTCTCAAGATCGTGGAAACACGGAATTGTTTGGTAAGGATTAATTGATAGATGCTTTGACCGGTCCAAATTAGGCCGGACGAGACTACACGCCATGTACCAATTTACGAGCGCCTGTAACGTAAATACTTTAGTTAGGAATCAGATGAAGTTACATGTCCCGCTGCAACAGTATCTATTTGTCGATTATTGAAGATAATAAGGGAACATATAAATTTATTTAACCGTTTACCAAACCACAAAATTTCAGCCTTATCCAAATTGAAAGCATTTGCAGACGACAATTTCAATCTGGCTCAATGGTGCGTTTTTTTCTTTGGTAGGACAGAAAGCATTTTGGGAAAAGGAGAACTTGCTGGTTAACAGCATTTTCTTCTCTTTCTTACAATGTTTTTAAAAGGGTTCTTTCCCAGGGTCGTTAAAAGGCGGCATTGTGCGTAAAGGCTTAAAGTAATTTTATCAGGATTCTCCAAGATGTAGCTGTAATTTGGGAATGGCTAACGTAATTTTATTCAAATGTATATATTTTTCGGGTTATATGGAAACAAAAAGAAAGATGGTTCACAAATTTATTCGCCGGTAACTCTCTCAAAAATTATCGAATTTGACTGAGAAATAGCGAAGACACATACATGTGACGATATATCATCACTGATTAAGAAATATCAAATCATTATCAAACAGCACTCGTATATTTATAAAAAAAAAACTACTTAAAAAGTCAGTGTTGCACACACTTGTGTTTGTAAACCTGCCAGATAACACCATAATTTCTTGTGTGATCCACAATCTGCCACAATTTGGCACCGTCGGGGTGTTGAGGTTACATATCTTTGAACATAGTTTTTAGGAACGTTGGCTCAATACTAAACCGTTTCAGGTCCAAGTTTGGGCTACGATTTGTAAGACGCTTCCATTTCTTATCTACTTCTATGAAGTTATTTTAAGGTCTGGTGAACTTGGAGACATTTGGAATCTTACTTATGTTTGGATTGGGGCTGCGTAAGCTGTTCACAATAAACGCATGCGTTACCAGTTTCTCATTAAAGGTATACTCATACTGAAGGACTTCATTTTGGCAGAACCACAATTGTGCTACATCGACGTTGACCAAATTGATAGCTATACCACGAGTTCAATTGACAACTGAACCAATTAGTGTTTTCTGAATATGTGGATAGTTATATATAACAAAAGTGTCATTTACAGTTGCGTTTCATCAAAATCTATCCATTTCTTTAGCATTTCATGTTTCCGTCCATTTATGACCTAGCTGACTGTACTATGAATTCCCAAATGTTGGAAACAGAATGATAATTGCAATATTTCACCTAGCACAAACACAAAATTTTGTGCAAAAGTTTCAACAAATAATAAAAAGTGTTTTTAACATTAAAATATGTCCACGTATAAGCTTTCTTACTATTAGCTTACTATTTGCAACCCACACTTGTATTTCAGCCATCCTTTACTTCACAAACGCGTAATCTGCTAAATAAGTTTACTGAAACTTTCAAGCAAAGAGTAGAAACCTAAATATTTGTATTCTAAACTTGTCAGGCTCATAAAAACTCGGGATTAAAGAGTAATACAAAAGTTTTCCATATTTTTGGGAGTAACGAGATATGTTAAAAGACGAAAAAGCGTTATGAAGATGTTAATCAATGATTTAATTGGTTTGTGACGTGATTCAAGCTCGTTGTTTGTCTACATACAGTCCTATGTCATAATGACTTTGCAACCATAGCTTCCTTACACCTGCAATGCAGAGAAATGACCCTCCCCTACAAAATGACCCATGGGTCATTTCACTACGTAGAGGAATGACCCGGGTCATTATTCTACGTAGAGAAATGACCCCAGACTGTAGAGAAAGGACCCCCCTCTAGCTGTAGTAGAATGAACCCCTCATGAAAAGAAAGGACCCCCCGTAGAGAAATGATCCCCCCTTTTTTCCTTGTAACATTGTTGTTGCTGCTGATGCTGATACTACTACTACTACCATTACTACTACTGCTACTACTCGTACTTCTACTACCCCCTTTTTGCCTTAACATTGTTGTTGCTGATGATGTTGCTGATGTTTCTACTACTACTACTACTACAGCTGCTGCTGCTGCTGCAACTACTTCTAAGAGGGGGGGTCCTTTCTCTACAGTCTGGGGGTCATTTCTCTACGTAGAATAATGACCCGGGTCATTCCTCTACGTAGTGAAATGACCCATGGGTCATTTTGTAGGGGAGGGTCATTTCTCTGCATTACACCGGACAAAATACATGTGTGGTCGTCTTTATCGTTTTTTTGCCGTACTTCATGAAATGGACGGATGGATGGATGGATGGATGCATGGATGGTTGGACGGACCGACAGACGGACAGACAAGCAGTGTTAAAATGATAACTTACATCGATTTATCCCGATTTTTTTCTGCTAGGTTCCTGAAATCGGCACAGTCTGATGTACACTGTAAAAGCAAACAAAGTTTCGGTCGCTATCCAGCAGGCTATAAGTATCTTCTGCTTTGCCATAATGTTTTCATATTTTTATTTCGGATATTAAATCTAGAGTAAAATTTTATAGCCCATAATACCAGTCACCTGCTGCAGGAAGTAAAAAAGAAAAGGGGAATATCTGAGAAATATGTCAGGAAATAGTCCAGGGTCCGTATTCACCAACAAATCTCATGAACATTCTTGGAGGATCCTCCAAGATTTTCTAAATTTTAAAGTAACACAACTTCTGATTGGCTAAACCGAATGGTTTAGCCAATCAGAAGCTGTGTTACTTTTAAATTTAGAAAATTCTTGAGAATAAGACTAAGAATGTTCTTAAGAATAGTTGGTGAATACTGACCCTGATACGATTCGCCTTATATTATTATCACGCTTCCAAATCCTACATCTCGCAAACAAAGGGGAAAAAAATGAATAAAAGTAAGGAAAAAAAACCCTCATAATTTATTTCATTCCTCCCCACTATGACATGTATGATGAATGGAACTGTTAAATATTCATGTTCAAATCTATCCATGTCACTTGTAAATTGTCCATGCTAATTACAACACGACTTATTGTCTGTTGATCCATACTTCTGGGACGCCAAACAAACTTCCAATATGGTAAAAATACAGACACTTAATCTGCCAAGAGCATCTTTCCATACGTTTTTCGGACAGTTTTAATTCAAGATCAGATTGCACGTTCTCTGCAGTCTGATCTTGAATCTACACTTTCCGATATTTTTGTGATATGTTTTAGCAAAGAACTGCTTGGAGTCGCAATGTCTGAGTGCTTTTTACGGATTAAATGTGATCATCTCATATCTATAGCATTGTAAGGACTAATTATTGTCCATATGGGAACTACACGTATAACTGAATCGGTATAAACTCTCTAAATGCTTATTGTAGGCTTATTTTCTCTTAATTAAACATTGTTGCAAAAGGATAAATTACTGTTTGAAAGTGACCACTTTTAGCGCCACTAGCGACAACATAGGTTTTTGTGAACAATATAGATCTATACCGTCCGTTTGTAAAGTAAAAATAGTAAAATTAATATGAGCCATGCTCTGTGAAAAAGGAGATAAATGGATCTTCAAAAAGCATCGACCATGTCAGCCTGCGTGGTATGCGTAGGCTGCCCTTGGTAGGAACTTTTTACTTTCTTCAAATTTTCTGCATGTCGAAGACCAGTCTACACCATAAATTAGTCGGTTGTTAGAAAAGATGAATATTATGATCCATAATTATTTGATGACTTGCTTGGTATAGTGATTCATGGGAATGCATTAAACCCTCTTTTGCCAGAATATGGCTCATATCTTTCTGAGTTCCTAAGGATTTTTTTTCCTGCCGTCGAAAGAGGCCGAGTTTATATAATTGAGTCATACTCTTGCGAAAGGGGGCTTAATTCATTTCCGTGATGCATGATACCGAGCAAATCATCACATAATTATGGATCCGTGACATCCATCCTGTCTAACAACTGACTGAGACCTGAGGTAAAATGGTCTTTTGAAATGCAGAAAATTGACCAAGAGCAAAAAGTTTCGACCTAGGTCAGCCTGCGCGGACCTGAGTCGATACTTTTTGCAGATTCATTAAGCCCCCTTTTCACAGAGCATGACTCACATAGTTGGCATTGACAGAGTTAATTGCAATAATTGCAATATGACTCAGTATGTATACATGTATGTTTCTTGGACCCGACAAACTCCAACATGATGTAGCAGTTATGATCGTACATTGGGGACCGGTTGAATAACTATATATCGGAATTAACTCTATCTATTTTGAGGCAAAAGGCCATTTATTGAAAAAGTTGTTGCAAAAGTTTACAAAAAGAAATTGTTAACTGAGACACGACTCATTGTCTATGGCTTTACTCCCAGGGCACGCTAACTAACTTTTACTGTGATAGTGTACCATTAATGATCGTCATGTGGGGACTATTTGTATAACTATATTGAACTTAATTCTATCTCTCTCGCAGACGACTTGCTTTCGTCACGAAAACGTCGTGGCAAAGGGGACAGATTGAAATAAAGGGGCATTACAAATTTCAGTATGATCTTCTTCTAGTATACATATACATGTACGTTCACTGGAGACCACTTGTATAAATATATTGGCATTAACTCTTTAGCTCTTGTAGCGTTAGACGACTGCTGTTGTTGGTATAAAGCAGCATACCAATTAAAAAAAAAAAAACATAGATGCAAAAGGAGCAAGTACTTTTGTAATGCAAGGTTTTATCTGATCCCCCTTTTTATTTGAATTTGGACCCCCAAATTTTGTAAATGTCCCTTAAAATTTAAGAGTTTGTCTTCTTTTATTCATTTAAAGGGGGTCAAATGATCCCCTTATGAGGTAATCCAGGTAATACCCTTGTAATGTGTTCTCGTTAAGTATTATACGACTAGATATCTAAAGCTCTATGCCACAGCGACACGAATATACTGCAACATGGTGCACTACTGATGATTGTCCATTGGGGACCCACTTCTACAACTTTATCACTATTAACTCTTTACCAGACAACAACATTTTAAACTCGTTTGCAATGAAAGCGCCTGCAGACAACAAATAAACATGGGTCAAACAATGGGAGTTTCCTGTGAAGGGGTAGAAGACATTGTGGGAAAAGGAGAAAATGCTGGATTTCCAGCATGTTCTCCTTTCCCAACAGTGTTTTCAAAAGCCTTCTTCTCTAAGGTCGTTAAAGCTCGGGATTGTGTAGTATAAGGTTAATCATTTACATCTTACAATTCACCATTTTTTCGTCTTTAAGCAACAGGTCATTTCTTTTTCAAAAACGCTCATGCAAAAGGAAAATTTTTCTTGCAAATTGTCTAGATTATTTACAACGAGACTCGTTGTCTGTAGACCTATACTTCGGGGACCAAACAAACTTCAACAGAGTGTTCTACAAATGACCGTTCCTAGGGGACCTATATAGGTATTAATTCTCTGTTTAGTTGTTGTAGCGGTCAAATTGATTGATTCACTGGTGTTTAACGCCGTCATTAGCAATATTTCAGTTATTTTGCAGCGGCAGTGCACCTATCTATGCTTTGGAGTTTCTTTTATCAGTGCTTTGCACAATGTTCTTCCCAAGTCACTGGCTGCTTTCACACTCAATTGTACATCTTTATGAGCTATGCTCTGGCAAAAGGGAGTTTAATGTATCTCCGTGATACATTATACCAAGTAAGTCATCACATAATTATGGATCCATGAAATCCAATATGTCTAACAGTCCGCTAAATCCCAAGCTTGAATGACCCTTTAACACGAGAAAATTGACCACTAGCAGTAAAGGTCCTACCCAGATCAGCCTGCACGGACTAAGCATGCTAACCTCGGTCGATACTTTTTGCAGATGCCTGAAACCCCCTTTTCACAGAGCACGGTTCATATATTTTCCTCTGAGAAAGCATTTGGTGGTAAAATTTTAACCCTTATCCCGAAAAATAAGTGTTATGGAACTTTCGAGCTGATAGCAAAAACCCGAATTTCGCTATTTCTGTGGTATTTTTTTTTGGGGGGGGGGGGGGAAATATTTCCTGATTGAACAGTGTAGATCCAAGATCAGACTGCACGTTCTGTGCAGTCTGATCTTGATCTACACCGTTCGAGAAAGGTCCTTGAGTCGCGCTTAGCAGCCTACAAGTGAAACTGTTACCAGTGACAAAACTATCGCCGTTATACTTAAAATAAACATGCATGCAACATGAAAAATGACATCGTCGGTATAAATATTGTTAATTATTTCAGCTGTGCTCTGTGAAAAGGGGTTTAATGCATCTGAGAGACACAGAGAGAGAGAGAGAGAGAGAGAGAGAGAGTATCGACTCAGGTCCGCCTGCACTGACTGCGCAGACGGATCTGAATCAAAACTTTTTGCAATCGGTCAATTTCTGCATGGTCAAGGATCAGTCTACCTCCTAATTCAGTCAGTTGCCAGACGAAATGAATTTTATTGTTCCATAATGTAATGGCTTGCTTGGTACGGTGCATCACCGAGTTGCATTAAACTCCCTTTAGCCAGATCATGGCTTATTTCTTTTGATCAATATAGCGCCCGATCATCGAAAATTACCCTCCTTGATTACCATGGTACCATAGTAATTATACTGATATTGTATTTGATCGACAAGCATGCATGTGGGAATTGAACTATAATTAGTCATACACCCAGTAACAGAACAGAACAAAATGTACGTTTTAATCGGAATGAATGAATGAATGAATGAATGAATGAATAAACTTTATAGCTTTTGTTAATCATTATTTTATTTATCATTTACGAAAATGACATTATTTATTTGATTTGTATTCCCTAACCACACTATCCCGTGTTTTAACGGCCCCAGAGAAGAAAAAGGGAAAAAATAAAAGGCAAAATTGTGAGGAAATGCTGGTAGCCAGCTTTTTCTCCATTTTTTTCCACGATGTTTCCTACCCTTTTTTAAGGCAATACTTATTATTATGTTTGTCGTCTGCAAATGCTTTCAACAAATCTAGAAGTTTGATATATGTTAAGCAGCTAACTTTCAGAGATAAAGAGACAAAGGTTTGGTAAACATGTGACGTAACATATGCTTTTCAACGCATGCAGATCCAAGGTAACTTTGCAGAGACTACGTATTCACCAACCATTTCTTAATGTTGTTCCAAGTCTAATCATAGATATAAAAAGTAACACAACTTTTGATTGGCTAACACGTTTGGTTGAACAAATCAAAAATTGTGTTACTTTCAAATTTAGAAAATTCTTGAGAATGGGACTAAGAATGTTCCTAATAACCGTTGGTAAATATTG
Source organism: Tridacna gigas (assembly GCA_945859785.2). Classification (NCBI taxonomy): domain Eukaryota; kingdom Metazoa; phylum Mollusca; class Bivalvia; order Cardiida; family Cardiidae; genus Tridacna; species Tridacna gigas. The sequence goes on from OX244030.2 coordinate 51,403,293, forward strand.
ATCCAGGATCCATGCTTATAATCTGCATTCTTTGCTTAATTCTAAATTTAGAGGGTAACAACATTTGCTTTAGCCAATCAATAGTTGTATTACTTTGCAATTTAGACATTTCGGAAATTCTTTACAATTAGATTGGTTGGTAAATGAATTTCTACATCGCAGAATTATACCTACATAATTTCTAATATGATAAAAAAAATATTTAGCCAATCAGATATTGTGTTACTCTGCAGTTTAAAAACTTAGAAAGTTAATGAAAGGTAGAACTGCCTTTGAGTTTGATTCAAGAACTTGGCCTATTTTAAGGAATTCGTTTGAACAGACGAGAAGTATTACTGACTATTGTCCAAACTGCCCCAAAAAAATGCAGAGTTGGGCGTTTATAATGCCAGTACTCTGATGTTAAAGAACATGTAGATTGGGCATAACTCAATTTACATGGTAACTATACACAGAGAAAATCTACGTAAATATGTATTAATCCTTTGCCAAACAGTCACGTGGTTTGACGACCTTGAGAAGAGAAGGTGTGGGCAAAAAAAAAATGCTGATATCTAGTGCCTTCTCCTTTTCCCACAATATTTTCTATCCTTTCAATGGCAAATTCCATAATTTGGGTCACATTTTACTTGTCGTCCGAAATGTTTTCAGTTTGGTCATGTAGAAATTTTTGTTACTTAGTAAGGCGTCAACTGATACACTCCCGAAACTTCTTTGCAGCAGGCGACTTTGAAAACATTGGAGCTACGCTCTGTGAAAAGGGGGCTTAATGCATCTGCGAAAAAGTATCGACCCAGGTCAGCCTGCGCGCACTGCGCAGTCTGACCTGGGCCGAAACCTTTTGCCTTTGGTCAGTTTTCTGCATGTCCAAAGACCATTTTACCTCAGGATTCAGTTATTTGTTAGAGAAAATGGATATAATGGATCCAAAATTATGTGATGACTTGCATGGTATCATGCATCACGGAGATTTACAAAGCCCCCTTTTGCCAGAGCGTGGCTAATTTTTTTTTTTTTTTTTTTTTTTTTTTTTTTGCAAAAAAAAAAAAAAAAAAAAGCATATGTTTTTAACTTTCGTTTTGCAATGTAAAAAATGTCTAAAAGGTCGATTGAAAGATTTCAGCATTTTTTTTTTCATGCTGCAGTGAACGTTAAACTATGCAAGCAAGTATTATAAGAAGAAAAATACTAGGGTAGCGTGAGAAAACATGATAGAAAGAGGGAAGAACAGAATGAGAAAGATCTAGAGAGAGAGAGAGATAAAAAAAAATAACCATTTTGTTAAACATTTATAACTTACTAAGTGAAGCCACGTGAATTTTTCCAGCGCGCGAGATGCCCATGCATACTTATACGAAATAGCCTGATTGATTGATATAAAATTACATGTCCCCATTCGACTCCTGTTTCCTTCAAAATAAAACGGAGAAACTCGAAACTTTATTGTATCTAATTTGATCAGGACCTTTATGGCTTCGATAGAGCTTGTATTTTTTTTCTAGTCATTTAAAGTGAATGTTTATTGTTTGTTGTTGTTTACCGTAGAACAAGGCCCGTATCAACCATACTTCTTAATTCAACTCTTTTATCATTATTAATGTATTCAAACTTTTTCAGTTTAAACAATTCCACTTTTATTATCTTTTAACACAGATATGCGCACTAAATGACCAAAGCTGTCGATGCGCCATAAAACAACATTCATTCATTCATTCGTATCAACCAACAATTTTTGATGGCGTTCTACTTCTGATTCTAAATTTAGAAAATAAGAGTTTTTGATTGCTTACACCAAAATTTAGACTTGTCTATATTGGTGCACTTCCAGACGACGATGTTTGTATGGCATATAACGCCATTTCCGAGATTATTTCAGTTACACGTATATATTGCGGCGGCAAGCGCACCTACCCATGCCATCTTGGAGTTTTATTTTTTTTTAAACCGGTACTAATTCGAACAGTATTCTTTCCGAGCCAGTAGCTGTTTTCTCACAGAGCCATCATCGAAACACTGATCAGCAATGAGAGAGAAGTGAACTCTGTCGCAATGACTATCATCAGCCGAGCTGGGATTTAAAACAGCGACCCCTGGTTCCGCCGACGACGAGTATTAAAGGGGCATTAAACCCGGTTTCGTCTCGCAAGTTTACAGAAAATCTTAACAAAGAATGCTTATTTTCATTCGCAAACAAAAATGGCTTTCACAATGAAATAAAGTCTAAAAAAACATTTAGAAAACACGAGAAATTGGCGAGTTTATTTATTTTTTTTTTGTATTTTTACTGTAAATTTTCTCATTCCGTTTGTAACGGTATAGTCATTATTGCATAACAAGGGAAAAATACCTGGTACATTAGCGGTTGGTCTCACAGCTCGGTTTTAGAGTTGTCGAATGCAGTTTTGAAGGTTATGAGTTCAAGTTCTACCGAATTCAATTTTATCAGCATTTTTTTGTTTGTATGTGTGTGTATTTTTTCCCCATACTAAGAGTAAACATATCACGTCCTTTTGATTTTTCTGTACAAAATAAATGCCCAAATGGTCCGGTTTAATATCCCTCTAAGCTCTGAGACTTCTGTTTTTTTTTCTAAAAACTTCGCGAAACGACATGTTGTTGTATGCCACTTTAAGGTGAGAAAATAACTATATAATGTCTTATCGCTGTAAATAAGGAACAATGCTACGTTGGAAGTCCTTTTAAGGATGTTTTCGAGAGTTTTTTTTTTTTGCTCAACCTAGTGCGCATAGAAACGAGTTTTTTCGTCCCCGGGATTGTTCGCCCGGCTCGTGCGTCCGGTGTTCATCTTTTTGAATGGTCTCATTTCTTTTCAAATCAAATCTGGAGCACTAAGATGGCATATTAGCATAAAGGACGATATTTGACTCTTTACGAAGGAAATAGTTAGTAGTACTCGGATAGTTTCACTGTACGACACGAAATCATAAACAGCGTAAACATGTTTCGCTTTAAAGGATATTTAGTGAGGAAATCTAAGTTAGACCGTATTCTCGTGATGAGATATCACAATCGTTGATGAGCCATGGAAAAGTGGTCTTTGAATTAGAAGCCTACGTCGAATTATTAGCCTACAAATTTGACTAAACAAGCGTTTGGTATAGATCCAAAATCAAACTGCACACTCCACGCAGTCTGATATTAATCTATGCCATCCGCTAAAGCCCATGTTTTCACCTATGGCGAAGAAAGGATCAAGTTTTTTTTTCATCGAGGGCTATACTGGTATTTACCTGATGTTAAGTAATGCATATTATAACCAGCTTACATACTTCAAACATTTTAGGAGCACCATTTAGAATAAATTTCAAGGTTTACCATGTTTACCTGAACCGATCTTCAGTTCTGGGTGTTTTTGATAATAGGCGAACTGTCATTTATACCTGACATATCAAATGTTTTATTGCTTTTACCAATACAAGACTATGCTTGTATGTTTTCAAAAAAAATGCGTAGTCAGTTTTGAGTAAAACTGGGAATTTTGCATAAAAATGATTTATGGTTGCCATGGAAATTGTAATTTTGTGAAAATCTGAATTCGACAACCTATTCTTTTGTTTGTTAAATTTGAAAAGAAGATACTTCAAGGATTCTATAGAGAAAAAATGGAAAAAAATCTATGGAATGGTTTAATCTGTTTTACTTGCAGAACTCTTTGTTTTTTCGTCATTTTTGTGAATACAATGTTGCTAAAAAAATGACCCTTTCTGTAAAAATATGAACGGAATTCAAATTTTCTGTATGTTAGATAAGGATATACAAATATTTAGCTTTGATTTTATATAAATTATAAAATTAAAGCTGTCTGACAATGTTATAATCGTTTTCAAGCAAAAGTCACAATTTTTAGAATTGAGGGTATACTGTTACCATGGAAACAGGCATTTATCAAGAACACGAATTCGTCAACATATCAATTTCTTTTTATTTTTGCATTCGGCATAAAATTTTACATAATATATGTGAAAAAAAATTCTATGAAAGAATTAAAACTCTAGAAAACGCCTTTAAAATTTCAATTTTATTTGTAGCAGTTTTTTTTTTATGTGTATATAATAATACAGTTTTTACGTCTTATTAAGCCTTATTTTCAACATGCCCTTGAATTATGGCCATTTGAGATAAATTCTCAGCTAAATGTGATTACAGCTATTTTAGATAAATTCTCAGATATGTGTAGTTACAGCAGTTTGAGATAAATTCTCAGTTATATAACTGCATCTATTTGATATAAATTCTGAGCTGTATATACATGTAATAGCAGCTATTTGATACAAAATCTGAGCTATACATAATTGCGGCTATTTGAGATAAATTCTCCGCTATAAATAATTGCTGCTTTTTGAGATAAATTACGTTATTGAGGCTTTTAGCAAGTCTTGTTTGAAACAATTGATCTATTAAGTCGTCTTCTTTCCTCTTTCATATGGTTTCCACTGATTCTTTTAACCCTTAGGCTGCTATGCGCGACTCACTGACCTTTTGCGGACAGTGAAGATCAAGATCAGACTGCACAGAACGTGCAGTCTGATCTTGGATCTGCACTATCTGATAAGAAAAGTATTTTTCCAAAAAAAAAAAAAAATAAATAAATAAAAAAAATAAATAAATAAATAAGTTTGAAAAGCATTATTCTATTTTCTATTTTTACTATCATCTTGAAAGTTTTCATTTAGCTTATTTAGCAAGATAAGGATTAACTCTTTTACCAGACGAAAAAGTTTAGACTTGTTCAGATTTAACCTTTTACCACACAATCCCGAGTTTTAACGAACATGCAGATAAAGGCTTTTGAAAATATTGTGGGAAAAGGAGGCAATTCTGGTAACAAGCATTGTGTTTCCTACTCTTTCAGAGACAAATCCCATCATTTGAGCCAATTTAAATCGCCGTCTGTACTTGTTTTCAATTTGGATAAGTCTAAAATTTTGTCATCTGGTAAAGAGTTAAAGAAATCGCAGGTAACAAAATTTGTTTCGTATTAGACGTCTATGAAAAGGTAAATATACCTTTTGCGGACAGCGTAGATCAAGATCAGACTGCACAGAAATGTTTTTCCATAGAAATAAAGTTTAAAGAAAAAAAAAACATTATTCGGGTTTTTACTATCGGCTTGAAAGTTTCATTTAACTTATTTAGCAGGACAAGGCTTAAAGTATGAATAATCATAATTAGTTAGGGTGAGATACTCGGTTACATCTGTCGGGACAAAACTATTCTCGTTAGGAACACGTTCTCCTTTTATCAGAATGTTTTCAAAAGCAATCTGTTGTTAAACAAAAAAAAAAAAAAAAAAACCGACTTTAAGTCATTATGTAAAAGATTTTGTAATAACCCATAACAGTTAAAAAAAATGTTTTGTCTTATTTATTTGGACCGGTAAATTTGACTTAAAGTAGCAACATTTCGAGGAAGGTGAAGTTTTGAAACAAAATATTGTCGGGAAAGAAGCAATTGCTCGTAAAAAGCAAATGCTTCTGTTCCATCAATATTTTTCTTATCTCAATTGCAGGGTGTGTGTGTGTGTGGGGGGGGGGGGGGGCTTTCAAAAACTTTTGATAATTTCAATAATGGTGCGTAAAAGGTTTGTAATGGATTATTTTTTCAGCAGATATTCTTTGATCTTCTTCTTTCAGACATTTTTACTTGGGAAATAGCTTTGTGCCCGTAAGGGTTCATTAAAAATGACCTACAATTGTGCGAAAATGTTGGTCTTTTTTCTTACAATTATTTTCTCAGACAAAGTTTGTACTGTCATTCAGTTCAGTTCAGGTAGTGCAACGTTCATTAGGTAAAATTCAGATCATACAGTTTAAATTCGAATCAGATAAGTTTACTTTGGGGAAAAAAAAAGTTATTATAGTTTTATCCATAAGGATGATGATGGTGAAGATGACGGTTATGATGATGATGATGATGATGATCAGCATTCTACTTACTCCCCACAATGTTTCCTGCTCTTACACAGACACGTCCTGTCATTTGAGCCATATTTGATATGTTAACCCTTTACCACACAATCCCGACTTTTAATGACCCTGAGGAAGAAGCCTTTTGACAACATTGTGGGAAAAGGAGAAAATGCTGGTAACCAGCATTTTCTCCTTTTCCCACAATGTTTTCTTCTCTTCCTAAAACAAATTTCAATTTTGGAGTCACATTTATTTTGTCGTCTGCAAATGTTTTCAATTTGGACGAGTCTAAAATTTCGTCGTTTGGTAAAGAGTTAATATTACATACACTGTATAAGCCATGCTCTGGCAAAAAGTGGCTCAGTACATCTTCGTAATGCATTGTACCGCACAAGACATCACGTAATTAGGGATCCATAAAATCTATTTTGTCTAACAGCCGACGGAATGATGGGGTACAGTTGTCCTTTGACATGAAGAAAATTGGCCAATAGCAAAAAGTTTAGGCCTAGGTCAGCCTGCGCGGTCTGCCCAGGCTGCGCAAGCTGGCCTGAATCGATACATTTTGCAGATACATTAAGCCCCTTTTCACAGAGCATGGCTCAATTATTATTTATAGGTTAGGATGTCATATTCTACTCATAATCAAATTACGAACAGCATTTGGGAATTCCCGGGGGTGTGCATATTCCTCCCGACTACACGACAAAAATCTGACAAAATGTGGAAGAGGTAAAATTACATGGAATTCTCATTGGCAAACGTGTCGTTTTCGACACGTAAGCCGGACCGTGAACGGATATATGTTGTCAATTAAATTTTATCTTAAAATCTGCGCATCCAAATTTATTCTCTTGCACTGGGAAAGAAGGTTTAACCCTTTATCACAGAATCCCGAATTTTAACGACCCTAAGATAGAAAGAAAAAGGAGGAAATGCTGGTAACAAGCAGTTCTCCTTTTCCCGAAATGTTTTTATCTCTTCAAGGACAACCACTTGAAAATCATTTGAACTGTCGTCTGTGAATTCCTTCAATATGAAAAAATCTAAAATTTTGCCTTTTGGTAAAAGGTTAACACAGTACCGAACAATTCCCTTGTTTTATCGAATCTGAGGAGAGAAAGGCTTTGTATACAAGCACTGTGTAAAGATGGTTCGTTTTCAGCACGTACGCCGGGCAGCGGATATACATTTTTAATTCATGAATTTAATTTTAAAATCTGCGCATCAAAATTTATTTTCTTTTTCACAGGTAAAAGAGTTTAACCCTGTATCAAACAATGCCCTTGTTTCAACGAACCTAAGGAAAGAAGGGCGTTCGAAAACGTGGGAAAAAGGTGTCGTATTTTGCACTTGCGCTGGACGACGGATATCTGATGTCAATTAGTATCAATGTTGAACTCTGCGCATCCAATTTATTTTTCTTTTGCACAGGCGAAAAAAATAACTTTGTATCAAACAATCCCCGTGTTTAACAAATCCAAGGAATAAGAGCATTTGAAAACAAAATAATTCCTTTGATTTCACGACTATACGGAAAGGAATAGAATAGAATCTTTTATTGACTTATACATAAGTACATCGTCATCTACCAATTGTTTTCACAAATGTTATGGTACTTAATAGAGTCTCTCTCTCTCTCTCTGTCTGCTGTCTCTCTTTCTGCTGTTCTCTCTCTCTCTCACACACACACACAAGCACGCACATATATATACACGCAAATCTACCAACTTTTAAGATCGAAAGAATATCTATAGTTCTATCGTGGACTAAATGTGGTTCAGTATTTTAGACTTCTTATGGAGAATGAATACTCTCAGAATTATTATAATTATGATATCAGTAGATGTATATACATGCATATTCGTACACTGTATATACATACACTATCATCCCAGTACAATGGCATATCTACAATAACCACACTAAATTTAAACATACCTACTATTAAACTTCTGTTTTGGGAAATGACCACATTCCACTGTCGTGGAAAACGTTGATCAAGATCAGACTGCATAGACCATGCAGTCCGATCTCAGATCCTCACTATCCACAACCTTTGTATTTTATGTGTAAAGAAGAGTGAGTACATATAAATATATGTAAAAGAGTCAAAAGGAAGGGCGTTTGAAATTGTCGTGGGAGAAGATGTCGTTTACAGCTGATACGCCGGATAACGGACATACGAGTCAATTAAATTTGATTTTGAAATCTGTGCATTCAAACTTATTTTTTGTTTCACTTACAAAAAAGTTCTAATCCTATGTCAGACAATCCTCTTGACTCTGAGGAAAAAAAATAGCATTTGAAAATACCGCAGTAAAAAAGTGTCTTATTTTGCACGTACGTCGGGGAGCGGACATGTGTTGTCAATTAAATTTAATCGTGAAACCCGCACATCCAAAATCTTTTTGTTTTGCACTGGGAAAAAGTTTTAATCTTTATCTAACAACCCCCTTGTTTAACTTTTATCCTGCTAAATAGGTTAAATAAAACTTTTAAGCCCATAGTAGAAAACCCAAATAATGTTATTTCAAACTTACATTTTTGGAGAAAAATATATCCTAATCGGACAGCGTAGATCCAAGATCAGGCTGCACGTTCTGTGCAGTCTGATATTGATCTACACTGTTCACAAATGGTCAGTGAGTCGCGCTTAGCAGCTTAAGGGTTAAAAGACATTGGGGAAAGAGAGCATTTGAAAACATCTCGGAAAAAAAAATGTCTAATTTTCCACGAACGCCGAGCAGCGGATACTTATTGTCAATTAGTTTTAATTTTGAATAATTGATTGATTGTATGGTGTTTAACGCCGTTTTCAATATCATTTCAGTTATATTTCGGCGGCCAGTGCATCTATCTGTGCTTTCCTGGAGTTCTTTTACCAGTACTATGCACAATATTCTTTCCACAAAGTTGTCCGAATCGGGGATCGAACCAGCAACCTCATGTTCTCAAGTTCTGTACGCTACCGACTGAGCTGCCGCGGCTCGGCTTTAATTTTGAAACCTGCGTATGTTATTTCATTGATTCATTTCTTAATTTTCCTCACTAGGACAGAAAGTTTGACCCTGAACCAAACAATCCAATTGTTTTGTATCAGCGATAATAAGGGCCTTTTAAAAACCCTCGCGGGAAAAGGTGTCACTTTTGGCTTGTGTGCTAGGCAACGGATCTATGTTTTAAATCTATTCTTATCATAAAATCTGCGCATTCAAATTTATTTATATTTCTTTGCACAATGGAAAAAGTTTAACCTTGTATCAAACAATCCCTAAAGTGTTAAATTTAGCATTTCCTACGGACAACGGATAAATGTTTCAAATTAGTTTTAATTTTGAAATCTGCTCATCCAAATTCATTTTAATTTTCTTTCTACAAGGACACAAGTTTAACCCAGTACCAAACAATCTCCTTCTTTTAACGATTCTGAGGAAAGAAAGACCATTGAAAACACCGCTGGAGAAAAGGAGACAATGCTGGTAGCCAGCATTTTCTCCATTTTATGCTATGGTTTCTACCCTATCATAAACAAATTCAAATTTCAGCTTTTAAATTTTCGTCTGCAACTGCTTTGAATTTGGATTAATCCAAATTTTGTCGTTTGGTAGAGAGTTCAGTATATCAGGAAATAAACGTTTTAACTCCTTCATTAATTAAATAGAATTTTCCGGCAAGTAGCAGAAAACTGAAAAATCGTAATTTCAAAGCTCTTTTCGCCGGAAAAAAAAAAATCTCGCGGTATCGGACGGTATCGTATTAGGACCAGACTGTACATTCTGTGCAGTCTGGTCTTGATCTACACCGCCCGCAAAGGTGCATTGTGTCGTGCTTGTAGCAAGTGAAGGATTCGTACAGTCGTGCATTGTGTGTTTTTGTGATTTATAAAGAATGATTTGAATTAATGAAGTTCCGTTTGCGAGAAGCGTACCAGGATTTCGAATAATAAAGCGATTAATTTTCTAACATATGTATCATCTTTCGAATTGTCGGGTCCTGGCTCAGTGGTGATGTGTAAGACTTGTAACCTGGGGGCCCATCGTTTGGACCTCACTCGAAGCGTTGGGCTTTTCGCGGGGGACAGGACACTTCAGAGCTCTAGCCTAGTACTGATGAAGCCCGGGGCATAATGAATCTGTGAGTTGTCGCCGTGATATGACCGAAATAATGTTGATAGCTCGTAAAACATCAATCAATCTTTTACTTTTTTTGTTTTTTTTTTCTAATTTCCGGATTGCCTCTAAAGTTTTGCATAATCTCTTTGCATCGAGCAAGCGTCCTTAAACTCACCGAATTCTTTTTGTAAAATGAATGTAAGATAATGAATTATCCGCTGAAAATCTATTGAAGTATTTTCTTTTAATTGTCACATTGTTTTTTATGGCTTTTTTGCATCAAAGTTTTGTGTCTATTATCTGTACTCCCTAAACGCTCGGTCAAATAACCCTTATCCTGCTAAATAACTGAAATAAAATCTTTCAAAACGATGGTAAAAATCCGAATAATGATATTTCAAACTTACTTTTGGGAGGTCAATATCTCCTTATCGGACAGTGTAGATCCAAGATCAGACTGCACGTTCTGTGCAGTCTGATTTTGATCTACACTGTCCGCAAAAGGTCTGTGAGTCGCGTTTAGCAACTTGGGGGTTAAAGGTAAAAGCAGTCTTTTTCGAGATCTCACTACGAATTAGGAGATCAGACGTTTGAAAGAGGTCGGGGGTTGTATTGAATTAGGTAGCAGAGTGTGTGTGTAAAAGACCAGACAGCAAGTTCTCCGCAGTCTGATCGTGATCTATAATTTCCGCAAAAAGAAAAAAATCACTTCTGTGGAGAATACGTTTTCATAAATAGTTTTGATGAAAAACTGAAATAAGGTTGCAATCTATTTTTCTCTGCTCGTCACAACTAGAATAACTTTTGCAGACGGCGTAAATGAAGATCAGACTGTACAAAACGCGCAATCTGATCTTCATCTACGCTGTCTCTACTCGACATTAAACTTTTACCAAAAACATCATTAATTGCACTGGAAAATCTACTTTACGATCCCGAAAAATATCCTATCTATTTTGTTTACAGTATAAAGTATAGAAACGCGCTTGGAAAAATAACAGAGAAAGCTAATTCGGAATATAGACCTCTGTTGTATAACTTTGATATTAGACTATTCTCTACGATATTAAGTTAATTAGTAGCTACTTTTTCTTTGACGTTTTACAATATTATATATTCAGCTCCTCTGTTATTCAGTAGAAATGTCCGTGTTTTTTCCTCCATCCCCTTTCTTCTTAAGTTTCGAGGACAATACAAGTTTTTTTTTTTCAGTTGAATAAAATAGGAAAAGTTGATTTTTCTACAACAGAAACTAAGTATCTAAAAAGTTATCCCTATAATACATTTTATAGAAGAAAATCTTACCTTATTCAATAATCCCGGTCCAAAAAGTTTCCTTAAACACAAGTTTGTTGAAAAAAAATCTTCTGATAAAAACTTATTTCTCCCAAACTTTATGTGGCCAGAGTGAGTTCGCTAGATTTTCATTTGAAATGAGCATCTTATTAAGTCAGTGATCACGTGGTTATATATTTATTATGGAATAACAGAGAATCGATCCATCCCGCCTTCGCGCGGCAGCCTTGGATCCAAATCAATTGGAAACTGTATGGGAACTCTGCAAATGTAAGTTGCTATATTCCTAACCCTTATCCTGCTAAATACAAGATATGAAACTTTCAAGCCGAGAGTAAAAACCCAAATTTTCCTATTTTAAAGATATTTTTGGCGGAAAGATATCTCCTTATCGGACAGTGTAAATCCAAAACCAGACTGCAGTCTAAGGGTTAAAATAGTAATCAGACCTAAATTTGGTTTTGCAAGCTCAGTAGATAAGATCAGACTACCCTTCTGCTGACTGTGTAGATGAAGATCAGACTGCACAGAACAAGTAGAGCTAATTTACATGAAGATCGGACTGTCGTTTTTTACAGATAGTGTTTATCAAACATAAGACCGCAGTTTTGTGAAATACTCTAAAATGTTAAGAAAACACAAAAAATATAAACTGCAGTTTTTATGTCTGCATGTTAGCTCTTTCCTAAACGACGAAATCTTAAGACTTGTCTAGACCGAAAGCATTTGCAGATCCAAAATAGTCATGACTCAAAAACTGAAATTTGTTTTTTGAAGGTACAAAACACGTGGGAAAAGGACAAACTGCTAGTAAACAGCATTTTTTTTCCTTTTCCCACAGTGTTCTCCACTCTTTAAAGAGCAGATCCCCTAATTTGAGCCAAATTTCTTGTCGTCTGCAGATTCTTTGGATTAGGACAAGTCCAACATTTTGCTGTCTGGTAAAGTATTAACCCTTTACCACGCAATCCCGAGTTTTAACGACCCTGAGAAAAAGGCTTTCTGAAAACATCGTGAGAAATGGAGAAAATGCTGGCAACAATGTTTTCTGTCCTTTTACAGATAAATCTCACCATATGAGCCATACCTAATTTGTCTTCTGCTAATGCTTTCAAGTTGGAAAAGTGTAAAATTTTGTCGTCTGGCCAATAGATTTTTCCTCCCCTAAAACTTACAGTCGCCATCTATAACGGCTTGATATGAATGTCGAAGCTTGCGACCTTCTGTCGATTTCCCATTCTTTTTGTTGTGCGTGGAACAATGGCAGCTAATTTTCTTCTCTCCCTGATGTAAGGGTTCAGTGATGCATCGATTTCTCGAAAGCGCCAAAAACTCCAAAATGCTTCTTACAGGGACTAATTTAGATTTTTTTCGTAATTATTCAACCCTTTACCTAATGACAAAAATTTAGACTGGTCCAAATCGAAAGTAAATACATGTAAGTAAAAAAAAATGTTTCGAAACTTAGGAATGTTGTCTTTTAAGGCGTAGAAAACATTGTGGGATAAGCAGGAAATGCTGGTACCCGGCATCTTCCCCTTTTCCCCACAATGTTTAAAAAAAAAGTCCCTTTTCTTAGGGGTTTGATAACGGCTTGACATGAATGTCGAAGCTTGCGACCTTCCGTCGATTTCCCATTCTTTTTGTTGTGCGTGGAACAATGGCAGCTAATTTTCTACACCCCCCGATGTAAGGGTTCAGTGATGCATCGATTTCTCGTATGCGCCAAAATCTCAAAAAAGCTTCTCACAGGGACCTATATGGCTTTTTTTTTTTTGTAATTGTTTACCTCTTTACCAAATGACGAAAATTTAGACTGGTCTAAATCGAAAGTATTTGCAGACGATAAAATAAATGTTGCAAAACCTAGTGAATTTTTCTTTGTAGGCGTAGAAAACATTGAAGAAAATGCTGGTTACCAGCACTTTCTCCTTCTCCCCACAATATTTTGCAAAAGTCTTTTCCCTTGGAGGTCGTTAAAACTCGGGATTGTGTGGTAAAGGGTTAAAATTCATTGTAAAAAAAAAAACCCACTATGATTCGAAATACTCGAGGGACCAACAAATTGCTGCTAAGCTTTTTCGAATAATCGAGGTGCCGTTATATTTACTGATGTTCGATACAGTAGAGCTATAAATATGCATACAAGAATGTTGTAATAAAACGCTTCGTGTATTCTATTCCTAGTCCTGAGGGACGGGACACAACCCCATATGGATGGAGGATTACCCGTATATCGACTATATAACGTGTCATTCTCTGGCCAAAGATGGTTAAGATTGGTTACCTCTGATACAGCAAGTGTATGGGGATCGGTATAGGCTACTCATAATGGGCAGATTACTGCCCGTCTATTTTTAGGACAGCCATGCCGTAACACCAATAGAGATTCAGGGGAAGTAATTCTCACTTCCTGAGCAGTAAAACTTCCAATATTTTTGACCTCACGAATAAGCGAAATGTATGTTTAGTATGACCTTTTAATGTTTATTTCTGCTAATATTCTTTTAATTTCGATTACTAATTTCAAACTGTGCAAAAGGTCGCCATGTTCCTCATGCAGCCGAAGTGGAAGTATGTAAGATGCTCTGATTGGTTATTCTATGATATACATGTAGCCCAATGAAAAGCAATGACACTGTAATAGCCTGTACCAGTTGTTATATGTAAATCTACAACGGGGATCTATTTAAAGATAGGTAAACGTATCTTCAAAAAGTAACGACCCATGTCAGCCTTCGCAGTCTCAGGCTGCATAAAAACTTTTTTTTCCATTGCTACATTGTCTGCGCATCAAAGGACAACTCTATCCCATGATTCAGACGCTTTTTTAGACAAAAATACAGGTAGATTTACATTATGCGACGACCTGCTTAGTGCAGTGCATTACTGAGATGCATTACACTCCCATTTTCCAGAGCGATGGTCAACTGTATAAGAGCCATGCACCAGGAAAAGGACATGAACGCAATTGCTCAGGCTGACCTGGTCGAAACCCTTTGCTATGGGCCAATTTTATGCATGTCATAGAACAATTTTACTTCATGATTCAGGAGGTAGTAAGACGAAAGGGATTTTTATGGATCAATAATTATGTGATGAATTACTTGGAATACTGCATAACGAAGTTGCATTAAACCGCCTTTTTGCAGAGCGTCGATAATCTATTATATATATATATGAGCCATGCTCTGTGACCTGGGCCGAAACTTCACGCTATCGGTCAATTTAGTCTATGTCCAAGGACCAGTCTACCTCGTGATTCAGTCGGTTGTAATAAAAAATAGCTATCACAGGTCCATAATTATGCGATGGCTTGACTTGTATCATGGATCACGGAGATGCATTAAGCAGCCTTTTGCCAGAGCATGGCTCATATATATTGATACATAGATTGTATTTTCGAAAGCGGTGCGAGGGTTTTAAATGCAGTTCACACGATTGCAAAATACTTGAAATTGTGTAAATGTGCACAGCGACTCGATTCTATTGGGAGTGTAGAACGAGATCTGACAGTGCTTAATGTTCATTCTGGTCTTTGTTCTACACTCTCTTAAACTCTTTACCACATAGCAAAATTGTAGACTAGTCAAATTTCAAAGCATTGCAGATGACAGATTAAATGTTAATCAAATCATTTTTTGTTTGTTTGTTTGTTTGTTTTTTGAAAGGGTAAAAATCATTGTTGGAAAAGGAGAAAATACTGGTTACCAGTATTTTCTCCTTTTTCCACAATGTTTTCAAAAGCCTGCTCTTTTAATGTCGTTAAAACCTGAAATTGTGTGGTGAAGAGTTAAACAGTGAGATTTTTCCTGGCGAAAAAGAAAAATGATAAATTTGCAATATTTGGGCTTTTACTATTGGCTGGAAATGAACCTTTACCAAACAATCCCAACTTTTGCTCGCCCAGTGGAATAAAGCATTTTGAAAATATTGTGGAAAAAGAAGAAAATGATGGTAATCAGCATTTTCTTCTTTTTCCACAATGTTTTCTACCATTTCAAAGAAACGTGTCATTATGTGAGCAACGTTGAATTTGCTTTCTGCAAATGCTTTCAAGACGCACATGTCCACAATTCTATCGTCCGGTAAAAAATAAAACCCGTGCGTTTGCGACCCTGATGAAGACAACCATTTAAAAGCGTCGTGGGAAAAGGACATTATGCCCGGTAACCATCATTTTCTCCTTTTTCTGCAATATTTTTTCTACTAAATCTAAGACAAATGATTTCAATCTTCAAAAGAAAATTACCATTATTCAACTCGGATAAAAATTGTGGTCTGCAAATGCTTAAAAACCGGTCAAGTCTAAAATTCCGATCAAAGTACTGAAAGCAGCGAGGAGCTCGTGTTTTAAACTTGTGACGGGATGCAGACGGCAAATGCTGTCAGTTTCAAACAGCCGAAAAGTGCGTTCTTTTGTCAAGCATTAAAGGCTGCCACATGTGATAAGAAGGAGAAATATATAGGGAACTAAAAAATCCGATTTCAAATTATATGTACATAGATGATGTGGAAAAGGGAGCAAATTGTTTCCTTTGTTTCAAAGAAAACCCCGTGTCTGTGGGGGTAGGGGTTTGGGGTGGGTGGGGGGTGGAGGTTGGAAGAGGTGGTGTCACATCCTTTATATAGAGTTGAATCGGAACTTTTGTAAAAGAAATACATTTGAAAAATCTGCCTGAAGCCCAAATGCCTAGAGTGTTGATATTTGTTATGTAGCATCATAGAATGGTCCTTTAGAGAAAATGTTGAACTTTTGTCCCTGTGGTACGACTGATGCCCGTTTCCGTAAAACGAACATACGAACATTAACCATTATAGGAAAGGGTGTGAAAAGTCGCATTTCTACAGTAGTGAGCAGAAAAACCTCAACCCCCCCCCCCTCCCCGCTCAAAGATGAAAAAAACAAAGAAAGAAATATTACGAGATATAAATAATTGATACAATCATACCATCCCTCCCAATTTAAGCTGCGTGACAAATGTTATATGACATGTAACAAACCCCAAACTATTCTATTTTGGAAAGATTTGGTGCTATATATAGTTTAACCATTTGTCAAGCAGTCCCGAGTTTTAAACGATCTTGAAAAACAAGTCTTTTGAAAGCATCGTGGGAAAAGGAGAAAATGCTTGTTAGCAGGATTTTCTCCTTTTCTCACAATGATTTCTACCCAACGGAAGACGAATCCTTTAGTTTGGGTTATATTTAATTTATCGCGTGTAATCGCTGTCAGTTTGGACAAGTCGAAATTTTTGCGGTTTACTAAAGATGTATATTACAGCGAGGACGCGTTTAACAATTGTTAAAGTCTAGCAAAAATTTATACACAGACAATTTGAAACAATCATAAACAGGAAATTGTTTTCCCTGATTTCTTTTGGAAATATTACGGGAAAATAAATTCTTGAAGCAAGCAGTTACTCATTATCTGACCATGCTTTCAGTAAATTGTAACAAGTAGATAAATGTTGTTTTCTAATGGGCTAAAGAAAAGTCAGAGAAGGCCGTACTTTTAGGGGTCCAGCCCGACGAGGAACTAATGTGTCCCTTCGGTTTTTTTTCTTATCAGTTAACCGTGAGCCGCAGTGTTTTAGATTTAGATGTGCTACATGAGTGAACAGAGCGGTTAACCCTTAGAGCGCCTTTCACTCATGTAGTTGCCTTTGCGTACAGTGTAGATGAAGATCAGGCGGCACAGAATTTGCAGCCTGATCTTTGATGTATATTGTCCGCTATTTTAAAACATTACGGACAAAAGGTAGCCATGAATATGTGATTATCTTGGTCTTGTTCTTGCGCTTTAAAGGTGAAGTTATCAGAAAAAATCAAAATAATGTAGAGCTCTAACCAAATCTCGGATGACGCATATTAGTACAAAATTACATGCATTGACTTTATCTTTCCTTGCAGAAGAAAAAATATCAACGCATCATTGTAAAATATGAAAAATCAACAAGACATAAGAGTGCTACATGTGCATAACTACATCTGAGAAAATCCCAAACAGTTTTAAATTGCAGTTTCCCCTGATAATTCTTATTCGCGTGTTCTTTTTAAATCTCAAAAAGAACGCCTATTTCTCTGAGTATGGCCAATCAGAAATTGTTATTTCTAAAAATAGAAGAAGACTAAGAATATTGCCGGTATTTAGAATGGTTTGCAGTATGGTCGATTCCCAAGAATTTTCTCAATTTCAAAGATGAGCAATTTCTGATTGGCTCAACGAAATGATTTAGCCGTTCAAAAATATTTTGAATTGGATTAATAGAAAGAATTTGGTTTAGCCAATGAGAACATGCATCACATGTTGAATTTAGCATTAAATAAAAAAATTATTTGAAATGGTTGGTTAACTCTTTATCAAACGACAAAATTTTAGACTGGTCCAAATTGAAAGCATTTGCAGACGACAAATTAAATGTGGCCCAAATGATGAATTGATAGGTTAGAAAACATTGTGGGAAAAGGAGAAAATGCTGGTTATCAGCATTTTCTCCTTTTCCCACAATGTTTTCACAAGGCCTCTTTCTCAGGATCGTTAAAAGTCGGGATTGTGTGGTAAAGGGGTAATATGGTCTAATTCTTAAGCATTTATTCAGTTTTAGCCGGTAGGCTGCTAAGCGCGACTTGAGGCGGACATTGTAGATCAAGATCAGACTGCACAGAACGTGCAGTCTGATCTTGGTGGTAAAGGGGTTTAATACATCTCCGTGATGATTTTAACCAAGCATGTCACATAATAATGGATCCATAAAATCCATTTTGTCCAACAGCCGACTAAATTATGAAGTAGAACAGTCCTTTGACATGTAGAAAATTGGCCAATAGCAAAAGGTTTTGACCCAGGTCAGCCTTCACAGCGTGCACGGGCTGACCTTAGTGGATACTTTTTGCAGTCATTAAATCCCCTTGTTACAGAGCCTGAATCAAGTTATCTCTTAGCATAACTACATCGAAATTACCAGTCGACTCCCAGGCGGAGACAAAAAAGATTATTTGTGAATGAGTAAATCAGAATGGGCATGTCTGTGTTGATCTGAACTGGTCCTTGGAGAAATTTCCCCGAATTATTTCGCTAATTAGCTGCGAATTACAACACGACCACAAATGTGCGATGCTTTCGCGACTGACAAACGCGATAAATTCTGTAACTCTTTACCAGGCGAGAAAATTTTTGGGCGGCCTAAACTGAGAGCATTAATTTCGAAGACGACAAGTCAGTTGTGCTGGAATTATGAGATTTGGATGTGAAAGAATATAAAACATTGTGGGAAGAGGTGAAAATGCCAGCATTTTCTCCTTTCCCCACAATGTTTTCAAAAGCATTCTTTCTCAGCGTCGTTAAAATTCCGGAATATTGTGATAAGGAGATTAATTTTAACAAGACGACAAAATTTTACAGTGGTCTGCATTGAAAGCGGTTACAGAGGATCATCTCTTCTCACCAAGCGACAAAATGTTTGACGAATCCGATTTGACAAAGCATTTACAGACGACAATTTAAATGAAGCCCATGTTATTGAACGTTAAAACGTGCACCTTTTTATAGCGCGAAACACCATGGAAAAGGTGCTGGTTACCAGCAATTTCTTTTTTTCCCCACTATGTTTCTGTGTCGTAAATCCAAGGGGTTGTGTGGTGAAGGATGGAAGTGGCTCGAATAATGGACCTTGTCTTTTGAATGGGAAGAGGTTGGTATTTAGCTTTATACTGGCAATATCATGGCAGCCATTGCACGTATCCATGCTTTCCTGGGGGATTTTTTCCATGCTCTTTCTGGACTTCCTGCAGTTTCTGTTACCAATACTTCTCACAATATTCTTCCAAAGTCGATATATTCTAAGAATAACATGAGCCATGCTCTGTGAAAAGGAGGCTTAATACCTCTGCGAAAAGTATCGACCCAGATCAGCATGCGCAGGCTGACATTGGCCGGAACTTCTCGTATTGGTCAATTTTCTGTATGTCAAAAGACCAGTCTACCTCATGATACAGTCGATTGTTCAACATTATAAATTTTATGGACCCCTAATTATGTGACGACTTGTTTGGTATCATGGATTACGGAGATGCATTAAGCCCCCTTTTGCCAGAGCATCACCCATATATTTTTATTTGCCAGTGCATTGGGTAACTGGACGATTAATTAAGTAAAACGCAATTATGGCTTTCAAACATCGGGATGGTTGTTTTGCAATGACCAGATATTACGTCATCGTATCTATTTTGACGTCATCGTACTCATTTGAATACAGTCTCACATAATCAACGCGTGCTATTGACCACGTGAGTCTCCCAAAGGCTTTTGCGAAATTCTGGCGCTAGGTCTACAATCCTGAGGAGACTACGTATTACTTTAAGGAAATAGCATAAGAATGAGTTTTCTTTTTTTTTTGTTACAATTCTATTTCTTATTCATTGACTGTTTGAAAACTATTGCCTTATTTAATTCAGTGATGAAACCCTTTTATTTAGACTCATCGACATTGATAGCATTTGCAGACGACAAAATCGATAAGGGTCAAACAATGAGATTTGTCTTTGATAGGATAGAAAACATTATGGAAAAGGGGTAAATACTGGTTCAAATCTTACTTCGAAAAACCTACTCCTCAAGGTCGTTAAAACTCAGGATTGTTCCGTAAAAGCTTAATAGTTTCGACTTTGTTGGAACATGGGAGCAATCAGTAGCTTGGGAGAAGGCGAGCAGCCGGCCGCCTGGAAAGAGGGTATGTGAGATTCGGGGGTGCGGTGTACAGGGTCCGTGATTCACCAACCATTCTTAAGAACATTCTAAGTCTTCTTCCCCAGAATTTTCTAAATTTGAAAGTAACACAACTTCTGATTGGCTAAACCAATTCTGTAGAATAAGACTAAGAATGTTCTTAAGAATGGTTGTGACTACGGACCCTGGTTAACGAAATTCCAGCAAAGCATAGATAGGTGCACTTAATGCCACTGTAACATGACTGTTTTACTCTTAACTCTCAGCCTGATATATAACTAAAATAAAACTTTCATATCAATAATAAACCCAAATATTGCTATTTCAAAATAATTGGGGGGGGGGGGGGGTTTAATCTCCTTATCGGACAATTTAGATCCAAGATCAGACTGCACGTTCTGTGCAATATGATTTTGATCTACACTGTCCACGGTCATTGAGTCGCGCTTAGGGTTAAAATGACATCAAACACCAAACGAATCAGAAACACACAAACAAAACCATATCGTAGTTTTGGTTCTTTTTTGTCATTTAAGCATTTATCATAAACTTTTAATATAAAAATAGAATATTGTATATTATACATGTATACCTACATCACAGTTTTAGATTAGTTGATGAACAACTGTGTCTTAGACGACAAAAAACATGCTTCAACTTGAAAGCATTTGCAGACGACAAATTACTCCAATGGTAGGTTGTCGTTAAAGGAGTAGAAAGGATTGTGGAAAAAGTAGAAAAAGCTAGTTGCCAGCATTTTTTCCTTTTCCACAATTATTTCAAAGACCAACCCCTTCATTTTACACACATTTAAAATGTCGTTTGCAAACGCTTTTAATCTGTATTAGTTGACCTTTAGCACACTTGGATACTTTTATATTTTACCGTCTTTTTATCTTTTCAGTTGTACTGTTTTTATTAAAACAGCGGTTACATATTCGCTGTTTTAATAATAATGGTCAGTAGAATGACGATGCGCCGATTTTGGCGCCCCCTTGGGCAAGATTCGCCGTCTCAAGATCTACTTTTTTTATGTGTTCTTTTTTTTAGTAATGTCTTTAATGTATTCATACGAGAGAAAGGTGTTCATACACACGAAGAATAGGTTGAAAATGATAAAAAGACGTCTTATTTCATTTCAGCTAACAAAACCACTTCTTTTCTGTTTTCCCCAAAAGTTATCATATGTCATCATATATCATATGTTATCATATAAATTGTTCAGATTTGACGTTTCACCGCTAAGCAAATAATACAAAATCGTCTTTTCTTAATCAAAAATACAAAAAAAACTAAGTTTCACTCCATATCAACACCACCCTTTCGAGCATAGAAGTCGTATACAATTAAGACCCCGACAGTATGGATCAAAGATCAGACTTCCAGTTATGTGGACTCTGATCTTGATCTAAACCGTCCGTAAAAAACCAGCCATAACGTACATGGGTATGAAAGGATAAAACAGTTTATTACATATGAGTCATGCTCTATGAAAGGGGGCTAAATGCATTCGCGAAAAGTATCGACCCATGTCAGCCTGCGCAGTCCGCGCAGGCTGACATGGACCGAAACTTTTCGCTATCTTTAACTTTTCCGCGTGCCAAAGGATAGTTCTACCTCATGACTCAGTCGGTTGTTTGTCAATGGATTTTACGGATCCATAATTAGGTGATGTCTTGCTTGGTATAATACCTTACGGAGATCCATTAAGCCCCCTTTTCACAGAACTTGGCTCATTTTTTTTTTTTTTTTTTAAAGTCTCTCAACCTAATTCAGTTTTATCTAGCATAGAATAGCAAAAAGGATATTCATAGCTAAATTCATAGTTAGTACTATAAATACAAATGATACTAATGCTATGCTCTGTGAAAAGGGGGTGTTTTTATGCATCTGTAAAAAGTATCGACCCAATGTCAGCCTGTGCAGTCCGCGCAGTCTGACATGGGTCGAAACTTTTTACTTTTTGTAATTTTCTGAATTTCTAAGAACCATTCTACCCCAGGAACAGTGTGATTGCTGCTTGGTATTACGGCGATACATTAAACCCCATTTTGACGGAGCATGACTCATAGGCCTATACAATGTTCTACGAAAGAATATTCAGAGAGAGGACAGCTGTCCCATAAACATACAGAAGTAGGGACACCTTCAAAATTAATGACACAAATGCACTCATGAATGGTAATCTAATCAAATTAAAGGGGGCAAAGTCCCACCTGCCTTTATTTTGATAGGACATTGTTTTTTAATTCAATGAGACATTGTCCAAGAATCTCTCCCTTGGCAGAATAGTGCACATGTATGATGGAAGAAAGGTTTATAATAAGGATAGACACATTTGCAGATAAATATTACAGTTTACAAAGAAGAATAGCGCAAAGAGCTGAGGTATCAACAGATCCCCAGTTTTTACGACCCTTAGAGAAAAGGCATTTGAAAACTTTATGAGAAAAAGAGAAAATGCTGGAAACCAGCTTTTTTTTCTTTTTTAAAAAGTTATCTACCCTCTCAAACAGATAAATCCAATCACTTTAGTCACATTTAAATTGTTCTCAGAATCCCATCAGCTTCCAAGGCGGAAACAGTGCCCTTTATAGACCGCAAAGAATAAGATCAGACTACACCAATTAACCGAGTGCCCGAAGCTTCTTTGCTGCATCACTAATTTTTGATACAGGATTCCCTGGGAGTTTATTTGCTAACTTCTTTGCGCTGTTCAGAGCGGACTTTCCTGTCTGTACGGCTTTGGTCCCTAGTTTCTTTGCTTTGCCAGGTAGCTTTTTCGCCTCCTCGAGTCCCTTTTTTGCAAGCTTCTTAAAGAAACCCCAGCCTTCAGTATCCAGAACGAGGAGAGTGATAAAGAAACACACTATAAGTAGTTTCCCCTTCATATCTGTAAAATAATAATAAAGAAATTGTGATCTTTCCAAAGCAAAGTTAAAAAAGGAAGATGTTCGAAATCAAGAACTAAAAAAATGCACTGGCAAAAGGGGGATAGATGCATCTCCGTAATGCATTATACCAAGCAAGTCATCGCATAATTATGGATCCATAAAATCCATTTTGTGTAACAATTGATTGAATCTTGAGGTAGAATGGTCCTTTGGTAAGCGGAATATTACCAACTAGCAAAGAGTTTCGACTCGTGTCAGCCTGCGCGGACTGCGCAGGCTGACATGAGTCGAAACTCTTTGCTAATGCATTGACTCCCCTTTTGCCAGAGCGTGACTCAAATATGCTCTTCACCGGGTTTGGTACAAATGACAGATGAAATTGCTCGTTCTGTTTAGTCTAATCTTGATCTCAAATGACTGCAATAGCAACCTGTGTTTGGCGCTAAAGATATAAAGCATTATTGAACAGAACGAAAAAGAACAGATATTTTATTAGGCGAGTAGAAGTGTACTTGCTGTATACAACAAAGCATATGTCAAGGTCTGTGTCTCTGTCTGTCGGTCTGTCTGTCTCTCTCTCTCTCTCGTGTACTGTCTCTCTCTGCGTTTGTTCAAGAATATGTCTAAACGAAATCTGAGTTTCGATAGGGTACCATTCTTATGCCGTTTTTTTTTTTTTTTTTCTTTAATTCACAATTTTTATTTGTTCATTTGAAACCATTCGAAGATGACAAAGTAAACGTGGGTCGAATGATAGGATCTTTTTATCTGACCATTGCCAAACGACAAATGTCCGACTCTCAAAATTGAAAGCATTTGCAGACGACAAATTAAAGCTGGCTCAAATGATGAAACTTGGACATGATAGAAAACATTGCAGGGGAAAAGACATAGTAGAAAACAATCCTGTTTTCAAAGGATTGTTTGTGGTTAAAACTCGTGATTTTTTGGTTAAAGAAAAGAAAGTGTTGTGCAAACAGGAGAAAGTGGTTTTACCAGACTTTCTCGCTTTTGCTATATTGTTTTCAAATACTATCTTTTCCAAGCTCACTAAAACTCAGGATTTATCCTTAAACGGTGAAAATTATTAGAGTTTTAACTGTTTTTATTTCCCGAAATTCTAAGCTAAAGTTCGAAGCGTGTTGTCCATGAATAGAGAAAAAGAAAAGAAAAAAGAATGAAAAACCAAAAAGGAAAAGAAAGAAAGACAAGAAGAACAAAAGACAATAATGCAATAATTATGATAACAAATAGAATACATAACAATAGAAATGAAATAAAAGTAGTAATAGAAACAAAAATATAAAATACAGTTAGTACTACATATAATGACATAATAATATTAACAATAATAATGCAAGAAAAATAAAGTTCATAAGAACAAGAAAAGGAGAAATTATAATAATGCAGTAAAATAATAGCGCATACCGTTTTTTTTTTATATGTATATATATATCTGCAGTATTTGTTTCCTCCTTCCACAAAATACAGCCCTTTTATGTCTCGGTTTTCGTTTGTTCGTGTTGTCTGTTCAGAAACCGTTTACTGCTTGAGTAGCTTACAACGTGCGTATTTATACTGTCCGCGAAGCCATCGGAGCGGAAACAAATATGACGAATTACGTTAATGACGGTATGTAGGTCGATGTACGTAAAAACGTTAAACATGTTGTTTAGTTACCGTCCCTCTCTCTACGTCACACACGTTTCATTTCGAAGAACGCGATTATTGATACAAATTCAGATACAAAATAAGCCAAGCCCAGGTCTTGTATTCACCAACCATTCTTAAAAACATTCTTAGTCTTATACTCCAAAATTTTCTAAATTCGACTTTAAGACAACTTCTGGTTGGCTAAACCAAATGGTTTATCCAATCAGAAGTTTTGTTACTTTCAGATTTAGAAAATTCTGAAGAATAAGACTGAAAAGGTTCTTGCGAAAGGTATAGTGAATACCGGCCAAGACCCTGTTCTGCAGATGCTAAGTCGATGACGTATAGGGCTTGAAATCCAGAGGTCCGGCGATTCCCAGTCCAGCTAAGTTCTTTCCGAGGACTGATGATAGATATTGCAACACGGTTCATTCCTCTCCCACCTCTGAACGCTGTTTCGACGATGTCTATGTGGTAAAGCAGCCAGTGGTTTGGAAAAAATGTTGTGAAAAGTAGTTGTAAAAGAAGCTGCAGGAGAGCATCGATAGGCGCACTAAGATAAAAGAAAAAATTGACCACTGGCAAAAAGTTTGGGCCCATGTCAGTCTGCGCGGACTACGCAGGCTGACATGGTTCGATACCTTTTTTGCAGATGCATTAAGCCTCCTTTTCACTGAGCATGGCTCAAATAAACCCCACTTTTTTTCTACGGCCGAAAATACAATCTTCTGGTATTCGGACAGAATTTTTTCTTAACGGTTTGACTGAACATGCAGACGGTTTAGATCCACGATCCATCTGCACGTTCTATGCAGTCTGGTCCTGATCTATTTTGTCCGCAAAAACCTCCATTGATAGGGTGGGTTGCGGGTTTTTTGTTTTTTTGCGGGGGGGCAGGGTTGGTACTTAAATTCGAGGGAGGGGGGACAAAAATTCTATGAAAAAAAAACCAATGATTTCCTGTCTACTTTTTTGTATATAGGAGTTTTCCGAAACTATTTACGTCAGTTCCCAGTATTGTTAGTTTTATCTTAATTGTGTACTAATTTAGTACATACAGGACATGTCAGTATAGTCGTTTTCCGTGAAATAAACATGAACGCTAACAAGAGAATGTTATACATATACGTAAACGTTTCTTTCGCCGTAAGATATTACCTTTGGCCCTTAACCAAACATTCTTGGGTTTTAATGACCCTGAAGGAGAAGGCTTTTGAAAACATCGTAGGATGAGGAGAAAATGCTGCTTACCAGCATTTTCTCCTTTTCCAACAATGTTTTTACTCTTTGAAAGACAAATTCCATCATTCGATTGACATTTACTTCGTCGTCTGCAAATGCTTTCTATACAGGAAAGCATTCAATAACAGAAAGGCTACAATTTTGTCGTCTGGTACAGAGTTGATTTACCTTTGAAAAAAAAATCTCTTCTTTTAGGTAATTTATCCGTATTTCTATTTTTGTCATATAGCAAAGAATGTTTATTTCATTGACTTATTGGTAAAGCCACACTTAAGTTTGCGACTGAATGGTGTTTTACGCCGCTTTCAACATTATTTAAGTTAAATCATGATGACAGCTCACATATTCATAAGTTTTTTTTTATGTCCCGGATTTTCCACTTTTAGGCGGGGTGGGGGGGGGGGGGGCTCTGACCTGTCTTGCCCAAGGACCCAAGGACACTCCAACGAGTATCATAAGGTAGACTGGTCCTTCGACATGCAGAAAATTGACCAATAGCGAAAAGTTTCAGCCCAGGCTGACCTGAATCGATACTTTTCTCAGATGCATTAAGCCCACTTTTCATAGAGCATGGCTCAAATAGATGATGCATAATTATGTGATTCATAATTACAGACTGTACAGGCGGCAAACTGACTGAATCGCAAGTTCAAATACACGTACTTAATTACACCTTGCCCCATTAGTTATTGATATATATGAGCCATGCTATGTGAAAAGGGACTTAATGCATCTGCGAAAAGTCAACCTGCGAGGTGCGCGCAGGCTGACCTGGGCCGAAACTTTTCGCTATAGGTCAATCTTCGCTATAGGTCAATCTTCTGTATGTCCAAGAACCTGACTACCTTATGACTGAGTCGGTTATTCAAAAAGGTGGCTATAATGGACCCATAATTATGTGATGGCTTGATTGGTATCATGGCATCAAGGAGATGCATTAAACCCCCTTATTGTGTGTACATTATGGCTGAATAGAATGTACCTTAACCCTTTACCACACAATCCCGGCTTTTAACGACCCTAAGGAAGAAGCCTCTTGAAAACAATGTGAGAAAAGGAGAAAATGCTGGTAACCAGCATTTTCTCCTTTTCCCACAATGTTTTCTTCCCTTTCAAAGGCAAATTTCATTTTTTGAATCCCGTTTAATTTGTCGTCTGCAAATGCTCTCAATTTGGACCAGTCTAAAATTTTGTTGTTTGGTAAAGATTAAACTGAAGGAAATGCAACAGACGAGTTAGAAAACACTTTTTGAAAAGGGAGGCATATTCCATAAAGGTTTTAATACATTAGCCATGCTCTGGCAAAAATGCGGTTTGATGCATCTCTGTTATACACTATGTACAGCAAGTCATCACATAATTATGGATCCGTAAATTTTGTCTACCAACAGCCTGGATTTACAGGTAGACTGGTCCGTTCACTTGCAGACAATGTACCAAAACCAAAAAATTTCGATCCAGGTCATGACATGAATCGATACTTTTTGCAGATGCATTGAATCCAATTTTCACAGAGTAGAGCTCATTAATTCATTTAAAACATTTTGCAAAAGGAGAAATTACTCGCCACGAGCAATTTCTTCTTTTGCCGCATTTTTTTTTCAAGAGTGCTTGCTTGCTGCAAGACAAAGAAAAAAGAAAAAACGCCTGTAGGTAAAATACGTTACGAAGTATGCTAATAGGTCGTTAAGGTCGAAACCGTCACGTTGTAGAGCACGTTTTAACCCTTAACCTGCTAAATAAGTTAAATGAATCTTACCAGCCAAAAGTGAAAAAAACCCAAATAATGCAATTTCAAGATTGGTTTTGTTTTGGGAGGAGGCGGGGGGGGGGGGGGGGGGGGGGGGGAAAGATCTGACATTCGTTGAGATAAAAAAAATAATAAACTCGTGCACACACACACACAACACAAAATGTTTTCAGCTCGCCAAAGGCTCGCTTAAGAATATTTTTTGGTAGACTCTTTAATAAACTTTTATCTCAAACGCCAACTCATGCCAGATCCTATATATGTGTGAAGCACTGAGAAAGAAACCCAGTAAGAAATCGATTTGTGCACTGGCCGCCGTGACTTGACTTAAATTTGTTGAAAAGATGTCGTTCACTTTTACCAGACGAACATATTTTGCTCTTTCCCAAATTCAAAGTATTTGCAGACGACGAATGAAATGTGGCTCAAATGGTGAATTTGTCTTTTGTAGGTCGAAGGCATTGTGGAAAAAGGAGAAAGTGTTTTCAAAAGCCTTCTTTTTTAAGGTCGTTTTATAAATATCGCGATTGTCTGGTCATAGGATAAACAATACAAGAAACCAATAAATCAGAAAGCAGGTTTTTTTATTATTATTATTATTTATTGTTCGTACACTTTAAAAACATAGATAAACAGGATGTACATTTAATTTTAGTCTTACGATCTGTCATTGTGAAATTACTATTTTTTTGTTCGAAAATAAGTTAGACAGTGCTCTTTCATTTATTTTACATGGAAAAACAGCCAGTGGTTTGGAGAGAGTTTTGTGCCAAGCATTGAAACCGGATCTCCAGGAACACATCAATATTAGCATTAGTTATCGTGATTTCACTCAAAGTGACCGTTGCAAAATGGTATCTAAAGAAAAAATAGAGGCTATAGACGCAGTTACTTTTTTATTTTTTAAAAATTCATTTTAACATGTTTATTTTTAATGTAACAATCTATCATTGTTTAACAAAACTATTATCCTTTTGTCCTATAAATTAATTCAGTTTGTCAAAAAAAAAAAAACTTTTAGCGGTTACCGCTTTACCAGACGACAAAATTGTATGAGCCATACTCCGGCAAAAGGGGACTTAATGCATCCCCACGATGCATTGTACCAAGCAAGCCATAACATAATAAGGGATCCGTAAAACCCATTTTGTCTAACAAACGACTGAACCATGAGGTAGTCTCTTCCTTTGACATACAGAAAATTGACCAATAGCGAAAAGTTTCGGCCCAGGTCAGCCTGCGCGGACTGCACAGGCTGACCTGGGTCGATATTTTTCGCAGATGCATTAAGCCCACTTTTCCATATATACTTTTCCATATTGAAAGCATTTGCAGAAAATGGAATTAAAAATGACATAAATAATTGCACTTGTCTTTGAAAGGGCAGAAAACGTTGTAGGACAGGAAGAAAATGATAGTTGAAACAAGAAATTTTATATCTTTTTAAAAGGATAGACGGCTAAAGAGATACTGGTATATGAATATTGAAACTCATTTGTAGCTCAATATATAGTAAAATAATGATAAAGTAACCTCACGAGCATTTGCCCCTTTTTCCACACTGTTTTTCATTTTGTAGTATTGGGTTTTTGCGTAACGCTTATGAAAATATCAAATTTCCAAATAGCGCAAGACTATTATTTTGCTATGGAATCAATCAAGGCCCCGGGGTATCGATTAGCAGTAGCAACGCTTGTAAATAGTGGTTTCCTAAATGTGTGAGGAAATAATGCCAGCAGGGACCCGCCGAATAAACATATCACCATTTTTTACCAATCGCAAATTACCATCTATTCATTCTTTCGCAGTAAAGTAGGTCAAAAACCATCACATTCAGCAACTCTGAAAAAGGTTGAGGTCTATACACATGGCGGTGACAGAAACAATTGACTGAATGTAGCCATTCCATTAATTTGCTTGACACTGAAGTGCGAGTAAACGGGATGTATATTAATTACAAACCGTTTTAGTACTTCAAAGCCTTTAGTTTGTTGTCGACAATGTACAGAGTGATTCATAAAATTATAATAATATCTGCCATAGTTTCAATCTCAAAATTTAGAAAACTCTTATATATGAGCAATGCTCTATGAAAAGGGGCTTAAAGCATCTGTAAAAAGTATCGACCCAGGTCAGCCTGCGCAGGCTGATCTGGACCGAAATTGTTTGCTTGTAGTCAATTTTCTGCGTATCAAAGGACCAGTGTACCTCATGATTCAGTTAGATGTTAGAGAAAATGGATGTTATGGATAAAGAATTAGGTATATATGATGACTTCCTTGATATCATGGATCACGGAGATGCATTAAACCCCCTTTGGCCAGAGCATGGCTCATATCACTAGGGAGAGTTTGCTTGTCAAAAATATTTGAGCAGCGTTCTGGCAAATGGGAGC
The DNA here is from genome assembly GCA_945859785.2 of Tridacna gigas. NCBI lineage: Eukaryota > Metazoa > Mollusca > Bivalvia > Cardiida > Cardiidae > Tridacna > Tridacna gigas. Next base: position 51,433,296 of record OX244030.2, read on the forward strand.
TTAAAGCATCTTCGTGGATCTATGACAAGCACGTCGTCACATCATGAGGGTCCATAAAATCCCGTTTGTCTGACTGCTGGCTGATCCTTTGTACGTGCAGGATATTGACCGACAACAAAAGGTTTTGACCCAGGTTAGCCTGCGCGGACTGCGCTGGCTAACCTGGGTCGATAATTTTGTAAATGCATTAAAGCTCCTTTTCAAAGAGCACGGCTCATATTTTCTATCTTTAACTTCATTAGCGAGAGTGCACAGAAACACTGTTATTTATTACCAAAGACCAACCAACTCCCCGCCAAAAGCTAATAAGCTGGATTTAACAAAATTCCCCCAAACGCACACAAAAAACATCCAGAATTTTATTTGCCAAGTTCACCAGTCCAAAGGTTGTTTGGGAGACCAACAGTAAAGTTTAACTTGACATAATAAATAAAGCTTGACACACAAAATAATTATTTGACATTAACACGGTATGCAACGCATTGTCAACATCAGGTGTCACCCAACCGTTTTTTTTTTTTGTACATTAAAAATAGAGTGAAATTCACCATCTTTGACCTTCCCCCGCCCCACTCCCTCCCCGCTGTACTGAAATGGGCAAACTCGGTGCTTTGCTGTTTATTTGTATCAAAAATAATGTCCAGTGGACTACAGAAAAAGCTAAATAAATGGCACCTCAACCGATTGCGTCTTTTACCATATCACTTCAAACACAACTACCCTTAACCATTAAGCGGCTAAGTGCGACTTACTGTCCTTTTGCGGACAGTGTAGATCAAGATCAGACTGCACAGAACGTACAGTCTGATCTTGGATCTAAACTGTGCGATAATAAGAAATCTTTCCTCCAAAAATACCTTTGAAATAGGAGAATTTGGGTTTTTACTATCGGCTTGAAAATTACGTCTCTTTTATTTAGCAGGATAAGGGTTAAAAAAAATCACAGTGAAAAAAGGCCTTTCCTGGTGGTAGACTATGTTCCTTTATGTAGTCACAGGTAGTTCACCAAGAATTAACCCTTATCCTGCTAAATAACTGAAATAAAACTTTCAAGCCGATAGTAAAACCCCGAAAAATGTTATTTCAAACTTATTATTTTGAGAAAAATATCTCCTTATCGGACAGTGTAGATCAAAGATCAGACTGCACGTTCTGTGCAGTCTGATCTTGATCTACGCTGTCCGCAAAAGGTCAGTGAGTCGCGCTTAGCAGCTTGAGGGTGTATTGACTAGCTCTCAGTTTCCATAGAAATCATTAAATCAAAACCAGAAACACATTTAATTTAGATCTGTCCTTTCATTTTCTCTTAGTTTAAACATATTTATTTTCCCTCAAGTTCACATGGAAATGGGGTTGGGTCACAAGTTATAACAACTTAGAAATCGACCCTCCCCCTACAATGTAAATTTACAAGTGCTCACACAACTAATTACAATGCACGCGAGAGAGAGAGAGGGAGAGAGAGAGAAAGAGAGAGGGAGAGGGATTGAAATAGTATAGTAGAAGTACATGTATTTGTTGTCAAGTTTTCGAACGGGACCAGTTTTGGGCACTAAGACCCGAACCAGATCGCAGTGGTACGACACCATTACGTGCTTTTGTGGACGATGTAGATCAAGATCAGACGAGGCAGAATGTGCAGGCTAATCTTCAGTCTACCGCGCACGGTAGTTCGTAAGGTGCGTTTGTCAAAACTTGGTCGTACTGAAGGCAAATACAGACAACAAATCAACTACGGCTCAAATGATGGCATCTATTTTCTGAAAGAGTAAACACATTTCTGCGAAAAGAAATACTGGATAACAGCATTTTTCACAACGCCATCCCTCTCAAGGTCGTAAAATATTGTATCGTTTGTTAAGGGGTTAAGTTTGCGGTATATAGTGTTTAACACCGTTTTCAACATTATTTCAGTGGTATCATGGAAGCCATGGAAGCCAGTGCACCTAGCCATACTTTGTCGGAGTTTCTTTTACTAGTAATTTGTGCACTATTCTTCAAAAGCTAGTGGCTGCTTTCCCACATAAAAATCGTCTAAACGATGTTCAGGGGTAACACAGGAATAAATCATGTCGCAATGATCATCATCAGTCCTCCGAAAGAGATTGGCAGAACTGTGGAATCGTACCAGCAACTCACTGGTTCCGTGCCCTGTAGGTTACAAACTGAGCAACCGGGCTTGGCGGTAAAGGGTTTAGAGTGATTTGTCTCTTTACCGAACTGCAAATTTTTGACTTGACCAAACTGACAGAATTTACAGACCAAGAAATATATGTGCCTGAAATGACGGGGTCTGTCTTTGAAATGGTCGACAATATGGTGGGAAAATGAGTAAATCTGGACACCAGTATTTCTTTCTTTTCCCACAATGTTTTAAAAGCCTCCTTCCCCAGAGTCCTTTAACTTTGGCATTAGACTGTGTAGTAAAGGGTTATGGCATATTTGCGGAAACCGTACAAAACTGTTATTGGTGTTGTTCAATTTGCTTTATTGATAATCCGGCCCCCGTAGAACTCGACCTAAATGGTTTCCTTAGACGATTGAGTACGCGGTTTTATGATTAAGACCAAGCATTAATATCAACCTTTACAACGAGACAAAATTGTGGAGGTGCCCATTCTGAAGCATTTGCAAGACGAAAAATTAAATGTGGATCAATTGATGGGATTCCCCCTTCGAGATGGAAGAAAACTTTGTATGATAAGGACAAAATGCTGGAAACAGGGCCCGTATTTACCAACCATTTTGTAGAAAGTTCCTAGTCTTATTATCTAGAGTTTTCTAACTTTGAAAGTGACAAAACTTCTGATTGGCTAACCAAGTAGGTTTAGCCAATCAGAGGTTGTGTTAGAAAAGTGTGGAGAATAAGACTATAACTTTCAAATTTAGAAAAAGTTTGGAGAATAAGACTATGAATATTCTTAAGAATGGTTCCTAAATACGGAACCTGGTTCCTAGCATTTTCCCACTCTGGTTTCAAAAGCCTTCTCTTACAGGGTCGTTAAAACTCAGGGTTGTTCGGTATAGGTTAAAACTATGTCGGGCATTTCCCAGTTCACTTAGCACCGTTACATAGTTGATTGGCCGATCCCGGTTTCTCTCTTTGCAACGCACAGGGCTTGAAACAAAAAGGGGGTCAATGGTTTGAATTCTCAACTTGGCCAATTTCTTTCCAAGGATTGAAGAAAGTCACTCCTGAGGTTTACACTCAAAACTCCGGTATCTCAATGGCGACGTGCAGGTCTGGTAGTGGACGACTTGTGAGTGTGAGTCCTGATGTGGATTTTATTTTTAATATTAGTATTTTGTCCGCAATGTTTTCGAGAGGCGCCGGCTATAAGTTTTGGACATGGCTATTTGAGCAAGGTGCATCCGAATCGAATAATTCTACGGTACCAAAATAATGTTCCCTCAATCCTGTTGGAAAAAATTTCAAATAAGACTTGGACTCTATAGAACAGCTAAACTAGGTGAATTCTAGCTTTCAGAAAGCAAACCTGTCTAACGCTCACGGACAAAAATGAATTTTCCCCTGAAATCACAGTAATGTTCGAAAGTCGTCTGCCTCCAAAATTACTCCCCAATTTGAAGGACAAAAATGCCCTTCATTTTCCCGAAATAATTCCCCGTAAATCACTGAGAGCGGCATTTAAGTGCCAATTAAAAATCGATAATGACGCGAAATCGTGTCGTTTCCATAAACTGCGAGGCCATCCGAACAATAATTACTTTCACAAAATACATGTAGGAAGATTCTAAATAATCCCACTTGCTTCCGAAATAAATAGATTCTAAAAATAAAGAACGACGGAGCTCTTTTGGACCAAGCCCATTACGTTACTAATATGACATTTTAGGCTCCAACTTTCGATAGTTTCGGGGAAAAACGTGGGAAAACGATTTATCGCCAAGTTTCTAATATCGGGGCGAAACCAAGGTGCTATTATAAAACGGCTCCTGGCAACCTGGATGGTCAAATGTAGTCTTCAGCTAAAAAGATTGCCCTTCCTCCGCCATCAATATGACGGCAAATCGAGGCTCCGGTGGTAACAATATGATGCACGCCAAGGACCTCGCTAAATCATGCTGGCTAGCGCATTGCTCTACCATACGACCTTTCTTCTACGTTTCTGCTGCCGATATATGTATTCTTAGAATTGCAGTGGCCATATTTAATAAAGGAAACATTAGATTTTTGAGTTGAAGAGAAAATGGCCTGCTCTTATAAATTTCGGGTACATGTATGTAGCGTAGCAAGAAACCATAAACTCGAGGGGGAACATTGCGTTTTATGACTTCTTGTAGACTTTTGTCCGTCATAAAAGATTAAGTATACACTTAGGAGTATCTCAATATATCACTGAACCATAGCTGTTGTTGCGTTTTAGTGTCATCCCCATAAGATACCTGTACGGGCGACGTCACCTAGAAAACTGCTAGTCATTTTAGTGAGACAGTACAAGATAAAGAACGAAACCCATCCCAAGTTAAACCTCGTTCTTCGACGTCCTCAGTGTATTTCATCGTCATACGGGACCTCGATTTAAAATCTAATCCGAAAGACGAGTGGTGAATTTAGTTGAACGACTCACTATAAACATTGAACGATACCCAACAAGATTATCTAGATATACATGCTTATGTATATGAGCCATGCTCTGTGAAAAGGGGGCTTAATGAATCTACAAAAAGTATCGACCCAGGTCAGCCTGCGCAGTCCGCGCAGGCTGACCTGGGCCGAAACTTTTCGCTATTGGTGAATTTTCTGTATGTCAAAGGAAGAGTCTACCTTATGATACAGTCTGTTGTTAGACAAAATGTTTTTTATGGATCCATAAGCATATAAGGACCTGCTTGGTATAATGCATCACGGAGATGCATAAACCCATGCATAAAAAAGGGTTTTTCCCATTGACCTACTTTTTACCCTACGTGACCCAATATCAAAGCTGTCGGAGACATCATCAATGCAAGCGTTTTGACCAGGTTTCGTGAGTAACAGACTGAAAATTTGGCCTCTAGGGTGCACACGAGGTTTTTCTAAGATTTGTCCCTGTCACATGCTTTTTACCCGACGTTACCCAATTTCGAGCGTGTTCGAGATATTATCAACACAAACATTCTGACCGAGTTTGGTTTATGAGTATTGGACTGAAAATGTGGCCTCTACAGTGCACATAAGGTAATTGTTGACGAATGGACGACATTCGACGGATACAGCACGATAAAAAAGCTCACATTGAAGATTTCTTGCTCAGGTGAGCTAAAAAAAGAGAAATGAAAAAATGAAAACAAAATAAATAAGCGCACAAAGAAGATGACCCTGGAGGGTCACAATATATTTACCTAGTTTTAAATTTACCAAAACGAAACCTAGTTGTAACTTTTTAGAACTTCCGCATTGAAAATGATGACAAAGAGACATTTTCCTGTGTCCTATTACAAAAAACAGACTGATCTTTTTTTATGTTGACTACAAATTCAATTAAGGAAGACATGTAAATCAACAAGTTAACCAAATAATCCTGATATAATTACCGTAACAGGTTCACTAAAAACATTCGGAACGCTGATTTAATCTGCGGCTTGTCAATTTAGCGTGATCTATCGACTACGGCACGCATATCTATGGAAAATGTCATGCTAATCGGGAGAGGCAAGGCGGAAATAAAGTCGTTCTATGCAACATAAACGATTGTTGTACACTTTATCTCAAATTGGTTTGTAGAAAATAATCATTGCTGAGGTCGAGTTACTGAAAATGTTTTGTATGATCCAGGGAAAGCAAAAAAATTGCGTATTTACCTAGAAATATTGCTTTCCCGTTTTCTATGTTTTGTTTGTTTGTAAACAACGTCTAAATTTAGTATGTAGTTACTAGTTAGTACGTAGATGCTCACACATGTGTAATAAATTTCAAAGGTAAAGATTTTAATGAAATGACAGAAGGACTTGATCTTAGTTTCGATTAAACAAGGTACTCTAAGGCAACATCTACAATCGATGACGACGAGTCGGAAAGAATCCAAGCATCTAGGACAGCAACAAACTCATACGGTGTCAGAAGTGCGTTCGACCGGTGCCGATGACGCGACATGGATGAGAGAAAAAATGAGGATATACAACTGGCTAAAACTGACTCAAAAGGTAATGCGAAAGACCGATTTAAAAAAAAAAGACTTACCGGGATAGATATCAAGGTAGCCAAGAGGTAGACACTCCAGATTTAAACAGGAAAGGTTCGATACAAAACGCGTTCAATGCGAATGTAAGTATGTTTTACTAATGAATGCCAACAGAGCCATTGCTTAGTACCATTGGAAATTGTTCTCGTGTTGGAACAGGTTGATTACAGTTGAACTAACCAAGTTCGATTTTGTATAACCTTACATATACCTCAAGAGAGACTGAAGAAGATAATAGGGAAAATTGGACAAACTGTGTCGAGAGTGTTAAGAAGACGGAACAACAGTAGTTGCATCTGATATCGCATGTGAGCTGTTTTGAGAGAAATCACTACACGTGAAGAAACGGCGGATGATTCAGAAACAGATGATGCCAGTAAATCAGAAGATTTATATAACACGCATAAATTTGTAAGCACTGTTAAGCCTTTCAGCGCCCTAGAGACGACAACAGGCAATCTTGTATACGGCAAAGATCAAGATAAGACTGCACGTTCTGTCTGCTCTTTGATCCATTCTCTTGTTAAGCCAGGCCTATACGATAAAATCTTTCTGAGATTCGGTGGATTGTAGCCGTAACGAGAGGCTGAGTTTATATATGAGCCATGCTCTGTGAAAAAGGGGTTTAATGCATCTTGAGGTTAAGCAAGAATTAGCTCCCTTAGTTTTAATTTCTGTTTTTTTTTTTGAAAAGATGAATGATGGAAAAGAAAAAAAAAAAGAAAATATCGAAAATAATCTTGTTTTTTTTGTATCAACCGTGGAGCACATTTGCAATCGAATCAATACAAAAAACCTTTTTTTTTAAAGTCCGTCACTTAAAAACAAAACACGTCTATTTCCTTTTTCAGTTTTTTGATTTCGGGTTTTTTTTTGTGTGAAACCATGAAGAAACAGACTGTGTATCAGAACAATTTCGCAAAAATAGTGGATTTAGATTTCAATTTCTGAGGCAGTCTGCCTTTTAAACCCATCACTGTTGGAGAGGTCTGATGACCTCTCCAATAATGCCCGATACTTTCAGAACACATGTTTTACCTGTTTCTTCAGACCCGTTTGTACATTATGATGAATCGGGTTCATTGAAATGAGAATTATTTGTCAGTCATTTGAAATATTTTAGCATAAACATTCTTCAAGATCCCTGCTTCGGACCAGAAGGCACACGACACGCTGTCTAGCTGCAGTTATAAGAGAGGACCACTCAGAGTATAAATGGTTCTTAAAGAAGATAATCCCTAAATCAATGCGTCTTTTAGGTGTAAGTTCGACTTCTGATGAAACAGAAAGTTTAAAACTGATGTGATTAACATGCCTTGTAAAATAAATAAACCAAAATACCGAATTTAAATATATGTACATCGTTCTTTACAATTTAGAATCGACTGAGAGGTGTTTTAAACCGCTTTCAACATTATTTCAGTCATATCACGGCGACAACTCACATATTCATGTACCGGGTAAGTCCCGAGTTTCATCTGCACTAGGCTAGGGCTCTGAAGTGTCTTGTCCATACAATTTAGAAACTACCCATTTTATTAAATTCATAATAGGCTACGTCACCGTCAACTGGCTATCCCGAAAACTACAACAAATGAGACGAACTGAAACAAATGGCGTTGAACACACTTGTTATGTTATCAAAAATATTTCGTTGACTTGAAGGATAATCGTTGGAGCAATCGTTAGAAGTGACAAAAACATTGTACAATTCTTGAATACAAACAGAGAGGCCAAGAAGTCCCAAAAAATAAAGTCTTGCACTGACGGTGTAGCAGCCGCCAGGACATAAATTAAGCATGGTAGAAATTTTTTGAGTGGGTTATTGGTTATACTCTGCTGGCTTTCAACGCCGTTTCAGTCTTAAGGAGGCCTTATCTCATTAATTAATGTCCTCTCTGGGTTTCTCCAGAACAGGTCACGAGACTGGTTCTCTGCGGTGCCTTGTTCAAGGAAACTGCCATGTTTACATAGCCGCCAGCGAAGATAGAGCCAGGATTTCTAAATCCCATATCGCACGCTTTTTCCAACTGCATCACTGCAAAACCAACAGTAATCAATATTTTTCTAATGTATATAACTATATGATACCTACAAAGAGTATTTTTTATGTTCAATTATGCTTTCAAACACGCGAAACTTCTTCGCAGGGCAACCATGTTCGTCTGATAGACAAAAGCTCAGTCAACAAAGTCATCTTATCACATATTTCTTGTTCCGACTTCATCTACTATATTACATATTTTATGTCAGACGTTTTAGATAATTGTCTGTTATTCATAAACAACGCTTCAGTTGTCACTATGATTTTTATGTGTGCATTATCTTGTCTAATGCAAAGAAGCCATGCTCTGACAAAAGGGGATTAAGTGCATCACGGAATACCAAGTAAGTCATCACATAAATATGGATCCATGAAATCCATTTTGTCTACCAACTGACTGAATCCTGAGATAGAATGGTACTTGGACATGCAGAACATGGAACAAAAGCAAAAAGTTTCGACCCATGTCAGTCTGCGCGGACTGCGCAGACTGACGTGGATCGATACTTTTTGCAGATGCAGTAAACCCGCTTTTTACAGAACATGGTTCATACCTACTTTTTTGCTGACCCCTTGAATTGTAAAAAGTGATAATAAATGTGTGTATAAACGCTGCAGATCAAGATAACGCAGCACAACATTTCCAGTGTGATCATTGATCTACCACGCAAAATGAGCTTGCAAGATAAACCCGTTGAAATTGAAAAAGAGAAAAAAAAAACAACAGATAAATCAAAGTAAAAAAAAAATATTGGCTTAAATCTTCACTACTAATCAATCTTTTGGTACAGTGATAGTGATTAATTTACAGTTTATTAATGTTTGATTGACTTCTTAATGCTCTCATCCACTCTGACTTTAATCATTCATTTAGCGAGTGAACAGAGTCAGACATTTTGTTTCAGCTTTACGACATTTTTTTTTGGCTCAGTCTTTATGTATTACATTCACGTATTTTCTGCAAATCCATGTTTTCTGTCATGTTAAACTTTTGCTATAAACATTTTGTATGGTGTTTAGTGCAATAAAGTTTAGTATTGCTTTGTATTATTACACACTCGATCCCATCGCCTATATCTACAGCAGTAACAATACTTCCAGACGCTTCAGTAAGCATAAGAGGTTTTTGTTATTGTTCAGACATGATGGACCAATGAAAAAATAAAATCGCCTACTCATGTGAAATATCTGATACGAAATTTGTAGGTCAAACAAGTCGTGTGAACTTGATGTATTCTCGAAAAGAGAGGAATCGCTTGGCCCTCGGTGTACGACATGCCAAGATTTCTCTCTTAGTAATCATACACGTGAAAATCTACCGGAAGAAGAATAATGCCTGAACTTTTAGTTCTTCGATATATTTAACAGTTCAGTTGATTTCTACAGAAAAGGAGAAACACATATAAAAGAGGGATAAGGAAGTCATTTACAATAAATAATGTCAAGTTCTTGTTTTCACTCCGCTTGAACACGCTTGCTTGCCGTCTATCACCATAATTGTGTCGCAATTCAATACAAAAGGAAATAATCCATCGTAACGTGTCCGTCAGACGCAAGGTTTATCCCTTCAACGATGAGCACGACTGTAAATGTTTCTGCACACAGTGTAGAACAAAATCCGATAGCGTAGAGTGTGTGATATTCTTGTCAGTGCAGACTTTATCTACAGACTGAAATTATCTTTTCATTTATTGAGCAATCAATGATTGACCATTAGATTGCTAAATAGTGGAGTAAATCCAACACATACTGCACTGTGCCCAAAACTCAGTCTAGTTACCGCTTTGCAGACGGAGTGCCCTTGGCTAGGATAATAGGCTCTCTAAGTCCATCCCAACTGATCCCGCCAGAGAACATGAACATGTCGTCTCCGTAGCGGTTATGTTTGACAATGTTGGCTGTATGGTATCTCTCCACTGGTATTCGCCATACAGTAGAACGCCTCTCTCTCTCTCTCTGAGGGGTGGTTGTAGACAGTGCCTGGACTAGTGTGTACAGAGGATAGGTCGCCAGTCTATTCTGGTCCAAACAACATGGTCCACAACTCACTCATATCGTAGCCAGCAGTACTTCCGAGAAAGCGGAATGCGTGTATACACTGTTTTGTTAAATGACGACCACACATTGTATAGGTGAATTGCGTGCGTACACTGATCCCAGATGCACTCTAAAGGTTGGTGCGACGCTGGGTTGCTGTCGCCAAACGATTTTTGAAAGTCTAAATGATCAGCATCAGATATCAACTGCAGAGGTCGCCCTTTCTCTGCCACAACCATGCCACATGACATACCATACTGTGATGTCAGTACGGTGTATAGCAAGGGCCTCGCCAACATCACGGTAGGTAGCCCCTTGCTCCATCATCTCAAATGCCGCCACTTCTTACATTTGCATTGGCCGTACAAAAATATTTCAAATATAAAACTTCGTCCTTTCGAGTTAGACTGAAGAACGAATGACTACCTAGCACGTGTTGGGCGTATGCATGCAATGCTCCATAACGTCATGGACTTGAGGGGTAAATGATTTACATGACTTGTACGAATATTTGACAATCATTAAAGCTTATGTGTACACTGGGGGCCATTTCATTACATATATGAACCGTATCCAATATGGCGTCACAAATATATCTCAAGCAAACATCAAAATATGTTCACTTTGACGAGGATGTAATACCATCTGCATATTATCACATAAAACTTCCTCCAGCACTGTATTAATCAATGACTTATTTTCGATAATAAACTAGGGTATCGTCGTTTTCGGGGGGGGGGGGGGGGGGCAATTCTGATGTATTTGTAGTTGTGAGCGCGTGAAGCCGGCCAAAGCAACCACAGCACATGCCGGAATTTGTATTACTTCGCCATTTCGCGGGAAAATGATGTCATTGTTGCTAAGAAGAATACGCGTTGAAAGCTACATGATTTTCATGTTTAATAAGAACAGGATATGCAGAGAAAGCTATTTGAATTTGAAAAAATCTTAGAAAGCTTTCGATTCACTCACTCTTTAAACAATTCCATTCTTCTTTTGATATGAATGTCACAGAGCTATCTTCTTGTGTATGTACACATTTCAAACCGAGCCGCATCTGTAAACATGGACCTGTGAGGCAAGATACGTTTTTGTCTGTCATTCAATTTATAATATGATAAATAGAATCTCCCATTCGTGTTATTACCATTTTTATCGAACTTGTTGACTACAATGTATATGACGTTTGCCAAGGCTCGCGTCATCGACTCGTGTCATATAACTTTAATCCACTCATTTGATAAAAATGATAATACATAAACACTTATGCAAGATCTATTTATAAGTAGAAACAGATTCCTATACAATAAGAAGCACACTCTCGCCATTGAACTAAATTTTCCTTGGATAGCAAAGTAGTAAAAAATTATGTGTTAACCAGATGGAGGCCCAAACCTACTGTATACACAAAGAGGGTATTTCAAATCTCAAATAAAATTTGAATTAAGAACAAGTTATCATTCGACGAAAATGCAAATTCTAGAATTTTCTTCGGATACAAAGTAAAGATATGAATAATATAAATAATCAAAAAAGATAGAAATTTTCAAAGTGCACAAGAAGCATAATCAAAATACCACTCGAATCAAGGCTCTGTCCAAACTTTTTCCGAGGATAGGTGTGTGCCAGTAACTAGAAAGGGTGTGCAGCAGAGACAAAATATTTAAAGAAAAAATATCTTCTTCATGAAACACATAATATCGAATTTCATCATAGAGCCATATCTAATTTGTCATCGGCAAATGCCTATGAATATGAAAGAGTCTAATGTGCTGTCGTCTGGTAAAGAGTAAAAGTTGTCGATGTGGAACTATCGCGTGCGCCAGGAAACAACATGTCTTTTAATTTGACATTAACCCTTTCCCAAACAGCAAATTTTTCACTCTTCCAGACTGAAAGTAACTGCAGACGACCAATTTGAATTTGGTTCAAATTATCCGCAGTTCTCTGGTAGGATAGAAGACCTTGTTTGAAAAGGGAAACTGTGCCTGTCACCACCATTTTCTCCTTTTTCTATAAGGTTTTCAAAAGCCTTCTTCCTTGTAGCTGTTTAAACTCGTGGTTATATGGTGTAGGATTAATGTCTCTAGCTACAGCCATTCACTATCGATTAAACATCGTTATCGGACGCTAAACCCTTTACCATAGTACGAAATTTGAGACTAGTACACATTGAGAGTATATGATGACGACAATGTAAATGTTGCTTACAATGATCAGTTTTGTTTTTAACCCTTTAGTTGCTAAGCGCGACTCACTGACCTTTTGCGGACAATGAAGATCAAGATCAGACTCCACAGAACGTGCAGTCTGATCTTGGATCTACACTGTCCGACAAGAAGGTATTTTTCTCCAAAAAATGAGTTTGAAACAATATTATTCGGGTTTTTACTATCGCCTTGAAAGTTTCATTCAATATATTTAGCAGGATAAGGGTTAGAGAGATAGAATACATTGTGGGCAATGTAGAAAATATTGGATACTAGCGTTTCCTTCCTTTTCTCACAATATTTTCAATAGCGTTCTATCTCAGGACGGTAAAAACATGAGACTGTTTGGTAAAGGGTTTAAACTATTTTCTGTACAGGCAAAATGGTAGAACAGACACAAAATTTCTGTAAATGATATAATCAAAAGAATATATTTTTTCTCATATATGTTAAAGTAAAACAACTTCTTAATGGCAAAAGAAAAATATTTGGCCAATAAATTTTCCAATCTGAAAACTTGTAACTTTCAAATCTGAAGTTAGAATTAGGCTCAGAATACAAAATTCTGATTGATCAGTAGATATGTATTTGGGACATAGCTGCACCATAAACGCAGGCAATGCAGGTCAATGCTGACCTCAGTTCTATACAAATCTGCAATTTTGAGCAATATACATGTTTATGAATTATTTTTACCTTTTCTGGCGCTTGTATTTGTCTTGATCGGCGTAAAACGAAAAGAAAAAACCGGTTTAGCGGGTACAAATCTTTTCGAATGGCGGATAAAAATCATAATATCCACATTACACTGGGCGGCGATTCCGCTGCGCTCATGGCGATCATGGCGCTTTTCAAAAATCTTCCGAGTACGCTTCTTATGGTACGCTCCAATAACGATGTCGCTGCGCTGGTCACAATCCTATCGCGATGTTGTTGCGCTTCTACGGAGCTTGAGGTCTCTCCAAGAAGCTTCTTGTACGCTTTCAATACGGTACTGGGTTTCAGGCTAAGCCTAGTCTACGCTTACTCAGACCCTGCTGCGACCTTACTACGACCTAAGTGCAGGAGCTACGCTTCTTTTGCGCTGTTGGAATGTTTCCATACAAAATCGGCCGTTTAATTGCTTTGGCAGTTGACCATCAGCCTTCGAAGAAAATGGATCGAATTGTTCCAGTAGCTGTGTCCCAGCTTCAGATTATGAACAACAGATTGATGGGGTTGGTTGGTGAGAGAAAAAAACAAACGGAGGACGACCAAAATAATACGGAGAAGGGGGCAAAAAGTTTTTGGGTCTGGCCATGGTTGTCTGCAGAGCGAAGGCTCCAATTTTATTATCATGAACAGCTTGGAAGAGAACTCACGATGAAAGACAGCATTTCATTTTTCAATTATATGAGACTAGTGCCTCACATGTTTGATGAGATCTTGCCTAGAGCTGATCCTAGAATCCAGAAGAGTGAGACCAACATCAGGAAAACACTTGAACCAGGCCTGGAGTTGGACAAATACCTCGACGCTTTTGTCACGATGCGCTGCCCGTGCGCTATGTTACTCGCGCTGTGGCTACGATATTGCTGCGTTCAGGAATTTCTGGCTAAGCTTTTACAACGCTTTTGTGGCGCTTCGAGTTCACGGCGATTCCGATACGTAAATTTTGAGCAAGGTCAAAACAAGCGCCGTGAAGTGGCGATCATGAAGCTTCCGATACGCTTTTACTACGATTAAGGCGTGTCTACTGCGCTGTTACCGTTCTTGCTACGATTCAAGGCGTTTTGACTAAAATTTCGAAGCGTAGCGGAATAGCCGCTCAGTGGAATGGGGGTTTAACGTAACATTTTCACCATTCAAATTGGAAACCGTGCCAAAAGTAGTCCACACTCGGGTTACATCATCATACAATATTTGGAACCGTTTTTCTCCGGTCGTGTTTGATTTTTACCAACGTGCGACGCTTGCGTTGGAGTCGGACAATTTGTAGGTATCTGATAAATGCTAACCTCAGCACGCTGTAAACTATTCAGATGTGGAAACAATTTCCTGGAATTAGACCGGGACAAAAGAAACCTTTAATGGCAAATCCTGGAAATTTCTCCTATAAATATTGCAATAATTTACTGTCCATAGAGTGCATTTGACAGTCTCCAATAAAGTAACGTCATAAATATTTTTTTGTTTGTGAAAAATTTACTACCTTTTGTGGACGATGTACTTGTTATTTACTAGAAAAGAAACGTTTAAGGATTTTAACTCCTTTTTGACGACAAAATTTTAGACTGGTCTAAATTGAAAGTATTTCCAGAGGACAAATTAAATTTTGCACAAATTATGAAAGGATAGTTAAAGCTCTGTGGGAAAAGGAGAAAATGCAGGTTGTCAGCATTTTCTCGTTTTTCCCACAATGTTTTGAAGAGTCCTTTTCCTTGGGGTCGTTAAAACTCGGGATTGTATAGTAAGCTTTTGGGTTGCTTCCAACAGCATACGCCGATAGGTGCAGGGGGGAGAAGGTGATGGTTCGAGTGCTTTTGGGAGAGGGAGTCGTTCTGACATGGTCGGTTGGTCGGCCACCAACAGTTAAATAATGTTAATCAGATTCCTACCTGTCTTGTACTTTGGTGTAAAAGGTTAGGACTTGGAAAGTATAAGCGTATAGCAGAGGATGTCCCATAAGTCAAGATCACCCTTCAAAATAAAGGATAATCAGCTAGATCGACTTTATTGAGGGAAATAACCAGAGGCTTCGAATGAGAATTTTGTGTTGTAAATGGAAAAGATACTCTGAGAAAAAGTAAAGGGCTGTACTGACCGCTGTGACATAACCCACATACTGTTGATGCTGTGTTTGACAGGCCGAACAACTAAACAAAGACTCTCTTTGGGTTGCCCACTGTTATGGCACGAATGCAAATTAGAAAATCTAGGCAAACTGTTCGGTTCTTATTTATATAAGCCATGTTCTGCCAAAACGGGGCTTAATGTACCTCAATGATGCATCATACCAATCAAGCCATCACATAATTATGGATTCATAATAGCCATTTTTTAACAACCTACTGAATCATGAGGTAGACTAGTCCTTGGACATACAAAAAATTGACAAATAACGAAAAGTTTCGGTCCAGGTCAGCCTGCGCAGTCTGCGCAGGCTGACCTGGGTCAATACTGTTCACAGATGCATTAAGCCCACTTCTCACAGAGCATGGTTCAACATATCAGCTGAGGCTGAAGCATAACTGTTAGAATCCGAACGCCTCAGTCTGTTTGCGTTCAGTGCTCTAGCTAGTTGTTGCATTTCTTTGCCCTTTGCTGCCACTTACTGGTAGTAACAACTATTGAAGAAAACACACACAAAAGTTCATCGACTTTTTCGGAAGTTCGATAACGCCCTCTACACAGGAAGTCTGATGACGTCATGAACACATGAACTTCTGGTACATAGTCTGCAGAGGAAGTAATTTGACACACTAGATACAACTTCACCATAAATTACGGTTGCATATGTGACTACATTTATGGGAAGCAAACGAAGTACTTAAATACGAGTATATGTTTTTTGACGTTTACAGCTCATTGGTTAGCGTATGTGACTAGTGACCTGGTAGTTGTGAGTTTGATACCCGGTTGAGGCAAACTTCATTCCGGCGATTTTTCTCCTCTCACCTCTGATGCATGGCAGGAAAGTAGTCAGTGACTTGGAAAGAAAGTTGTGTCAGTTCTGGTGTGAGAAAGCCTGCGTAGGTGCACTGACCGCCGTGATATGACCTTAGCTGTTAAAACGGCGTTAAACGCCGATACAATCAATCAATCAATTAAAGATAAGATACAAATTAACTGTTAATACAGGAAAACATGATATGATCCAAAAACAGGAAAGTCAGCATGGTGTACTGTGGACGCCTGCAGATGACCCTTTTGTTTTGCAGACCAGTTATGAAAACATTGTATCAAAAAGAGCAACTGCACGTGACGAGAAAGGACTTTTCGTTTTTTTTTTCGCTGTAAAATGAAGAAAATATATATATAAGTTTTTTGTTTATATGGAGTTGAACGCCATTTTCAAGAAAATATTAATCATATCGCAGTTTACCAGTGAGCCAATCTATTCTTTCATGGAGTTTCATTTACCAGTCTTTCGCACCATATTTTACCCATTCGAAAATGAATCCTCTCGCACTGACTATCGTCAATCCCCGGAAAGAAGGTTGCATCTAGCTGTAGATTCTTACCAGCGATCCCCTGGTTTCAAGTCCTGTACATTGCTGACCTCGCTACGGGGCTTGACATCCGCATAACGTTTAGTCTGATCGATGCAGATGAAGACAGGGTTATGACAATACCTCTAAGTTTTTTTTTTTCTCGAAAACAGCCTAGATAATAAAAAGGAAAGGTCAAGATGGCTGGTGAAACGAGCTCAGGGTCCGTATTCAACAATCGTTCTT
Organism: Tridacna gigas; assembly: GCA_945859785.2. Lineage (NCBI taxonomy): Eukaryota > Metazoa > Mollusca > Bivalvia > Cardiida > Cardiidae > Tridacna > Tridacna gigas. The sequence goes on from OX244030.2 coordinate 51,450,208, forward strand.
AAGAACGTTCTTGTTATTATTTTCCATTATTTTCTAAATTTGAAAGTAACGCAACTTCTGATTGGCTAAACCATTTAGTTAGGCCAATCAGAGGCTGTGTTACTTTCAAATTTAGAAAATCTTGGAGAATAAGACGAAAAATGTTCTTGAGAATGATTAGACCCTGATGTCAATGGAATGATGAAAGGAAGAAAGAACACTTATTTGCTGAAAAAAGGACATCTTTTATTAACATATCAACCGAACTGGACTCATATCTATAACAGCCCATTCATTTATCAAAGCTTTAAGACATAAGATGGACAATACTTTTGATCCATGCACTGGGAAAAAAGGGGGGCTTAATGCATCTCCGTGATACATGATACCAAGTAAGTCATCACAAGATCATGGATCCACAGAGTTCATTTTGTCTAACAACCGACTGAGTCATGAGGTAACCTGGTTCTTGGACTTGCAGAAGATCGACCAATGGCAAAAAGTTTCGGCCCAGGTCAGCCTGCGCCTACTGCGCAGGCTGACCTGGGTCGATACTTTTTTTGCAGATGCATTAAGCCCCCTTTTCACAGAGCATGGTTCATATCTGAATCATTGAGAATATCAAACAATTAGGTTGTTTTTCTTTGTTTCATTTATCCTATGTTTCCTTACTATGTTTGAAACACAAAGAAGGGTATAAACACATCTGTAAAATTAAGAAATCACAGGCGAATACATGCACAGTGTAGGTTGTGGTTTTTTTTTTTCTTATTTCGTATTTCTTTTTATTTCAGCAGCAACACAAGGAAGCACCTGAGCGGCGCTCTGGGAAAAGGGGATTTCGGGCATCTCCGTGATCAATTATACTAAGCAAAATCATCACAAAATTATGGATTCATAAGAATCCATTTTTTATCCAACAATCCGCTGAATCAGGAAGAACTTGGAGAATGATCTTTAGACATGAAGAAAATATACCAAAGGCAAAAAGTTTCGACCCAGATCAGCCTGCGTGGGCTGACATGGGTTGATGTTTTTCGCAGATGCATTAAACCCCCTTTTCACAGAGCGTGACTCGAATACTTGAATGTTGTTTTTATCATTTCGTATTTCTTCTTACAACAATAGCAACTCAAAGAAGGAAATAAATATAGCTGCATGAATGAGAATCTCAGGCAAATTCATGTAGGTATATATATATTTTTTTTTTAACTTTGGGTTTTTTTTTTTTGAATGCGGTGCCTTAGACACTCAAAGGTCATCAACATGAAACATGTCTGTTTATCTCTGAATCCCATGCAAAAGGTCAGTGTTATTTTTCGTACTGCATTACAAAGGCGATTCACTGAAGATGAGTGCTGCTTGCGACACAGCAAGAATTCTAACCAAATGTGTTAACTCTTTACCAAACGACAAATTCGGGATTGTGTGGTAAATGGTTAATATAACTGGTTGCTCATATATAGACAACTCGAGCCTGGAGCTTTGGTAACTGAGGCCCGATGCACTAACCCTGGCGATAAGGTAATGAATCAATTATGGAAAACATCCAAAATATTACGATGTCATGGAGATAACAAAGTTGCATGTTCTCAGCTGTCTGATCTTTATCTACATTGTCCGCACAATAGCAATCTAATCTTGATTCACAATGTCTATGTAACAATAATTACTGAAGCAAAAAGAATGGCTACGAGTAAAAAAATGTTACATAGTCGAAAGTTTGAAAAAAAAACCATAGTTATATATCCAACAGAAAACAGTCTATAGATGCGCCATGCTCTATGAAAAGAGGGCCTAATGCATCTGCAGAAAAGGATCGATCCAGGTCAGACTGCGCAGTCCGCTGCTATATAGGTCAATTTTGTGCATGGCCATAACCAGTTAACCTCATGAGTCAGATGTTAGACAGAAGGGACTTTATGCACTTGCTTGGTATTATGCATTCACAGAGCACGACTCACATACATGTAAACTTACATGTAAGTAAACAAATGTGGACTATTATTGTTTAACTTTTAAACAAACGAAAAAAGTTTAGACTTGTCCGATTGAAAGGAGTTAAAGACGACAAACTAAATGTAGCTAAAATGGTATTTGTCTTTAAAAGGGTTGAAAACTTTGTGGAAAAAAAAGAGAAAATGCTGGTTACCACTATCTTTTCCTTTTGCTACAATGTTTTCAAAAGCCTTGCGAGATCTTTAGATTATTTAGTTTTTTTTTTGTTAAAAAATGTCTTACGCCCATTGTTTCTATCCTTTTTCATGATTAACTCTACATTTCAAAAGCTACTACCAATTAACTTCCCTGGATAAAAGCTACATGCTTTCAGATTTATATGGAGAATATTAGGAACCTTAAGGCAATACCTAGTCTTTTACAGTGCAAAAATGCATTGCATAAAAATGTGAGCAATAGCATACTGACTATGAATTTAATTAACCCTTTACCAAAAAGTCCCGTGTTTTAACAACCCTTAGGAAAAGGCTTTTTAAAACAATTTAGGAAAGAAGAAAATGCTGGTTTTCAGTCGTTCCAAAAGGCAAGTCCAATCATTTGCGCCACGCTGAATTTTTCGCCTGCATATTCCATTAATTTGAACTAGTCTAAAATCCTATCGCGGTAAAGGGTTACGTATATTTTACGGTGGTTTGCCAAAAAAAAAAAAGTAACAAAACATGGAAAGGAAAAAGGAAATTTGTATTTTGACAAAAAACATTTCAATACCTCCCTTTACCATGCTAACGAAAAAAAGAAATATATTTATGGAGACAGCTTAGATCAAGATCAGACAGCACAAAATATGAAGTATGGTTTTGGATTGACACTATCAGTTATATATACATATAATTTGACCAAAAACACATTCAAGACTGAAAAAAAAGAATTAGATTGTTTTACAAACGAGAGACCTTGGTTCATTTCTTGCAGCGGATTAAATGTTTAACTCTTAGAGCGGTGAATTAATGACAAGGACCTATTCAATAAGGGCAAACGGTCAAACAGTATCAATTTCATTGCTGGTTTGGCCAAAATGTGTTACAAAAAGCGGACAGAGTAGATCAAAGATCAGACTGAACGCCCTGTGCAGTTTTACTTTGACCTACTTTTTTCGTTATTTGTGGTTAACATTCATTGAGTAACCAATAAACTTAACCCTTTACCAGACGACAACTTTTAGCCTTGTCCAAATTGAAAACATTTGCAGACGACAAATAAAATGCTACTTAAAACATGATATTTGTCATTCAAGGGTACAAAACAATACGGGGAAAGGAGAAAATGCTGGTAACCAGCATTTTCTCCTTTTCCTACAATGTTTTCAAAAGACTTCTCCTTCAGGGTGATTGAAAGTTGGGTTTGTTTGGTAATGGGTTAATACAATGTCAAAAAACGTATTGCACTTATATTATGCATAGATGCGAATTATACTTTATCATGTATTAACATAAATTGACACCGCAACATAGATTGACAAATCGACATTGTAACATAAACTGACACTGTAACATTAACTAATTCTGTAACATAAATTTACAATATCACATAAACTGACATTATAACACATGCTGACAAATTGACAGTGTAACATAAATTGAAATTGTCGCATAAATTGACACTCAAACATAAACCGACACTGTAGCATATGTCTGAAATTGTAACATAAATTGAAAATGCAACATAAATTGACATTGTAACATAACTTTTTACTGTAACATAATTTGACATTACAGTACCAATTGACACTGTAACATAAATTGACACTGTAACATAAATTGACATTGTTACATAAAATGACATATTAGCATAATCGACACTGCAATAAAATTGGCAGCAAAACAAAACAAAACATAATTCAAGGATAACTATGAATTTAAAAAAAAAAGGGGTGTTTGCATAGAAATACTAAGTATGAAAAAAAAAAATTGCATAGAAATACGAGGGAAAAAAATATTTGTTAATGCCAACGCGGCTTGAATTGCGGATGGCGAAGATCACGATCAGACTGTACAAAACGTGTAGTTTGACCTTGGATCTACACCGCCAGACACATGATGTTCAATTATAGCCATAATTTTCTCTAGTAGTTGAACTGTACTTTTAGATTTCGAAAAATAAAAAAACTGGATTTTATTCAGTTTGCGCAAAAGACATTCAATTGTTATAGTTCTAAACACATATCTTCACTCTAATCATCTTATCTCCACTCTTCCAAAACACATTATTTCACGTTTATATATATATGAAGAAAACACTGAGGAAAAATAAACAATTACTTGAAATAACAAAAACTAACTGGGCGAAATTGTGAGGAGCTTGAAAAAAGCAAACGTTGCTCATTTTTCCCGGAATGTGTCCGGCCGATTCGAAACAGACATTATCATTTCATACAATCGTTTTCTTCCTTTTGTCGGTGTCAGTTACTGCGGATTTTCTAAGGGAAAGGGTTTCTTGATTGTCAAATGCAATAAATAACATGCGGGTGTGTAAATCTCAAACAAAAGTTTCAATGAATGATATATTATACAAATATTAAGAATAACAGAATACAGTGAAAACGATTCCAGCAAACTTTCATATCCTTCTTAAATGGTTTCCTTTATATGGTTTAATTCTACAATTAAATAAACATAGATGTAACTAAAAAGAAACATCACTTTTAGAACGGTTGAATATATACGATAATAGCCATATACTGGGTCGTTGTCGTCATTTTCTAAAGTGCTATGGGTAAGAGGTACGAAAAGGGGTACCCGCCCCCCACTAAGAAAATATCTAACAAAGACGTCTGTACCTTGATGTACCTTGACAGACTTTCTAGGCCGGAAAGTGTGGTCCAGCCCTCGACCTGCCAGTAAACGACGGTCTTAACCCTCTCCCAAACAACTTTATAGTTCCGAGCTTTGACGACCCCGAGGAATATAGCTTTTGAAAGCTTTATACCTTATTATTAGAGAATTTAAGCTAATCTGTACCAATTTTGCATTTTTTGGAACAGCCTAAAAGCTGTCATCTTTGAAAATGTTAATGTACAACTAATCGAGAAATTCTTCAGCATAGGTCTCAAACCTGAATTATAGACATTACCGATTGTAACAAATCAGCAATAGGCAATCTCAAAAACATCATTGTTAAACATGAATATTTAATTATAAATAAACGTCAGATACATAAATACACGTTAAACTATTGTTGCCAAAAGAAAAACTACTTGTGAAAAGCAATTTTACTATTGTAACCATGTTTACAAAAATCGTCTCTAGACGGAGAAAGCGTCTGTATGTGTAAATAATTTAATCAAATGTATACATGGATTCGTATATACTTTGATAACGCACTAAGCACACCAAGTGGTACATGTATAACAATAATATATAAAGGAAAGCACTAAAAGTTCATACCTCAGTAAACGAAACATTCGTAACATGGAAAAAAAGCTATTTATCTATCTATCTATCTATTATAATATCCACTATTCTATATACATTTGAGCCATGCTCTGTGAAAAGGGCGCTTAATGCAACTGCAAAAAGTAGGCTGACCTGGGCCGAAACCTTTGGCTATTGGTCAATTTTCTTAATGTTCAAAGACAAATATACCGCATGATAAAGTCAAATGTTAAAAAAAAGTTGCTATTATGGATCCATAAGTATGTGATGGCTTGATGGGTATAATGCATCACGGATCCATTAAACCCCCTTTTTCCAGGGCGAGGCTCATTTATTTACAATCTCTCAGGAGACAAATTTTGTTATCAAACAAAACAAAAAATGTAACATAAACAACGTAATGAGAACTTGTGGATCGCCAACACAGGTCAAACTTCTCCCAAGCAACCACCAATGAACATCCGAAACTTACATCGCGAGACTGATGATACTATTATAGTCTATTTATGTTCAAATCTTATGATTTATAGCTTAAAACGATGGCTTCTTAATGTAGGGGGTTCCTTAGTTTAAGCTGCTGTTAGCAAATGTTAAATTGTATTCAAACGACGTCTTTTGTCACAATGCTATCGATATTAATTACTTTGCAGAGTAAATCAAAGCGCAGTTGCGCTAAAAAGGCCGTATGATCTTGCAAATATATAGTCTTAATCAACTTGGAAAACTTGCTTACATACCTTTCAAAGCAAACAAGTGCTTTTACGCATGTCATCCGGTATGTTACGCTTCTACTTGCGAACAATTCCAAACAATCTTATTCTAAATGCCAAAACTAGTAATCCGATTGGCTGAGACGTTCTGTCTCAGCCAGTCAGATTCCTAGCCAGGTGACTTTGAAATAGCATCTGGGTATGGTACCTAACAGACAACATTTATCCAAGACAGAACATGCCAATATCGATAAACAAACATACGTATACTTGTATTTATGCGGTAAGGTTAATAAAATGTATTCACAAGAACCCAGCCATCGAATCTTAATCCATTTTGAATATTTCTTTTTACAAGAAGAATTTTTTCAAAGTCTACAGATCTTTCAGAGGGCAGTAGGTAAATAAGAATGGCTATATTTTCTAATCCTATCATGACTGGGAAATTACCAGATTTCACAGTTAAGTTCTATAAATAAGTCCGTTCTATCTCTATAACAAGCTCTAGAAATCTGTACTGGGTGACTCTGTTCTTTGTTGTTTAATCTGTGCTTTAACAGGGGTGAGAGGTCGATCAGCTGGCTTTGGCGCAACTTTGGGCGCTCGACTGAGGACCTTGATTTTTGGGTTACCATCCGTACTGTCACCCCGGGATTGTTCTGTACAGAAATTTTAGAAAAATCAGTTTAATCACAGGTCATGTCATTTCTTCCTCGTTGTCTTTACTTACGGTTGGGATTTGGTTGGATATTCAAATTAATGCCTTGCTTTACCAGATTAGAAAATTAGAACACTACTAAACTCGAGTATGCATTTGTCTAGCTGCAAACTATAAATGCGTGTTTTCTTTTTCTTGTATAAAACGATATTTGCGATCGACAGGCCTTCAAGTGTCATATTCTTCACGTATTTGCGGAAGACAACCTAACACATTGAAGACAGTAATGATGCTATTTTTTGTGCCATACCCTGGCAAAAGGGGGCTTAACCCTTTACCAGACGACAAAATTTTAACCTTGTCCAAACTGAAAGAATTTGCAGACGACAAATTCAGTCTTGCTCAAATGGTGCAACTTTTCTTAGATAGGGTAGAAAAACATTGTGGGAAAAGGAGAAAATGCTGGTTACCAGCATTTTCTCCTTTTCCCACAATGTTTTCAAAAGGCTTCTTTCCCAGGGCCGTCAAAAGGCGGCATTGTACGGTAAAGGGTTAATGCATCTCCATATACATAATATCAAGTAAGTCAGCACATAATTATGGATCCATAAGATCCATTTTTATAACAACTAACTGAATCATGGGGTAGAATGGTCCTCAGACATGCAGAAAATTGACCAATACCTGAAAGTTTCCATCCGGGTCAGCCTTCGCGGAATGCGCAGGTCGACATAGGCCGATACTTTTTCCAGATGCATTAAGCCCTCTTTTCACAGAGCATGGCCCTGAAACATGTTTGCTTGTTACCATACTAGCCATCATGTTTCAATATTACCTTAATGCTCTATAATTGTCGAAAGTGGAAAAGGCCAACAGACGGAAATAATGACAATATCTAGATATTGGTCAAGTTTCCTTCTACAGAAAAATATTAGGTAAATTTTTAGTACATGGCCAAGACGATCTTCACAGGTATCTGGGCGACAGTTTTATATGTGTGTGCGGTTTTCTTTTGTGTGTGTGTAAACTACTGAATTGCTTAGCTTTAATCGACAGTTTTGATGAAACATGTCAAATCTTTTATATCACAAAACCTATTGAGGTACACGTGATTCCATGTCCTTACCTGTCTGGGGTTTGTTGTCAACAGACATCTGTAAAGCTCTAAATGCTTTTGAAGGCAGGTGGCCACCTGTATAACGTTTGTCTACCATATCTTCTTCGCTGAGCTTATCTGGTAAACCGTCATCTTCATCGTCTGTCCGATTTACAGCTGTGAGATAAAATGGCGTTATGTTGTGATAAGAGAATAAGTATTATTGCAGCAGCAAGGCGATTATGTTAAGAATATTTGGGAAAATATTGGACAGTGTGTGAGTAATATTACATAATGAGAATTTGCCAGAACAGGGAAGAGTTTAGAAGAAGAAGAAGACGCAAAAGACGACAGTAAACACCAACTTGTCGACGATATATAGGAAAAATTGCCAAGAAAAAGGGAAAATTTTTAACTGTACATACGTGATCCAGATTTTGCGCTTTCCTCTTCCGTTTTAGCCAGCGACTGCAGCAGTCTAAACGAAGGTGATGGTATATAATTGCCACGGTATCTTATTGATGCTTCATCGTAATTTCCTACTCGTTCATCCTCATCTGCAACATCATTCAAATTATATATCAAGAGGGGGTGGATGGGAGCACTTTCCCCGCAATATAATACTGTGGTATTTTGAAAAGCAGCATCAAATGCAACCCAGTAAAAAACATGTATTCACCACCTCCAAAACACGACAGACTTTTGTGCAGCACCACTATAAAAGCAAGTATTACAGACTACAGACAAGGATTTAAACATTGACTTTAAGGATGGACTCAGGCAGTGGGTAAATCGTCATGGATCATTCACTACACTCACATAGAAAAATACTGATCATTTTGCACCGTAACAATAGACAAACATTAAATTTCAAATCACAAATAACGTAAGGACCACATCAAACAAGGTTCTCAAAATCTAAGTTGTCATTCATTTAACATACATGTATGCGCAATTTTTTATTTCTGGTGTTTCACTGGAAGTGTAGGATGCGTCACCATCGACAAATTGTGCATCCTTTATCAACGTAGTTTTGTAATTTTTCAAGCACTCTCGGGTTTTTTTTTTTAAATCAGTCAATTGTCCAATAAAACTCATTCCTCAAATCGCAAGATCACAATTCTATCGTAAAAGGTATTAAGGCACTAATTCATTTACGTCTGTTAACTATTTAATAACCAATTCCGATTTTACGACAAGGATGTTGAATGCTTTTGCAAACTAAAACTTTGTGGGAAACGAAGAATATACTGATAACCAGCATTGTCCTTTTTTACAATCCTTTCTACTCGTTCAAAGACAAATCTTACAATGCTAGCCATATTTAACTGTAACCTGCAAATCCTTTCATAAAAAAATTGTCATCTTGTAAAAAGTTAAGGAAACGCTGTCTTACCATTCTCATTATTTTGTTGTTCATTGGACTTGTGAGCATCTTCCACATTGTTCTCTGTGTCGTGTAAAGCGAGTTTATTCAACCTTTGAAAAGCTTTGGACGGAATATCAGCTTTGCTATGGAGACCAGAAAACCGCATTTCATCATCCTCCGAATTATGACGCAACAAGGGGTTTCGGGGTTTCTTTGGTTTATAGCCTGGGGAGTTTTGAAAGCAACATTAGAAGCAAACAAGGAGAAAATGACATTCATCACCCTCACAGACATGCACACAGCAATTTACTTTTATACATCATGTATGATTCACATAATTTACTATTACAAACCTGCAAAAAATCGCCTTTTATTATAAGGTGTTAAATTTGTTCAGATTAGTTACATTCTACGCACGGACCTATTAATTGCCTAAAGACGGTCACATTCAGCTTTGTTTTCTACCAGCAGATCAAAATCACTTTTTCAAAATTTTGAAAGCAAAAACAGATCTCTGTGAAAAAATATGTAATTAGAATCTGAACTAAATGTTCGTTGTTTTAACACTGTATAATGATAACGTTAAGTCTGGTTGATACTGGCCACACGTCATAAAAAATGAATGAACCATGCTCTGAGAAAAGAGGGTTTAATGCATCTGGGAAAAAGTATCGACCCAGGTCAGCCTGCATAATCCGCGCAGGCTGACCTGGATCGAAACTTTTGCTATTGGTCAATTTTCTGCATGTGAAAAGATCAGTCTACCTCATGATTAAATCTAGCCTAGGTTCCAGCCCGATCATTTTTTTTTTTTCCTTTTTTATATTCGGACTTTACTTTGTCAAAAATGAAGATTTTTGACAAAGTAAAGTCCGAATTAAAAAGAGGAAAAAATTATCGGACTGGAACCCAGGCTAGATTCTGTCGGTTGTCAGACAAAATGAATTTTATGAATCCTTTATTATATGATGACTTGCTTTGCATATAGCATCAAAGAGCTGCATTAACCCCGCTTATGCCAGAGAGCGGCTGAAATCCAAATGACCGGGCCGAATTTTTTTTAAACTACAATGATGTACATGTAGCAGTATTGGATATCGAACCAAATACAGCGGCCGTCGTCAGCTTTACTGTTTTGAAAAAGTGTACTTCAGACTAATCAACCCTTTACCAAAGGACAAAATTTTAAACTAGTTCAAATCGAAAGCGTTTGCAGACAACACTTTCAGTTTTGCTCAAATGGTGGAACTTGTGATTTAAAGAGTAGAAAACCTTTCTCTCTTAGGGTCGTTAAAAGTCGGGAATATTCTGAAAGAGTTAAGAAAGTGCATACCTTTTGTTAAATGGAAATATTAAGAATACGAAAGTTCTAACTAAAAATTTTTGGTGAAAAAAAAAATCAAAATATGTAGGATAACAAGTCTAGAGTAGTATTAATATTGTTGTGAATTGTACTTCTCATTACCTCTAACAGAAATTTTGCAGGCGACCAGCACAATAATCGACCTTGTGAAATACTGATGATTGACACATACTAACATTTAATTTCTGCGCAATAGTGTAATCATTGCGACAAGAGCTTTTGTCGCAAGGTTTTCAAAAATGGTCTATTGAAAAGACGAAAAAAGTTGTCGGCGTCCTGATTGTGTGTGTAAGGCTTCCATCTTAGCAATATAATCACTGAGAGCTATAAGAATAAACAGTTATTCGGCCAAACAAAAATATACATTTATGTCTTTCTTTGAAAACTCCACTACAAATAAGAGTAATACTTTTCTATTATTGTTTGGAGTCAGTTAGCAAATTCTGGAGGTCCATGATCAAAGTGTATGTTTTCTACAGTCGATTTTAGTACTATGTACATGTACTGTGACAGTACACAGATTAAAGAAAGCGAGTATTCTTTCCAGTATTTTAATGATATGCACATCTTCACTATCGAACAACTTTTCGCATGTCTCTACAGCAGACCACTTTTGAAAATATTGTAACAAACAATTTTCTTTTACCAAAATGTGTTCAAGATTATTCACGTATCAAGGTAATGCATGCGTAATGAAAACCAAAGTTCTATATCCGCTCTTTGCTGTAGTGGCATTATCAGTAATGTGATCACCAAATATCTAAATAATTACATAACTGAACCGTGCCTCATTTTTTAAATGTAGCTTTCTTGTGATTATCCATTATAAGTAAAAATGATTACCTTACACAAATATTCAACAGTCAAAATTAAGCAAAATTTTATTGTTTCTATTTTTATTCATTTACATAGTCAGCTATATATAATAGTTTTCAAAACTGTGTAAGAAGCAGTCCCCCTGTCCTTCTACTTAATTTACGCTGGTCCTCAACATTTTGATGCTTTTAGAAGATGGCTGTTGAAAATTCGTTTCGAGGGTAATAATGAGTTTTGACGGAATTGGCATTGATTTTCTTCTTGTTTCTTTTAAATCAAATACACAGTTTACTGATGCCTTTCAGTATGATTGCTGTTATTCATATATGTAATGTTATCTTTAACTTCATTATCCATAAAGATTGAATGATTTGATGTGCTTGAAATATCACAATTACTTTTGGTTCTTCTTTTTTTCTTCTTTGTCTTGAAATAGTTATCAGGAAAATATTTCACACTTAATGATACAGACGGACAAAAGTTGACTCCTGTTTTACCAATTAAACAACGTATATCTAATTTAAGGTGTCTAGAGTATAAATTCATGAATCGACCAAATTCATCAGACATCGCCAACTGCTGCCAGCATATTCCGTAGTTGGTCGTGTGATAAGCAAGTTCTCTTATACTTTATTGGAAGAGCCAATAATCATGTACTTGAAATACCGAGAAAAGTCAGGGAGTAGAGTCAATGTACCCTGATATTGTCGATTTTACTACATCAAATATACCCTAATCAGTTACGAACATGCTGAAGCAGTAACAATGGACAAAAGAGAGGGATTACATGTTAATTTCACAAAGTAATCAAAAGCACAGGGAAAACTTCGGTTTGAAACAAAGGATCATGTGTTCAACATAAAGTCTAAGCACATTTGGGAAATCGTTCATAATGCAATGTCCATATGGTATCTACGAGTAAACTAAACAGAGAGAATGGCATAATTTTGTTATTATTTTTTATGTAAGTTAATTTCAATTCATCTACTTTAGTTACTTGGGTTGACTACATTATGAAAGTGGAGCACAGAGTACGAAATTGAATGCCAGATACACCGAACAGATTTTGCATTTGATAAGCCTGGTATAAATAAAAAGACATTAGATAAAAAAGAACAACTTGAAAAGTTACTTTACATGTAATTTCATGTTGGTTATTGTGTGCAAGAATCACGCTAAATGATAAAAATCAGTAGCATTAATCTCACGATTCTACTTTGTACTTATTGACCAACTAAATGTTTTTTACTTAAAATATGAGAAATCTTAAAATCACAATGACTCTTTATCATAAAAACGGTTTCAATCTATTTCTTAAATAAGACACGAAATTTTTTTCAGTGATTTCTGATCTATTTCCATTATCATAATCTAAAGCCGATTTCTTTGTTCCTTTTTAAGAATTTCCAAAACCATTTTCTTACATGGCATGAATTTGACAAACCTATATTCTGTCATGAAAAACAGAATGCTTTCCAGGTCTAATGGGAAAAGTTGTAACTAAGTTACTGAACTAGTGTCTCAACGAATTTGCTTCCTTTCTTTTGTTTGTATTCAGATATAATATGTAAATATGTTAAAAACCAAACGAAAAAGAAAGGGAAAAGAAAGGTTAACACTATCACACTTACAGAGAAGTTGTAAATGTTAGCCATCGGAATTGAATAAAAGGAAGATACACAGACAGAAGAACCACCACCAGAAAAAAAGATCGGGTAAAAGTTTGTAAAAAGCCCAGTACATCAATCTTAGAGTGTTGGGTCTGCATTCACAAACCATTTTTACTTCATTCTAGGTCTAGTTCTATATTTAGAAAGTCACACAACTTCTGATAAGCAAAACCAATTGGTTAAGCTAATCAGAAATTGTGTTGCCACTTAATTTAGAAAATTCTCAGAAAAAGAGTCAGACTGGTGTTAGGAATGATTTGTTAATACGGACTCTTGGTTCGTTTTCACCAGATACTTCAAACACTGTACTAATTATGAATTCAAAGGTAGGCCATCTTATGGCTGTTTTTAGCTTTTCTTATTAGAAATGAAAACACAATCGTCAGTGGATATGGCTTTGACTGTATAAAAAAGAAGGCACTGTCTGTTAATAAAGCCTGTCCTATTGGTTTAAGTACGACTTGACATGAAAATATCTCACAAGATATAGGATATGTCATGAGCCAAGGCCTATACGCACGTTCTGATCAGTCAAATCTTGCTTGCTCTACCGCAAAAGCACAAATGGCGCTGCATTCTGAACCCGAAACCTCTGATGTCAGAGGCCTATGCTCTTCCCATAAACCAGCTGTCTCCCAAGAAAAAAAAAGCTCTACATTCTTATTTGGAGCTAATTCATTATTACTTTTGTCTTTAAAGTACAAAATACACAGTTACTACAAGCATGTTTTGTTTACTATCTACATGTACATATAGACAAGGAGACATCAAACATGCTCCAAACCTGCTCTTAAGACAACATCAGGCATTCTTTGTATCACCCGTTAGAGTCAATAGAAATGTTTTATATCCAGCTTTCCTTGTTAATATCTTATACTTTTCATGAAATCACAGTATATCAAGCTTTCATTATATTTGTATTTCGATTTTGCAGTGCAGTGACAATAACGAATAAATTTTGATGTACTGACTCATACGATAGAAAGTGAAGGAGAGGTATACTTTAAGGTTGACTCATTTTCTCCGGCAAACGATTTTTCCTTGGTGAAACATACCAGTTTTTACAAACATTACCGTAATAATTGAAAATGCTCTTAACGAGCAACATCTGTTTCAGCACGAACTTTTTTTTTTATGCATTGACGTATCAAAAATTACATCATTTTTACAATCCAAGTATATATAGGATGTTTTTGTCAAGATGAAGCAAACTTGAATCAGGAAATAATGAGTCAACAAATGCAGACAGCAGTGAAAGTTATATAGGGTGCTTGACAGGTGCTCGAAAAGACGAAGGAGAGATTTGTGCGTGAGTTATCGACATACTTTCAGTTTCGTTTTCATCATTAATATCGTCATCTGCAGTGTCCGTCATCCATTGCAAAACGCGAAAAGATAGTCCGTGGCCCCGGGTACCAGTGGGTGCATTAACTGGTTCCTCCTCACGTGACTTTTCAGCCTCATTTTCGAGGTCAGACACGCGACAATTCTTACCTTGCGCATCGGCTTCTTTAATCATTTTGTACACCTCCGAATCCTTGATGTCGGATGGTCGTCTTTCTGGTGTGCTGAAATGAAGATTATAAATTGTCGTAAACTATGATCCTATGTATATCAAAAAAGATCACCAATCCCTTAAAAAAGATCACCACGCCCTTCACAATTATGACAGTGATAGTCTAAAACAAAGGGACCATGTCAACTTCTTTCTTAAATATTACAACCCAGACTGCATATGAATGGTAGTAGCGCACATGTAGTGGACATCTTTTGAAAAATATTTTAGGGAGAAGATATAACAATAGTTTGTGGTCTTAATCACAACCATAATGATGAGACTCGTTTATAAGTGCAATTTTACCCTAAATCAACACCCTCTTAACGTTTACTAGATATTCAGGCCGAAAAAAAAAAAAATATCAAAGAGAAATTGCTAAATAGGGAGGCCTTGTCAAGATGCATGACTTTTCGTAATATGTTTTGTACATAAAACTAAGAATAAATAAACAAATATTGCAAAATTCTGACATGTCACTTTTACTTTTCCCAAGTAAAATGCATGTCAGAAAGTGTTAAGAACTCTTTTGAAAAGCTGAACATTTGTTTTTATCTGCAAACGGGATCTTTAAACAATGATACTAACAGAAAATTTGTATCAACAGAACTGTTGTCACGTGAAAAGTCATGAACACGTCTTGTAAAACTGTTTAAAGTGTTACAACCTCTACATGTTACTGTGTGGATATACTCGTGGCATGCTTCATCACAGAAAAATTGTATAAGTGCGTCTACTAATGCTCCTTTTGAAAATGTTAAACTCTATAAAACTAGATGTCTTTAAATTTGCTCAAATGACTGAGTCATGGTCTGTTTAAAGGGGGTTTAATGCATCTGCGAAAAGTGTAGAACCAGTCAGCCTCCGCTATAAACGCAGGCCAACATGGGTCGAAACTTTTACTATTGGTGAGTTTACTGCATGTCAAGGACCATTCTACCTCAGAATTCAGTATTTTAAAACAACCTGAATGCACATTTTACAACGACTTGGTTTATGTATTGTATTACGAAGATGCTTAAAACCCCTTTTTGCCAAGCGATGCTCAACTGTTTTATTACTATCAATATGTTAACAACAATCACTTAAAATCAATCGTACATTGAGGAAAAACTCCTTCTCAATCTCTTATCTTAAATAATGAAGACAATTGCGAGACCTTTATTTCAAAACAAAGACCAGGCAAATTAGACCCTCAAACTCATAGTTTAAAAAAAAAAAAGCTGCAACTTTTAAACACGTTAGTAACATGGAATGGAATGATGCAATGGTTTAAAAAATCAGTTAATTATCATATGGCACTCATAATGAAATAATCCAGCGGCCATGTCAGTTGTTGTCAGTTGTTGAGTGTGTGCTGGGGTAGCTGACAAGCTTAGACCTACTCAAAACTAACAAACACCTTGATATAGACTATTTGAGCCATGCTGTGTGAAAAGGGTACACAATTCATCTGCAAAAAGTATCGACCTAGGTCGGCTTGCGCAGTCAGCGTAGGCTGGCAAGGGTCGACGCATTTTGCTATTGGTAAACTTACTGCATGTCAAGGGACCATTCTCAGTCGGTTGTTAAACAAAATGGATTTTATGGATCTGAAAATGACTTGCTCGTAATGCCTGAAGGAGATGCATTAACACCTCCCCCTTTTACCAGTGAGCCACTCATTTTTTCATATTTTAATAGTAAGTTGTTCGTCTTTTCTTTGATTTGGATCCGAATAATTGATAAACAGGAGTCTGAGTCTGAGTTGATTGGTTTCATTTTGTCAAATATGAACTTTATTTATTCATTATAAACTATTCCAGTTTAAAAAGTTATGATACAGTAAACCATAAATAATGATCTTTGAAAAAAAAAAAAAACATGCATAACTAACTAACAGAGTGCTGAGTCAAATGATTTTACCATATAAACAAGTGACCTTTTAGCTTTCATAAAATCTTAGTAAAACTTGGTTATGAAATAAATAAAAAAGACCAATAAACTTAAACAATTAAAGTTCTACCGAACTAAATGTGAAGTTAAATTACCAAAATAATACTACCTATTGCATGTGATATACTAGTATGAAGCGAAACCAAACAGATAACAATTCTAATTCTAATCAATCATGCCAGTAAAACTTTTCACTGAAGCACCTTCTTTAACTAAAAGTGCAACCATTAAGAGTAGTCCAGTTGAAACTGTTAATCCATTCTGCTGTACACGAAAAAGAGGTTCCGCTGCTTAACACATAACACCACCTTCATACGGCTCTTTTCGTATTGCAGCAGAAGTCCTGTTGAGAAAATGTGTCAACAGAAGAACTGCTCATAGCGAGCACTTTCTCTCGTTGTCGCAATTCTGTCAAATGTTGTAAGTCTTGTTTCATGTTTATTCACCATATCAATTCTGTGATATTTTCAAAATCGCCTGCTCTGAATTCGTTACAAAGGTTTATGAGTTAAAGCCGATAGCCACATACTTTCAACAAGATATCAACCTGCAACACTAAATGGTGTTCTATTGGTTGTTTTGGTCCTATTAATGTTACTTCAACTTTATCAGCGTCAACCGTTAAAACATTTATAGTGTCCTGAACAAGTTTGACCCGATATCTTTATTAGAAACACTACCCTGTCAGTTTGCTAGAACGTCGTAATTCCATCCCCTATATCCTTGGCTTGTAATTAACAAAAGTTCTCAATATTGAGCTAATTCTCGATTTATAGATTGACCATTTGATCGGCTGAGACGTTCAGTCTTGGAATTTACAATAACAATTAGATCAAGAATTGTTAGACATCACTGCGAGCATATCTTTATTATGCTCTTGACGTTTTTTTTTTTCCTAAACATTGTTATTGAAAAGAATGCCTCAAACCTACATAGACCTAATTCAGAAAATGTGTTTGTTCTGAACAGCATTTCATCCATAAATGTGTAGTTCCTTAGCCGGTAGCGCGTACAACATTATCTGCAACAAGCCACTGGAACCTGATCGATACAAACATCAACCAAACAATTTTAATCGATGAGAGAGAAATGACTCAAGTTGCAATGACTTTCATTAACCCTCACAAGGAATCTTGCTCAGCTGAGGTTTTAGAACTGACAAACGTAATTATAATATTAATTTTACTGCCTTTATTTTGCGCACATTATTTTCACACGCGCATATCATTCAGGTCAGAAAAGATGGATCAATGATTCTCTTCAAATTTCCATAATTGAATGTAGATTCACGTAACTTATACTTTCACATCAAGGCAAAATGCAATATAGTTGTGTATTACATGTAGCTACATTATGGTCATTCACTATATTTACTGTTTTTACAATCAGTCCCAAATTTTTTTGCACACTGATTACGGTACTCTTTACAGGTATTCAAGCTCATGACCAAGACTATACTAGTTACCGGATCGTCTTCTGTGGAACAGTGATAAAATTTTTCGGGGTTCTTGGTCGTGAGTAGGAAAAATAAGTGTTGTCACTGAAACAGTGGTGTTTTATCATTTAAGTCACGAACTACCCATGTTTTCATAGAAATATATACGTTTTATTTCATCAATCCCGAAACACTTACTTTGTCTCCTGAACAATGGTGCTTAACCACATTAATTATGAAATACTTATGTTGAATTAAACAACAGCGTTTTACCAGATAAATCACAAAACACTTGAGCCACGCTCTGGGAAAGGGGGTTTAATGCATCACATGGTCATGGATTTATAAAATACATTTTGTGTAACAACCGACTGAATCATGAGGTATAATGATATCTGACATAAAGAAAATTGACCAAGAACAAAATGTTTCGACTCAGGCTAGCCTGCGCGGACTGCTCAGGCTGACCGAGGTCGATACCTTCTGCAGCGCATTCAATCCCCTTTTGACAGAGCATGGCTCACTAATTTTATAACTGAAAAAGTTTTGTTTTATCAGAGAAGCCATGAATCTAATATCAAAAGAATCATTTAGAATATAAACTGAAACAACTTATGTAAATTGAAGTTCGTGTAAAATTGTTTATCACATGTGACAAACCATGATACACTTATGTTGCCACTGAAACACTGGTACTTATTTACATAAATCATAAAAAATACACTTATTTGAAATATACACGTCTACTTAAAACATTAGTATTCATTTGGCATAGATCATGTCAACATCTGTATGAAATAGATGAAAATACTGTTGTTTTTAACAAATACCCTACAAAAAAACACAACTATCATTTACATACACATGTAGAAATATGCCTGTTTGGAAAGGAAAACACTGCAATTTGATATATCTGTATACTATTGATATTAAAAACAGTCCGTTTTTGAGAACATTGTGACAAAAGAATTTGTTCGTTAAGATCTATTTCTCTGTCACAGTGTTTTACAAGTATGCATTTATCAATGTATCCGATTTTAAGTCATGTTGGTCATCGATCTGTATTCTACAAGCGGTGTTTTCAATGTAATCTGCTGCTACATCATTCTAGGAGGTTTGAGTTCTCGTATATTTGGAATCTACGAGGGCTGGGCAAAGAGTTCGTAGAATTTCTTCATAACTTTTTAAATTGATGCGTGATTGTTTTCAGATTTTCACTTGTGTAACCATGGTCTTATATCAATTTCCAGGTAAAAATGAACAGTCTGATTTTACTTTAGATATATTTATTTTCACTCTAAAAAGCGCAAGGTTTACTGCCCAGGAGCAAGCTGTAAATCATTGTTGTCGCGCTTTTAGAAACGATCATACATGTTTTTCAAAATTGTCTGATTCAAACTTCCTGAATTTACCCCATTTTATGAGTGGTTCCATTTGGCATTCTTTTGAAGATCATTCGTCAGAGAGCACTGA
Source organism: Tridacna gigas (assembly GCA_945859785.2). Lineage (NCBI taxonomy): Eukaryota > Metazoa > Mollusca > Bivalvia > Cardiida > Cardiidae > Tridacna > Tridacna gigas. The sequence continues at coordinate 51,469,657 of OX244030.2, forward strand.
CAAAACATTAAATAACATCCTAGTTAAATGACGTTAATGTCATGGCTTGCTCGAAGTAGCCATTATGATCGTTGTAAAACGAATCACAGCAACTACGTTTATCTGAAACTTTCCCATTTTGTCCGTTATAAATAGATATCAAACATATGAAAACTCAAGTTTAATGGCACGAGCAGTTTCGTTTTAATTAACAAATTCCACTTTTTGCTCAGCCCTCGTATACTTCTTTTAAACAAGAACCTACTTGCGTTTAACAATGGTTCACTACGCAAAGCAGTACATAAAGTAATACTTTTTTTAAATACGATTGTGCGAGAAGGAAATTCAGAGCTAAATACTATATAGATAAAGAATAAGGAAATTCAAAGAAAATGGAGAAAGCAATTGTTTAGGGAGATATGCATATTTTTGCGAACACTTTAAGTTGCAGCGTTATACTTTATTTCAATGATTGTTCATGACACATGAAAAAAACTAACTCTCGTGAGAGTTGCTAGATGCTTTTACGATTGTATTTTACGGCTATGTTTCAAATTCATCTAAATCAGAAGCTAAAACAAACAACAAAAAAAAAAAAATCATGAAAAAGGATATAAATGTTTATATTAAAATAGGCACTTCTCCCTCAAAAATCAACAACGCACAGCATAAATACTCACCTATTCACACCAACGACATCCACATTTCCTCCTGTTTGTATATTCAAAGCTTCGCGGGCGTTACTATCCGAGTACATCCGAAGTGGCGAGTTATATTGCGCATGCTTGTACATCCCAGACTCGGGTACACCAGGGCCGCCCGGTTTTGTCTTTGACTTCTGGGGTTGTTGAGGCTCAGCCGGGGTGTCGTCTACGTCTAGATCGGGTCCAACATATCCACGGGGCATCACAGAGCGTGGTTGTCGTCTGTATATACAAAAATATTATTACTTGAAGGCCCAGTTGCGGCCAAAAAGTCAATGTAGGCGTTGAAATGCATTTAAATTTGAATCATACTATTTAAAAGTATGGTCATATTGTGAAGATGACAATCTGTTATTGTATGTTCGGTGCAAGTGTTAGTCGCTGGCAGAAAAATTGATTTTAAACTCAAGCAAAAAGTAAACATAAGATAGAGTGACCTGGCAACTTTAACCTAGTCTTGAAATTAATTTCTATGCCAGCTACTAACACTTGGACCGACCGTACAATAAGAGATTGCCATCTTCACAATAATTTCCATACCTAAATATGGTATGATTTAAATTTAAATGCATTTTAACGTCCGCTTTGTTTACTTTAGGCAGCTATTGTTGCTTTAACTATCACTCATTCATGAACTGCTGTGTACAATAAGCGCTCATTTTCAGTGATAATTAAATACATGTACAGTACAAATTTTGTTAATATAAATACGAAAACCTTTGATGCCGTTTTACAATGGTAATTTCGCATTCAAAAATCATATACACGTATTTTAAAAAAAATACTTTGTTTTGCGTATGCTTTCCGACAAACAGCCAAAGAACAGGTAAAACAGGAAACGTATGAGAGAAAAGCAGCAAATGCTGAGAACTTAAGAGTTGTTTCCGTTAAAACAACCCTTTCCAAAGTGAAATATTTTAGACTCTTCGATATTCAAAACATGTACAGATGACAAAATTAAAACTGGAACAAATGAGCTTGTGTTCTTTAAAAGGGTAGAAAACAATTGTGGGGAAAAGGAGAAAATGCCGGTATCCACGCCCCCCCCCCCCCCCCCCCCATTTTGAAAAGTTTTCTCCGTCAGGGTCGTTAAAATTCGGAATTATTTATTAAAGGGTTGAACGTATTCTATCACACGAAGGTAAAAAATTTGCAATTGAGCCATTCTCTGGCAAAAGGGGGTCTAATGCATCTCCTTGATACATGATACCAAGCAAGTCATCCCAGTATAATACATCTCTAAAATCCGTTTTTAGTTACAACCTACTGAATCATTGAGGTACACTGATCCTTTGACATGCAGAAAATTGATCAAAACAAAAAGATTCCACCCAGGTCAGTCTGCGCGGACTGCGCAAGCTGACCTGGGTCGATACCTTTTTGCAAATGCATTAAGCCGGTCTTTCACAGAGCATGGTTCAATTACATTTTGAATGGGTAGATCTGGACTGGAATCAAAAGTATAAAATTATACAACCATACAATGGTGTGAAGGAAAACAGAACAAATCTCACCTTTGTCTAGCTCTTTCCTTGAACTCCTTCAAGTCTGTTCCGGTGGGCACATAAGCAAACGGTTTTTGCGTTCCACCGTGTTTTAACATTGTGTTCAGTACCTTTTCGGGCATCTGTTCTCCACTCCTGATATCTGATGGGCTCTGGTTTATAAAATACAACACATAATGATATATACCATAAAATAAAACTATGTCACTTCAAACGGTACAATCAAAGTAATAAAAGTACTGCAATGTAAAAATGTTATTACTCAGTATAACTGTGCACTCACTGCTGAATCAAACTCTATGGTTTCTTTTTGTGGAGTTTGACGTAACTTTATATAGAATATCAGTCATCTTAAGGCTTACTTATCCATGTCTTTTGTTTGTTTTTCGAGGTATTCGTTCCGAATAAAGACAAAACGATTACGTTCAGTAATTATCAATGATCATTTTTGACCTGAAAAAAAAGTTTGAAATCGATTAATATTGTCTTTTGTCAAAGGAACATGAATAAAGCGTGCATGTGCAGTTTAAAAAGGGAAAAAGTTGTGAAGAAACTGTTATCTGCACCTGAAATCCTGTTAGAATAAAGTGGATCTATTTCTTGAAATTCTGATTTTTGTTTGATGAATGAACGAAACTATCACTATTTACACAGTATTACATGGTTAGGATAATTTTATGCGTATTGCTCTGTTAAATGTGAGGTTTAATGCATATGCAAAAAATATCGACCATGTCAGCCTGTGCAGTCCGCAAAGGCTAACATGGGTCTAAACTTTTTGCTATCTGTAAGTTTTCTGTATGTCAAAAAATAGTCTACCTCATGATTCAGTCGGTTGTAGGGCAAAATGGATTGTATGGGTCTACGAGATGTCTTGCTTGATATAATACAGCACGGTGGTGCATTAAAGTCCCTGTTCCTCAAGGGCCGATCATGTAAAGGATAACTGTTTGATTCGGCGTAGGATCAAAATATAACTTTCACTACGTGAACAGTAACACTGACGTTTTCATGTTGATCCAAGCCATGGGTGACGATATTGAATTTCGGTGTTCATCAGTGAAAGTATGTCTTGATCCTAGTTCAGTGTTCCTTCTCTTTATATGCCATTTAATGACTAAAACTATAATTTCAAATAACATTCTATTAAATGCATTTCGGTAGGAAAACGTCACGTTCATTATGATATTTGTGTGGCTGCGCCATTCGTGAAAATATTACCGATGGTTTTCATTCGATGGAATAAATTTCGATCTTTCACCGAAAAAAACAAATATCCTCTATCTCTATATCAGCTAATATTCATATTCAAATACGCTGCTCAAACTAATTAAAGAGCACTTGCTTTTTCTCAAAAAATGAATACAGAGGTTTGACAGGTAAACCTTTAATGGCATTAAAATAAGAGCTTATTAAGACCTTCATCAATTAATCATTATTTGAAGAATTTCACTTGCAAATTGTTCCAAAAAAATGCTGGACAATCAGAACAAAGGCAGTTTTTTTTTTTTTTTTTTTGGCACTTTTACAGAAGGTATAAGAATCTATTTCAGTGAATGCAGATGCTTTAAATGCATGATTTAGTAATATGTATGACCACTACATGCATCTAGGCACCCTCTGCAGCAATTCGGCATACTTTGCACCAAGGTCTGAATCTACAGTTGGGGTACATTACCCGCTCATAACGATCCTGAACGTTAGTTGTTGCCCTGGGCCTACCCTGCCCTGGTTTTCTGCTGTCATTTCCAGTCTCCAGATAACGAGCCAAAAGTCTGTTAACAACACTGGGAGACGTAACAAGAGTTATGCCACCTGACGCTGGGAGAATCAATCTTCAATCACTTGCACAGCTCTGGTTGTTTCAATTCTGTTCAAATGGTGTGTAACAGTGACCAATAATCCATAGACACAGAAAGAATAAAAATCCTTGCATAAACACCTATTTTTCAGAACAAATTTGAAGGCACAAAAACCTAGTGCATCCACTGAAACACTGGTAAAACATGGGTGGTCTGGTTCAACGCCTTGCATGCTTTCCATGAGAACAGGTAGACACATGTCGATCTACCTGTATGCAATGAATGTAATGTAGTTCGATACAAACTTGAAATTGTAAAAAAATCATTTCGAGTGAAACACCGCAATTTAACAGGAAAAAAGTGCTCCCTTAATTATTTTGAGCAGTGTAGAATAAGACGCTATCAAAGTTACATTCATATGCATTTTTTGGACCATGCATAACAGAAGGTGAGACTAAAACTAAGATAAAAAAAATCACAATTACAGTGTTTAAAGACACATATCATCTATAGGAAAAATTTAAACCAACATCACTGAACCAAAGAAAATCAAGTAAACAGAAGTTGGTAGAAACTAATTTAATGGCCACATTGTACATTGTAAATATAGATGAGCGTGATTGACATTTTCTACCACTTACTACCTCCTGTCGACGACTGTTTGTGCCTTGCAAAAGATCGCATTTTTGGAAACGAAATCGCTCTTATAATGAATGGTATGCCCTCATTTTGATTGGTTTGGTTTGTATTGGAGTTTATCGCCATTGTAACAGCTCATGTGATATGGCGGTCAGTAACGTGCCAATGTGTTTCCAAGCTTTCTCACACCAGTACTGACACAACTTTCTTTCCAAAGCCACTGACTTCTTTTCTCACATGCCTAAAGGGTGAGAGGCGAAAAATCGCCGGAAAGAAAGTTTGCCTCAACCGGGTATCGAACTCGCAACCACCAGGTCACGAGTCAGATACGCTAACCATTGAGCTACACGGGCGGGCTCCTTCATTTTGATTAAGTTAAACAAACCTAAATATGACAATGTATAAGTCGGCTAACAATATCTTAAACCTTGAGGAACAGTGTAGACACGAGCTTTTAAACAACATAACATACTCTTTGAAAGAAAATACCTTGTATTTTTCTTATTATGCTTTTGATCTAAATATCAACATTTAGTTGCATTAAAGATTTGCAGGTGAATATCCATACGTATTCTAGTAACAAAAGTTTCGTCATTCTGTTATAAGTTCATATAAGGATAAGACAACATAAAAAGTGCAGTCTAGTATTCTAATTACCAAAGTTATTGTCATATTAATTTTGTGGAAGATCAAGATTAAAAAAATATATATATATATGAGCTATGCTCTGTGAAAAGGGACTTAATGTATCTGAAAAAAACGTATCAATCCAGATCGTCCTGCGCAGTCCGCGCAGGCTGACCCGGGCCGAAAGTGTTTGTCATTGGTCAATTTTCTGCCTGTCCAAAAGGACCAGTTTACCTTATGTTTCAATCGGTTGTAAGACAAAATGGATTTTATGGATCCATGATCATGTGATCTCTTGCTTGGTATTATGCATCACAGAGATGCATTAAACCCCCTTTTGCCAGAGCATGGGTCAAATGTACATGCAGTCTAATCTTCTCTGTCCGACATTCAACGGCTAAACTAATCCTGGGCCCATGTTCGCTAACCATTCTTTATAGCATTCTTTGTTTAATTTTCAAGAATTTTCCAAATTTCAAATGAAAAAAAAAATCTAACCATTTTGGCTTAGTCAGTTACTTTCTAAATCTAATAAGACTAGGAATGCTATATAGGATGGTCGGTGGATACAGGCCTTGAAGTTGCAAAATCCGGATCTGTTTTTTATTGTCTGAAAGTGGCCAGCTTATCTATGTAGCGATACGGGTTACAAAGAATGTTGGTATCATGTTAAAAAGTTTACCTGTGGAGGAAGGACCTTCCTGGGAGCTGGAGCCCAGTCACTCGGAGGTGGAGGTGGCGGTGGTGGAGGGGGTGTGACGGCAGGCGGGGGCATAGTTGGAGGGGCGGGGCGAAGTAAAGATTGTTGACCACCTACTCTGTTGTCGTAGCCTCCCGGATAGGACTGTGTGGGAGGGCTGTACTCAGACTGATTGGATGATTGGTTAGATCTGGGCGTGTCAGACATCGTACTATAGGACATGTCTGAAATCACACCGCTATCGTCAGCACGATTATCCGGAGAGCGAGCAAACAGTTTGTCACAGTAGTTAGAGTTCTGAAATTTTTCGAAAGGTGACAAAATCTCGTCGAAACTGTTGATTCCAGAAGCCGGTGGACTAGAGACAGGGTTTTGCATATATGGTGATTGTGGTACCTGGTCACGTGATGTTTGTCTGCTATAGGATTGAGGCTGAGAGTATTGCGTGTTGTATTGAGGCTGTGAAGGTTGTTGTGAACCGTAGGATGTCTGTCTCTGTAAGCTTTGTTGTCTCTGGTAGGGATCAGGGTTGATACCTTGGTCATACGGCCTCGACCCTTGTCTCTGGTACTGGGGCTGGGGCGGGGACGTGTCGACGTAGATACCCTGATTCTGTCTGTTCTGGTATTGGTCATACTGGTCTGGGTACTGACTGTAAGGACTAGATTGGTAACCGTGTTTGGATGGCTGTCTCTGATATGGCACCTCTTGGTCATACTGATCTGGTTGACGATAATTGACGGGTGGTGGAGGAGGGGGCGGGGCTTCGTCGTTTCTCGGTGAGTACATCTGTGGCTGATGAGCCTGTGTTACTGTTGAGTCATAACGATTATTGTCATTATATTGCCCTGACGATTGTTGTCTTTGTACTCTAGGTTGTGGTTGTGCATGCTCATTGCCGTTGCTGTAGGTCGGTGAAAAAGGTGTTGGCTTCTTGTAATAGCTCTGCGGGTAGTTTGTGGGCTCAGATCGTCCAGAGCCCGCGGATGATTGTCTCATATATGAAGAGTCAGACCGGTTCTCATACTGTAGAGGTGACATTGGGTGGTTATAACTCGATGTTGGGTATTCCTCCTGGGGGACATTTTGATTCTGAGGGGTCATTTGAAGTGTTATTCCAGTTGTTGATTTGTAGGGATATTTACTTTGCTTTTGTTGTTGCTGGACCTGTTGCTGAACAGGTCTAAAACTTTCGTTGTTCTGTTTGCTGCCTCCTCGTGCAGGCAAGGTGCTATAACCGGACACCTGAGGCTGCTGAAACTGGCGAGTGTCATAGGGACTATTTTCCTCAGTATAGTTATATCCAGGCGCATTTGTATTACGGGTGTATCCATTATAGCCGCTTCCTACACGATAATCTGGCAGGGTGGAGTATTTGTCTTGTTCGTTATACTGTGAATTGTATCCCGGTTGTTGGTATTGGTAGCCGGTCGAGGTGGGAGACACGGGAGCACTGACAGTTGAGGCCCTAAAACATAATTATAATTATCACATAACTTCTCTTGTTTTGTTTGTACCCATTACGAATACTCTAATCTTAGACATATTTGAGATAAGAATTATATGAAGTCATAATAATAATTTGGCGTGCAACACACGAAAAGGGGCCTTCGCACATATGCGTTAAAGTGTGTCGTCCCAGATCAGCCTGTGCAGTCTGTGACTAATCCGAGACGACACTTCCCGTTTTTGTGCGATTTTTCTGCTTCACGAAAGTCTACTGTATGAAAAAATCTTATGTAGTCGTAAAGTGCCGTCTCGGATTAGCCTGCGCGGACTGCGCAGGCTAATCCGGGACGACACTTTACGCACTTGTCCGAAGGTCTCATTGCGCATATTGCGGGCCAAATGTAACGTCGTTTTATACTTCTTTCAGTAAAGTGAATCAGGTTTATCTCAAATAAATTACAATCGTCCTTTTTCGGTTTCAGCAAATACTAAGCTTGGCCTTTGCAGTGTCTTGCCCAATGATAATCACATTTTCAGCTTATTTTTTTACAGAATCGTCATCATTGGGAAGCGTCAGGGTCTTTGGTGGTCATTATTTATTCATACAGAAATCCATAGTATTATTTTACAAAATGAACCTACAACTATGACGTTTGTTCAACCCGTGACTCAGGAATTAGTTAGAGTATTTACGTGTAAATTCGACTGTTTGTAAGAAGCTAAAAGCCCAGCCCGGCAGCGCAGTCAGTGGCATACGGAACTTGAGACTATGGGTTCGCTGGTTCGAATTCCTAGCTCGGCCAATTTCTTTCCGAGGACTGATGATAAGTCATTGCGACAGGACTCGTTCCTCTCTCACCGCTGATCAACGTTTCGACGCTGATTATGTAGGAAAGCACAGAGTGGCTTAGGAAGAATATTATGCTAAATACTGGTATAAAGAAATTCCAGGAAGTATGGGTAGGTACACTGGCTGCTGTGATATAACTAAAACAATGCTCAAACAGGCGTCACACACCATATAAAGCTATGAAGCTAAGTATTCAATTTTAATGTACATGAATACACATTTTGGCTTTTTAACCCTTATCCTACTAAATAAGTTAAATGAAACTTTCAGGCCGATAGTAAAAACCCGAATAATGGTATTTCAAACTTACTTTTTGGAGAAAACTATCTCCTCATCGGATAGGGTAGATCCAAGATCAGACTGCTCGTTCTGTGCAGTCTAATCTTGATCTACACTGTCCGCAAAAGGTCAGTGAGTCGCGCTAAGCAGCTTAAGGGTTCAGGTTGTTTTTCAGCATTACTTCAGTTATACTGCGGCGCCCAGTGTGTCTTTCCGTGTATCCTTCTAAATATTCTTTACAAGCAATTGACTGCTTTCCCAGATAAACATCGACGAAACAATGTTCAGCGATAAAAAAGGGATTAATCCTGTCTCAATGACTATCATCAATCCTCGGAAGAACTTTGGCCGAGCTCGGGTTTCGAACCAGTGGCCGCATGGTTTCAGTCCTTTAAAGTTACCACCAGAGTTACCGGATTCGGTCGAATTAGCTCGATTAGGGCATTTTTGGCTAGCGCACTCCGACTAAAGCTACAATAACTCACACAATTTTTGGACATGTAAATATCAGAACAGTTATTTGATATTATACTTGAAACTTTTAGCTCCATATGTGAAAACAGAGGCTTTTTCGAACGGAATAGATCAAGATCAGACTGCACAGAACGTGCAGTCAGATCTTTGATCTATACCGTCCGCTTGTTAACCCTATCCTGCTAAATAAAAGAAATGAAACTTTCAAACTGGTAGTACAAAGCCAAATTTTCCTATTTCAAAGGTTTGGAGGAAAGATATCTCCTCATTGGAAAGTGTAGATCCAAGATCAGACTGCACGTTCTGTGCAGTCTGATCTTGATCTATGCTGTCCGCAAATGGTCGGTGAGCCGCGCTTAGTTTCAGTGGATTGTATTTTATTTCTGAAAAACATGCCATCTAAACGCATCATGGCACATTTTCAGTCAGTACACCATTCCAAACAAAGCAGTTTCAAAGCCACTTTTGTCACAATATTTCAGAATATAAACGGTCAGAGTAAATCAAATAGGTCCGATCTTGACCTAGCCAAGGCCTGTACACGCATCACTTAGTCCTCGACACTCCTACGGATTAAAAAAACAAACAATAAAAAAGTTCCAGATTACAAGTTTGATGGATGGATGGATGGATGGATGGCTCGTTCGAGTGATTGATTTAAATGTATATGTATTTATTTCATCAATTCATTTCCTTTGTACTTATTATGCTGTTGGTAAGCTTAAATATCATTCACAGAAAAAATACTATAACAGTTTCTCAACACAATTAGTTAGATGATGATGATGATGATGATACGTTAAAAACAAAACCTGTTCAGATAGTCGATAAATTCCCATATCTCATCACTAAAGTCCATTTTCGCACAGCCTCACGTTACAATTTCAACAATTTTAAGTAGACACGTCCCGATCTATATACATTTCTCACGAGGACACTCTCACTTTACGCCTACCCTTCTCCCCGGCTCCTTAACCCCTTACAACGCCATAGACGAAATACATTAGTTTTTTCCCCACGGCATAGATCAAAATCGTTCTGCACAGAACGTGCATTCTCATCTTGAATCTATACCAGTCTGCTTGTTTAGTTAAGTGGAAATCTATTTGAGCCATGCTCTGGCAAAAGGGGGTTTAATGCATATCTGTAATGCTTATACCAATCAAGCCGCCACATAATTATGGATCCATAATAGCCACTTTTTTTAAATAACTGACTCAATCATGAGTTAGACTGGTCCTTTGGCATACAGAAAACTGACCAATAGCGAAAAGTTTCGGTCCAGGTCAGCCTGCGCGAACTGCGCAGGCTGACCTGGTCGATACTTTTCGTAGATGCACTTAACCCTGTTTATACGGTGCATGACTAATTTATATTACATCGATTGTGAAACAATTATTTACAACATAATCACTCTCGATGATCGCTTTCAGAACGGGCGCCTTGATCTGCAAAGTTCAAAATATTTACCCCGTTCATCACGGCATTCGAACCCGGAAATTTTTATTTAAGAGGCCATCCCTCTACCCTAACACTTCTGTCAATAAGTGTCGCTTGTTAAGTCAATCCTGTAAGCTAATAAGAATTCTGAGCCGAGTTTTAGTGGGTTGTATTTTCAGCTAGTAGAAAGGGTAAATTGACAATGGTCAGTGGCACGATCTGAATTTCATCACTTCAGATTGCATGAATTTGGAAGAGATGATGCCATGGGGAACAACACAAAAACATAAGTAACAAGAAACACGTTTAAAAATGATAGACGGTGTCAATTTGCCAGCAAATAGGCAGGGGCTCTTAAAATAAACATGTCTATACATTTTTTTTTTCCACAGGGGTCCTTAGAATAAACATGTGTACATATTTGACCAATCACAAATTTCTATTTATTCATTTTTTATCAGTACCAAAAAGTAGGTCAAAAGCCAGCACATTCAGGTACGCCGAAAAACAGACCAGTAAATTACCCGCAATACATCAGTGTCCGCCCTTCTAACTACCAAAGTATCAATTTACAGTGTACAATACTAACCTATATTTGGCAGAGGCCGGTGGCTCAGTCGGTATCATACAGGGCTTGAAATCAGAGGACAGCTGGTTCAAATCCCCAGCTTTCCTATTTTTTTCCCTAGGACTGGTGATAGTCATTGCGATAGTGTTTATTCCTCTGTCACTGCTGAACACTGTTTCGCCGAGGTTATGTGGGAAAGCCAATGACTTGAGGTGAATATTACGCGAAGTACTTGAAAAAGAAACTCCGGGAAAGCACGGATAGCTGCACTGGCCACGCCGATACAACTGAAGTAATGTTGAAAACGGCGTTAAACAACATAAAAACAAACAAACCTGACACATATTGCGACATCTAGAAAGATCTGTAGCAGCCAGAAGCCCTTCGCGAAAAGATTACATCAAGATCAGCTTCATTCTGATCTTGACCGCCATTTTGATACAATATCGGTTGTTCAATGTTTACTATGGGATCCTGGGTTTAAAAGACACTGAAGCAAGAGAAATATACTTTTGAAACGTTGTGGGGAAAGCAGAAAAAGCTTGTAAGCCATTTGAAGACTAAATTTCGATTTCAGCCATACCTGATACGTTGTCCGCAAATTTTTTATGCAATCAATTTGGGCAAGTCTAAAATATTGTTGTCTGGTAAAATGTTAAGTTTCAATGTGGGTTATGGCCACAAGAAGAACACTTGGATATTGGATCTACACTTTACTTTCAAAGACGTATGCAGTTTAACAAAAGCAGCCTGAACCCTTTTACAAACGACAAAATTTTAGACTGGTCTATATCCGAAGCCTTTGGCAGACGGCAATTTAATTTTGGCTCAAATGATGGTGTAAAAAATTGTTGGAAAAGAAGGAAATGCTGGTTACCAGCATTTCCTCCTTTACCCACGATGTTTTCAAAAGCCTTCTTCCACAGGATCATTGAAACTCGGGATTGTGTGGTAAAGGGCTAAAAGCTGCGATACCCGTAAGTCTTTTTTCCCGAATGACATAATCGGTCTCCATTTAATTTTTGGTAATGGGGTGACAAATGCACATGGACTGACTGATTGTTTTTCTGCTTATTTATCGTCGTCACTGGTTGCTCATATGGGCGACGACTCCAGAAGGATATTAATTATTTTACGAGGGGGATTGTGGAAGTACAAGACAATACCCATCCAAAGTCACGCGTGGTTCTCTGCAGTGCTCGGTGTATTGATACTTTACACTGGACCTCGGTTTAACTCATTACCACACAAGAAAAATTTAGACTGTTTCTAATTGAAAGCATTTGCAGACGACAATTTAAATGTGACTAAAATAATAGAAATTGTCTTAGATAGGGTGCAAAACATTGTGGGAAAAGGAGAAAACGCTGGTTACCAGCATTTTCTCCTTTTCCCACAATGTTTTCAAAAGGCTTCTTCCTCAGGGTTGTTAAAGGTCGGGATTGTGTGGTAAAGGGTTAAAGTCTCATCCGAAAGACTAGTTATTAATAATTTTTAGTTGCCGAGCCTTTGGGCTCAAATCCACACCCTCAAGTGTCCCGAGATTTGTCGCTTAAAAGACCCATGGCCCACCACCTGAGCTATTAAAGTGATTTAGGATAAAAAGGTTAATTCATTTTTAAAAGTGTTTCAGTCGAGTGACGGGATCGAAATACACCCGCTGGCATTTTCGATTATCATTTCGTGAAATGTCATGCTTGTAAAAATATACAGTTGTTAATTTGATATTTGTATTTTTCCAGTCGAGAGAAATTTTGAAATTCGACGTTAAGTTTTGGGTCCCAAGTTTAAAATCTGTCGTTTCTCTATCACTAACATGCACGATTTTTTTTTCTCTCTCTCTTTCAGCACCGTGGTCGAAAACATGGTCTTCTGCCGGCGACACAGATCAAGATCAGATTGCACAGAATGGGCAGTCTGATCTTGGATCTATACAGTCTACCTGTACACAAGTCGATTATCTTCCTGGGTTTCAGTTGAGTGCATATTTTTGTCGTCGACAGAGGTCCAGTTTATCTAAACTCGCTATATTTCGTGGCCATTTTGTTTTTCTTACAAGTCACGTGATACTTTATCAAAATCGAGGCTGGTCATGTCATACGATTTGCTGACATCATTATCGTCGGCAAGAATCGCAAAAAAGTAAGGTTTACATAGGTCCGCCATTTTTCGATACACTATTAATTGTATATGCAAATACAAGAGGGCCATGATGGCCCTGGACGCTCACCTGAGTCAATAGGGGAAATTCACTCAACGTGCATGATTCAATTTCTGACCAATTGTCAGGTCAACTGAGCTTAAAATGTGGCCTCTAGAGCGTCCACAAGGAATTTCCGTAAGTTGACCTAGTGACCTAATTTATCACCCCACATGACCCAATTTAGAACTCATCAAAAAATTTATTAAGACAAACATTCTGAACAGTTTTCAAGTTAATTGAGCAATAAATGTGGCCTCTAGAGTGCCCACAAAGTGTTTCTTAAATTTGACCCAGTAACCTAGTTTATGACCCCAGCTGACCCAATTTCAAACTCACCCAATATTTCACCAAGACAAACATTCTGACCACTTTTCAAGTCAATTGAGCAAGAAATGTGACCTCTAGAGTGCCCTAAAGGTATTTCTTTAATTAGACCTAGTGACCTAGATTATGACCCCAGGTGACCCAATTGTAAAGTCATCCTAGATTTCATCAAGACAAACATTTTGACCAATTTTCAAATCAATTGAACAATAATTGTGGCCTCTAGAGTGCAGACAAGGTATTTCTTTAATTTGACCTAGTGACCTAATGACCCAAATTCGGACTCATGTGAGATTTTATCAAGACAAACATTCTGACCAACTTTCAAGTCAATTGACCCAAAAATGTGGCCTCTAGAGTGCCCACAAGGTATTACTTTAATTTGAACTAGTGACCTAGTTTATGATCCCAGGTTACCCAAATCCAAACTCATTTAAGATTTTATCAAGACAAACATTCTGACCATATTTCAGGTTATTTGAGCAATGAATGTGGCCTCTAGAGTGCCCACAAGGTATTTCTTTTATTTGACCTAGTGACCTAGTTTATGATCCCAGGTGACCCAATTTCGAACTGACTGAACATGTTGTGCTCAGGTGGGCTAACAAAGTTAGAACAGGTTCACCACATACCAAATAACAAAGCTCTATGCCTTCAAGGTTTAGAAAAGAAGAATTTTAAAGTTTTCCTTCTTTGTTCCTATGTTCGACACTTGTGACCCCCGGGGCAGGGCCAGTTTTGATCCCAGGGGCATCATATGAACAAACTTTGTAGAGGTCCACTAGGAGATGCTAGATGCCAAATATCAAAGCTCCATGCCTACCAGTTTCAGAGAAGAAGAATTTTAAAGTTTTCCTTCTTTGTTCCTATGTTCGAACTTGTGACCCCCGGGGCGGGGCTAGTTTTGACCCCAGGGGCATCATATGAACAAACTTGGTAGAGGTCTACTAGGAGATGCTACATACCAAATGTCAAAGCTCTATGCCTTCTAGAATCAGAGAAGAAGATTTTTAAAGTTTTCCTTCTTTGTTCCTATGTTCAAAACTTGTGACCCCCGGGGCGGGGCCAGTTTTGACCCCAGGGACATCATATGAACAAACTTGGTAGAGGTCCACTAGATGCCAAATATTCAAAGCTCCATGCCTACCAGTTTCAGAGAAGAAGAATTTTAAAGTTTTCCTTCTTTGTTCCTATGTTCGAACTTGTGACCCCCGGGGCGGGGCTAGTTTTGACCCCAGGGGCATCATATGAACAAACTTGGTAGAGGTTCACTAGGAGATGCTACATACCAAATATCAAAGCTCTACGCCTTCTAGAATCAGAGAAGAAGATTTTTAATGTTTTCCTTCTTTGTTCCTATGTTCAAAACTTGAGACCCCCGGGGCGGGGCCAGTTTTGACCCCAGGGGCATCATATGAACAAACTAGGTAGAGGTCCACTAGGAGATGCTAGATGCCAAATATCAAAGCTCCACGCCTTCCAGTTTCAGAGAAGAAGAATTTTAAAGTTTTCCTTCTTTGTTCCTATGTTCGAACTTGTGACCCCCGGGGCGGGACCAGTTTTGACCCAAGGGGCATCATATGGACAAACTTGGTAGAGGTCCACTAGGAGATGCTACATACCAAATATCAAAGCTCTACGCCTTCTAGAATCAGAGAAGAAGATTTTCAAAGATTTTCCTATTTTTTGCCTTTCTGTTGCCATGACAACCAGAGTTTTGGGTGGAATTCAATCTCTTGAACAACTTTGGTAGAGCTTCACCCAAGGAATATCCCTGCCAAGTTTCATCAAGATTGGCCCAGCGGTTTAGGAGGAGAAGATGTTTAAAGGAATTGTGGACAGACGGACAGACAGACAGATGGACGCCGGACAACGACCCATCACAATACCTCACCTTAGCACTTCGTGCTCAGGTGAGCTAAAAAGGTATATCGGCAAATTTTAAAAGCTCATATTCAAAACACTTGATTTAACTAATAGTAACTGGTACTACGCATCAAAGAGATGCATTAATCCCCTTTTGCCAGAGCATGGCTCATCTAAGAATAGCATTAGATACCTCCTTTTCATCACGCTAATATGGTAATGCGTTCTGTACAAAACAGCCAAGACATTTTTTTCAAAAACATCTGAAAGGCGCAACGAACGGTGTTTTAAAGGAGAATATGTTCTTACAAATTGTGACCGAATAAGCTTTTGCTCTGCGAAGAACTAAGCTGAAAAATCAAAAAAGTGGCATAAATGACAAAATAGTGGTATATATGACAGAGAGAACTAGTGATTGAGATCAATGAATATTTCTGTGTTGCTCCTTCTGCCATAGTGTTTTCAATAAATGTCGACTATGACGGGAAGGGCGATGTAGGAGTAGAGCGTTTGTTTCTCACGTCCAAAGTTGCGGATTTGAATCCCGGGATAAGCGGGGTCAACCTATGGAATAACCCACATCACGGCGCAAGTACTCGTTAAGTTTTCCGGTTAGATGCAATCAGCGAGAGTGATTAATATAAGTCGTAAAAACTTGATTCAAAATCGATGGGGAAAAAATTGAGCCATGCTCTGTGAAAAGGGGGCTTAATGCATCTGCAAAAAAATATCGATTCAGGTCAGCCTGCACAGTCCGTGCAGGCTGACCTGGGCCGAAACTTTTTGCTAGTGGTCAATTTTCTGCGAGTCCAAGCAGTTTACCTCATGATTCAGTCACTTGTTAGACAAAATGAACTTTATTGTTCCATGAGCATGTGGTGACTCGCTTCGTACCATGCGTCACAGAGATGCATTAAGCCCCCTTTTTGCCAGAGCACGGCTCAAATAGGTTTAAACCACACAACATCTGCATAAAAAGTCGTATTTGTAAAGAAATGGATTAAGAATGTTATTACATAATTGATGTACAATTTTTGAGTTCAATGAGTAACGACCACAAGTACGTATCATCCGCCTCGCTGGTCGTCTACTTAACCCTTACGCTGCTAAGCGCGACTCAAAGACCTTTTGCGGACAGTGTAGATCAAGATCAGACTGCACAGAACGTGCAGTCTGATCTTGGATCTACACTGTCCGATAAGAAGATATCTTTCCCGAAAAAAACCAACCTTTGAACTACCAGAATTTGGGTTTTTTCTTTCGGCTTGAAAGTTTCATTTCACTTATTCAGCAGGATAAGAGTTAATCCTTTACCAAACGACAAAACTTTGAACTCGACCAAATTGAAAGCATTTGCCAACGACAAATAAGTGTTTCTCAAATGATAAATTTCTGTCTTTGTTAGTGTACAAGACATTGTGGAAAAAGGAGAAAACGCTGGTAACTAACCAGCATTTTCTCCTTTTCCCACAATGTTTTCTTGGTCGTTAAATCTCTGGATTGTGTGTTAAAGGGTTAATACTTTCCCTGTCGATGGCATCTTAACTCACTACCAAATGAAAATATTTTAGATTCGTCCAAATTCAAAGCATTTACTGACGAGAAATTCAAATTAGATCAAACTATGGTATTTGACTATGAAAGGGCAGAAGACATTGTGAGAAAAAGGAGAAAATGCTGATTACCAGCATTTTCTCTTTTCCCACAATGTTTTCAAAAGCCTTCCTCCATTGGGTCGTTAAAACACGGGGTCGTTTGGTAAAGGGTTAAATATCTTTAGTGGACGGCGTAGATAAAGATCAGATTGCACAGAAAGTCTAGTCTGACCTAGGATCTACAGTGCCCGCTACGTTACGTTTACCAGGATCCACAATAAACTTTGTGAGTGGAAAATTACTAGGTCCTGAGTGCAATCGAAACACTTATTTGTCTCAGAAAAATCGAGTCTGTTTCCTTCAGTTTTGCACAAAATACAATAAATGATTTCAAAATGCCCTATTGAACTCATAGTGGCATTGTCTTTGACAAATTAAACAATAAAACAGTAGAATTTATTTCGCAGGCAGTTAATTTTTAAGACATTTCAGTAGATGAAATAATTGAGGTCCACTGAATTGGTGCTTTCCTTTTCTTCTCGTCACCACCAGTTTCCCCCTTTGTCAAAACTGGTTAACTGCGAGATGAAAAAAGGGTTGTCCTCGAGGTATTAATAATAAGTATCATCTCCAATAAGTATCATCTCCAATCCCTTTTCCTTCTGACCCCCCCCCCCCCCCCGCCGCTATTCACCGATTCACGAATTCTTTACGTAAAAAGTGTCTCTCTCTCTCTCTCTCTCTACCACTAATCCATCTACCTTTAACCAACCATGCGTCTGTATCAACCGTCTGTCCGTCAGTTCATCCATCCATCCATCCATCTATCCTTCCATCCATCCATCCATCACTTCCTCCCTTCCCATCTATCCATTCCTCCCTCCCTTCCTTCCTTCCTTGCTTCCTTGCTTGCCTGCCTCCCTCCTTTTCTATTTCTTTCTCTAATTTCTTTCATACTATTTCCGGTGGGCTATATATAAAAAAAATCAGTAATTCAGCTTCCCAAGGCTTCATAAAGATATCCATTCAAATTATTTTGAAACCCGCTGGCGCATTGTAACATTACTCCACCCACAACAATCGAAACGATTATTTACTCACAACTAAAGTTTTCGAATGGTTGACTCATAGAATCAAAGTGCTGTAAGCACTGTAATCGGTCTACACTGAATAACTACAGTGGTTTGAAATCACAAATCAGATGGTAGATGTTTGAACTATGCATTGGACAAAACATCCTACACCGTTACAAATGAGCCACGTAGGATCCCACTTTTTTAAACTGTCTTTTACAAATTAGTAGTTTAACGATTGGTTAAAATATAAGTTACATGTATGTTTGCAAGCCGACAGCAATAGAACGTAAAAGATATGTGACAATTCTGACCAGCAATACCCATTATCAAGTTTTAGATATCACTCATCATGAACAGCAACCTACCAACCCTTTAAAAGAGTGAAAAAATACATATATTCTTTTCTGTAACTTTGGCATCTTTGGTAACTGTATTGTAACATATAAAAGCCATATAAAATATGTCTGCATTATAACTTTGAATTGTTTACTTTTGGCTGCTTGTAGGCCTTTCATTTTTCCATTTTGAACTAGACATCGTATTCATCTTGACAAACTGTCCTACATATTTTTTAGCGGGCCAAATCGCCCAGTCCAAACGTCTGCTGGCAAATTTCTCCTACATTATACTTTCAAAGAATGTAGATACCCAATAGCTCCCTAACCGTCAACTCTTTACCAAATGATAAGATTTTAGACTTGTCCAAATCAAAAGCATCTGCACATGACGAATTAAATGTAGACCAAATGATGATTTGAATCGTTGAAAGGGTAAAAATAAACATGGGAAAAGGAGAAAACGGTAACCTGCATTTTCCCCTTTTCTCACAGTTTTCAACGTCTTTCTCATGGGCATTAACAAAGGATAGTTTGGTTAAGAGTTAAAAGACTCAGTTAATCGACTAGCCTTTTACAGTCAGCAAAACAATATTAACGCGACTTTACTTGTCCATAGCCAACACAGGTAATTGTATTTGAGTCATTCTGATCAGTAAGAGCATAACTGCGGTAGCCTTGATCTCTTTATCTGAAATGTGGAAAGGATGAGAATCGACCAATGTGGAATAGCTGATGAGACAAACATGTTGCTGACATCTGCACACTTAGAGCGCTAAATTGTTAAAATAGACATGTTAAGCTTAGAAAAGCAGCCTAAATCTTGCAGGACCATTGCTGTCTTGAGTAGAATAACTCGGAAAACTGGCATGACAGATCCAAGATCTGACTGTATGTTCTGAGCAGTCTGGTCTGAATCTGCACTCTCTGCAAAGACTTTTTCCCTGGTCCTTTGATTCAGATATGGAGAATATAACAGTAAGTGAGCTTATTTGTGTTACCGTTTCTGGCTTTTTTTTTATCCTCGATGAAAATGTTCTATTTGGCAAAATTTCGAAAATCTTTCAAATGGGTGAAAAACGCTGTGGAAAAAAAAAAAGAATATACTGAATACATACAATTTTTCCAACTATATTTTCAAAGCCACACAGGATTGTTTGGACAAGGGTTTACAGACTGATTCCAGTCTGTAGAAACTCACAAAGAAGAAACATGTAAGTGAATGTAAAATGGTAGTGCCATGGCTGCAAGGAGAGGAAAAGGGACTGTGAAAACAATTCAACCCTTATCCCGCTAAAACATTGAAATGAAATTTCAAACCGGTAGTAAAACCCGAATAATTCTATGTCAAACTTATTCTTTTTTGGAAAAAGAAATATCTCCTTATCGGAAAGTATAGATCCAAGATCAGACTGCACGTTCCGTGCAGTCTGATCTTGATCTATACTATCCGCAAAATAGGTCAGTGAGTCGCACTTAGCAGCCTAGGGGTTAATACATCATACGCTGAAAGATGCGTAGTCAGTCAGTATTGTGAATGGACAGTCTGGGTACTAAGGTTGCAAGCGATGAATCGCCAGTCCATTCTGAAAATGTTTACGTCATGGCCTCTCCGCGAGGGCCATAACCTTTACACAACTCTATACCCTTTGTCCCCACAGCTTCACACGCTTCGCCTCGCTAACATTAAACGACCAACGGCCGGTTACTGTTTTAAACTTACGGCTGTTACGAGTTGCATTTACATCACTTTTCTCTTAGGCAGAGCAATCTAAATTTTCAAATTCTTTTCAACCAATGTTTCCTATTGCGATTTTATTCCTCTCAAGACCAAAATGACCTATTATCTTTACAACACCTGCTACATATACGGAGAGCACTCGTCACAACTCGGCCGATCCCGTAACTACGTATAACTATCAACGGATCACTCGAAATTTGCCGAATGACATGGACAGCAGACGACTACAAGATGTGTTCACATTACCCAATACACTTGATTCGCACTCGTTTCATTCATAAAGTTGCTGCTAATTACTGACCCTATTTCTTATAATCGTGTTGAAAGTAAACTGCTCCAGTTTTTGCTGGCCAGAGATTTTTATAATACTGTAATTATGACATACTTCAATACTAAACAAATTGTAACCGCCGTTTATTACATAATTTAAAAGTTATTATGGGATTACTTGACATTACTTAACGCCTGTTTACCGCTAATTACTATTCCCGCGCTTATCCGAGTCAAAAGTGCGGTTATCTGGGTCAAAAGTAGTTTTTGTAATAAGGTCATCACAGCAGGTATAAGCGTTAAAATGCTGTAAGCAAAAGCTGTTCCGAGTTGCAGTTACACCAGTTTGCCCTGAGTGGACGGGTTTCCGAAGTTTTCCATCTCTCTAATCGGTCTACCGCCCGATTAAAAACTGGACCCCACCGCGAAATTTTACCCTTCCATTGAAATATTTGTACCAAACTCTGTAGCGAAGTTGGTAGGCTTACCACTGAGGGGCCCGGCTGCGAACGATTTCACAGTGTAAGGGAAATAATTCTGGCGAAAATAGTTTTCAAACTGAAGAAGTTATCATTCTTGAACAGCGAGAAAAGATTCACTACTGCTAAAAGTGACTTAAACCTCTTCACAGAGGCCTTAGGTGACGACATCGATTAAAATCAGACTGCACAGAACGTACAGTCAGTCACGTAGCCAAGCAGTGTTTCTTATCAAAAAGATCATGTGAATCACAATATAAATACATCCTGTAAGGATCATGGCTCAGTGGTAATGGTATCGGAATGCAATCCGGAGGTCAGCAACTCGATCTTCATTAGAAGCGTTGAATTTCTAAGGAAGTGTCCTTAGGCAAGACACCTCAAAGCTCCAGCTTAGTACCTACCAGAGCTCCAGATAAGAGATAGTGATGGTATTCTAAATCTATTATTCCTCTTCCAAACCCTATGTTGTGGGTACTCATTAGAATCGTCTCGATGAGACAATTCTAATGAGTAACCATAACACAGGGTTTAGTGGAGAATAATCAATATTTTAAATTCTGAAATCAAATTCACTCCCTTTATCTGGAGCTCTGTACTTACTGATGGATTGTATGGCGTTTAACGCCGTTTATACCCTTGTTATATAGTGGCGGATTCTGCAAGTTTTATTTTACCAGTTCTTTTGCAGTATATTCTTCCCAAGCCACTAACTGTTTTCCAAACAATTAAAAAAATCGTCGAAACAAGGATCAGCGGTCTGAGAGAAAAGAATCCTGTTGCAAATGAATATCATAAAAAATCCTGGGTAAGAACTTGGTCGAACTTGGAATTAGAAGCCGGCGATCCCGTTTTCAAATCCTGAAGTTGCCGACTGAGCAACTGCGATTTGCAGAAAACTTTTTTAGCCTCTCAGCAGAACCGAAAAATTCCCAAGAAATACCTTTCAAAAAGATAGACGGTGTGAATTTACCTGCAAATAGGCAGGAGCCCTTAAACATGTGTGCAATTTTGACCAATCACAAATTTCTATTTATTCATTTTTATCAGTACACAAAAAGTAGGTCAAAAGCCAGCACATTCAGCTACGCCATAAAAATTAACAAGTAATAAAAATCGGGGAAAATAAAACTTACTTTTTAATGGTCAGTTGTAGAATATTAGTTGCTCCTTTGATAACCTCTTGGGCATCCGAGTGGGAGATCCCTGTTGCATTTACATTGCCTATTTTTAGAACGACGTCACCCGGGGAAAGCCCATTGGCAGCTACGCTTCCTGGTGTTACCTATAAATAGAAAATGTTTTGGGTTTTATTTAGCTTTACATAGAAAAAAATGTCTAAAGTCTTTAATTAAAGAACAACTCAAATTTACCTTCCATTTACAGAACAGCTTCTTCACTCTTAAACAATTTACTCTCAAGTCTCCATTCAAGTAAACCATTTATTACAAAAAAAAACACGTCGACTACTTTGTATATAACTGTTATTTTGCGCAATGTGCACTGTTCACAGTGAAGCAATAGAAGTATTTTATTGTATTGTATTGTATTGTGTCTGGTAAGAACTTATCTACCGAAACAAAATACATATTTACAATAAAGTCTGATAAGTAAAACAATTCGTTCTTGATTGGTGTGTTTTGCATTTTGAAAACGCAGACAAAATATGTACACGCAAAATTATTATGCACATGATGAGTAAATATGGTATGCTGTTTTTTTGTTTTTATTTCTGTTGTAAATCGAGGCAAGCTTCTGTGTATAAAGACCCATAGAACTTCATAAAAAAAACTGCAATAAAATGAGCCATATGAAAAGAGGTCTTAATGCATCTGCGAAAAGTATCGACCCAGGTCAGCCTGCGATGTTCGCCCAGGCTGACCTGGGCCGAAACTTTTCGCTATTGGTCATTTTTCTGTATGTCTAGGGAACCAGGCTATCTCATGATGAAGTAGGTCGTCAAAAAAGTGGCTATAACGAATCCATAATTATTTGATGGTTTGATTATTCAATACATCACGGAGATGCTTTAAGTCCCCTTTTGTAAGAGCATAGTTCATAATGGATTTGTCGTTCTAATTTGGAAACATGCTGCTGGAAAAAGCTCAAAACTTTTTACACAATCCTGTGTTTTAACAACCCTGAGAACTGCTGGTAACCTGCACTTTTCTCCTTTTCTTACTCTGTTTTCTGTCGTTCCAAACACATATCCTACCGTTTGAAACATATTTGGGCCATGCTCTGGCAAAAGGGAGCTTACTACATCTCCGTAATGCATTATACCAAGCAAGACATTACATAATCATGGATCTATAAAATCCATTTAGTCAGACAAATGACTGGATATAAGGGTAGAATGGTCCTTGGACATGCAGAAAATTGAACAATAGCAAAAAGTTTCGACTCAGGTCAGCCTGCGCGGACTGCCAGACTGACCTGAGTCGATACTTTTTGCAGATGCATTAAGCCCCCGCTTAAGTGAAACAGATAATTATTACAGGACAGATGGTTATTATAGCAGTTCAAAACATGTATTTTATTTTGGATCTAAACATAAACGTTTCTTATTCATACATGGTCAACTTAATATACCATGCTTATAGGTCTGAATCAATGAATATTAGAAAACTTAATAGGATATGCTCATGCACAAAAACATATGGTCCATGCTCTGGCAAAAGAGGACTTAATGCATCCCAGTAATGCATGATACCAATCAAGCGATAACAATCATGGATCCATAATAGCCACTTTTTTGACAACCGACTGAATCATGAGGTAAACTGGTCCTTTGGCATACAGAAAATTTACCAATAGCGAAAAGTTTCGGCCCAGGTCAGCCTGCACTGGCTGCACAGGCTGACCTGAATCGATAAATTTCACAAATGCATAAAGCCCCCTTTTCACAGAGCATAGGTCATGTGTTAAACACATGATATAGAGACTATAATCTTTACATATTAATTATCCAGATAATTCTTTTTTTTTTTCCCCTGATGGTAAATGGACATTTTATGAATCGAATAAGATCTTGGAGGGTTTTCACCTATACAAACTGAAGAAAGCAGCTGGTAAAGTTTATGCATGTTGGGTCCAACTCTATTCAAAGAATCAGTCGTGTTCTTATGAACTCGAATTGGCAGCAAATGAATATAAAATGAAACCCATCTTCTATATCACCGTTTTGACAACGGTCAATCCGTAGAAACATAATTCCAACATAATCCGTAGAAACATAATTCCAACAAGTTTCAAATCTTTTCTCACCAGTTAATCTTGCAAAGTATCGATCAGTACAGATCAGATATCAGACTGAACATTGTGTGCAGGATATCAGACTGTACATTTGCGCAGTCTGATCCTTGATTCACATCATCTGCAAACAATATCGTTAGCTAAAATTCTCTTTTTTTTTTCAGAGTAAATGAAGCAGCTATTTACCTGATTGACAAACAGAATTGTCCAAACTGAAATAATTTGAAGATGACAAATCTATGATTCGGCTCCAATGACGGAAATACTTTTGAAAAAAACAGAGATGAACATTGTATGAAAAGCAGAAATTGAAAATGCTGTTTACCTGCATTTTGATTTTTTTAAAGGCCTACATATCTCTGGTTTGTTAAGTCCGGTGATTAAGCGTAGGGAGAAAATTAAAAAAAAAAAAGAACGAAACAAGTTTAAATTTGTTTCTGACAGTCCCATTTTTACGGTCCTTTAGGTTTCTAAAAACATTGTCAAAAAAAGGTAGAAAATAATAATAAAAATAAAAAAAAAAGAGATAGAAAATACTGGTAACCCGTATTTCTTCTTTTCCCACTAAGTTTTCTGACTATCACATACAAATCTCATCGTTCAAGACATAATTAAGCTATGCTCTGTGAAAAGGGGGCTAAATATATTTGCAAAAAGTTACGGCCCAGGTCAGCCTGCGCACTTCGCACAGGCTGACCTGGGCCGAAAGTTTTTGGTTCTGATAAATTTCCTGCGCCTTAACCCTTTCCCAAACGACAAATTTTGGAGTGGTCCAAATTGAAAGAGTTAGCAGACAACAATTTTAAATTTGATGAAAATGGCAGAAAGTTCTCAAAACGGGTAGAAAACACTGTGGGAAAAGGAGAAATTGCTCTTAACGAGCAATTTCTCCTTTTCCCACAGTGTTTTCAAAAGACTTGTACTGCAGACACGTGAAAACCAGGGCTTGTTTGGGAAAGGGTTAAAGGACCTGTGTGCTTTATGATTCAGTAGGTTGTTATACAAAACGGATTCTGTGAGTCAATACTACTGTGACGACTTGCTTGGCATAATGCATCACGAAGATGCATTTTAAGTTCACAGAGCATGGCTCATACGTAATTTGCTTTCTGAAAATGCTTTGAAATTGTACAGGTAAAAACGTAAGTCGTCCAGTAAAGACAAGTTCTAATGAACTTAGTCGTATCCTACCTTTTTCTCTGGATTATACAATCGCATCCTCACACAATGAATAATAATATATCTCTATACTTATCTCAAACCTTAAACTCCCTTCAAACACAAGATATATAACACAGTCGAAGAAGGGCTCACAATTAACACGTGTTCTAGTCAAACCAGTGCATTAAACAGTACTAATACAAGTTTCTTTAACTCTTTCGGCGCCAAATAAACAAACTCCGCCTCTTTTGATGGTTGTAAATACAAACCACTGAGTCTCCGGAAGTTTTTTATCACATAGGCTTGACCAAACAAGCGGAGGGTATAGATCAAAGATCAGACTGCACGTCCTGTGCAGTCTGATCTTGATCTATGCCGTCCACAAAAATCCCTGTTTTCGCCTATGGCGCTGAAAGGGTTAAACACAAAATAACCCTTTAACCCTTTACTAGTCGACATATTTTTGACTTGTCCAAAACCAAAGGAATCAACAACGACAAAATTGTGGGATATGTCTTTGGAACGCTAAAAAACATTGAGGGAAAAAGAGTAAATGCTAGATACCCGCATTTTTTCCTTGTCCCACAATATTTTCGAAAATCTTCTCCTCAAAGTCGTTAAAACCCGAAGTTGTATTGTGAAAGGTTTAACTGTAAAATTTTTCGACCGTAGTGAAATCCAAAAATTAGAGATTTTTAAAGTTATTTTTATCGGAAAATTATCATCGTATAGGACAGTGTAGATTAAAAAATCTGACTGCACCTCAAAAGGCTAATTAAGCATTTTCGTAGAGAAAGAGTAAACTCAAATTTAATGTCCAAACACATTTCACACCATACTTGAATTAATTTACCAACTGTTTTCACTGGAAAATCTCGCTATTTTGTACAGGGTAGATTCAAGATCAGGCTGCACGTTCAGTGCTGTCTGATTTTAATCTTTAGTACCTACTAAAGCGCGCTGAGTCGCGCCAAGAAGTCTAATGGTTTTCATTAAACTAAACACAATAAATCCTTTTACATATTTTATCGTATATCTAAGAATTCCACGTTTTCTTCTCAACCTCGCGTTGATAAATACCTCCCCCATATCACTTCGTCAACTTTTGTAAATTCTTCGATAAAAGCCTTTCATTGTTGAACTACATTCTGAGTCAATCAATCAGAAATGTTGCGATTTTTCTCTCCATGCAAACTTTAGTCATCCCTTAACCCTTTACCAATTGATTCCCTTTTGAACGACACGCAGTGAAGATGTAGGAATCGCAGTCTGATGCCCCGGGTTCGAACTTCAAGCCTTGGGTTTTCGTAGGGGTGTTCTTGGGCAAAACACTCCACAACCTTACTCTTGTGCTGGCAAGACCTCGGACACGCATTATAAAGTGATTCGTCTTGAGGACATGACTTAAATAATGTTGAAAGTGGCGTATTTTTTTTTTGTACAGAGAAAGAACAATTTTGAAAAAATCGATGTAACAAGCATTTTCTCCTTTTGTAACGATGTTTCCTACCATTCCAAAGGCAAATCCGATCATTTTGAGTCACATCAAAACTTTCAATACCGACAAGTCTACAGTGTTGCAGTCTTAACCTTTTACCAAACGGCAAAATGTTAGCCGAGTCCAAATTGAAAGCATTTGCAGACAACAGAATTAATTAAGTGTGACTAATAAAGCGGGATTTGTCTTTAATAGAGTAAAAAGAACATCGTGTAAAAAAGAGAAAATGCATGTTACTAGCATTTTCTCCTTTTCCGACAATGTTTTCAAAATTTCAGAAAGCTTATTTTCTCAGGGTCGTTAAAACCCGGAGTTGTTTGGTAAAGGGTTTAACCTGCCGTATAAAAAATGTATCTAAAGTCAGAATGCGAAAGCCATCTTATTGCATCTGCGACGATGTTTTAGCCAGATTAATCTCACAGACTTTACTGGACAGTGCAGATCCAATATCAGACTGCACACGTTCTTGGTCTTCATTGTCCATGGACAGGGTAATCTAAGTTGCACTCAGCACCCGAATTATTACAAAATGACTCATCAACAGATGCCTTTCAGAACTATTTGACACACAGAACATTTTAACAGGTAGAAAACGTGTCATACTAAATATGTCGTGACCAATGTTTGTATTACATCGCACGGTATTCACTTATTGTTGACAAAAATGGTTTCAATTTTCACTGTTCTTAAAAATCAAAGGGCTGACACAGCCGTCATTCATTAATTCTTATTCATGTTGCATGGTTTCAAAGTAATTCAACCTGATTGGCCAAATAATTGGTTCAGCCAGTCAGAAACTGCGTCACCTTCAAAACTTATAAAAAAAAAAACTATAGGAAGGTTGGTGAATACTTCCCCAAGGTCAAGCGGTGAAGGATGACAAAGCTCGGTCGGGAGTGATTTTTTTAAATTAAAAGGGGAAAGAAATTGAAACAGGTTTAATTAGTTCACTGCACGCAATATTATTTGTGTAAACTGAAACCTAAATAATGAATGCACCCATTGTATCTCACGTGACAATATACCAGTCATATTTACCCCAGGCGACCACTATTCTAGACAATGTATTGAATCACCAGTATTGTCATATCGACATGGGCTCGAGCCCAGCTCTTTACCGGACAACAAAAGTTTTGACACATCGAAAATAAAAGCATTTGCAGACTGCACATTCAATGTGGCTCAAATAATGCTTTTGTCTTGGAACGGATAGAATACATCGTGGGAAAAGAAGAAAATGCTGGTAACTAGCATTTTCTCACAATGTTATTAAATGCCCTTTTACTCAGAATCGTTAAAACACGGGATTGTTTCGTGAAGGGATAGAATCTCGGACAACTGCTGCCATACTTGTGCTAACTAACCATCTCAAAAACTGTATTTAAGCAGTAATCATTTAAACTCACGATACCCTTTCTCTGAGAGAAAAGTTTTCAGTCGATGAGGGAAAAGAGAACTACTGTAGTTTCAGAATTATTTGGGCCAAACTATTTCTTCATTTGGCAAACATTGCAGATCCAAGATCAGACTTCTCTGGTGTCCTGTCTGATCATCATTGCACCTGTTCCCGAAATCACTTAACCCATTACTACCTTAATTTAATTCAAACAGAAATTTTGAAGACATCCTTAACAAGAGGACCATGATGGTCCTAAATCGCTCACCTGAAATGCAACTCAGCTCAACACCATAATGCTACATGCCAAATATGAAAGCTCTAGCCCTTACGGTTTGGGACAAGAAGATTTTTAAAGATTTCCCTCTTTATCTCTATGTGAAATCCGAGACCAACAAAATATGGCTAATTTTCACACCAGGGCCATAATTTTAAGTGTTTTGGTAGAGGGCCACTAGATGATGCTACATGCCAAATATGAAAGCTCTAGCCCTTACAGTTTGGGACAAGAAGATTTTTAAAGATTTCCTTCTTTATCTCTATGTAAAATCCGAGAACCAACAATATAGGGCCAATTTTTAACACCAGGGTCATAATTTGAAGTATTTTTGTAGAGGGTCACTAGATGATGCTACATGCCATATATGAAAGCTCTAGCCCTTACGGTTTGGGACAAGAAGATTTTTAAAGATTTCCCTCTTTATCTCAATGTGAAATCCGAGAACCCACAACATAGGGCCATTTTCAACACTAGGGCCATAATTTGAAGTATTTTGGTAGAGGGCCACTAGATGATACTACATGCCACATATGAGAGCTCTAGCCCTTACGGTTTGGGACAAGAAGATTTTTACAGATTTCCTTCTTTATCTTTTTGTGAAATCCGAGACCCCACAACATAGGGCCAATTTTTAACACCAGGGCCATAATTTGAAGTATTTTGGTAGAGGGTCACTAGATGATGCTACATGCTATATATGAAAGCTCTAGCCCTTACGGTTTGGGACAAGAAGATTTTTAAAGATTTCCTTCTTTATCTCTATGTGAAATCCGAGAACCCACAACATAGGGCCAATTTCCTGACTAGGGCCATAATTTGAAGTATTTTGGCAGAGGGCCACTAGATGATGCTACATGCCATATATGAAAGCTCTAGCCCTTACAGTTTGGGACAAGAAGATTTTTAAAGTTTTTTTCTTTCGGTTGCCATGGCAACCAGAGTTCTTCATGGAATTCAAATCTTTGAAGTATTCTGAAAGTGCATCACCTAAGGATCATTTCTGTGAAGTTTCATTGAAATCTGATTGGCGGTTTCAGAGGAGAAGATTTTTTAGTAATTGTTTACGGACAGACGGACGACGAACCGATCACAATAGCTCACCCTGAGCACTATGTGCTCAGGTGAGCTGAAAACATGAATAAACAGATTGGATGAAGATGTATTTGTATAAATTTACGATCAATTCTTCGTTTTGTCACAATATTTTCATACGTATTCGGATCCAAAATGAAAATATGTTGTTTTAAATAAAAGCTATCCATGGCGACAATATCGAATTCACCGACAGCGGGGCGTAAAAAGTTTTACAAATTACTGATATCATATAACAGTTGTTGAAAGAGATGTCATCTTATCAATTTGATATCAAGTACAACGATACTAACCCTTGAGTCGCTAAGAGCTATTCATTGGGCTTTTGTGGACAGTGTAGATCAAGATCAGACGACAAAGAACGTGTCATCTGATCTTTGACATACGCTGACCAACATTGAGCATTTAGTTCCTGCTAAAAGAAGTTTAACATCTCCATATTTTGGAGTTTTACTATCAGATAGAAAGTATTCGTTTTATCTCACAGTTCAAGGGTTCATCAGCAAATAAGTTCTATATAGTCATGCGAAAGGAATGCCTGATATGTATATGTAACGTGGTTATTCTGTTACCTTTACAACTATTGATACAGGGTACTTTGTGGAGAAGACGAACAACAACAACAACAAAACAGCAGCAACAACAACAACGACGAGAAGGAGGCGATTTTAATGTGGAGGCAAATTCAATTTTACACTTTAAAAAAAAAATAATTATCAGAAATTGCTTCATTGGTTCGTACAAACATGTTTATTTCACGGTCGCATCAGCCCCGATCTAACAAGTCTTTCGAAGAAAATTGAATACAGTGTAAACGACATAGATTTAAAATTTTGCTATTTGTTTCATGCTTTTTACAGCCTTTTCTTTTATCTACACTGTACATATAAGCATCTTCTATTGGTTGTTACATTCTGAGGGTAAAAGAAAAGAACGGTAATCTGCACAGCTGTCGCAGAATCAATAAATATTGATAATGAGCTTTGAATGCAACGTACAATATCAGTAAGTTACTTCCCTTTGTTCCTCTGTAACAATATATTGTGAGATTAGGGTGCATTCGGCAAATCTCGGGTGATCCGGTGATCAAGTCCCTCGGCTGTATCACATAGTTTGATATGAACCTACACGGTACATTTCTTCGCCGGGAGTACGCCCTTTTACCGTTATTAGAATTGTAAGGTTCCTCTTACAAAAGAAAAGAAAAATAATAAAAATTTCTATCGATATCTTTCTAAGAATATTTTCGTCGGCAAACAGTTTGTACATTCGGGTTTTTTTTTTTTTGTGTGTGTGGTTTATCATTGGCAGCTTTCATCGACAGATCAATACTTGTGAATAACTTCACCGTGGTTGTTCATATCGTTGCTAAGCGATTTACATGGACGCTGCCATATTAAGATCATGTGATCGACAGTTCCAAATGGAAACTTCCCTTATCTTTATACAGACAAGGTTAGATATAGGTACGGAATCGACCGAGTTGTGACGAGTGATGGGGGTGTAAACATTTGGTGCACTGGAAAACGTTGGATCATAACAAATGTCTAGATATAATAAGGAAAAGTACATGTAGATACTGGCAGTGCTATTGAACATACAAAAACATGAAAGCAACATGAAACAGAAGACGTGCAGATAAAGATAGTCAGCCACGGTTGGAGGCTGGGCAAGATATGAGCCATGCTCTGGCAAAAGGGAGTTTAATGGATGTCCGTGATGCATTCTACCAAACAAGTCATCGCATCTGTCTTGAGCTATAAAATCTATTTTGTCCAACGATCGACTGAATCATGAGACAAACTGGTCCTTGGATATACTGGACATTTACAAATAACAAAAAGTTTCAACTCAGATCAGCCTGCGCAAACCTCGCAGAATGACCTGACTCGATATATTTTGCAGATGCATCGAACCCCCTTTTCAAAGGATACAAGTCATAAATATGGGGTCGAGTTAACCCTTTACCACACAATCCCGACTTTTAACGACCCTGAGAAAGAAGCCTTTTAAAAACATTGTGGGATAGGAAGAAAATGCTGGTAACCAGCATTTTCTCCTTTTCCCACAATATTTTCTACCCTTCCCAAAAGAAATTTCAAATTTTAAGTGGCATTTATTTTGTCGTCTGCAAATGCTTTCAATTTGGACTAATTTAGAATTCTGTCGTTTGGTAAAGAGTTAAGGGAAATGATGCTATCTACAGACTAGACGTATGGTATATGTACTTGTATTTATTACCTCAGCACGCCTAATTACCTGTTAATTTGTTCAACATTATACAGCTGTATAAAAACATATGAGCCATGCTCTGGCAAACGGGGGCTTAATGCATCTCCGTGATGCATTATACCAATTAAGCTATCACATACCTATTGACCCATAATAGCCACTTTTTGTAACAACCGACTTAATCATGAGGAAGAATGGTCCTTGGACATACAGAAATTAATTAAAAGCGAAAAGTTTCGGCCCAGGTCAACCTGCGCGGATTGCGCTGGCTGACCTGAGTCGATACTTTCCGCAGATGCCTTAAGCCCCCTTTTCCCAGAGCATGGCTCATATACATTTAAAGTTACTCTATTCGCGCTGGTATCTCTTACTTAAAGTGGTGTACAACTACATGTAGATTTCGTATCGAAAGGTTTTTTTTTCTTTAAGTAACCTTTAAAA
This sequence comes from Tridacna gigas, assembly GCA_945859785.2. NCBI lineage: Eukaryota > Metazoa > Mollusca > Bivalvia > Cardiida > Cardiidae > Tridacna > Tridacna gigas. Next base: position 51,501,917 of record OX244030.2, read on the forward strand.
AAAAAAAAAACGGATGATTTCTATTCATTTGCAAAGATGGCTTTGAAAATAAAATATACATTGACAGCGAAGTGCATGTAGTAAACATGAGGAATGCTCCATTTTTCGATAATTCTGACATAAATACTAGTAATTATTTCTGTACCGTTTGTCAGGGGGTAGCCATTAATACGAAACAAAGGTAAACTACATTTTACTGAACTCTTTACCAAACGACAGAATCTTAGACCTGCCCAAATTTCAAAGCATTTGCAGACGATAAAATGAATGAGACTCAAAATATGAAATTTGTCCTTACATGGGTAAAAAAAAACATTGTGAGAAAAGTAGAAAATGCTGGTTACCAGTATTTTCTTATTTCCCCACAATATTTTCAAAAGCCTTACAACTTCCACAGGGCCATTACAACTTGGTATTGTGTACTAGACTGTTAAACACGCTGAATAGTTGAATAGCTGAATAGCTCAGTCCATGGTAAATTCACTAGAATATGGTTTTGATGGTCGCAAGCTCGATTCGAAACAATGGCAAATAGTTTTATTTTTGTGCGACCCTAAATGAAACCAAAAAAAATTTTTTTTAAAAGTTAGACGGCGTAAGAGGAACTGAAAATAACAAATAAACTCTTTTATTGTGACTAAAACTGAAGTAACATATTTTAAAAAAATACCCTCGACAGAATCTACCTCTTTTAATTCATTTTTTTGTTTTGAAAAGAGGAATTTTCAATACGATATAATAAGAAATATATTTCAAGATTACATGTTACGCCAAATCATCGTTAAAAAAAGGGAAAAAAAAATTAAAAAATGCACGGACACACTTCAATAGCCTGGCATTTGGGTCATTTTAATAAACATGGCACACAACTACTGTAGAATCAGAAATTTATGTTGTTACTTGTTCTTTATCTAAAATACAGGCGTTGAGAACATTATATGAGTGTACTTGTTTTGCAGTTTTATTCCATGATTTTTTTTTCAATGAAAATGCTCTGTTTAACGGACTGCTACCAGTCTAACACTTCAGTATCACATCACGATTTGGTCACCCATTTAAGCACTGACCTTAGTGTGCGTCGCTCAATCTCATCAGCGAGCCGCGCACCATACCGTAGTGCTCTGACAGCTAATTTAAAGTTTTCTGGGCAGGTCCCGACGAATAAACATATGCACATTTTTTACCAATCGCAAGTTACCGTCGATTTCTTATACTAAAAAGTAGATTTAAAGCCAGCGCATTCAGCAACGCCGAAAAAAATAGTGCCATTTTTTTTTCCCTTACTAAATATCACTTTTTTTTAAATAAATCGGAGGTAAATCTAGCTATCTAGCTTTAGGAAGCGGCTTTACAGACGGGGGGGGGGGGGGGGGGGGGGTATATCAGTATTAAAATGGTGACAAATGTCTTTAATAACAGTAAACTATGTTGTAGGTAACAGGAGTTGAAAATTTCAGTATCCCGTAATCTTAAAACAGACACCTGTAATCCTTTCACTGCCATGGTCGAACACATGTTTGGGCTTTAGCGGACGGCACTATAGATCAGGATCAATGGAACTTGTAGTCTGTTCTCTAATCTACACTGTCTGTGTGTTTGGTCAAGTCTATAACACAAAAGATTCTGCCTGAATTTCAACGGATTGTATTTTCATCAGCCGAAAGAGGTCGAATTAATATATTTGGTGCTGAAAAAGTTAGAGTTTTTGAGGATGAGGTGTCCTGAATTTTTCTAGATGATGAAATCGGGTCATCTGTCCTAGACGCCACATCATGGTTACGCAAGAATAGTGTTTTCCTCTCCTCTTAAACAATTTGTAATATAGTTTTTAGACCATCTGAATATAGCCCTGTGTGGAAACAGGTTAATTCTTTACCACACAATCCCGAGTTTTAACGATCCTGAAAGAGAAGGCTTTTGAAACATTCACGCCGAGTTAGTTTACAAATCTCGCTCTTGTTTGATTACACAAAAGGTCAGTGTTAGAGTGAGAAAGTTCATAGAACATTGTCAGACGATGAACATTTAGATTGTTTACCTCCCCTGATACAGCAAGCGTATAGGGATAGGGACAGGCTACGGAAAACGGGCAGTATTCTGCCCGTCTAGTTTTAGAACAGCGATATCGCGAGATTAAAGAGATTCAGGGGACACCACTCTTGCTTACTATACATTAGATTTTTCGAATTTTTGACTGCTGAAATAAGTGAATTATTTACATGGAATCACCTTTCAATATTATTTTTTGCTAAAATTCTTTTAGTTTCGATTATTAATTTCAAATGGCGCAAAAATCCGCTACGTTAGACATACTGCCAAACTCGAAATGTGTAAGGTGCTCCGATTGGCTATCTAATGATATTCACGTAACCCAAAGGAAAATAATATAACAATAGCCTGTACCAGTTGTAGTATGTATATGTACAATGGGGACAGGTTAAACGAACTTTTAGACTCCTCCCATCTTGACTTATACTCATTCAGATTGAGAGTGGTCAACAAGTGGAACTCGTTGCCCGAGAAAGAGTTAGATCTTAGACGTCGAAATATTTCACAAAGCGTTTAGACAGTTCAGATTTCTAAATTGTACAGTATAGCTTTTGACGGGGACTAAGTCATCCCGGTTAGTCCCGTTGTGTAACGATCCCTACTGCTCATTTACGCTACCTCCAGAGAGGCACTTCCTGTAGGATAAAGTTATCTACGGTTCAGTAAAACCAGGACTTGTCGGAGTTTTAAACCTGGACAGTGAGAAAAAGGGTCAGGCGGTGGGAGAGGAATACATTCTGTCTTAGTGACACTCTTCTATAGTTATGTATAAACACCATTAATTTTAAACCGTTGGAATAAACTCAACAATGTGTTTTCATCCCACATGTTATTCCCGCCTCAATTTCTCATTCTCTAAATTTTCGGCTTCCAAAAAACAGGCCGACAATTTTTTGTCTGAATTTCTGTTAAGCATCCTCTATTATACAACAAATGGTAAAATCATCACGTAAGAAACTGTTTCTTTCATAGATAAAAATAGAGAGATGAATTCTCCAACACTCTGCGCCCCCCCCCCCCCCCCCATTATTTTTCAATGCAGCACAGGTAATTGAAATTTCAGCTAGAGGGCCATGATGTCCCTGACTCGCTCACATGAATAACAACGAACAAATTAAATGTTATGTTTAGTCAGAAAGAAGGTTTGATTTTTAAAGAATTTTCCATTGTACCTCTCGTGGCAATTTTGTTCGGCAGAGAATTATGAATCAGTAACTATGGTTTGAAAAAAAATTAACCTAGGAATTTTCCTGTGAAATTCTTTAAAAAGTATATAAGCCATGGACTGTGATAAGAGGGTTTAATGCATCTGCAAAAACTGTCGAGCCAGGTCAAACTACGCAGTCGGTGCAGGCTAACATGGGTCGAAAACTTTTGCATTTTGTAAATTTATTGCATGTCAAATCTCCATACTATTTCATGAATCAGTCGGTTTTTAGACAAAATGGATTTTATGGGTCCATAATTATATGATGACTTGCATGGTATAATGCATTACGGAAACGAATTAAACCCCCTTTTGCCAGAGCACTACTCATATATAGCGTTAACTATCAAACACACACACAAACAAACGAATCGCTGTAGGTCGACCAAAATAACGATTCAGTACAATCATTCTATTCATGCAGGTGTTTGATTCTCTGCAACATGAAAAGACCAGTTGTTTCTTTGAGGGGTGAACGGTCTTTGAAACTGATAAGCAGTCTCAAAGTTTAACCCCTACGGCTGCGAAGCGCGACTCAATGACATTTTGCAGACAGCGTAGATTAAGGTCAGACTGCACAGAACGTGCAGTCTGAGTTTTGATCTACACTGTCCGATAAGGAGATATCTTTTCCTCCAAAAACACTTTGAAATACATATAGGAAAGTTTGGTTTATGCTACTGGTTTGAAAGTTTCATTTTCTTTTATTTAGCAGGTTAAGGGTTAAAAGAATATAACACGATAAAGCTGTAAAAGAATTCTATCTATTGATGTCAAACACACGCTGCGTTTTGTCATCACGCGAGCTATGAAAAGACTCCTTTAAACCTCAGGCTGCTAAGCGCAGATCAATGCGTTTTTTGCAGACTGTGTAGATGACAGATCAGACTGCACATTCTGTGCAGTCTGATCTGTCATCTACACTGTCTGATACAGAGTAGAAAGAGAAGTTTGAAATCGTCACATTGTGTCTCTACTTTTGGCTGGAAATTTTCACTGAATGTATTTAGCAGTTTACTGATTCCATACGTGATATCGGTTGAAAGACATTTAAAATCAAAGGACTGATAGTCCTGAGAGTCGCCTGGATGGTAATGGGTTAGAAGTTTTCACCCTTTTTTGTTCAAATCTATTAAAAGCATTCGAGATACAAATAACTCAACTATAAGACAGTATTATATGCAAGCATATTTCTAAGTTGTCATCCTAAAATTACAAACATATTAAAATTTACATTAAAACAAATATATGTGGTGAGAATTAAAATTTAGGCACATGGAATAGGTTTAAAAAGTTCAAAGTCTCTTACCCCAGGCGACTTCATTTAAAAAATGGTTTTCAAACGGTACAATCAATACAAAACAAGTCATTTCGTTGAAATGATATCCACCTCCGAAAAAAAACTTTTTATAGAAACATAATTATAAGAGGTATTTTGTTTTCCATGTAAATGACCTTTTTTTGTTATTGGTGAAAATATACATTAAGCCCCCTTTTTCCATGATAGGGAATTTCATTAAATAAAAACAAATACTGATTGTCTGTGGCTTATGATAAACAATATAAATATGAATTTTCATAAAATTTTGTCCAGTAGTTAAAGAGATTGGTCCAGAATGGAAATATACATCAAACCCCCCTTTTGCTATGACACCGCTTTAAAAACAAAAACAAAATACAACCGAAAGACATCAAGCGCCCTTTTTCCATGACAAGGCATTACATTTAAAAAAAAAAATGTATCGGCGGACTATCATGAGGACCACATGTATGAAGTTTCACTTTCGTCAATGATTTTAGAACATATCTGTCTGAATGGACGGAAGATCAGACGGACGAACAGACGGACGGACAGACAACATGAAAACCATATCTCCCCCCCCCCCACCCCGAAATTCAATGGGGCGTAATTACAGTCTAAGTTAAATCAATATTTACAGTTCCTCCCTAGCTTGATAATGCCTGTAAAGAATGTGGACAAAAATTATGGTTCTAGTTTGATAAAAATGTTTTTCTAGTGCAGAATCTGGGTGACTTAACTTACATGTATATCTTCATTCTTACACATTTTGCTAAAACAAGCATTCTAAATAATTTCAGTAGAATAGGGAATACATTTTCTCCCCAGATTTAGAGCAAGTTGTTTTATACGACACAAATTTTCTAAAATTGGACAACATGGTTATACATATATCGTTTAATTTCAATAATTGTCCTTTCCAAATACAGGACGCTAGATATGAAATTTGGGTATAATTGTTTATACAGTTTCAGAGGCTGTTATTTTGAAATGTTACTACTCAGTTCTGAAGCTTCTGTGAAGTTTATAGAAACAGAGCTGAACCACTTGAACAATTTTACAAGAGGACCATTTAGGCAACATCAGTATGGAACTCAATTGAACTTTGTCTTCTGGTATTGGATCTAGTGACAAACTTTTAGGCCAAAAATACTCTTTTGCAACTCACCCATATCTAATCTAAGCCTGACAAGTTCCGTGAGTACTGGACTGAAAATAAATGGATTCTACAGTACTAGATCTATTACGGTTCTGTCTGATTTGACCTAGTGACAACCTCTTTCTTTTAACCCCTGGTGACCTACTTTCAGTTTTGTCAAAAAATATTATTAAGACAAACAGCCTGGCAATTTCATGATCATTGGACTGAAATGTCTCTGGAGCACACACAAATATTTGACTCAGTAATCTACTTGCCCTTTGGAAATAATTTGTATTTGTTGCTATCTGGGTTCAATTTTTGTCCACAGTGGACTTTAAGAATGTGGCTGCTACAGCTCAAGAAAAACAATATAACCCAATGGCATGATCGTCAGCCTTTTAACTTTGTCTCTGTTTTATAACGTCCCAGGAATAAGTACTGCTTCCACACCAATTGAAAATTTTAGAGATCTACATGTATACTGCTTTGGCTCAAACTAAATGTTTGCGGTTCGCTCTAAATTACCCTTTACAACAACCCTATACGAGATTACAAACACGCCAATAAAGAACTTGTTCGAGTGGGTTAACATTAATATGTTCTATTATATTTGAAATATAGTGGAGTAAAAAGTCAAGTTCTCAGATTGCTGGTTGTTAGAACTGCGTAGTTTCAAGTCGAATTCCCGTCTGAATTCAGATTTTGGCAGTTACGAAAGCACCTTGCATACTGACACCCGCACTAATAAATTGTTGTTTCATAAATACTAGATCTAGGTTAATCGCACATTAAAAAAAAAAACAAAACAAAAAAAAAAACAGACTTTTACAAATTCACCTCTTTAAAAACGAAAAACAATTAATCAAAAAAAGTATACTTTAAACACTCTCTCTGCATGGATCGGTAAAGCGTTAGGTCGGTGTACGTTGAAAATAAGGGCCGCTTTGAACAGCGACTGATTCATAAATATGTAAATTTATAAAGAATTCCGTGGTGCAAATGACGTTACACGTCACGTGATTATAAGATCTATATTTGTCGCACAGTTACATTCCAGAAAGCACCTGCTAAGCGATGACTTGGTACAGCCTAGACCCGTGCGCATTACATACGCTATGTACGATCTCTGTGCACCTAGAATATTGGTGTGCAAAGTATTTAAAGTCTAGAATAAAAAGCTCTGAAGAAGCAACGTGTAAGAATGTTTAAGAAGGCAATGCAACCATTCCAAGCCGTTATAAATTTGTTTTAAAAAAAATAGCCAACTGTTGAGAAAAATCTCCATTGAAATCTTCAATGTCAACTCGGCATCGCCTTTCTCTTTCCGACCGTAAGTTGAGTGTTGAATTGTAATGAGACTTTTAACAATTAAGGATAGATTGTGAGATTTAGAATGTACTTCTAATGGGTAATTATCGAACCATTTTCACTGAGAACTGTCCACAAATAAAAGCGTGTCGTGGTAAAGACGCTTGTCGTCGGAGAGTATTTTTCAGCGTGTCCGCAAACTTGTTTAGGTCACGACGGCTATTTTTAGAGATATACATAATGCGCTATATTTAGAGATGACGTCTGTGTAAGCGATAGAATATCGTGTACCCATGTGGACGAAAAGACTGTTTCAAAGGTTTAAACCGTTAAAAAGCTAAGTCTTTGTAGACATATTCATTATCACAAAGGCACAATTGTAAGTTATTTACGACAGAAACTGGGTTGTTTACCGAATAATTAGAAAACTATGTTTTATCTCGTAAACCGGAACTCGGCCAGGAAGCAGTACAAGGCCGGAGGTATGCCTACGTCACCCCATAGATCAGGATGATAACAATGAGAGCCTGGTTGCTACGCAACCAGGCGACTCAAAAATCAGATAGAAATGATCGGGACAAAGTAGTGAAATAATTACAATGTATCGTCACTGTTCTCTTTTGTAACATTTTTCTCCGTTCTTCATAATATCATGTTTTAATGTTCGTATTTCTGTATGGAAATTAAACATTATTCTACATTCGATGTTTCGGTTAAAAACGATTATTTGATTCTGTTTAATAAGATTAAACAGAGAAAAGGTATTGTTGCCATAAATAAGCAATCGAGCGAAACAGCGTCTTCGTCTAGAAAATATAAAATTCTCACTTTATCCAGTATTCTTACTTTGCGCAGGACATTTCTAGAATTGTACCGATTCCCACTTTGCACAGACCATATACATGTAATTTCTAAGTTTTGCAATATTCTGTATACAAGTGATAATAGTCGGCGATAATAATCACCAATCATATCAAATTATCGGCTTTACGTCATACACCACGTGATAACAATATAGTCTACCCATCTGGATACAACTCGTCGGTCAGCCTAGAACTCGTTAATGTAAAATAAACATTGCGGTCAGAAAGTGCACTTAACAGGAACGTGTAAATTAATAGACTGATTAAATGGTGATCTACTCCAGTTTTAACATCATTCCAGCCATATCACAGCAACAGCTCATTTACTTATGTATGTTCTTGGTTTCAACAGGACAAGCGTAGAACTCCGAAGTATCTTGCAAAAACTCACTCCAACGAAAATCTTGGCGCTCCGAGCAAGGATCGAACTCGAGCTCCGTCCACGTTCGAATCCTACGCCTTTGCCATTAAGCCAAGCAGGACACATAGGAATCGATTTTTTTCGATTCTTACATGACCAACTCTTGATTGTAGGAAAACAAGTTTAAACTTAGTATACAAGAGTGGATGCGGATTAATTCTTACTTTACATAGAAAATTGAATGACGTCGATTTTACCATGCTTCCGTTGCACTGTGTTTATAGAGCCGAATTCATGTGTCATGTTAGAACAATGGGTAACGTATAAAAATATCAAATTGAATGATCTATACCGTCCACTTGTTTAGTCAAGTCCCTATCAGTGCCATCTGCCGACGGCAAAGATCAAGATCAGACTGTACATAATGTGCAGTCTGATCTTTGATCTATACCGTCCCCTTGTTTAGTCATGTCTATACGATAAATTCTAAGTTTCATCGGTTTATAGTTTCAGCTGTCGAAAGAGGTCGAGTTTATACACATGAAGCTGAAAGGGTTATGATGCAGATGAAATTTGAAATAAACTTAACCCTTAGGCTGCTAAGCACGACTCGGGGCGCTTTTGCGGCCAGTGTAGATCAAGATCAGACTGCACAAAACTTGCAGTCTGATCTCTGATATACACTGTCCGATATGGTATTTTCTTTCCGGTGAAATCAACTTTGAAAACGCAATATTTGAGTGGTTTCTTTTTACTTTTGAGTGGAAATTTTCTTTTCATTTATTTAGCAGTTTAAGGGTTAGATCTAAAACACTTGACTTTGTGGAGACGTAGATAAGCAGAAACAATTTACTCTTTCTCTTTGATCCTTTACCTTCACAACAACAATTTTGACTCGTTGACTTTGAAAGCATTTGCTGAAGACAATTCAAATGTAGATTAAATGATAAGACCTGCAGGGTCCGTATTCACAAATCATTCTTAACTCTTTCACTACTAACTCCAGAAATTACATGTTTTTTCCGAGCTCTAAAAATAGATTTCCACTGCCATTTAAAACGACATTCATCATAGTTTAAAAACAGAGTAGCGGACAGCATAGATCAAGATCAGACTGCACGTTCTGTGCAGTCTGATCTTGATCTACGCTGTCCGCAAAGGGTAGTCAAGTCATCATTAGTAGTGAAAGAGTTAAGAACATTCCGGGACTTATTCTCCAGGGTTTCCTAAATTTGAAAGTATCACAACTTCTTATAGACTAAACCATTTGGTTTAGCCAATCAAAAGTTGTGTTACTTTCAAATTTAGAAAACTCTGGAGAATGAGACTTAGAACGTTCTTAGAAATGGTGTGTGAATACGGGCCCTGACTCTGAGAGGGTAGAAAACATGTTAGGGGACGAAGGAAAGAAATGCTGGTTACCAACATTTTCTCCTTTTTCCAAAATGCTTTCAAAAGCCTACTATCTCAGGGCCATTGAACTTGAAATTGTCTAGTAAAGGATGAATAAAAAAATAAACATGCACATTTTGAAAGGTTTTAACAAGTAGAATAGTAACATACGAGTATATTCCATTACTTAGGATCATCAAGATTGACGGCGTCTTTCTGTGCACCGCCGTCTTGATTTACACTATTCAAAAGAGAGCATACATTGACTAAACGCATTCATCAGGCCAAAATCTGCGTCAGTAACACTGAACTTGTTTTAGACATTCGTATTCAAGGTCTACGGAGATTTCTTAGATTTTAATTGCAGACTCCCTTGGGTTCTAAATATCGGGTGGGGAAAAAGCAAAAACAGGACCAAATGGAGAGTTGATTTCACTCTACCAGATAACAAAATTTAGGCTTTTTCAATTTGAAAGTTCATGCAAACGACATATTACATCTTATTCAAAGCATTTTCTCGTCTTTCCACAATGTTTTAAAAACTCTTCTTCTTTTGGGTCTTTAAACTTGGTAAAGAGAAAAAAAAACTATATATATATATCAATTTAATGAACACCAGGCAAGTCTTTTTGTCATTACGATGGAATCATATTTTCTCTTCTGCTAGAAAATCTAGATTATGCTTAAGGAAGAAAAAAAGGTTTGTTGACCAATAACCGCGGCATCTCACTTGGGTCTACAGTGTTTCCGATTGTGGACTTAAACCCAATACCAAACAATCCCGAGTTTTATCGACCCTTAGGAAAAAAGATTTGGAAAATCATTGTCAGAAATGGAGAAAATACTGGTAACCAGCTTGTTTTTTTCATTTCCAACCATGTTTTTACTACTTCAACGAAAGAAAACATTTTTTGAGCAAGATCGACTTAGTCGTCGACGTATGCTTTATCTGGACATGACAAGTTTTGTGGTTTGGAAAACGGTTAAGAAACTACGATTGATTTTTTTTTCCAAATACATAGTTCAAAAGCTTTTTATTCATAGCCCAGAATCGGAAAGCGGAGGGTGAATGTTCTATGCAGGCTGATCTTGATCTTTGCCGTCCCCATAAGCTACTTATTTTCGCCACTGGCAAGGCAAGGAAGGGTTACATCGGCGAAGTTAAATATTTAGAATAGCTATGAATCTAGGGAAACCGAAACCATGTGTTTCAACTTTTGACAAATTATTTTGTATCTTTAATTTTGAAGTAATCCTTTGACATGATAATAACTATGCATCATTCTTAACCCACCCTAATCCTTCTATATGCTCCAAGCTTATTTCGCAGTCTGGTCTTGGTCTACATTGTCTGCATCGCTTCAAACAAGGTTTTAGTCATATGATTTTCCATTATATGAGCAAATTACTTTACAAAAATCTGATTCTGAGATATTCAACGTTAAGAATTCGGTAGGATATCAAGAAAAAAAGTAAAGATAAACGTGTCACATTTTTCGACTGCTAATTTTGACGACCTTCTGTGTTCCTGTACAACAGGTTTAAGTCATGCAACCCTGATTAATAATACTGGAAAAAATCTAATTGACTCAGTGAAAGTTTATTATAAGCCATGCTCTGTGAAAAGGGGGCTTGGGCTTGATGCATCTTCGAAAAGTATCGACCCAGGTCAGCCTGCGCAGTCCGCGCAGGCTGACCTGGGCCAAAACTTTTCGCTACGGGTCAATTTTCTGTATGTCAAAATACCAGTCTACCTCATGATTCAGAGGGTTATTTAGACAAAGTGGGCTTTAGGGATGCATGATCATGTGATGACTTGCTGTGTATCATGCATCATAGAGATGCGTTTAGCCGCCCTTTTGCCTGAGAACGGCTCATATATTTTTGCTGGTATTCAATGTTAACACTTAAGCTGCTGAATAAATGGCTCACAAATTTCTACTCAATACTTAAAGCCCAACCATTGCGGTTTCAAAGTTGATTTCACCAGAAAGGAAATATCGTATCGGACAGTGTAGATCAAAGATCAGACTGCACGTTCTGTGCAGTCTGATCTTGATCTACACTGTCCGCAAAAAGGTCAGTGGGTTGCGATCAGCAGCTTAAGGGTTAAGAATTCGGCAGGACATGAAAAAAAAGTATGTGTTTTTTTTCTATTGCTCATTTTGTCTACCTTCTCCACTACTGTATCAGTGGATGTAGTCATGAAATCTTGACTTACTTTTTACAAAACGACAAATATTTAGATATGTCCAAATCAAAGCTGTTGCAAACACCAAATTAAATGTGACTCAAATTAAAGAATGTATCTGAAAAGGTAGAAAATACTATGGCAAAAGAAGAAAATGCTGGTTACAAGCATTTTCTCCTTTTCCCAAAATATTTTCAAAAGAGTTCTTCCTCAGAGTCGTTAAAACACGGAATTGTTTGGTAAAGGGTTAATCCTTTCAGCGCCATAGGCGAAAACAGAGACTTTTGCGGACGACATAGATCAAGATCAGACTGCACAGAACGTGCAGTCTGATCTTTGATCTATGTCGTCCGCTTGCTTTTTTCAAACCTATGGTGCAAAAATATTTCTCTGTTTCATTTGGTATTTTAAGCCGTCGGAGGCGTTCAAGTTTCTATATTTGGCGCCGAAAGAGTTAAAGAATTCTTTCTATTCCAGGTTAATCCTTAGGCTGCTAAGCGCAACTCAAGAACCTTTTGCGGACAGTGTAGATCAAGATCAGACTGCAAGGAACGTGCAGTCTGATCTTGGATCTACACTGTCCGACAAAGAGATATTTTTCCCCTCAAATACATATGAAATAGCAACATATGGATTCTTACTATCGGCATAAAAAGTTTCATTTCACTTATTAAGCATGTTATGGTTAAGAAATCTGCGCGTATGTGAAAACAACACTGTGTTAGCATTTTTAGATTTTGCCTGTCTACTGTTCACTTCTGTACCAATGGTGTCAGCCCTACAACCCCAGACCAGGTAGCTTAGGGGACGTCACATCAGCTACTTGCCCTGATTAAGTTCCAGATTCAGTCAAATTCAAATCTTTTTTCTGGTATTCAACGTTAACCCCAAGCCTGCTAGGCGTGACTTACTGACCTTTTGCGGACAGTGTAGATCATGATCAGACTGCACAGAACATGCAGTCTGATCTTGGATCTACATCGTCCGATAAGAAGATGTCTTTGCCCCCGAAAATAACTTTGAAATAGCAAAACTTGGGGTTTTACTCCCGCCTTGAAAATTTTATTGCACTTATTTAGCAGGATAAGCGTTAAGAGTTCAACAGGATATCAGATAAATAGTAATGAAAGCAGGAAAATAAATGTGTCAATGTTTCAGACGGCTGAGCCTTATCTGATAAATATAAGGACTGCTGCCTCACTTTTTAACCGGTATCCTGCTAAATAAGTTGAATGAAACTTTCAAGCCAATAGTCAAAACCAGAATAATGCTATTTGAAACTTATTATTTTGAGAAAACAGATCTTCTTATCGGACAGTGTGGATCTAAGATCAGACTGCACTTTCTGTGCAGTCTGATCTTGATCTACACTGTCCGCAAAAGGTCAGCGGGTCGCGCCTAGCAGCCTAAGGATTAAGAATTCTTATAGTCTATTAATCAAATCTACACTTCGGGAAGTCTTTTAACCCTTTACCAAACAATCCAGTGTGTAACGCTTTACTGAACGACAAAATTTTGGACCACAAAATAAAAGAAGCTCATATAACGATTTCTGTGTTTGATAGGGTAGGAAACATTGAAGCAAAGGGAGAAAATACTAGTTACCACCATTTTCTCCTTTTCCCACAACGTTTTCGAAAGCCTTCTTCTTCAGCGTCGTTAAAAGTCGGGATTGTATGGTAAAGAAATACACGACCTTAAAGAAGAGGACTTTTAAAACGATGTGGGACATGGAGAAAACGCTGGTAACCAGCATTATTTCATTTTCCCAGAATGTTTTCTACCCTTCCAGAAACGAATTTCATTTTTTGAGTCACATTTAATTTCTCGTCTGCAGACGTTTCTTTTTTTAAATGATGGCAAGGCTAAATATTGTCTTGAATAGAAGTAAGGATTGACTAGAGAGAGAGAGAGAGAGAGAGAGAGAGAAGAAAGAATTTGAGCTTCACATCGATTTTGAATTTCAAAGCTTCAACCGAATAAAAAGAAAACATCAGGCACTAAGTTACTTAATGAAAAGGCAACAAAGAAAAAAAAAGGCAAATGAATCAATTGCTCGTTCGATAATTTTCCTCTTTTGGTACCATGTTTCTAAATGTGATTTGTTTCTGGGTTGTCGTCAGGTTTGTGCGATCATTTCTTTACGCTTATTATGCGGCTTTGTTCGTTCGTAGGTTCGTTCGTTCGTTCGTTCATGTGGTGTTTAACGCCGTTTGGCATTATTTCAGTTACATCTCGGCGACCAGTACACCTATCCATGCCTCACTGGTGTTTCTTTTCCTAGTGCCTTGCACAATATTCTTCCCAAGCCACAGGCTGCTTTCCCACATAAACATTATCGAAAAAATGATCAGCGGTGAGCAAGGAATGAATCCTGTCACAAAGGGTATCATCAGTCATCGGAAAGAAATAGGCCGAGCTAGGAATTCAAACCAGCGATCCCCTGGTTTCAAGTCCTGTACGCTACCGACGGAACAAAGGGAATCGGCATTACGCCTCTTTCAACACTTAACACGGCGACAGTTCATCTGTTCATGTTGCATATAGGGAAGGGCCAAAATATATCGATTTGCAGTTCTTTGCACAGTTGAGAATTGAAGAAGTATATGAAGGGTGCTCTTGCAATAGAATATTTAATTCTACTGCCAAACAAATGGATTCGACATTTGTCGAGGTCTAAAAGTTTAATTTTTGTTGCATTTGTAACCGATTTTGGTCAACGAGTGGTATCAGGTAGCGGGTGGTGTAGACTCACGATTAGACTGCGCGTTTTGTGCAGTTTGATCTTGATCTACACCATCCGAAAAAGATGTCAAAGGCGACATTGGCAGTGAAAGAGATAAGGCAGCTCCATGATGCATTATAGCGAGCAAGTCATCACAAAATTATGGTCTAATAAAATCCATTTTGTCCAACAATCGACTGAATCATGAGGAAGAACGGTCCTTGGACATATTGAAAATTTACAAATAGCAAAAAGTTTTTGACCTATGTCAGCCTGCGCGGACTGCGCAGGCTAACATGAGTAGATACCTTTTGCAGATGCATTAAAACCCCTTTTTCACAGAGCATGGCTCATGTATTTTTTGGTACTATGGTCAGAGCTATGATTGTTAGTGGAGTATGGTGTTTATCTGATTCGGGTAAACACATTCGTATTGTGTTTTAGTCTATAGAATTTATTCTGTTTGTCTAAGTATTTTCAAATCATTTTTGCCCCAGATTAAAGAATGTGTATGCATGAGATGAAAGGGTTAACATATAGCAATTACCAATGGGTGCCATTTCCATGCCGCGTGCGAATGGAGATAAAAAAAGAAGTTAGTGAACATTATCTATCGTCTGCATGAGTCAGAATCTTTCAGTATCTGGCACTTATAAATTTGCAAAACCTTACTCTCAATCATGCATCTAAATATATCTTTTTCTTAATATTTGGAATAAAAAGTATTTAATCAAAGTGCTTAAGGTACTGATAGCAAGATTTTGTGCAGCAAAAACAGAAAATGTTCTTATTGCACTTTTCCTGTTCAGTTAGATAAATACCTGATGTAAGGGTAGATGACAAAGAAATGGTTATAAATAAGTCAGTGTTCTCTGCTAGGCGACAACATATTAGACTTGTTCAAATGGAAAGCAATTGCAGATGACACCTGGATCGGTATTCACCAACCGTTCTTAAGAGTGCTCTTAGTCTCACTCTCCAGAATATTCTAAATTTGAAATTGACACAACTTCTGATTGGCTAAACCAACTGGTATAGCCAATCAGAAATTGTGTTACTTTCAAATTTAGAAAATCTTGGAGAATAAGACTAGCAATGCTCTTGAGAATGGTTGGTGAATACGGACCCTGGATGATTTAATATGACTCAGATCAGAATTCGTGGGACCTAAATCCAACAAATTCGTCAACATTCATCTGTAAGCCAAGAAGATACACTGAAATACACTGGCTAGAGTCTATGGTAATGTTTTAAAAGTACTCATAAATAAAGCTATAAAAGAAATATCACTTTTCCTGCACATAAATAGTTCGAACGTGCTTATAGCCCAGAGAAAATGGGCATGGATAACGCAATCGTGTTGTAGGTTGGAAGAAGAAAGGCGTACATTGTAAACACTCCCGACACGTTACATAAGCAGAACTCTACTGCATTGCTTTGTAAGCCTTGATGTAAAGTCGAAAAGATAAACTATCAAGTATGAATCCCGGACGACAATATTTACATTATCGGAAAACCCAATTCCAGCTACACAGGTACACAGGCTTGCTTACGTAAATGTCTTTCTTAAATGTGCCATGCTGTGGCAAAAGGGAACTTAATGCATCCCCTTGATGCATGATACCAAGCAAGCCATAATGTAATAATTATGGAGCCATAAAGTCCATTGTCTAACAACCGACTAAGCCATGATTGATCGATTGATTGTATTGGAGTTTAACGCCGTTTTATCAGTTAAGATCATGTCAGTGCACCTACGGATGTGTTTCCTGGCTTTCTCCCACCAGTTCTGACACAACTTTCTTTCCAAGTCACTGAATACTTTTCCAAAATGAATCAGAGGTGAGAGGCGAAAAATCGCCGGAAAGAAAGTTTGCCTCAACCGGGTATCGAACTCGCAACTACCTGGTCAAAAGTCAGATGCGCTAACCACTGAGTTACCGGGCGGTATGAGGTAGACTGGACCTTTGACATACAGGAAATTGACCAATAGCGAACTAAGTCGGCCAAGGTCGCGGGGGGGAGGGGGGGCTGCACAGGCTGACTTGCTTCGATACTGTTCACATATGCATTAAGCCCCTTTTCACAGGGCATGGCTCAAAAAGTTTCGACAGCGATGAGGTTAAAGGAACGATTGTTTGTTACAAGGAATTGCTGCTTTTACCCCACTGTTTTCAATAGTCCTCAAGAGTAGAAAATCACATTCGTGGGAAAACTTTCACACCCAGAAATAACATAAATTGGATTTTGAAAGGGGGGGGGGGGGCGTCCTTGGGACACTTCAGAGCCCTGGCCTAGTACTAGTAAAATCCAAGATACACGTGAATAAGTGAGCTATCGCCCTGATATGACGACAATA
The DNA here is from genome assembly GCA_945859785.2 of Tridacna gigas. Classification (NCBI taxonomy): domain Eukaryota; kingdom Metazoa; phylum Mollusca; class Bivalvia; order Cardiida; family Cardiidae; genus Tridacna; species Tridacna gigas. The sequence goes on from OX244030.2 coordinate 51,518,813, forward strand.
ATGTTGACAGCGGCATAAAAACCACCATTGTCTAAAATAATGAGGGGCGCTCGTTCGAATCTCCAGTTCAGTCGATTTCTTGCCGATGATCGATGATAGTCACTGCGACAGTATTCATTCCGTTCTCAACGCTGATCATTTTTTCGACTATGGTTACGTTGAAAAGTAGCCAATGACTCGGGAAGAATATTGTGCAAATTTCTGGTAAAAGAAGCTTTATAGGCAGGGATCGTATGTAATATACGATCCCTCCTCTATGAAAGTATAAATAGGTGCACATGTCGCCGCGATATAACTGAAATCATGTTAAAACGGCATTAAACAATTTACGAACAAACAAACAAACAATCTTAAGAACTGCTCGGAAAAGATAAAAACCATCATCACACTTCGGCACACAGGTTTCCCTGTATTTTTGCACATCTTCGCAACACGTGTAAATCTATATTGAAAACAGGCGTGCATTGAAAACACTACCGCAGTGTAAATAAATCGACCGTTTATCTATACTATCATATACCTTGCCGATGGCTGAGGATGAAAGCGCCTGATTCCCCTTTCCCTTACCTACTTAACCCTTAAGCTGCTATATAAATTAAGCGAAACCTTAAAGTCCATGGTAAAAAACCAATCTTTTGCTATTTCATAGGTACTTTTGGAGGGAAAATATCTCCATCTCGGATGGTGTAGATCCTAGATCAGACTGCACGTTTTGTGCAGTCTGATCTTGATCTACACTGTCCGTAAAAGGTCTGTGAGTCGCTCTTAGTAGCTTAAGGGTTAACGTGCCTCATCGGGTTTTTGCTAAACAGCGTAGATGAAAGATCAGACTGCACAAAAAGTGTAGTATGATCTAAATCTTTACTGCCCTAAAAGAGGCATTCTGATCATGACTGAAATTGTCTGCAAAAGAGAAAACCCAAGTTGTGCTCAGCCGTCAGCTCTACAGGTTTAATCACTTAGGCTGCTGAATAAATGAAACGTAAATTTCTACTCAATACTAAAAGCCCAAACATTTCGGTTTCAAAGTTGATTTCACCGGAAAGAAAATACCGTATCGGACAGTGTAGATCAAAGATCAGACTGCACGTTCAGTGCAGTCTGATCTTGATCTACACCGTCCGCAAAAGGTCAGTGGGTCGCGATTAGCAGCCTAGTTTTTCTAAGACTATTAACCCTTAGGCTGCCAAGCGCGACTTAAGTACCTTTCGCGGACAGTGTAGATCAAGATCAGACTGCACTTAACGTGTTTAATGTATTTTGTTCATCAGGATAAAACAACCTACAGCAAACAATATAATCATATTACACATATACTGAAGAAATGGATCAGAACGGAATCTGAAGCTTATAAAGCTCTTCTCCAAATTCCGGTCAACGGTTATATTTCATGATCATTTCGATAAGAATAATTTCACAGTAAATAAAGTAGGAAGACAACAAAAATTAAAAAAAAAAAAATGAAAACATCAAAAGCAGTCTGATTTTGGATCTAAACTGTCCTATAAGGAGATATATTCGCTCAAAATACCTTTGAAATAGCAAAATCTCAGATTTGACTATAGGCTTGAAAGTTTCATCGAACTAATTTAACAGGATAAGGATTGAACTAAACGTTACTCTATCATCATTGCATTACGGAAGTGTGTTTGTTTGTGTTTTTGTTTTGGTAAGTTGGTTTGTTGGTTGCTTCTATTAGGCCGTAGTGAACATTTCAGATATTAGTTACATGAGGGCGGAAAGTACACCTATCCATGCTTTCCTGGATTTTCTATTACCATTACTACACACAGCATTCTTCAAGAGCCACACAGCATTCCTCCTGTCGCAATGACTATCTTCAATCCTCGGGGAAAACTGGCCAAGCTTTGAAATCGAACCTAGGACCAACTGGTGTCAAGCTTATTGCGCTACCGAGTGCTTTATGTAAAACAAGAAATGTAAAGGGAGAATCAGTAGAGTGCTTCTATTGTCTCTAGGCGTGCGTTTGAGCGGATTCTTATGAAATATCTTATCTTATCGCACAACAATATCTAAGAAAAAAGATTGAAAACAGGTGGAACACTATACATGTAGAGCATGATTCACTAGAAAATATTATGGCGTAAGAAACAAAAGATTCTGAGCAAGACAATAAGGATGAAAAAAGTAAGAGGCAGTAGATGAGTCTGGAGAGTAAGCCTTTGAAATATTGTGGCAACAGGAGAAGTTGCACTAGTTTCTCCACTAACTAAATTGTTTTCAAAGCTAACTGATTCCAGAAACGGCGACAACGCCCATGTAAAGCGAAAGAGTCATACATTCCATCTAATCGTTGAACCGCTAGAATGTTGCGATTTCGAGGCTTCTTTCATCTGCAGATATACCACTGTATCGAGCAGTGTAGATACAAGTTACAACCCTTAAGCTGCTAATCGCGACCCACTGACCTTTTGCGGACAGTGTAGATCAAGATCAGACTGCACAGAACGTGCAGTCTGATCTTTGATCTACACTGTCCGATACGGTATTTTCTTTCTGGTGAAATCAACACTGAAACCGGCTTTTAGTATTGAGCAGAAATTTGCGTTTCATTTATTCAGCAGCTTTAGTGTTAAGACCGCAAGTTCTGTGCAGCCTGGTCGGCAAAAACGCATTGAGTTACCCCTTAGCAGCGTTCGGGTTAACCTGTTGCTGGCTAAGGCGTATTAACCCTCATCCTGCTAGATAAATTAAAAGAAATTTTCAAGCCGATAGTAAAACCCAAATTTGCTATTTCAAAGGTATGGGGGGGGGGGGGGGTTGAGGAGATATCTCCTTATCGGACAGTGTAGTGTAGATCTAAGATCAGACTGTGCAGTCTGTTCTTGAGCTACATTGGCCGCAAAATGGTCCTTGAGTCGCACATAGCATCCTAAGTGTTAAACGAGCAAATTTTGTCATTACAACCAAACTGCATAGTTGTATGCATAATAAAATTGAGTCTTCAAAATGTTTATCACTTCCAGAACCCAGACTTTATCATGATGCATTTCAAATACACTACAAACATATCAACATGATTACTTTTTACCCTTAGGCTTATGAGCATGACAAGAAACTTCATCCGACAGAGTGGATGAAGATATCGGCTGCACAGAATTTTCAGTCTGATCTTGGGGAAAAAAAAAAACAGTCCTAAAAACTGATTTTTTTTCCCTTTCGAAATGAACTTTAAAATCGCATTATTGAAAAAATATATACATATGCGGTGCCCCGGAAAAAGGGGCTTAATGCATCTTCTTATTGTATTATACCAAGTTCCCCATAATGGGTTCTATTTTATATAAAACTGACCAAATCATAGGGAGGAATGGTCCTTTGACACGCAGAAAATTTGCCCACAACAAAAAGTTTCGATTCAGATCACCCTCCGCGGTTCGCAGACGCATTTAACCCACTTTTCACAAAGTATGGCTTACATATAATTTGGTGTGTACTATCTGCTTGAAAGTTTCATTATTTATTTCGGAGCTGAAGGGTAAAACCCTTTCCGCTCACATAGATGTTGTCGCCGTTTGAATTTTGAAGACAGTTTGTCAAGAAACCACTCGTTCTTTGCAAGTGTTCCTCTTGCCACAATATTTTGATCTCATTCTCTACATCCATCGAATGCACCTTCCTTCTGATGTTACTCGATATTATCATTTCTTTATTGTATAGACAAAAAGGACCCCAGCGATTGTGAACGAGATCATTATGTTATTCAGGAAACACCATTCTCAATCACGCCGATCTGAAGTTTTTTCACCATATTTCTAACTTTGAGGTATCTAGTAACAGCACAGGATATGGAGTCTGATCTTGGATCTACAATGTCCGCTTTTTTGCCAGAGTATCTGCCAAAATCAGCTTTGAATTTGTAATATCTGTATTTTAACACTGGCTGCTTAGTGCGACTTTGTGGGCGTTTGCGGACAATGTAGATCCAAGATCAGACTGCACAAAATGTGCATTCTGATCTTGGATCTACACTGTCCGATTTGGTGAGATTTCTCCGGCGAGCAAAAATTTTAAATCGTTATCTACGGGTTTTTCCCTATTGACTGGAAATGTTCAGTTTCAATTATTTAACAGCTTGAGGGTTAATACTGACGGAGAAAGTTCATCAAAATTATCTAGCATAATAAGGATTAAAATAATCTCGGGGAAAATGACACAGTTCATTTAAAATTCTTCCAGCAAAGCTCGGTAGTTCAGTCGATAATGCACAGGGCTTTGACTCCAGGGGTCGCTGGTGCGATTCCAAACTCAGATGAAATCTTTTCTAGAATCGATGGAAGTCATCGGATTCATTTCTCTCTCACACCTGAACACTGTAAATTTTCCTCGATGTTTTTAAGCAGCCAGTGGCTCGGAAAGAATAACATGAGAAGCACTCATAAGAAAAAATCCACGAAAGCATAGAAAGCTGCACTGGCCGCCGCGACGTAATTGGAATAAAGTTGAAAACGCCGTTAACCACCATACAAACGAAATGATACAGGCCTCTTCAAGTGACTGGAAAACCCCATGAACGTTATCTATTAGATAAAAGTTAAATGCACGGGATTCAAAGCATCCGACTATAAAACTCAAACGGAATGACTTTGTGAAGCTATATATAAGTTTGATCGGATCGTGAAATCTTTAAAGGAATTTGAAAACAAAATGGGTACTTAACCATTCTCCTTAACTCTTAGGCTGCTAGGAGCGACTCAAGGACCTTTTGCGGACAGTGTAGATTCAGATCAGACTGCACAAAACGTGGAGTCTGATCTGGATCTACACTGTCCGTACTGTCCGCGGAACGTGCAGTCTGATCTTGGATCTACATTGTCCGTTAAGGAGATATCTCTCCACCCCCCCCCCACCCCAAAAAAAATACCCTTGATGTAGCAAAATTTGGGTTTTTCCCTATCGGCTTGAAAGTTTCATTTCACTTGTTTAGCAGGAAAAGAGTTAAAAGTGCTGAACCCCAGTTTGGATGCAGTTGCAGACAGTGTGGATCCAACATCAGACTGCACAAAACACTCAGTCTGATCTTTAATATATACTCTCCGCTACCTTTGCTGCTTCATCTGGAAAAAACAACCTTGAAATAGACATATTTCGGCTTTGTTTCCAAACTGAAATGGTCTATGTTTTTTTCTTTTTTTGTAAAATTTAGAGCTCTGACGGTTTAGAAAAAGAGCGGTAGGATACGAGGATTTTAATAGGAGATAATATTATACTGAAGACAATATGAGCCATGCTCCGTGAAAAGGGGGTTAAACGCATCTACCAAAAAGTATCGACCTTGGTCCGCCTGGCTGAGGGCGAAACTTTTTCCAGTTGGTAAATTTTCTGCATGTCTACGGACCATTCTACTTCAGGGTTCAGTTGGTTATTGTACAAAAGTGTATTTTATGGATCCATAATTATGTAATGGCTTGCTTGTTATGATGCATTAAAACCCCTTTTGCCAGAGAATGACTCATATGTCATCAACCCAATGCCACCTTTCAAATTTGTTCTTAACTCGGATCTAATTCTAAATCCAACACAAGCCATCTGATTGGCTACGACTCAATATCTCAACCAATGATATAGCAAGTTTTAGATTAAGAATTGTCTGTAAATACACCCCAGTCCTGCATTGTCAGTGTTAGGAGGTCCATAAAAACCTTTAACAAACGATTCCGTGGTTTAATCACCCTGAGGAAGAAGGCTTCGAAACACTGTAGAAAAAGGAGAAAATGCAGTTATCCTCAGTTTTCTCTACTTTCCAACAATTTTTCACTCTTTCATAAGTAAATTCCATTAAATAAGCCACATTCAGTTTGTCTTCTGCAACTACTTTCGTTTTGCATGAAATTACAATTTTGCCATCTGGAAAAAAATAATGCTTTTAATCCTTTACCGCACAATGCCACCTTTTAACGACCCTGTGGAAAAGGCCTTTCGAAAACATTGTGGAAAAAAGGGAAAATACTGGTTACCAGCATTTTCTCCTTTTCCACAACGTATTCAAAAGGCTTCTATATCGGGGTCGTTAAAACTCTGGATTGGCTGGTAAAGGGTTAAACACCATACAAATATACACACAAAAAAAACCCATTTGCTTTCAATACGTAGAGAAACAATGTGGTAGCTTCGCATGTATCAAAGTGTTATACTGTGCACGGAAAGGAACCAGGCGGGGAGGAGGAGGGTGCGGGGGGTGGTTATTCAAAGGAAAGCTTGGATCTTTTATCCGGACAAACTGGATCTTTTATCATGAAGATTAGGGAAAATCTTTAAAACGCTTCATCAAAACGAGAAATCTTTACGATGTAACAAGATTCAAGATAGAAAAGAAAGTTTTATTCTGTACAGAGCGCTGAGATCAGTAAGGAAAACGACTTATGGGATTATGAACAAGATAAATGAGCCATGCTCTGGCAAAAGGGGGCTTAATGTATCTCCGCGATGCATGATACTAAGCAAGACATCACAGTATTATAGATACATAAAATCTGTTTTGTATAACAACCTACGTGCAAGATACAGGACGAAAGCCATCCTAAGTTACGCCTTGGTCCGTATTCACCAACCATTCTTAAGAATATTCTTATAGACTTATTCTTTAAGATTTTCCAAGGTTGAAAGTAACGCAACTTCTGATTGGCTAAACCAAATGGTTTAGCCAATCAGAAGGTGTGTTACTTTCAAATTTGGAAAATTTTGGAGAACAAAACTGGTTTCTTTAACGTGCTCGGTGTATAGCACCATCACACAGGACCTCGGTTTAACGTCTCATCCGAAAGACTATTTGTAATTTTAGATGGCCAGCTGTGGGGCTCGAACCCAAACCCTCAAGTGGCCCAAGACTTGATATTTACAAGTCCTACGCTCTACCGCCTGAGCTATGCCACTGGTAGATGGCCGTTTTGCAATCCATAACTCTATTAATGAGCCATGCTCTGTGAAAAGGGGACTTAATGCATTTCCGTGATGCATGATACCAAGTAAGCAGTCACATACTTATAAATCCATAACAGCCACTTTTTTTAACAACTGACTGAACATTCATATGAGACCAGAAATGACGTCATTGTACCGGTTTGAATTGGCATAATGGACGTGCGTTTTGCAAATTCCTACAGCGAAATCTAAAAATTACATATGAACCTCTATATCACTTCAAGGAAGAATACATTTATATTTCCTATCTGCTGACTGTTTGCAAATTGTTGCCATATGAATTCATTTACCAAAACATTTTTCCTTGGTTTAGCATGGTTATAAAAAAATCTGCAAAGAACCCCACCCCTTTATCCTCGCGATACATAAAACATTGAATCTAGTTCATCAATATCATCGAATTACACGGTAGCAGTTATCAGAGCGTCATTGAAGAACTAGGCTGTGAAACAATATGAGTCATGCTCTGTGAAAAGGGGGCTTAATGCATTTGCGAAAAATATCGACCAAGGTCAGCCTGTGCAATCTGCGCAGGCTGACCTTGGCCGAAACTTTTCGCTATTGGTCAATTTTCTGTATGTCCAAGGACCAGTCTACCTCATGATTTAGTCGGTTGTTTAAAAAAAAGTGGCTATTATTGATCCATAATTGTGTCATGGCTTGACTGGTATTATGCATTAGGAAGATGCATTAAGGCCCATTTTGCCCGAGCATGATTCATTTGTTTGTTTCTTTGTCTGGTGTTTAACGCCGTTTTGGCCGTTTTCATCATTATTCCAGTCATAATACTGATGCGGCCAATCTACCTATCCATGCTTTCCTGTAGTTTCTTTAACCAGTACTTCGCACAACATTCCCTCCAAGCCACAGGCTGCTTTCCAATAAAAGCACCGTCGATACAATGCTGAGTGGTGAGAAAGACATGGATCCTGTTGCAACGACTATCATCGATCCCAACAGAGAATTCGGGCGAGCTGAGTATCGATTCATTCACCCTGAGTTTTTAGCTCTGTCCGTTACCGACTGAGCCACTGGGCTTGGCATGAGAAAAGAAAATAAAGTGTCAGGAAAATGTAGACTGACGAAGGACTATTTTATTGCGTAAACTGCATCGTCATGTGGAACTACTTTGCGAGACTTCACTAGTTGCAAAATCTCAGTTGTTACGACGTGTTACCATCACATAGAACAAAACAACCGCAGAAAAATGATAAAAAAAGAATACTTAACATCATTAATCATCGACGTTTAAGCTACATTCTTGATCTACACAGGTAAGCGATATACATACACGCCCACTAAACTTTTAGGAACTGTGTTTTGCTGGAAACATTTCGAAGAATGTTTGACTTTATGCCGATGAAACAAGAAGCCTTTGTTAAATTAACTATTAGGCTGCTGAGCTAGACTCCGTGCTTTTTTGTGGAAAATGTAGATCAAGATCAGGTTGCAGAAAAAGTGCAGTCTGATCTTTGATATACACTGTCTGATACGATGGGATTTTCCAGGTGAAAGAGCTTTGAACATTGAAACATGGGATATTCCTCATTTTTTCAAAAAGTATTTCTGTGTATATCTTAAGTTTAATTCATCTTTGCAGGCGAATACAAATTATCACATTTCAATAACATCTGCTCAAATGTTGCAAAACGAAATCTAGTTGTTTGCCCATTTTATGTTGTCATGGAAGAATATACGTTCAGTTTTTCAGGATAGCTGAAAAACTAAATATTACGAATGTTACATGTTCCCTAGATTACGCCGAATATTGTAAGCAAATGTTTGGCATAGAGGTGAGTGATTTACTTTAGGCACTTTATGATATCAGCTAATTTCCTGAGGATATTATTTGGTGCTACTGTATAAGCTGACTTTTTGCCTACTTCTTGATATTAGTCTCGAATGAATAAGTAGTATTTTGCGATTGGTCAAAATTGTGGACATGTTTATTATGCGGGCCCCTATCCACTTTTCAACAACGTAAAAAAAGTGAAGACAAACTGACAAATGCCGTGTGGTTACCTTTATTTTTTTCTCTACCTGTTGAACTACAAAGGGGTATCAATATTCATGTTCCACTACCTCTATCTCTTTCTTTTTCTATTTTCAAGAATATTTCTTGTTGTTCACGTCCGTTTACTTTCCAGCCGGTATGAATTAGTTGTACTGATAATATTTACCTCTTGTATAGGTATTACAAAGTAGCTGCACTGAAGCATGCCTCCGACAGACAGGTGAAAGTCGCTCACAGACACAAGGGCAAGGTCAAATAGGTCAAAGAACTTCCGTGTAAATCGATATCTTGTACCGCTCCCTCCCCTTTTCCACCCTGGTTCCTTACGCTGTACCAATCATTTAACCCTTAAGTTGCTAATCGCGACTCACCGACCTTTTGCGGACATTGTAGATCAAGATCAGACTGCACGGAACGTGCAGTCTAATCTTGGATCTACACTGTCCGATAAGGAGATAATTTCCTCCAAAAAATAAGTTTGAAATAACATTATTCGGGTTATTTACTATCGGCTTAAAAGTTTTATCTAACTTATTTATCAGTATAACGGTTAACTTTTTCAGCGCCATAGGTGTAAGTAGTGGCTTGGGCTTGTGCGAGCGGCATAGATCAAGATAAAACTGCACGTAACGTACAAGCTGATCTTGGATCCATACCGCCCGCTTGTTTCCTTAAGTCTATAACGTAGAACTCTTTCTGAGTTCCATTAGGTTGTACTTTCAGTCATCGAAAGAGATCGAATTTATGTATTTTCTAATAAATACCGAATCCATGGGACTCAGTCAAAAAAGAACTAAAAACAAATGCCAACGCTGCAGAGTTAAATGAAATGATAGTGTTCAGCCGCTTACGGAAAAGTTCATTTGTTGCCATCTCTCAAAATAGAGCCAGAAACTTATCGTAAAAAATCAGACATACCCATGATCAAATTGTATGCTAACACTTCGGCTACTAGGTGAAATTCAATGCCCTACTGCAGAAAGTATAAATTAAACATCAGACTGCAAAGAACGTGCAGGCTGATCTTGAATCTACACTATCCGATACGAAGATTGTGGGCGGCTGTATTACAGGGTAGAGCGTCGGCTTCGCACATGAAAGGTTCTGGGTTTGAATCCCGTGATAGGCTGTGTCAACCTTTGGAATTAGCCACTTCACGGGGCGAGTACCGTTTTGGGTTCTAGAAAGCAATCATCGACTTTTATTTATAGAAGTTGTAAAAAATCAGTTCCGCAATCGATGTAAAATTAATATGAGCCATTCTCTGTGAAAAGGGGCTTAATGCATCTGCTAAAAGTATCGACCCATGTCAGCCTGCGCAGTCCGCGGAGGCTGACATGGGTCTAAACTTTTCGCTAGTGGTCAAGTTTCTGCATTTCCTAGGACTGTTCTACCCTGAGTCTGTTATTGGACAAAATTGATTTCATGGATCCATAGTTACGTGATGACTTGCTTGGTATAATATATCACGGAGATGCATTAAGTCCCCTTTTGTCAGAGCATGGCTCATATGGTTATTGTTATTTTCCTTTCATCGCAGAAATGAGCCGCACATAACAGGAATCGCGGTTATGAAAAGCTTATTTCAAGAAGAAATGTCGCAGTAATGTATTGTAATTTCCACGCAGTGTCGTTATCTCTTATAAATTCTTGCTGTGTCGCGGTGATGTGCTCCTATCCTTCGGACACCATCTCAAACCACCAGAAAAGCAAATACTTCATAAAAAAGATTTATTGATTTCCATTTCCAATTAATTGTTTTACATACATCGGAAATATATATCACTTAATGCACTTTGGATATCAAACACTTCAAAGTACACATTCATATAAGTGATAACAGCTATTGTTAACACACAGCCAACCCCCACCCATCTTCTTCTTAGCATGCGTATTTTCAAGCACATAATAATTCGAATAAAAAATAACTTACCCTTTGAACTGACAGGGGCTGATCAAAATCCTGACCCCCTTGTAAACGAAATCCCCAGGGTATGTCCGAACTAGGCCTTTGAAGCCATATAGTCTCCATTTTAATGGACAGCGGCCGTTTGCACTGACCAGCCAAACTCTGCAAAACAGAAACAACACGGTAGTTACACCGAGCAGGTAAGAAAACAAGGTGCGCTATCCTTCCCCGAACTTTTCTACACGCTGAGAGACTAGGTGCTATCTGCCAAATCTAATTTTAGAAAAAGGATAGTTACCATGGCTACTGGCATTGAAACATGCCGTCTGCATTCTACGGTAGAGAATTTGGCACGCGCGCGTTTCTTACCTTAGGGCGATCCCACATCGAGATAACGGTAGCGCAAGGTAGCGCCTGTTATACTGTTGGTAGATTGCAGGTGGGGGAGTGGAGTTTCAATGATTGAATGGTGTTTTGAACCGCTTTAAATATTATTTCAGTCATATCATAAAGACAGCTCGAATGTCGGGGGGTGGGGAATCTCACCAGTACTAGGATAGAGCTCTGAAGTGTCGTGCCCAAGGACGGTGGAAGTGGAACGATAATTGTGATATATACATGTCGTCGATGGATTGATGAACTGTTTACAAGACGACAAAATTGACTTGTCCAAATTGAAAGAACTTGCAGACGACAAAGTAAACCCGACTCAATTTTTTTTTTTTTTTTTTGATGAAAAGAAAACATTGTTGGAAAAGGAGAAAATGCTTATTATCAGCATTTTCTCCTTTTCCAACAATATTTTTAACAGCCTTCTTCCTGAAGGTCGTTAAATCTCGAGATTTTGTGGTAAAGGATTGACTTTTTTTTAAACAATTTAATGGCTTTACGACCCTGAGGAGGAAGATTTTCAGCTTTGCCAACAATATTTTCTACAGGCTTCTTTATCAGGGTCATCAAAACTCTGGATTGCTTTGATAAGGTAAAACCGGGGCAACATCCGGTATTTGAGAGTGTAAAGCGCCGTTTCAGTTGTATATTGCTACTATTCTGGTACCGCGACCTACTCCAAAAGTACGTCAGCGCAATAATGGCGGCCCCTTTGGTAATATGCAGAAGTAACGGATTGTTGTTATTTCAACTGATCAACTCCGACTATACACTAAACTGAAAACAGATCGGTTGCAAAACAGTAATGGCAGTTAGTTTTTTTTTTAAATTGTCGTCCTTATTCAGCAAGAAAAACTACATATCAGAAATGCATGCTTTAAGTATCCGAAATGTCAATGGACCAATATAACGTCCGAAAATAGGGCTACTTTTAAAACGATTCATAGTTAAATTTATATTTAAACCATATCCCAACATTACGTTTTAGATTCGATAATGCATATCTTGTACAAAATTGATCTCATTTTATTCACTGATCAAACTGGATCACATGAAATTGAGAAAAACAGGAAAGCATGTAGGGCTAAGCTTGAGGTCGCCATAGAGGCCGCCATAATTGCGCTTTGCCTGACCCGATAACGCAGTGGTAGGGGCAGGTAATCCAGACTATATTGCCAGTGGTTAGGGTATATGACTCGTTACCTGGTGGTTGCGAGTTCGATACCCGTTTGAGGAAAACTTTCTTTCCGGCGATTTTTTGCCTCTCACCTCTGATCATGTGGGAAAAGTAGTAGGCGACTTGGAAAGAAAGTTGTGTCAGTACTGGTGTGAGAAAGCCAGGAAACACTAGATGCACTGAGCGCCGTGTTATGAACTAAGCTGTTAAAATACCGTTAAACTTCAATACAAACAAATCCTCCAGGTTAAAATTAGCCAGTATAACGATAAAGAACTGAAACTTACAGCCCCTGTGCCATATTCCTTTTTCCCCCACTTTTCAACCCTTAGGGCTGCTAAGCGACTCACTGACCTTTTGCGGAGAGTGTAGATCAGGATTGAACTGTAAAGAACGTGCATTCTGATCTTGGATCTACACTTTCCGATGAGGAGATATTTTTCCTTAAAAGATAAGTTTGAAATAGCATCATTTTGGTTTTTTTGCCATCAGCTTGAAAGTTTCATTTAACTTATTTAGCAAGATAAGGGTTAAAGAGGGTAAAACATCATCAAGGTTTAGTGGGGAAAAATCGAAGAAATTAATAATGGCAAACTGATGAGGTGCATTTTCGTTTTACGTAAATTCCGTCCTAAAACAAGCCCACGTCAAAAAAAGAAGAGGGGGCGAAGAGATGCTTCCGCATAGAAGGAAGAAAACAAAGCGTCGGTATCAAAGTTGAAGTTAACAAGCAGCATCGAACCGAGCAATTGAAATACTTAAAGGCAAATATATGTTGTTAGTGCATCATTCTCTCTTTTTTTTTTAAAGAAATCCCTGCACTATGCAAATTACCTCAAACCTCATTAGCGTAGTTCGGTTCTTGACTGGAAATATAAATAAAGAGGGTTTTTTCTTCGTAATTATATTAAGTATTAACGCTTCAGTGAGTAAACATAGATGGGTTACCTCCCCTGATACAGCAAGCGTATAGGGATTGGTACAGGCAGTATTCTGCCCGTCTATTTTTAGAATCGTCGTCGTCGTTGGGTTTGTTTACCCTCGCCATGCGGCATTTCGCCATGCGGCGAGCAGCTATTAGTTCTTTACTAAGAATAAACGTCTATTTGTTTGGAATCTATATATTTTAACAGACAGCAACACCTCACGGTTTAAGAAAAAAGTTATAAATGTCTACGTAAAAGCCAAAAGGGGCTGAGGTCAAAAACGACCCTTTTCAGGACCACATTAAAAGAATTAAGGTATTTACGTATAATACAAGGCCGTGAGGCATTACATGTCCGAACACAAAAATTTAGTACTTGTCTTGAAAATTGCTATTTGGTACGCTCGACAGTGTCAATATCCTAATTGATTAATTTCTAATTATTACTATTTATTACCACGGGTTGGAAGCATACTAATTGTCTTGTCATATTTTTAGAATAACGACATCGCGAGATTAAAAAGATTCAGGGGAGACCACTCTCGCTTACTGTGCATCAGATTTTTCGAATTTTTGACCGCTGAACAAAGTGAATTGTATACACGGAATCACATTTTGATATTAATTTTTGCTAAAATTCTTTTACTTTCGATTACTAATTTCAGATTGTGCAACCGCTATTTAAGATATATTGCCAAACCCGAAATGTGTAATGATGCTCCGATTGGCTACCCAATGATATTCACGCAACTCAATGAAAACTAATGTCACAATACCTGTACCAGTTGTAGTATTTATATCTGCAACGGGGACAAGTTCATGAGTAAACAATAGTCTGGTGTCTTTTCTAAAACTATTGTCTACCTATTTAATGGCTTTCTTAATTTCTATGCCCACAAGGGGGCATGGGGCTTTAATATTTGATGTCACTATTCTACAATTCATAATGTTTATAAAGTCCTTTGTTTTAATTTTGTTTCAAGCAAGTAATGGCTCTCACGAGATAATGAAAGAAAGGCCCGCTGTCTATACACTGAATTATTCTGCGGTTAATTAACCCTTAGGCTGCTGAGCGTGACTCAGGGACCTTTTTTAGGACAATGCAGATCAAGATCAGACTGCACAGAACGGGAAGTCTGATCTTGGATCTACACCGTCTGATGAGATATTTTTTCTCCAATAAATAAATTTGAAAATTAGCTATATTTGGGGTTTTACTGTCGACCTGAAAGTCTCATTATAGTTATTTAGTAGGATAAGGTTTTAGGAGTTTAAATAGCACACAGTCCCGAGTATTAACACCTAGGAAAAAGGACTTTCGAAAACATGATGGGAAAAAGACGAAAATACCGGTAACCAGCATTTTCTTCTTTCCCACAAGGTTTTAAAAAGGCTATTTCCGCAGGGTAGTTAAAACTCGAGATTGTGTGGTAAAGAGTTTACTGTTTTCAAGACGACAAAATCTTTGACTTGTCCAATTCAAAAGCACTTTCAGACAACAAATCAAATGTGGCTCAAAGGTTGGAATTGTCTTCTAAAGGCAGGTTGGAAATTGTCTTCTAAACTTTGCGGGAAAAGGATTACCAGCATTTTCTCCTTTCCCCACGAATCTTTCAAAAACCTTCTTCGTCAGGGTTGTTTAAACACGGAATTGAGTTATTCAGGAATAATCTACGGTTATTCTATGGGGTTGAAGTATAAAAAGATACATTATTTGATACAATTTATAGAGTTCTGGAAATTTCTTCTCTATCAGAAAAATCATGTAGCCAGGAAAGTGAATCCACAGTCGGTGTTCTATAAACGTTAGCGTTATCTTTCCACGATGAAAAGAAGCTTTCACCAAAAACTTAATTCTATCCTCGAGTTAACTCTTACCCTGCTGAATAAGTTGAATGAAACTTTAAAACCAATTTTTAACAAAAAACCAAATTTTGCTATTTCAAAGGTATTTTTCGTTAGAAGGTATCTCCTTATCGGACAGTGTAGATCAAATATCAGAATGAAGTTCTGTGCAGTCTGATCTTGATCTACACTGTCCTAAAACGGTCTGCTAGTCGCGCTCAGCAGCTTAAGGGTTAAGAGAGAGCCGAGATCAACAGATTGTTCGTGTTCGTCTGTGCACATATAAATATGAGTCATGATCTAGCAAAAGGGGGTTTAATGCATCTCCTTGATGTAGTACAGATAACTGTCCCCGAAGGCGATTTTAATTTTTGATTGGGTACGGTGCACAGTAAATGTCCAAATGTGAAAAGAAGCACCGCAAACGTCTCATTATTGAGACTATTCCTTGATGCATTATACCTACCAAGTCATCACATGATTGTGGATCTGTAAATCCATTTTAATCTAACAACCAACCGAATCACGAGGTAGACTGGTTTCTGGACATGCAGAAAATTTTTACAAATGGCAAAAAGTTTCGACCCATGTCAGCCTGCGCGGGCTGCGCAGGCTGACATGGTTGATAATTTTTGCAGAGGCATTAAGCCCCCTTTTCGCAGAGTACGGATCAAGTAAAATATATATATATATATTTCGCCGTTTAACCCACTTGTTATATATACAAGGGAAATATTGTTTTCCTTAACAGAGTGGAAAAGTTTGCGAGAAACGGCCAAACTGCTGTTGTACTGTGATATAGGAGGGACAACATCTTTATCAAAGGAAATTACCTGCTGTAAACCGCATGGAAAACATTGTTGAAAAGTAGCAATTGCCTGTTAAAAATGAAATGAATATTCCGTCCGAACCTACATTATATCCTTTACTGAAAGGCGGCGGAGAGTAAATATCAACAGACTGTTTATGTTGATCAGTCACAATATATGAGCCATGCTCTGTCAAAAGGGGCTTAATGCATCTGAGGAAAGTCTCGACCAAGGCCAGCCTGTGCAGTCCGCGCAGGCTGACCTGGGCCGAAACTTTTCGCTATTGGTCAATTTTCTGTATGTCCAAGGACCAGTCTACCTCATGATTAAGTCAGCTGTTAAAAAAAAAAGTGGCAATATTATGGATCCATAATTGTGCGATGGCCTGATTGGTACAATGCATCACGGAGAGGCATTAAGTCGCCTTTTGCCAGAGCATGGCTCATATAGACAGATACAGAGTTCGTAGCTTCACTTGTATGCCTTTTACCTATTAGTAAGAGCTTACGCAATCCACAAACGGTTGAAAGAAAGGAAACGAAAATGTAATTACTGTTTTCGCCAGTGTGCAATGCATTGTGTAATTTTAAGAAGCAATTACATGTTCCATGATCTAACGGCTCGGAAACAAAGAAATGGCTACCTTAATCGTCTCCAGCCTGTGGCACTGATGTGATCTGATCTGGATCTTCATTTCTTTTATAAAATGAGTGAGTAAGTTGTAAAACGGAGAATTTCGAAAATTCACACACGGATTGAACCCATCACAACTCGACCAATTCTGTAACTGCACCTAACTTGCTCAGCGCATCGCCCGAGGGTTGCCGAAAGCCAAGAAAAGGCCTTTTGTTGTATATGAAATAGTAACTTTTTTTCTATCGCAGGGTTTGACACAACATTTAATGTAACCTTTCAGTTAGTGACATGAAAAAATAACACTTCTGGTATCTAACAGATTTTTTTTTTGTATTTTGATAACATTCTTTAACTCACTGCTCTCATAAAGTCGGGTTTTGTTCCGTCTTGCAGCCAACCAGTCTGACAGGAGGACAAATTGTTTATAGCAAGGACATCCCCGATTCGATTCCACTGAATTGGACAATTTCTTTTCGAAGATCGATGAACATATTTGCGACAGGATTCATTCCTCTCTTACCGCTGATCGTTGTTTCGACGATGGTTATTTGGTTAAGTGGTCATTGGCTTTGGAAGAATATTTCACTTTTGTGCGAAGTACTGATAAACGAAAACTCCAGGAAAGCATGGATAAGAGCTGTGGTCGCCGCTATATAACTGAAGTAATATTGAAAAAGACGTTGAACACCATCCAAACAAAGTAAACCAGTTTCAACCCTTAACCAAACAACTCTTTACCAGCTCTTTAAAGGGACAAATCAGTTCATTTAAGCCACATTCAATATGTAGACTGCAATGGTTCGAATTTGGATGAGTGTAAAATTTTGTTGTCGATAAAAAGTCTTCGAGGTGATAATTATAAATAAACTGAGACCGAGACTTGAATAAAAACGACAGTAGTAGATAATACCCTGAATATTAGGAAGAATGACTCGCGAGTGTAACCCTAACAGAGCATTCACAGCTACGCGTGAAGTTAGTACAGGTAACTGTCCCCGAAGGCGATTTTAGTTTTTGATTGGTCGCCTCCGGTGCACAGTGAATGTCCAAAAAAGAAAAGAAGCACCGTAAACGTCTCATTATTGAGACTACGTATAAAGTTGCCTCTGCGGCCAACGTAGATTAAAATCAGACTGCACAAAACATGCAGTCTGATCTTTGATATACACTGTCCGCTTTGCTGAGACATTCCCAAGAAAGGGCAACATTGAATTTGCAATTATTTTGAGTCCTATTTCAAGATTGAAAATGTTTTTTGGATTTATTCGCCTCTGCAACGGTTAATATACTGCTGATGGAGGTTTGATATGATTTACATGAATTGCATTTATGGGTCCACACTTTCCTCACTGATTCATTTGGGGTACTAATAAAGACATCATACGATAAATGATAGCCCAGACAGCGCAGTAGAACCGTGTCATAGTAACCTGTCAAATTTTCACTGGTTGTGACACATGCGCAGTGATTGATTGCAAGTTTCAACTGCATACTTTGCATATTTTAGGCCCATTCGATAGTTCACGCAGTTTAACTATCAATTAGCTGTAGTAAAATCGTAAATAGGAAAGTATAAAGAAACCTTTACAGTTTAGATCTTAGATAAAATCAATGCACATGCCCAACTATTTCAATACCAAATACTTCCGGTACCTACTCTTTTCATTACAATAAAAAAATCGCCCTTTTACGAAGTTTTCCGTGAATTTAGAATTTAAGATAGATCTACCCAGGTTTGCTTCTGATTTCACATGTTTTCGATTGTCGGTTACTTACGTGAGTTTTAAACATTCACGGAGATTAATTGGTAAATTTTTACCTTATCCTTACCATTATCAAATTTTCACTTTACCAATCAATTCCGTGGGGCTTTTTTACCCTGTGGAAAAAAAAAAACGGTTTGTGAAAAAAGAATTAGGGAAAAAGGGAAAATGCTGATACCCAAGCATATCTATAGACCTGTGCACGTACCTGTAGTGCGGTTGATTTGTTTGTCAGATATTAATCACCGGTTTCAACATAATTTCAGTTACATCAGTGAATTCTCATAGTTAGTTATCTCCCCTTCTAGCCAAAAACTTAAATAATATTTGGATTTGTTAACCCTTAGACTGCTAAGCGCGACTCACTGACCTTTTCCAGACAACGTAGATCAAGATCAGACTGCACAGAACGTGCAGTCTGATCTTTGATCCACGTTGTCCGATATTAAGATACATTTCTTCCAAAACATACCTTTGAGATAGGAAAATTTGGGTGTTTACTATCGGCTTGAAAGTTTCATTTCTCTTATTTAGTAGGATAAGGGTTAACCAACATTACTGAACGTTTCAGAACCAAATTAACAAACTCAACCTCTTTTCGACGGCTGAAAATAAACAGAGCTCCAGATAGAGGGAGTAATTTTGATTTCAAAACTGAAAATATTAATTATTCTCCACTAAACCCTATGTTATGAGTACTCATCAGAATCGTCTCATCGAGACGATTCTAATGAGTACCCACAACATAGGGTTTGCAAGAGAAACAATGGATTTAGAATACTATCACTCCCTCTTATCTGGAGCTCTGAATAAATCCAATGAAAATCCTGAAGATTTTTATCTTATTGATTCGACTAACTATGCGGATCAGACTGCATAAAATCCTGATCCTGATGTATGCCGTCGGCTAAAAACAACCCTGTTCTCGCCCTAGCTCTGAAATGGCTGATGTTCGCCAGGCAAAAAAGGGCATAGTTACAACAATTTAGATATTTGTATGCCATGTATTATTGGCCGGTGACCTTACTTAAATAAAGAAACAGAAAATGTCTAGCCTACCTTAGGGGTTCCAACCAATTCTATTAGCATATTGAATATAATTTCTTCCGTATTCGAATAGCGGCTAAATCAATTACTTGTATTGCAGTTGTCACTATATTCCAAATAATGAAAAGATCAACCACGGTTAAATGTCACTTAATTCCAGAAAATTAAGATATACCACGGTAAGATGCCACTAAATTCCAGAAAATGAAAATGTACCACGGTAAGATGCCACTAAATTCCAGAAAATGAAAATGTACCACGGTAAGATGCCACTAAATTCCAGAACATAAGGATGTACCACGGTAAGATGCCACTAAATTCCAGAAAACGAAAATGCACCACGGTAAGAAGCCACTAAATTCCAGAACATAAGGATGTACCACGGTAAGATGCTACTAAATTCCAGAAAATGAAAATGTACCACAGTAAGATGCCACTAAATTCCAGAAAATGAAGACGTAATAGTTACGGTAAGATGTCACTAAATTCCAGAACATAAGGATACAACAAATTAAAATTAAATTCCAGAAAATAGAGATTTAACAGAGAATAAACTTCACCAAATTCCAGAAAATAAAGAGTCGACACGGTAAAAGTCATTAAACTCCAGGAAAGGAAGATGTAACACGGTAGAATATCACTTTAAGCTACAAATAAAAATGTACCATGGTAAAATGTCACTTTAGTCAATAAACGAAAGACAGAACACGGTAAAATGTCACTGAATTCCAGAAAATAACAGATGTAATATTGTAAAAAAGGTAAAATCATCTCTTTTCGTTGTCTGATAATAAAATTGTAAATTCGAAGGGCTTTTGACCATTCCGCAATAAAGATGTAACACGGTAAAGTGTCACCGAATTCCTAAAAAAATCGCAGCTTTTCGTTGGCTAAAATTACTATTGCACATTCGGACAGATTTTGACCGTTCCCTTAGAACAGCAAACAAGAGTTCAAGTGTACTCAGTGTCACTTTAATCCAGAGAGAATAAAAAAAAGATGTTACGCGTTTACTACAAAATACCGAATGATGTTATTAACCCTTCACCAAAGGATCACGTGATTATATGAGCAAGGGGAAAAATAATCTTGTTTTAAACATTGTGGGGAAAGGGAGAAAATACTGGTTACCAGCATTTTCTCCTCTTTTACACGATGTCTTTACCCTTTCACAAAAAAATCCCACCACTTGAGGTACATCCGATTTGTCGTTTCCAATATGCTTTCAATATGGAAGAGTGTAAAATCTTGTCGTCTGGTAAAGAGTTCAACTCTTTACCAAACGACAAAATTTGGACCGGACCAAATTGAAAGCATTTGCAGACGACAAGTTAAATGTTGCTCAAATGATAATTTCTGTCTTTGATAGAGGAGAAAACATTGTGGGAAAAGGAGAAAATGCCGGTTACCGGCATTTTCTCCTTTTCTCACAATGTTTTCAAAAGTCTTCCCTTTCAGGGTAGTTAAAACTCGGGGTTGTGTGGTAAAGTGTTTAAAACCATCACTTTTGTGCAGGTATGACTAAGAGAACGGGGTAAACCATTCACAGTTGTTTAACCCTCAAGACTTGGACTAGTTAACACTTTACCAAACGGCAAATATTTAGATTTGTCCAAACTGTACGCATTTGCAGGCGACAAATTGAATGTTGCTGAAACGATGGAATTAGTATTTGAGTGGGATAGAAAACATTGTAGGAAAAGGAGAAAATATGTGTTACCATCATTTTATCCTTTATCCACAATGTTTTCAAAAGCTTTATAACCCAGAGTCATACGTCAACATTTTTGCAATCTGACCTTAGCTTGTGCACGTAATATCAAAACTTAACACACAAAGTAATTCCTAAAACATTCATCCCCTTTCTGTACAGTATGATCTCTTCCTACACTGATCTCGCAAATATTCCTCATAGTCTTCTCTTTTATTCAAAAGGGTCCAATCATTTTTCTTTCAAACACCCCAAAACTCTCACGCTGTCCGCCGGACCGTAAATCCGTCCATAACAACCTATGTGAACTTGAATCACTTCATCCTTTCAGCGTCAGAGGCGAGAGACGGAGTGTTTTGCGGACGACATAGATCAAGATCAGACTGCACAGAACGTGCAGTCTGATCATTGATCTATATCGTCCGCTACCTATACTTCACGGTGACTAAATTAGTCTTCAAAAGCCGTGAAAAATCTACTTTTAGATCTTTGGAAATAAACTGGAATTTCTTGAGCTGTTAGCGAAAGGATTACCTATTTGTCAAAGGACAAAATTTTAGCCTGGTCCAAATTCAAAGCAATTACAGATGGCATCTAAAATTCAGATGAAATGATGGAAATTGTCTACATGAAAGTGTAGAAAACCTTGTGGGGAAAGGAGAAACTGCTGGTTACCAGGATTTTCTCCTTTTCCCACAAGGTTTTCAAAAGGCTATTTCCTTAGGGTCGTTAAAACTCGGGACTATGTTGTAAAGAATTACCTCTTTACCAAACGACAAAATTTTAGACTAGTCCAAATTGAAAGCATTTGCAGATGACAAAACAAATGCGAATGAAAAGTTGAAATTTGTTTTGGGAAGGACAGAAAACATTGTGGTAAAAGGAGAAAATGCTGGTTACCAGCATTTTCTCCTTTTACCACAATGTTTTCAAGAGGCTTTTTCCTTAGGGTCGTTAAAACTCGGGATTGTGTGGTAAAGAATTAAGCCATCCGCACGATGTTTTATCAGCTCCGTTCACCTTGACCCTTCTGTCTTTACTCTTAACCCCTATCCTGCAAAAAACTTTAAACAAACTTTCAAGGCGAAGGTAAAAACCCAAGTAATGTTATTTCAACCTTATTTTTTTGGAGAAAAAAATATCTTCTCGGACAGTGTAGATCAAAGATCGGACTGCACGTTCTGTGCTGTCTGATCTTGACCTACACTATCCGCAAAGGGTCACGGGACTGTTTTGTAAATGGTTAACACGCTAGGAAAACTGATTGATTGAATGGCGTTTTACGCCGCTTCTTACGTTAAATCAAACATATCACAGCGAGTAATTATATGAGCCATGCTCTGGCAAAAGGGGGCTTAATGCATCCCCGTAATGCATAACACCCTGCAAGTCATCACACGATTTGGGATCCGTAAAACCCATTTTGTCTAACAATCATCCCCATCATAAGGTAGAATGGTCCTTTGACATACAGAAAATTGACCAATAGCGGAAAGTTTCGGCCCAGGTCAGCCTGCGCGGACTGCGCAGGCTGACCTGAGTCGATACTTTTCGCAGATGCAATAAGCTCCCTTTTCACAGAGCATGCCTCATATACATGTACATGTATCTATGTGTGTCCCGGGTTTCTTCAGTACAAAACCAGGGCTCTGAGATGTCTTGCCACAGGTCACTCTTATCAAAAAACCAGCGCCTCAAGTGAAGATCGAGCAAGAAGCCTCAAGGTTGCGTATCACACAACACTTACCTCACCAACTGGCCATGCAAGAACCCGGCATCGCCAGCTATATGAAAAAAAATATATATACTGTGCAACCTGATGAAAAAAAAAACTCCATAAATTTGAAAGAAAAAAAAACTTGCTTTATTTTCTTTTTTGTTAGAATTCCGCAGAATGAAAATCGGGCAGCGTAGATCAAAGATAACACTTCAAGTTCTGCGCAGCCTCTAATCTTGAACCAAAATATCTTGATAGATCAGCATCATTGGAAAACATGACTAGAAGTATTTATTAACATTTATAGCTTGTTCATTTACATCAAAGAATGCATTAATGACATCGATTTTAAGGATATTTGTATCCCATTCATGTTTACACTTTGCCAACAAATCCGGATTTTAACAAGGAGAGAGACCTTTGAAAACAATGTGGAAAAGGGAGAAAATGCTGCTAACCAGCATTTTCTCCTTTTCCACAATGTTTTTTTTTTTTACCGTTCCAAACCCAAATTACAGCATTTGAGACAAATTTCATTTGTCGTTTGCTTATGCTTTTTAAGTTTTTTTTCCTTCTGATAAAGAGTGTAACGTATGCTGAAACCCTAGACATAAATTGAACTTGTTTAGCAGTATGCAATGAAATTTTACAGATTGCCAAGAAATTAGTTTCTTTTCTTCTATAATTTTTGTTAACGCATTTACATGTAGCTTTTTTTGCCCTTACAATAAAAGATGCATTAATGACATCGATTTCACAGATAATTTATTTTCCAGTCATTTCTCCACTGATGCAACGTTGCATGACTTAATTCTGCACTTTACGGTAGAGTTTAAATTATTGCCGAGAAAGCAGCTTCTTTTCCTTTGGTATTCATAACCGTTTTTCGCTTTTCCCTTTACTGTAAAGGATGCATTAATGACACCTATCTCGTGAATTTTGTACCCAAGTTATTTGTCAACAGGTGCCGTAAGCCTATGCTTACGTTGACCTAGTTTTACATATTGAACTAACGCTAAATATGTCACCGAGACAAAAGCTTCTTTTTCTCTATCATTTATGAAAGTTTGTCTATTTATGGTCATTTCCCAAGGATACATTAATGACATCGATGTTTTACTGACATAAATGTGTACCCCACGAATTTGTCAACTGATGCCGTAAGTCTGGCCGTACCCTGACCGGGTTTTACATATTGAAGTAAAATTTTATATATAGTTAGAAAACAGTTTCTTTTTCTATAGTATAAATTTATGTTTGTTGCTTTTCCTTCTTCATCAAAGGATGCGTCAACTCTTTTCGCCACCAAATACATCAGTTGGCC
Source organism: Tridacna gigas (assembly GCA_945859785.2). NCBI lineage: Eukaryota > Metazoa > Mollusca > Bivalvia > Cardiida > Cardiidae > Tridacna > Tridacna gigas. Next base: position 51,543,022 of record OX244030.2, read on the forward strand.
TTTTTTAACGAGGTACAAAAAAATGTAGATTTCTGTGGTATTTTTAGATGATTTTCACCATAAATCAGTTTTGGGCCACAGATGGTACATGTATAGGTCCAAGATCAGTCTGCACGTTCTGTACAGTCTGAACTTGGCCTAGGTTGTCCGAAAATGCTATCTTTGATGCCGTGGAATGTGAAAGAGTGAATGATATCGATTTTACAGATATTTGTATCCCAGTAATTTGCTATCTGAAGCCGTAATCCTAGGCGTATATCATCGACCTTGTTAGACTAGCTAACGCTTGTCTTTTGCCATCGAGAGTAACTCAGATTTCAACGTAATCGAAAACTCCCACAGTTGCCAAATACTGCCCACAGAAAATAATTCTTTCTGTTAGAAATCGTAATTATATTAAATATGACAATGTTGACATGAACTATAAAATATCTACCACTGCAATTTGAACGATGTCTACTGACAAAGACATAGATATAAGAAGATGTCATAGATGCTTAAATAATTATGTAAATTAAGTCAGACAATCTCAACTTATCCCAATGCTACCTTTTTAATACTCGTGTTTTTCGTGACTGTGGAAGGTCTCGTCCATCCAATAAGAAAGTGAAAAGGCACGGAAAGTTCATCTAAGAGTGAACTCTACAAAGTATTTTAAATACCAAATCATCAAACTGACAGATTTTTTTTTCATTGCATTGCCTATTGTGATAAGTAAATGACTCTGCGCGTTGGGTAAAGTCACCGGGTCGAACCCGATCAATCTCAGTTACCGGATTGAATCGGGCCGAACTGGATCGGACTTAATATAGCGGATTCGACCGGATTGGACCTAATAAGCGAATGTGAATATTTTTTGTCAATCTTGTACGGACTAACCAAGTTTTATCGTCAACAAGGCCGTATATTCCAGCTAAGTTTTCTTTTGTGTGTATCAACATTTGTGGCTCATTCCTGTTCAGGGTAGGGTCGCATTGTTAATCCTTAGGCTGCTAAGCGCGACTCGCTGACTTTTTGCGGACAGCGTAGATCAAGATCAGACTGCACAGAACGTGCAATCTGATCTTGGATCTACACATTCCGATAAGGAAATATTTTTCCTTCAAAAGTACCTGTGAAATAAGAAAATTTTGTGCTTCAATTTCGGCTTGAAGTTTCATTTCTTTTATTTAGCAGGATAAGGGTTAAAGCATTTGCAGACAACAAATTAAATCTGAGTTAGATCATGTATATTGTCTCGAAGAGGGTAGAAAACATTGTTGGTAAAGAAGACAATACTGGTTATCAGTATCTTCTTCCTTTATCACAGTGTTTTCAAAGGCCCTGTTCCTCAGGGTCGTCAATACACGGGATTATTTGGTAAAGGGCTAAAGGATTCATTAATGGCCCCGTGTTTACAAATACATGTATTTGTATCCCAGTAATTTGTCAACTTATGCCGAAACCCCAGGCGTGGACTGACCTAGATTTCACGGCGTTGTAAAATTTTGTGTGCCCAGAGCAGTTTTGTAAACTTTGAAATATTGACTTTCAAAAATTTTGTTTCCTTGTTTAACTAACTGAAAACTTTTTAAACGTCAGATAATATTATAAACTCGGTTGTTTTCACACTTAGCTTGCTAAGCGCACTCAATACGCTTTTGCACACTGTGTAGGTTCAAGATCAGACTGCAAGTTTTATGTTATGCAGTCTGATATTGGATACACTGACCTAGAATGTAAGAATTTTCCCACGAAAGAACGGTAAAATCGGAAATGTTGGGGTTTTATCGCCGGCCGAATTATTTTTCAATTTAATTTAATTAGCATTTTAAAGAGAGTTATTCTGAATTTTATGGTCACAACAAACAAAAAGAAAAGATTTATCACTGAATTAGATTAACCTATAGCTGACAAAAGAAAGTAGACAAAATTAAGAAAAAAAGATTTTTATCACTGGTATTTCCTTAACTCTTTACCACACGGCAAAAATGTAACTTGTCCAAATTGAAACCATTTGCAGACGACATTTTAGATAGGGTAGAAAACACTGTGAGAAAAGGAGAAAATACTGGTTACAAGCATTTCTCCTTTTCCCACAATGTTTTCAAAAGAATTCTTCCTCAGTGTCGTTAAAAGTCGGGGTTGTGTAGTAAAGATGGGCTAAATAGCTTCTTCGGGTATTTTTTTTAGATTTCCCGCCAGAGTTTCCCAAATACTTGTGGAAATGTCACATGATCAATAACACGCGCCGATTACGAGGATACATAAATTATTCAAATCACTATGATGACGTCATATCTGATATCGTAAAAATTGACGGAGTTACCCATTTTAAAACGACCGACCATTTGTTTCAATGCCCTAACATGCTCTTTCTTATTACGTTTACTGCACTATTAATACGTTGTTGATTGCTTGTATTGTGTTAAACGCCGTTTTCAACATTATTTCAGTTATATCGCGGCGGCCAGTGCACCTATCCATGCTTTCATGGAGTTTTTTTTTTTTCTTTTTTACCTGTACTCCACACAATATTCTTTCCAAGCCACTGGCTGCTTTCCCACATAACCATCGTCGAAACAATAGTCAGCGGTGAGAGAGGAATGAATCCTGTCGCAATGACTATCATCAATCCTCGGAAAGAAATTGGCCAAGCCGGGGATCGAACCAGCAACCTCATGTTCTCAAGTCCTGTACGCTCCCGACTGAGCCACGAGGCTTGGCACTATTAACGAGAAACGTGTGTGGTTGTATTTGTCGGTATTTTGCAAAAAGGAAAGAGACATGCTCTGTGCAAAGGATGCTTAGTGCATCTGCAAAAAGTATTGAGCAGGTATAGTTTGTGCAGGCTGACCTAGGCCGAAACTTTTCTCCATTGATCCTTTTTCTGTCAAAGGACCAGTTTACTTCATGATTCAGTCGATTCTTAGACAAAATGAAACTTATGGATCCATGACCTGAAATGACTTGCTTTGTATCATGCATCACGGAGATGAAATAAGCCCGCTTTTGCCAGAGCGTGGCTCATTAAAGTTGATTTTCGGCATAAAACTAAATAGCTCCCATAAACTCTTTACAAAACAATCTTGAGTTTTAACGACCCTGAAAATCAAAACTCTTTATAACATTTTAAAGAAGAGAATCATGTAATCAACATAGTCTCACTTTCCAACAATGCTATCTATCCTTTAGAAAAAAAAAACCACTACATGAGCCACGTTTAATTTATAGCATGCCAATGCTTTCAGTTTGGGCCAGTTTAAAATTTTGTCGTTTGATTGAAATGCTGACTTAACCCTTTCCCAAACAAGCCCTGGTTTTCACGTGTCTGCAGTACAAGTCTTTTGAAAACACTGTGGGAAAAGGAGAAATTGCTCGTAACGAGCAATTTCTCCTTTTCCCACAGTGTTTTCTACCCTTTGAGAACTTTCTGCCATTTTCATCAAATTCAAAATTGTCGTCTGCCATCTCTTTCAATTTGGACCAGTCCAAAATTCGTTGTTTGGGAAAGGGTTAATAGTATGTAAAAGACACATTCCCTTGGTGACAATAATTCCAGATATTGCAGTTTTAAGTTTTTTTTTCTTTCGGCCAGAATACCCCGAAGTATAAGCAATGTTAATTCAAGATCGCATTTTCATGAAGCCTGGTCTTGATCTATAGGCCTACTCTTGAGTTTTGCTTGGCAGTGTCCTTGGGCAAGACAATTCAGAGCTCTTGCCTAGTTCTGCTGAAACCCAGGACATACATGAATATGTGAGCTGTCGCCATGATATGACTGAAATAAAGTTGAAAGCGTTGTAAAACATTAATCGGTCGGTCGGTCGGTCAGTCAATCAGTATACACTATCCTTTAAAAAGCATTACATACTGTACATAGTCTTTTTATGGTTTTAATAAAACACGAAAAGTATTGCTGTGCCAGGCCCCGAAGCACCCTTGTTAAGGTATGCAGCTAGAAAGCAATATTTATCTGTGCCATTGTGCTCACTCACATTTATCAATAAATTCAACCTAATTTCACGCTGACTATCAATATTTTAGATTGGTGATTTTAACCCTTGTTCACACAATTCCGACTTTTAATGACCCAATGAAGAATAGTTTTTAAAAACATTTTGGGACAAAAAGAAAAAGCTGATAACCAGCCTCTGCTTAAATTTAACACAAATTTGGTCATTTTCGCGACATTAGAATGTAGTCTTTAAATGCTTTGATTTCAGACAAGTCTAAAATTTTGTGAAGCTATTAAACAGAGTGTGCTACAAACTCTTTTATCATCAGATAATAAGTCAAAAGATGGGGGTTGGTTGGTTAACCCTTTACCACACAATCCCGAGTTTTGACGACCCTGAAAAGGACCTTTTCTGAAAACAATGTGGGAAAAGGAGAAAATGCTGGTAACCACAATGTTTTCTACCCCTTTTAAAGACAAACTGCATCATTTAAGGCAATTTCATTGCTCATCTGCAAATTCTGTTACACTGGACTAGTCCGGATCTTTTTTTGTGTGTGTGTGTGGTAATGGGGTAACAAGACAAGGCAAGTAAAAACAGATTTGAGAGGAGAGAAGATAGCATGAGGTGTAATTATCAGTGGGTTAACGGGGGTTAACTTGGGGACAATCTCTTTTTAAACTTGACATAACACACACTTCTGTACCCTGTCCCACGTTGACAAACTCTGGGGGAGAGAGGGTGAGACAGACACAGAAAGAGAGAGAGACGGACAGTGATCAGCCACTTACATACAGACGTAAGACAGACAGATAGACATAGGAAAATATAAGAGTGAGAGACAGATAGACAGACAGAGGATGAATAATGAAGTTCAAAGGCCCTTGTCACGGAGAAAAAGGGAAAATTTCATTATAGATTTGACGCGATCTAATACAAAGAGTAACGTAACGCTATGTTTTTGTATCTCATCGCGAAATGTCAACCTATATCGTTGATAAAGGATATTTGACTGTTAAATGAAAAAGAAACATTTAAATGTTTATCCCATCTCATTACCGAAAAAGCCTGATTTTAGACCAGACCCATATTTACCGACCATTCTAACTTGCATCCTCAGTCTTCATCTAGATTTAGAAAGCAACAGAATTTCTGACTGGCTAAACCATCTGGTTTAGCCAATCAGAAGTTGTGTTTCTTTCGACTTTAGTAAATTCTTGAGAATTAGACTAACAATGTAGTTAAGAATGGTCGATGAGTACAGGCCCTGTAAACATATCAAAATTTGCAGACGACTTCTTTAGTCTTACAGACGACCACTTTTGAAAACATAATGACAAAGGAGAACAAGTCATAATGAGCACATTTCTCCTTTTGCTTCCAATTCATGGTGATTATTGGTATCATTCAAGGATGTATTCGTAACCTGTTAAACTCGTATCAAAGAGTTAATTTCCCAGTGGCAACAAGATAATTTTAACTTGTGCCCACAACAAACTATGAACTCGTGGCTACAACATGACAGTGACTTTTATCCACACATTGTTAAAAACAGCTTGCTACAACAACAAAGAACTAATAAACTGTGGGCAAAGCATTATTCCATTGTGACAACGAAATGATTTTAACTCGCAGCCACGGCATGAGATAAACTGTAAGCCACGACAAAAAATTAAGTGTAAGTCACAACATAATGACAACTAGTGACCAAGAGGTAACATTGAACTGTGGCCATGACGTAATATCGACCTGTTGTAAAGTCGTAATATTGATCCGTGACCACGACATGATGTTAACTCATGGCCACGACATAATAATAACTCTCAATCTCAACGTAAAGTAAACTCTGAGCCACGATATAGAATTAACTCTAAGCGACGACATAAAACTAACTCTAAGATATGACATGATATCAAGCTGTGACTGCGACATAGTACTTTCTCTAAGTCACAACATAAAATTAACTCATGGTCACGACAAATTATACTTTTCGTCACAACATAATAAGAACTCGTGGCCACGACATAATGATTACTGGCAGCCATGATCAGTGGTCACGACGTTACATTGACCCGTGGCCTTGCCGTAACATTGAGCAGTGGGCATGGCTGTAATTTTAATGGTCACGAAATAATATAAATCACGGCCACGACATATTGTTACCTTATGGTCAGGACATTATTTATCATTACCTTGATGTCGCGACTCAGTATTACATTGTGTTTATGACATAACATTACCATGTGGTCATAATATGATAAAATTCCTCTATCCACGACATAACATTAAATGGAGGCAGCTGCGTAAGATCAAATGTTTTCCACTACAAAATATTACCCCATGCCACATGATATTAACTCGTGGCCATGACATAATACTAACTTCTGGCCAAAAGATTACAGCCTTGCTCTGTGAAAAGGGGGCTGAATGCATCTGCAATAAGTATCGACAAATGTCAGCTTGCGCAGTCCGCGCAGAATGACATGGGTCGAAACATTTTGCTTCTTTTAATTTTTTGCACGTAGAAGGACCATTCTATCTCATGATTCTGTCGGTTGTTAGACAAAATTGACTTTACGGATCTGTAAGTTTTTTGTTAAATTGCTGGGTATAATGCATTCCCGAGATGCATTAAGTCCCCTTGTTACAGAGCACGGCTCATCTACAAAAAAGTCGCATGACCGTTAAGTGCTCGCCTAGCAAACACCTTTCTTAAAATTTATGGAAAATATTGGGGTCAAAGTAAAACTTTATTGTAATAAACAAAAATTACATTACCTGCAATGTTTCAAAACATGACTTGTGCAGAGTAAAATTCGGAGTACATGTTCGTCGACAAAATTTACCTGAAACATCGGCATATTCCGTGACCCTACCTCGGCAAGGCTTGTCTCCCGAGCTGACTAGTTACTGAGTTTACATTAGTTACAATGACAACTGAAAGAACACAACGAGGGCAGTCAACAATATGATGGAAGACCATTTGTTTATGCCTTGTTTATCAAGGCAGAGCGGAACTGAGGATCCAGGAGGAAAAGATGTTTGAAGTCTAAAAATATGAAAGCATCCCGACTATTGTATAAGGGGAGAGCATGCAGCGGATTTCGAATTTGAAATATCGATCTTCTGATCAAGGGGATGGGTCTAGTTTTTTTTTTTTCAATGAAAACTTTTACGGAAAAGGGAATCGAGCTGTTTCTTTTCTGTGAAAACTTTCAGGGGAAAATAATTATGAAGCGGTTGTCACTTTGGATAAAGCTAAGGCAAAAAACAAGGGTAGTGACTCCCATAGCTCCCTGCCTGAAGAGTTATGGGAGTTACTACCCTTGGATCATAGCTGAATACAGATTATTACTCGCCTTCGCAGAAAATGTATAGCGCGGTAACTACCTATACAGGTGTCACACCACCGCTTTTTGGTGCGCTGGAAACATAGTGAAAATCACTATCTTTAACCCTTACTGATCTTAACCTTTATCCTGCTAAATAAGTGAAATGAAACTTAAGCTGATGGTAAAAACCTAAATTTTACTCTTTCAAAGGTATTTTTTATTAAAAGATATCTCCTTGTCGGAAAGTGTAAATCCAAGATCAGACTGCACGTTCTGTGCAGTCTGATCTTGATCTACACTGTCTGCAAAAGGTCAGCGATTCGCGCTTAGCAGCTGAAGGGTTAATTGGCCAACCCATAGCTTTGCTGTTTGTTTCTCTATTCCTTTAAGGTGTGTCACAGACACAAAACAGTTCCCCAAGAAGTAACAAACTTGCATTCTGTTTTCACCGCAATCAACACCAGAAACACATTTTAGACCACTCCTTCCATTTTCTTCGGTAGAACAGTGCAGCAGAAGTGTTTACCGTCAAATTTTCATACGGAACTACTTTTTGAATTCTAGGACCGGAAGCATTTCGGAGCGGTGTAACAATGACATTGAAAATTAGATACATGTAGATGGAACAATTGGTATACTGACTAATCTAAAAGGACGTATTTAGATTTTTATTGTCAATAAAAACTTCAAAAGTGTTTTATTTCTGTAAAGGCGAACTGGCAAACTAAAAGTTGATAAGGAAGGGGAAGTCTTTGGAAAAAAGAAACTGTCAATGGTCATTTCATAATGCCATACATAGCAGATCAAGGTATTTTAGACCCCTTAGATTCTGGCTTCTGAAAAAATTGTCGGAAAAGTAGCGGAAAAGTTGCTATTACTTCATAAATAATATAATTGACACACACAAGCTATTTAATTGTGGAATGATGATCATTAGAAGTATTAAAAATGAATTCTGGATTGGTGTTTAAAATCTTTTACCTTATTTATCTCGAAATCTAATTTTACATAATTGTCGATATAGTCAACATGCCCCTGATTTTTAATAAGAATATTATGGTAGACTCTAAACATGTATATAACAAAGTACTATATGACTGTGGTATAAGATATATAAAAGACGTGTTAAACGCAGGTGGAAGCTTTAAAATTTGGAGAGATATTAAAAAACTGACTAACAACAAGGTGAACTTTCTAAACTTCTATAGTTTAATATCTTCAATGAAAGCTTTCCTTTTAAAACATTAAATTTCTATTAAAGAAGATTCTTTGAAAAAAATATCAAAATCCTTTTATTAGCTGCTATTTCTTTCATACATTAACTAGAACTGACATAAATAAATATGCTTTCAATACCTTGATACACAACGATGAAATACCTTCAAGCAGAGTTAAACGGGACTCGTTATATAACAATGTAAATATCGACTGGAAACAAGTTCATGGAAACGTTTTTAGATGCACAAAAAACGCTTACACACAATGGTTTCAAACAAGAATAATACACAGAATTATTCAAACAAATTCTCTGCTCTTTAAGATGAAGTTGATAGATACTAATTTATGCACATTTTGTAAAAGACATGAAGAAACCATTCTACATTTATTCCATGACTGTGAACACACCAAGTTTTTGATTAATACTATTGCAACAATAATAAGTATTTTCGACCATACTTTACATATTGATAGTCGAACTTCGCTTTTGGGCACGTATAAACAAAATCAATTGGATAATCTGTTCTTAGAGTTCAAAAAATATATTTACCGCTGTAGGAATAAAGAAAAGTTACCAACAAGGACTGGTCTATAAAATGCTTTAAACCTTACTTTAAATATTCACAACTGCACGAAAACGCATGAAGTTGACAAATATAACATGACAATTGTAGAACATGTTTCTCGAAATCTCCCATTAGCCAATATAGAATATAGATATACTACAAGAAAACCAAACTAACGATATGCTACAGCGTATAAACATTTCCAAATATATTATTTTCTTAACCAAGTTTCTTTTTCCTTACTTAATATCTACACACCCATACACACACACACTTACATGTAGTTTCCATTTCGTTTTGTATGTTTGTATGTTTGTTTTTGTTTGTTCTCTCTCTCTCTCTCTCTCTCTCTCTCAATAAAGCCACATTTAAGGGATACAGTTATGTAATAATACAATCAATGTTAGTATCAAGAGACAAATCTTTTTGTATATTAGTATTTAAAACATTCTTCTTTAAGTGACTATTATCTATACAATTATGATCATTATGAATTATTAACAAAAGCTTTTTACTAACATTAAATTGTAAGGTATGGTGGGAGATGGCCACGACTCCCATCATACCAGTTGACGTGGCAAATAAAACTTTAAAAAAAAAAGAAAAGTAGCGTTTTCTCCTTCTACCTTCTAAAAGGACACAGCCCATCATTTGAATCACATTATACTTGTCGCCTGTGGTGAGTTTAAAAGGCAGACTGCCTCAGATATTGCTGGCTGTCTAAATCCATCTATTTTTGCAACATTGTTCTGATACACAGTCTTTTTCGTCATGGTTTTATAAATAAACCAAAAAAAAAACCACCTGAAATAGGAAAAGACGTGGTTTGTTTTTATATGGCGGATTACAATAAAAAGATTTGTTATATCGATTTGATTGCAAATGACCTTTCCAGTAATTGTAATTTTTCATCAAACAAATAAATCTAAGCAAAAAAACCCAGAATTTCCTTAACAGAGAGAAAGAGCACGGCGGGGCTTGAAAACGCGGGAAGAATTGTCATGCGACTGTCATGTAATGCATGAAAGGTTTCTACGCAGCGGTAATCATTTACTTATTTGTTTACATGTACCAAAATATATCGAAATTAAAAGCCTATAAACTAATTGAAAACATTGATGCTTACTTCTCCTGGCTTCCTTTTTCAAAGAAGCCAACTTGTTTTTGATACGTGCATTTTTTTCCGTCTGGTAAACAGATAATACGGTGACAATGGCGGATTCAAGTTTGAAAGCTGGAAAGCGGGGAAGTTTTTAAAAGCAATGTGTAAAGTGACAAATAATGCAATCGGTTATGTCGAGCAATATATTTTATTTTTCTAATTGCTGCAATAACTTCAGAACTTGTGCGATGCAGCTACGTCCACATTTTGCTATCTCGTGTGAAAAAAAATGTGTGTCGACCAAGCAGCTTACCTTTACCATATGAATACGGCTTTTTTCGTCCTTCCAGCTTATTTCTTTAAGCGTATTTATTTTACATCAACTGTCAAACAAGGTCTTAAAACTTAATCATTTTCGATGTTTGCTTCCTGGAGACCTTAACCACTTCTTGCGCCGTGATGCAAGTAGTTCCAAAGGTTCCATCACAAGATTTCAACCCTGGAACCTTTGATATGAATGGGCAGTGTTCTAGACCTTCACTGCTGTCGCCCTTCAAAAAATATATTAACTCTTTACCATACGAGTAAAATGGAAACTTGTCAAAACTGAAGGCATTTCCAAACAACAATTTAAATCTGACTCAAAAGAGGAATTTTGTCTTTGATGGGGAAGAGAACATTGTGGGAAAATGAGAAAATGCTGCTTACCGTCATTTTTTTTTTTCCCATAATGTTTTTAGAAGGATTCTTCTTCAGGGTCGTAAAAAGTCGGCACTGCATGGCAGAAGACTGAATAAAAGTGTCACTTGTCACGGTATGCCTAACATAGACTGTTTGGTAATGAATTAACCCTGTACAGTAATTATATTTCCGAGTTTGAGCCATTCCTAAGCGACTTTCAGATTCTTCAGCACTGAAAGGATCTACGGACGACAAATTCGAATGTGGTACAAATGATCTAAAGGTTTCGGTAAAACAGAAAACATTTTGGGAAAGGAGAAACACGCTAGTTACCAGCATTCTCTTCTTTTCCCGAAATGTTTTTGAAAGGCCTCCACCGCAGGGACGTAATACACGAAATGTTTTCGTAACTAATTAACAGCAGCTGGTGGGGATTTGTGTATCCGGTGCAAAATTATCGACATAGACCGCATTAATCTTGTTAAGAAATTGTGCATAAGTACATACTACAGTAGAAATTAATTTCTGGTCGACCGCACATAAACTGATCTGCCCATAATCTTTAATTTGCCTCTGTGCAACAAGGCTGAAAAAAGCTGCTGAAATTTGATTAATAATAGAATATACGATAAAATCGCGATAATCCGAGGTCCCAAGGAGAATAACCAAAATCTTCTGATTATCGCAATGCTCGGACTTTCAAACATGTTCATGAAAACAAAATTACATTCCGTTTAAGATCTGTGATTTATACAGATTTTCCCGAGATATAGATTCAGTTTCTTTTCCTTTATTACGATTGCGACAGAGAAATGGCGTCCTCGTTGAACAATGTTCTTGTTTTTGAGCGATCCGTTTCATTCAAACGTCACTTTTTATGCACATATTCTTCGAAAGCATATGTGTTCACTCGCATTCTGTTGTGTTCTGTAATCAAATTCGAGAAAATCGGCTTGAACTTTTTATATATTAGATTGTTGCGATATCCTAAGATCTACCATTGAAAAGTATTTCGACTCCATTTGCGATGTTCAACATATTGACATGTAGAGTGAATGTTGTTGACAAGGATCGTAAGATAGTAAGCGTCCGTCCGTCCGTCCGCCCGTCCGTCCGTCCGTCCGTCTGTCTGTCTGCACTTGCGATCTTTACAGATTATTCACTCATGCGTCCGTGAAAAGTAAAGCCATCTTGAGAGTATTTCGTTACTTCTTACATAGTTCCTTGTAACTGCTTGTTTCATCCATCTGTAATGGTCAAGAAAAGAATGACAACAATATACAGGTACATGAAACTGGTATGCGAAAACGATATTGAAAATTTTGTGGTATGAACAAAAATTTACTAATAAGCAGACCCTTTCATTGCAGCAGATTTTTTTCCGGTTTATTTGCCAGAGCAAGTCTCTATGAAGGAGAGGTCTAGGTATAAAAAGACGGTACCATCTGTCGACCGTTCAATTCGCTATTACCACGCAGCAAAATGCAGGCTACGTTTGCATTCTTCCTGGTTACAGCCTTAGCGAGCTTTTGGACGGCAGATGGCGCTGTATCGTTTGCCGAAATTAAAAAAGATTACCGTAAGTATGCTGCATTCTTCTTAAGTCATGACTCTTTAAGGGGTTTTTTCCCCTCTAACTCCTAACCAGTGGACAACATTTTAGACAGTTCCAACTGAAAGCAATGGTAGGCGTTAAAATTGAATGTTGTTCAAAGAAAAGGTAGAAATCATGGTGAAAAGAGAAGAAAATGCTGGTAATAACCAACATTTTTTTTTTTTTTCCCGCAACGTTTTCAAATGACTTCTTTCGCAGGGTCGTTAAGGCTTTGAATTGTTTGCTTAAGAGTTAAAACACAGCAATAAATTCCAGGCATTATTATCATCATTATCATCATTCAGATCGTCTTAGTTGGTAGTTGGTTTTTTCGGTGTTTAAAGTCGCCGTTTTCAACATTATTTCAGTATTATCGCGACGACCTGTGCACATATCCATGCTTTTGGTGTTTATTTTTTACCAGTGCTTCGCACAATATTTTATCGTAGCCAATGGGTGCCTTCCCGCATAAACATCGTCGGAATAATGTTCAGCAGCGAGAAAGGAATTATTCCTTTAGAAATAACTCCCATCCATTCTTCAAAAAGAATTTGGCTAGGGAGGGAATCGAACCAGCAACTTTGGCTTTCAAACCCTGTATGTCACCATCTCAGCTATTGGGCTTGGCTTTATGTGGTAGATTGAAATATTGGCCAAATCAACTCTTTATCAAATGACGAAGTTTTATACTCGATCAAATTAAAGCATTTGCAGAAGACAAATTGAATGCTTCTTATAACATAGCTTTTCAAAGGGTAAAAAACATTATGGGTAAAGGAGGGAGAAAATGCTGGTAACTAGCATTTTCTCTTTTCCCACGATGTTTTCAAAAGCTTTCTCTGTCAGGGCCGTTTTAACTTGGGATTATGTGATAAAGGGGTTAAATCCCATCTTTCATTATTATTTAAATATAACTCCCCGGTTTCAAGAATACTGACGGAAATAAAAATACTGGACGATAATCTTAATGTTTCAGTCGAGGAATACGACAAAGAGGTTTTGTACTGCGAATACAAAGGTTTGAGGCTCCTTCCGTGGTCACGTGTGCAGGATTATGATACGTGCATGCGCTGTATATGTCGTAAGAGTGGTCTTTCTTGTGAATCGTAAGTAGTCTAATTTTGTATCTACCTCATTGCTGCAAACAGGTTTTCCACATAAACACATGCCGACAACTCGATATTAATCTCTCTCATTTCCGACAAGAAATCAAAAGTTGCTCAATTAACTCTTTACCAAACGACAAATGTTGGAAGTTGTGTGTGATAGTGTAGAAAAAATTGTGAGCAGAAAATGCTGGTTACCAGCATTTTCTTTTTTTACCACAAGGTTTTCAAATGGCCTTTTTCTCAGGGTTGTGAGCTCTATCTTGTTTTTCCCGCATGTTTATCTATCTAATCTTTAGTTTTAAGCCATCTTTCCCAGCAAATGAAAAAAAAAAGTACTTTGTCAAGATGATCTATAAAAAAGATGCGAAACGAAATCTGCCTTAATATCCCTTTAAAGAGCATTAATCAAAACTTATGTTGCTTGGTGTAGACAACGTAGGCCAAGATCAGGCTGCCTTATGTGCATGGTGCATTATTATTATTATTATTATTGTAACTATTATCTTAAGTGTCATTTTTATTACCATTTGAAGAATTGGAATCACATTCACCGTCCCAGACGATTCAAAATGCGTACCAGTGAACATTGGATGTCGAACAAGATGGAGGTTCAGGAACAACCTGAAAAGATGGTGTCCTAAATCTTTACGTCCAACAAATATTTCTGCTGTTGGGAAAAAATAGTCAGCCACCTGCTACACATTGTCCATGAAATGTTCAAACATTACAAATAACAATAAAAGTTGTAGATTGATAATTAGATTTTTTTTTTTTCTTATTTTTCGTGGGATGTACGCGTATATTATGAGTTTTGTCAAATTATAACCTAGAGGTCCTGCGTGGCTAGGTGGTAAAGTCTAGGACTCGTAACCAGTAGGCCCTAGGTTTGAGCCTCACTGGAGGCACTGTGTTTTTCGTAAGAGTTGCCATGCTTGAACAAGACACTTTGGAGCCCTAGCATAGTACTGGTGAAACCCAAGACATACATAAATATGTAAGCTATCGCCGTGGTATGACTGAAATACTGTTGAAACCTCACTGAATTGATCAACCCTGCGTCTGAAAAAAGTATCCACCAAGGTCATCCTGCGCAGTCTGTACAGGCTGATATGGGTCGAAACTTTTTGTTTTTAGTCAATTTTCTGCATGTCAAGGGACCAGTTTACCTCATGATTCGGTGGGATGTTATACACAATGGATTTAACCCTTTACCAAACAATCCGGGGTTTTAACGACCCTGAGAAAGAAGCCTTTTGAAAACATTGTGGGAAAAGGAGAAAATGCTGGTAACCAGCATTTTCTCCTTTTCCCACAATGTTTTCTACATTTCCCAAAAGAAATTTCGTTTTTTGAGCTACGTTTATTTTGTCGTCTGCAAATGCTTTCAATTTGGACTGGTCTAGAACAGTGTCGTGAGGTAAAGAGTTAATGGAGACATACCTGTGTGATGACTTGCTTGGTATAATGCATCACAGAGATGCATTAAACCTCTTTTTGCAGAGTACCCCCTATATTCAATTTCTTTTAATTACCTACTCATAGTTTACAGGTATTTATCAGTTACGCTAAAGCAAGGGTTATGCTACTTACACAGTTTAAAAAATAATGTTGATTAAACTGGTGAAAAGAAAAAAAGCAATCATGTTTTTGCATATTTTCAACCATTTTTTTTTTTTTTCAAATTAATTTTAGCTAGACTTTTCTTCTTTTATTAAAGAGGAGTAATTACCTACTACAATTGTAACGAAAATAGAGGGGAGGGTTGTCTTATTAACGATAAACGGTGATTAAAAGAAAGCCAAACTAAGAAATGTGGATTGGGTACGTTTATGTATTTCTTTAAATCTTAACTATCAAATTCTTCAGAATGCCCATTTTGGCAGAAACAGCCGTTCCCCATTACCTATGATTTGAATTAATAGATAATACCTAATGACGCAACAGTGGTGATCCGACTTTTCTAAAGAAAACGGCTTTTGAAAACATTGTGGGAAAGGAAGAAGATGCTGGGAACCAGCATTTTCTTCTTTTCCCACAACGTTTTCTATCCCATCAACGATAGAAATCGTCATTTAAGCATTTGATATGTCGTCTGGAAACGCTTTCAATTTGATCGAGTCCACATTTTGTCGTTTGGTAAAGATTTATCAATGAAGTTATTACTTTGCCGGAACAACCTTTTTTGCATAAATTGAACCTTTGCAAAACAATCCAGTGTTTTAAAGACATGTTACCAGCATTTTCTCCTTTTCCCACAATCTTTTTCAAACCCCCCTTTCCCCTGGGTCGTTACAAAAAACACGGGATTGCTTGGTACACGATCTGCTGCCTTCTTACTATTAACTTCCCCAGCGACCTATTTTTTTTCTTACTAATAATTCTGTAAATCGGATTTTATCTGTTGAATAATTAATGATCTATATAATTTATGCCAATCCAGCCTTGTAACATCTTTAAAAGGATTTAACAGGTTACCTATCAAGGATGACCAGCCCGCATAGCTCAAGTGTTAGAGCGTAGGACTTGTAAACATTAAGTCTTAAACCACTTGAGGGTGTGGGTTCGAGCCCTACGGCTGGCCATCTAAAACTACAAATAGCCGTTCGTATGAGACGTTATAAAGAGGTCCCGTGTGACGGCGCTATACACCGAGCACGTTCGAAAAACCAAGCGTAAATTAGGATGTTTTTGTCCTGTATCCTGCACTAACCCCTTTAACAAAACGAACAGCGTTCAGGGGCGTCGCCCATATAGGCAACCGGTAGCGACGATAAATAAACGCAAAAATCAATCAACCTTTTAAAAAATACGCATTTTCAATGTCGTCCAAAATGTATACATGTATATATTACGCTTTTACCGAACGGTCACGCGTTTGAACGATCCCGAGGCAGAAGTCTCGTCAAGATATTGTTTGAAAAGGGAAAAAAAAACTCTGGTAACCAGCACTGTCTCCTTTCCCAACAATGCTTTCTACTCTTTCAAAGACAGATACTATTGTTTGTCGGGTGTATCAAACACAATGAGCTAGGGTTTATAATGTTAACAAAATGGAAGATCGCTATGGAGTATAATTGAGTCATGCTCTGTGAAAAAAGGGCTTAATGCATTTGCAATCGGTATCGACCCAGGTCAGCCTGCGCACTCTGCGCAGGCTGACCTGACCCGAAACTTTTTTGTTATTAGTCAATTTTCTGCAAGTCCAAGGACCAGTTTACCTCATGATTCAGTCATGTGTTAGACAAAAGGGATTTTATTCAGTCATGTGTTAGACATTGTGTATTTTACGGATCCATGATCATGTGATGACTTGCTTGGTATCATGCATCAAGGATATGTATTAGACCCCCTTTTGCCGGAGCGTGGCTCAATTATTTTCTTGTGTACCAGGGATGGCTATTTCGTAGACGTTTATGTACCGAGGATAGTAATACAACAAGGAAAGCGAAGGTCTCAAGAGGTTTTTAGCCTTTACTCTTCAAAGTATGCAACTTTTATAGGTCTCTAACAGTGGTTGATGTATTCAAGCCGTGCTCTATGAATGAAAAGGGGGCTTTTTGCATTTGCGAAAAGTATCGACCGAGATCAGCCTGCACAATCCAGCGGATTGAAGCTATTTTCTCTGGGTTAATTTTCTGCATGTCAATTCATTCGGTTGTTGGAAAAACTTGATTTTTATGGATCTATCATACTGTGATGACTCGCTTGGTATCTTGCATCACAAATATGCATTAAGCCCCTTTTTGCAAGAGCATGGCTCATTTATATATGACACATCGCAAGCCATGAAATTAATGTTCTGTGCACATACATGTTTTTCGGCATTAGAAATAATAAGGAAAAGGGCATGTCAATCTGAATATTACTTACTGACAGAAAATGCCGCTGTTCCAATATCACAAAAATTTAATAAATTCAATAGTGCAATAGTGTATGACGATTAAACAAAATTAACCCTTTACCACATAATCCCGACTTTTAACGACCCTGAAATAGAAGCCTTTTGAAAACTTTGTGGGAAAAGGAGAAAATGCTGGTAACCAGTATTTCTCCTTTTCCCAAAATGTTTTCTAATCTATCACAGGCAGAAATCATCATTCTAGCATCATTCATTTTGTAGTCTGCCAATGCTTTCAATTTGGTCAATTAAAAAATTTTGTCGTTTGGTAACGAGTTAATTGGTTCATTCATCTGTTTACTGATTTTACTAATTAGTTATAATAAACATTAGAAATAGAGATTGGTCATGCTCTGGCAAAAGGGGGCTTAAGGCATCTGATTCACTGTACAAAGCAAGTCATTACATAACTATGGATCTATAAAATCCATTTTGTCTCACAAGAAATGTTCACTGGACATTGAAAAATTTACGAGAAGTTTCGACATGCGCGTGGACTGCGCAGGCTGACTTGGGTTGATGCTTTTTGCAAAATGCAGTAAACCCCTTTTCACAGAGCAAGGCTCTGATAAAAAAGACTAATTGTTTCCTTCCCCTCAATGTTTCAAAGAAACTCTCCTTTGAAGGGACATAAAAAATGGTTTGATTATCTATAAACATCAAATTATAATGACCTAAAATTGTACTTGCCTATGGTTAAGAAAGCGATGGATAAGAGCATATAGCTGTTTCCATTTAAACACTCAGAGTGTCTCTCACAACTTAAATTGCCATTGCAGTCGGTGTAGATCAAGATTAGACTGCACAAGTTGCGCAGTCTGATCTTTGCTCTACTCTATCCGCTCTGCAGAGGCGCCTTACACAAGAGTAAACTTGAAATTTCGTTCATTCGGGTACCATTTTTAGACTTGAAACGTCTGTTGGGTTTATTCGGCGTTCTAAGGGTTAGCTCTTTACTAGACGACACAAGTTTTAACCCTTATCCTGGTAAGAAAAAAGTTAAATGAAATTATGAAGCCGATTGTAAAAACCCGACTAATGTTATTTCAAACTTATTTCTTTAGAGAAAAATATCTCCTTATCGGACAGTGTAGATCCAAGATCAGACTTCACGTTCTGCACAGTCTGATCTTGATCTACACTGTCCGCAAGAGGTCAGTGAGTCGCGCTTAGCAGCTTAAGGGTTAAAACTCTTTTCATTTTGAGCGGATTTGGAGACAACAAATTCAACTTATCACAAATCATAAAATGTGTCTTCGAAAAAGGCAAACAAAAAGACATACCTGTAAATAGAAAAGAGCCATGCTCTGTGAAAAGGGGGCTTAATGCATCTGCCAAAAAAAAAAAAAAATGTATCAACCCATGCGCAGTCCGCACACTCTGACCTGAGTCGAAAATGTTTGCCATTGGTCAATTTTCTACATGGCAAAGGATCAGTCTACCTCATGATTCAGTCGGTTGTTAGAAAAAAAAAAAAGGAATTTCATGGATCTGAAATTATGTGATATGATATATCACGGAGATGCATTAAACCCCCTTTTACTAGAGCATGGCTCAAATGAAGAAAAAGGCTGATTTTCCACGATGTTTTCAAAAAGCCTTATCTTTCACTGTCGTTAAATTCTGGATTTTTTGGTGACGGGGTAATCAGTGCATTACAGGGCAAGGCTGACATTTGTTTCTCTATGATTTGTTTTCTTTGATCCCCGATGATAAATCAGCACTTTCCTCAAATGATACTCTAATAACAACTTTCCAGCGAAATCATTATCTAAAATTGTCTGAGACACAAGAAATATTATATCCGATCAATTTAATCCTTTACCACACAATCCCGACTTTTAACGACCCTGAGGAAGAAGCCTTTTGAAAACATTGTGGGAAAAGGAGAAAATGCTGGTAACCAGCATTTTCTCCTTTTCCCACAATGTTTTCTACCCTTCCCAAAACAAATTTTAACTTTTGAGTCATGTTTATTTTGTCGTCTGCAAAAGCTTTCAATTTTGACCAGTCTAAAATTTTGTTGTTTGGTAAAGAGTTAAGTCTTTACCACACACTCCCGACTTTTAACGACCCTGAGGAAGATGGCTTTTGAAAACATTGTGAGAAAATGAGAAAATGCTGGTGACCAGCATTTTCTCCTTTTCCCACAACGTTTTCTACCCTATCAGTGACCAATATTGTCATTTGAGCCACCTTTTAATTTGTCGTCTGCAAAAGCTTTCAATTTTGGCCAGTCTAAAATTTTCTTGGTTGGTAAAGAGTTAATACCGCGCTTCAAAACCCTTAGGAAGTAGACTTAATCCTTATCCTGCTAAATAAGTTGAATAAAACTTTCAAGCCGATAGTCAAAACCAGAAAAATGTTATTTCAAACTTATTTGTTTTGGGGGAAAATATCTCCTTATCGGACAGTGTAGATCCAAGATCAGACTGCACGTTCTGTGAAGTCTGATCTTGGACTACACTGTCCGCAAAAGGTCAGTGAGTCGCCTAAGGGTTAAGAAATCATCGTCAGAAAAGGGAAAAAGCCTTGGTAAAGAAACATTTTATTAATTTTCCTCCAATGAGCTCGTATCCTTTTAAGGACAACAACCCATCAAATGAGCCACATTTAATTCTTCGTCGGCAAATGTTTTTTAACTCTTATGCTGCTAAGGGCGACTCACTAACCTTTTGCAGACAGTGTAGATCTAAGATCAGACTGCACAGAACATGAAGTCTGATCTTGGAGCTACACTGTTCGATAAGGAAATAACTTTATTCGGTTTCTTACTATCGGCTTGGAAGTTTTATTTAAGTTATTTACCAGGAAAAAGGTTAATGTAGACAAGGCTAAGATTCTGTCATAGATTTTGTCGTCTAGTAATGAGTTAAGCTTGATTTTAACGTTTGACGACGAAGACGATATTAATTAGTCTGGCCTCAAATTCACCAACCATTCTTTGTATTGTTCCGGTTCTAAATTCCAAGACTAGCAATCTGATTGACAAAAACTGAAACTGTCTGCAAATTAAAATATGACTGCTGTTTCAACTTTGGATCAGGGCTTGTATTCAATAATCATTCTTAATTGTATCTTTAGTCCGAATATAAATTTAGAAATTAATAGTTTCCGACTGAACATGACTCAAATATATTTGATTTAATTGATGAACAGAAACAGAACAATTATATTCTTCCTAATTTTAACCCTTAGGCTGCTTATCGCGACCCACTGACTTTTTGCGGACAGCGTAGATCAAAATCAGACTGCACAGAACGTGCAGTCTGATCTTTGACCTACACTCTCCGATGAGGAAATATCTTTCCTCCAACAGTACCTTTGAAGCAAGAAAGTTTTGGGCTTATACTATCGGTTTGAAAGTTTCATTTCTCTTACTCAGCAGGATAAGGGTTAAACCGTTTGAATTCTTAAAAATACGTTGTAACCAATTATTCCGATGTGTTTTTGTAAATCTACCGGTATGTCTAATTCTTTCCTGATTTTGTAAGGAAAATAGAGTGATTATTTCATCAGAAATGATAATTTAAGGACATCCAAACTCAAAAGTCTGGCTCGGTGAAATCTAATTATTCGTTTCAAATTTTAATAATGTTAAATTCACGTACAATTTACCAAACGACAAAATTTTGGACCTGTCCGACTTGTCTAATTTCATTCCATTCGCAGAAAACAATTTTAATGTGGCTAAAATTATGGAGTATTTCTTTGAAAGGGTAGAAAACATTGTGGGACATAGAGAAAATCCTTGTTACCAGTATTTTCTTCTTTTCCTACTAGGTTTTCAAAACCCTTCTTCCTCAAGGTCGTTACTACTTGGGATTGTGTTGTAAACGATTAAACCAAATACACTGTACCCTTTGAAAAAGCGGGAAAAGTCTCCATAAATACTTTACATAAATGATAATGACCATATTTTGTTTTTTTTTTTTTTTTAGCAATTACCGAAAATACCTCAGAAAGACTTCTTTGAATAATTCGAGATAAAAGAAAAATTGAGGTAGGCAGGAGAAATCACTGAATTATAGATAATACCTCCCTTCCGTCTGTGCGTCTTCCCCTAGGATAAAAAATGTAGTTGTAGCCTATATTTATATGAACACATAAATTTGAGCCATGCTCTATGCAAAAAGGGGTTTAATGCATCTGCAAAAAGTATCGAAATTATTCGAAAATATACATATTTCAAGACGTACTGAGGTCAATAGGAGAAATCGCACTTCTCTAAAGAAAATGTATAAATTTCGACAATACCTTGAAATGCTGCTACAATTTTCAGGTTCAAGAGATAAATATGTGACAAAGAAACTGCTCATTTTGACACCCCTCTCTCTCTCTCTCTCTCTCTCTCTCTCAACACCTCCTTTAAGGGTAGGGTTTTAATTTATGTGTGAGCCATGCTCTGGCAAAGGGAGGCTTAATGCATCTCCGTGATGCATGTATCAAGCAGGTCGTCAGATGATCAGGGATCTATAAATTCCATTTTGTCAAACAACTGACTGAATCATCAGGTAGACTGGTCCTTTGACAGACAGAAAATTGACCAATAGCGAAAAGTTTCGGCCCAGGTCAGCCTGCGCGGACTGCGCAGGCTGACTCGGGTCGATACTTTTAGCAGATGCATTAAGCCCCCTTTTCACAGAGCATGGCTCATATATTTGTGCAGGCGTCGAAATTTTAAAATATTTCAATATCCTCCAGTATTTAAAGATATCACTTGTCATGACTAATTTCTTTGTTTATAACTCCATACATCTATACTACGGATACTAAAATTAGAGACTACTTTGAAATACTTATACAATATCGAGCTTTCTGAGGAATTCGCCTTATCTCAACATCTCTTTTGAGTGTTAAACATGATCATCATTATTGTTTAGTAAGTTAAACAAAATAACGAGACTCTACAAAATACGATGTTTTAAGGATATTGAGATAAGAAGAAATAACTTGCTTTGAGCACCCTGTCCTTCACATTGCGGCAGCTCCGTTCAGTGTAAAAGTTTGCAATGTGTACATGCAGATCTATATACAAATTTCAAAGTTAGGCAATACTTTGAAACACTAACAAAATTTACACCTATTAAAAACATTGGGTCTACAAGAAGAAAACACACACAATAAGCAATTTTCCCTCTCATCTAAATAGCCCTTTTAATATTCGTTTAAGTCTTAGGCTGCTAAGCGCGACTCGCACACCTTTTGCAGACAGAGTAGATCAAGATCAGGCTGCATAGCACGTGCACTCTTGATCTTGGATCTACACTGTCCGATAAGGAGATGTTTACCTAAACCCCGTAATTTTGAAATATCAACATGTTGGTTTTCACCGTCGGCTTGAAAGTTTCATTTAAGTTATTTAGCAGGATAAGGGTTAATGATGCAAAACTACCCATATCTTCTTACGAAGCATTCAAATGCTTAAACAATTTCACGCGTTTAAAGATAATGATATAAAAAAGGAGAAATTACGCACTGGTCAGTTTCTTACGTCTTATTTCCACATCCCTTATATGCTTCATCCAGACAGCACTTTGCTACTGCATCCATTTTTTTTTTTTTTTTATTATGAGTTGAGAAGAAACTGCTCGTGCTGAAACAATTTCTCCTATTCATCTCCACACCTATTTTAACGGCAGAAAATATAATTGTAATGTGATTTAGACAACACTTTTAAGTACTGCCACAATTCAAACCTTTCAAAATATCATTAAGATGAGCTGGTGAAATTGCTCGTTAGAAGCAATTTCTCCCTCTCACCTCTTAATCTCTTTTAAAGGTAGAAAATATCTTAATATATTTATAATAATATGTTTACTTGAAAAAGGAAGGGTGAATCTGTGTTTATAATGTTACTTGCTGTGATACTGTTTCGTGGTGATTTTTTGAAGCCTGCAAAGAAATTCTGTCCTAAACAGCTATGAAACTGCAACAAATGAGACTTTTCTAAGGCCTGAAAATATCCATTTTTCGCTTTACGGGTACCTTCCGTCAATTTCCGCAGGACTGCCACAGTACATTTATTCAAATAATTTGACGTTTATTCTGTACGAATTCCATTATGAACATAAACGTCAACATTGACCGTTCACGCATTCTTTGTTCCAGATATAAAATAAAAAGTATTTAACTGTTTTACGGAAATATGTTCGTATAGTGTTAATTGCGATTGTAATCGCATGATGAAGAAGTATGCAGATTAACCATTGTAAGGCTTTGGACAACTGGTGTCTTAACGTACACTGAAAATCAAGGTTAGACGATTCAGAACGTGCAGCCTGGGTCCGTATTCACCAACCATTCTTAAGAACATTCTTGGTCTTGTTCTTCAAAATTTTCCAAATTTGAAAGTAACACACCTTCTGATTGGCTAAACCGTACGGTTTAGCCAATCAGAAGGTGTGTTACTTTAAAAATTGGAAAATCTTGAAGAATAAGTCTAAGAACGTTCTTAAGAATGGTTGGTGAATACGGACCCTGGTATTCAAACGATTTACATTACCTGATATCTTGTAAGATGGTTTGTCCTTAACAATGATAACATTGCAACAATTGCAAGTGTTATTTTTGCTGTCGTCGTCGTCCTTGATTCTGTCAATTTTGGTTATACCTTCAGGCGATCCATAGCTACTGGACACCTTTTCTGTACTAATCTTATAGCCTTTTCAGATCCTAA
This sequence comes from Tridacna gigas, assembly GCA_945859785.2. NCBI lineage: Eukaryota > Metazoa > Mollusca > Bivalvia > Cardiida > Cardiidae > Tridacna > Tridacna gigas. Next base: position 51,567,139 of record OX244030.2, read on the forward strand.
TTGTAGACATCTCATTGGAAATGCCAACACAAGCATTCATTCTAATGACATTAAGGCCATGGTTGTATAGGTCAGCAGGAGTAATTGAGAACAAATATTGACAACTTGAGTATGTATCAAAGAATCCGTAATAAACATGTAAAGTATTGTACATGCTATGAAGCCCATAACAAATGTAAGCAGTCCCGTTGCGAGGTACTTCGAGGCGAACGGCATATGTTTCGTGATCTGAAGCAGGTAAATCAACACGATAGAGACTGGAATATCTATGGGGTGACGTAAGCATACATTCGGCTTCGTACTGCTTCCTGTCCTAAGTTCCGGTTTCGAGATGAAACATTGTTTTGTAATTATTCGGTAAGTGAACCAGTTTTTTTCTGTTGTAAATAAATTACAATTGAGTCTTTGTGATAATGTATATGTCTATAAAGACTGAGCTATTTAACTGTTCAAATTTTTGAAACGATCATTTCATCCACAGGGGTACAGGTAACCAATCGCTTACGTAATAGTTAGACGCTGTGAAGAAAAAAATGAACGATTTAAACAGCCAAAAGGAGGGAGCGTAGCGACCGACTGTGGCTGTTTAAATCGTTTATTTTTTTCTTCACTGCGTCTAACTGACTTAGTCGTTGTCCACCCTAATTACATTATCGCTAAAACATTGATGCCATATATGGAGTTTCCCGCTTCATCATACGCAAAGGCACGCCTTAATTGCATCATCGCTAAAACGATGCTAAATCTAACATTACATGGACTTTGCCACTTCATTCAATCACAAATTATTGTGAAGGACGGAAAAAATGCTATAGACATATAGAATATGAGCCATGCCCTGGCAAAGGGGGCTTGATGCACTTCCGTGATGCTTGGTACCAAGCACGACATTACGTAACTATGGATCCATAGAATCCATTTTCTCTGAAAACTGACCAAATAAGCTGGTAAAATGGTCCTTTGAAATGCAGAAAATATGCCGAAAGCAAAAAGTTGGGGCCATTTAAGCTTGCGCGCGGTCCGCGCAGGCTCACCTGGCTTGATACTCTGTTGCAGATGCATTAAGCCCCCTTTTCAAAGAGCATGGCTCAGATATTTCATGTTAAATGCCTGTATCGATATGACACCGCAATAAACTAATTTACTACAATATGTATTTTTTGCATATTACAAAATATAGATTGACTGACTTGTGTTTAACTCTTTCGCGGCCAACTAAACGGAGCTGACTTTTCACATGGTCTTTAAGTATCCTTCTCGTTTGAATTAAATGTGTTTTTGGCTGAAGACTAACACAAGATAGCGGACGGTGTAGATGAGAGATCAGACTGCACGTTTTGTGCATTCTGATCTTGATCTACGCTGTCCGCAAAGTCTTTCCAATTCGACATTGGCAGTGACAGAATGTAAAAAACATTCTTGTGTTTTCCCATTTTCTTCTTACCACAGCGTTTGTCGAGTTAACGGTACTTGTATGTGTAGATTTAAATGGCAGATGAATATTAATGTGGGAGGCGGGTCTTATGCACGCAGCGCGGGAAACCCAGATAAACGCGACGTTTAACTGATTAAATGGTCAAAATAAACTCTGCTTGAGGCAGTTTAAAGGAAATAGACAGTCAAAATTTTTCAAATATACGCCTTCTGGTTGGACGAAAAAGTAGACAAAGAATAAATTTGTCGCACAACTGTTGTACCAAGTAATGCGCACGTAGTGCTGCTAGAAATTAACGAGTAAAATCAAGCAGACATTTAAGGAGCTAAGCGGTATCTCCGATAAATCTCAGACCAAACTGGCAAATTTTATCTTGTTTTGTCCGGGGGGGGGGGGGGGGGGCGGCGGGGTTCAATAGAATGTTAAAACGATGTGAGAAATATTATTAAGCGCAAGCACTTTGTGGACAAATAAACCCGGGCTTGTTCGCCCGAGCTTGTTCGTCTGGGCTCGTTCGTCCCTGCGTGTTCGTCCTTTTAAATGATCTCACTTCTTTTAAAATCAAATTTGGAGCACTAAGAAGGCATATTAGTATAAAGGACTCTTCACGAAGGAAATAGTTAGTAGTACTCGGATAGTTTACTGTGCGGCGCGAAATCATAAACAGACAAAACATGTTTCGCTGTTAAGGACATTTTGCGAGGAAATCGAAGTTAGACCGTATTTGAAGGGTTCAGTCTGCAATTCCAATAAATGATTCTACAAGAAATGCCGACTGTATGCAACTAGCGAGGCAGAAGAAACAAAGGACGCTGTCAGTTCCCCCACCCACTTCTTCTAATGCAAAGTGTATAGAAAGGTATTCTCGTGATGAGATATCATAATCGTCAACGAGCCATGGAAAAGTGATCGTTGAATTAGTAGCCTACGTCGAATTATTAGCCTATAGACATGACTAAACAAGCGGGTGGTATAGATCCAAAATCCTACTGCACATTCATACTGCACAGTCTGATCTTAATCTGTGCCATCCGCTAAAGCCCATGTTTTCGCCTATGGTGCAGAAAGGGTAAAGTAGAGATTTTTATCCAGGGTTATACTCGTACTAACCTGATGTTAAGTAATTCATATTATAACCAGCTTATATACTTCAAAAATTTAGCAGCCCAATTCAAAATAAATTTGAAACCAGTCTTCATTTCTGTGTGGTCTATGATAATAGGTGATCTCTCAGGTAAATTTGACATATCAAATGTTTTATTGTTTTTACTAATACATACATGACTATGCTAGTATGTTTTTAAAATGCTTAGTTTTTAGTAAAACTGGGAATTTTTTTAATAGAACTGTTTCATGATTGCCATGGCAACTGTAATGTTGTGAAAATCTGAACTCGCCAACTTATTATTTTATTTCTTTTTTAATTTTTTTTTTTTTTTTTTTTTTTGTTAAATTCAAAAAGAATATACTTCAAGGACTCTCTCGATTGAGAAAAAAAAAATGTACAAAATCAATGATAGGGTATTTTTGATAACCCAGTCTTACCTGCAGAACTCTTGATATTCTCGGCATTTTTGTGTATACAAAATTGCTAAAAAAAATGACACTTTCTGATAAAAATATGAATGGAATTCAATTTTTCTGAATGCTAGATGAGAGTATTCAAATATTTAGCTCTGATTTTATATAAATTATAAAATTAAACTTGTCTGACAATGTTATAATCATTTTCAAGCAAAAGTCACAATTTTCTAGAATTTGGGGGTATACTGTTGCCATGGAAACAGGTATTTAACAAGAAAACGAATCCTACAACATATCATTTTCTTTTTACTTTTGTATTCAGCATAAAAATTTACATAATATAAGTGAAAAAAAAGTCTATGGAAGAATTAAAACTCTAGAAAACGTCCAAAGAGTCTTCAATCTTTAATCTATTTAAACATACATCACTGTTGACGCAGTTTCACTGATATTTATGCAAAATGTATGAGGATTTTTGCATATACTATAAATCGAGACCCTGGGTCCGTATTCACCAATTATTCTCAAAAACATTCCTAGTGTACATGTAATTCTCAAGAATTTTCTAAATTTCAAAGTAACGCAATCAGAAATTTCTTTACTTTCTAAACCTAGAATAAGCCTAAGAGTGAAATTTAGGGTGGTTTCTGAATAGGGGACCTGACTGAAAAAAAAAAAAATTGTCGTCCAGTATTGGATCTTTCGCAAGATATCCTATCCAGCACAGCATTGGCATTGCAAAATGTTACTCCTGACCTTTCAGAGTGAAAACTTCGCAGTTGCTCCCCCTTTTTCCCTATTTTTGATGGTTCCCCACGAGTGCTGCGCAAGTATGCGCCGGTGTAATGCAGAGAAATGACCCTCCCCTACAAAATGACCCATGGGTCATTTCACTACGTAGAGGAATAACCCGGGTCATTGTTCTACGTAGAGAAATGACCCCAGACCGCCGTCTGGGGTCATTTCTCTACGTAGAATAATGACCCGGGTTATTCCTCTACGTAGTGAAATGACCCATGGGTCATTTTGTAGGGGAGGGTCATTTCTCTGCATTACACCTGCCATAAAAAATGGGAACCAGCTATCTGGATAAAAAAGTGTAGGCCATAAAGGAAACCAGCCATCCGTTTGATACAAACTGACCTCGGTTCGAAATATCCTGGTACGAATTGAGATGCAGTTGGACTTACACTTGTTTCAGAGTTTGTTTTCTCATGCAAAAAGCCAGTTGGAATTACCCTCTTTTCAACTGTTTTTGCTCTCTCGGCAAAAATGTAGTTGGACTTTGTCTTTTTTCCCTGTCTTTTTTATGTTTTCTCGCGCAAAATGCAGCTGACTTAGACTCTTCCCCGTCCCCCCCCCCCTTTTTTTCCCTCGGGCAAAATTACAGCTGGACTTAGACTTTTTTCACTCTTTATATTTTCTAGGGCCAAATTGCAGTTGAACTTAGACTTTTTTCACTGTCTTTTTTCGTTTTCTCGGGTAAAAAATGCAGCTGAACTTGGACTTTTTTTTTTAAAACAATTCAAGGTTTGAAGGAAGATTGGCCTTTCATGGTAGTTGGTTAGCCCTGAAAAGGGTTGTTTTGTTTTGCAGAATGCTTTCTCGGCTGACTATTCGAAGTTTACTTTTGGCATTTTTCTTTGGGTTTTTCGGTATCTTGATCCTCGAGTCATCAATGTTTTCTTCCATGTTAGCATTGACGTATTAATGACGGCTTTGTTGTCATTTAGTTTTTTTTTTTTTTTTTTAAGTTGACTGCTGCAAGTCTCTGATTTTCGCTTTGATGCTTTCGCCTCGTCTCCCTGCTCTAAAACAGGTACAATGCTATCCACTAGTTTATGAAGACTGATTTTGTCGAAGTCAAATTCAACTAGAATTTTCACAGGGCTTGTGAAAGCGAAGTACGATGTCCAGGGGATTTTCTGCCTTTTCTGCCGTGCCGAATTTCGGCCCCATTCCTAATCGAAAAAAGTATGGCTTTTCAAAATTCCACGACTTTTTTTCCCAAATAGACTCTAAGAAGAAAACGCCTCAGACATCTGATGTAAGCTTATCAGTCCGTGCTTTCATAAAACGGGTGTGACGTAATTTACGTCCTGAAATATCCAAAAACCGTCTGAAGAAATCAGACTGGATGTTTTGCGTACGCCCAGAATTTTACAAAGATGTCCACAAATTTATACTCAGACGTAGAAAGTCATAAGTTATGAGTCAAAAAAAAAAAAAATATTTAAACATCCGGTATCAATATGGCCATAAAACTATCTACACCCATACCCGACAGTTTGAGGTAAACCCCTCGTCACCTTACGTTATCAGGTATTGTAAATCCGATCTCCTTCTCCTTGACAACCAATTAAAATGACAGGAAAGGGGTAAAAAATCATTATGCTAAATACTTAAGTTTGTACTAATATGAAAAACAATAACAAACGTTTTGTTAGAGCTTACGCCAATTATTTTCAAACTTGTATGACGTAAAAATCTAGAGCTAAGTTTCCTTCCGAAAATTACTTCTGTAACTTTTTTTCAATACCGTATTAGTTCTAGCACAGAATATGATGATTTTCCTATCTTTCTGCATATGCCAAAAAACACAAAAGAACTTGTTCAGAGATTAATCGTCAAGGGGAAAACAGGAAAATCCATGACAAAACAAATGTCATATTGCCCACATCCGATCAAAGGCCCCTCAGACTGTCTTATTAAGCTTTGACGATGACCTATAAGAGTTGACTTGCAAACACATCACATAGAAAATAATGCAGGAACTAAAACCGCTATTCATTCACAAAAAAGATAGATGATCTCTATGCGGAAAAAAAAAAGATATCTACCAACTACATAACTCAGAAAGGGGTGGGGGTTAGGAAACAAAATGAGTAGGCCATTCATACAAAGAAATAAAACTGAAAATAATTACATTCATTCAGTACAAGAAATGTCCTATTTTTTAGTTTATTATAAGGTTAAATGTGTTCCTAACTTAATATGTTTTGTTAATCTTTTTTTCCCCCCACTTTCGTCATTTTGTCGATGATTTTTTTCCCAATTTGGCGGGGAGGGACCTATTCCAAAAAGTCCTGATGTCTCTGATCACATAATGACTCGATGTTTCCGCTCATTTTTTTCGGTGCTTGCGTTCAAAGGTTTTATCTCCTTCAAATTTTTGTTGAAAGTCTGTAGTTCTTCCAAAATGCTAGTCATGACAGAATCTTGTCTCGAATTTAAACGTCTCACCTCTTTGTTCTGCAACACTGGTTGTGGGTGGACGTGTGCTGACGGCACAGTATTCTTTTAAAGCTGAGGATCTATAGTTGATTGTATGGCTTTCGATAGCAAATCTCCACCACTGTCTTGCAAAAAGAAATCTTCAAAGTTGAAATCCATTTTTCCGTTATGGTAAGACTTGTCTGAACTGCTTGAAAGCGACGAATGATTTCTCCAACGTCGCTGTTAGCTTTGCGGGCGGGTTGGTGCCCAACGTTGCCTAATCAAAATGAACGTAGCAGAAAATATAAGTGCAGATTGGCTGGAAGTACTTATGAATTCTGGAATCATTTTTGTCTACATTTTCCTTCGCTAATGCCCATGTGTTCCTGGCAATCAATATTTATTAACTTTACGTGTGGACAAAGAAACCTAACTGTAGCCCGTACAAAGAATTTAATGACTGGTATCCGTTAAACTATCAAATGACTTGATTTTTTTCTACGATGTACATGAACTTGGAATGATTTCTGCTTTGAAAAGAAAGGAATGGGCTTTTTTGAGTATGAGCATAAAGGTTGGGTATAAAATAGATTCACTTCCAATTAAGGACTCATGGTACATACTGAATGCAATCAACTTTTAGTCCATTACAACATAGTCTGCTTTTATCTAATCCGATCGATCATCCAGGAACAAGACGTATCTAAAGTATCCGAAATGTTCGTATCCGAAATAGTGCAAGAAGGCAACTCCGTAGCTTTCTCTCTTTCTGCTGAAGTAGAACGACGTTTATTAACAGATTCCATGTACCCCAGGCTCCATTTTTCCCACATGTAGTGAACTTCCCTTTAGAATCCAACATATTTAATTATTTTCTTGCAAAGATCAATGAAAGCATGGCGCCACTAATCTGTTGTCCTAGATACGGTGTAAGGATATACAATAGCGATGTCATAGTACATGTAAAAACATACCGATTAAAAATATGAGCAGAAATGTGCGCATAAAAACCTACCGCGAACGCCTCTAAATGGCTACTTTTCCCCTACGGATTTTCCCCCGCATTTTTTCCAAAATCAATGAGTTTCAAGCAATTGATGACATAAAGAAAGTATGCAAGTTTCAAAATCCGACCGCATTTGCGGACTTTATCGTGTAAACAAGAATTAAAGTTTTCAACTTTAAAAATATACTTTTTCCTTTCTAATCGTCGGATTTTTTTTTTTTTTTTTTTTTAAGAATCAATAGGATTCAAGGTATTGATAATATAAAGAACCTGTGCAAATTTTACGAAAAAGACAAACAGACGGACAGACACACGGACGACGGAAACCACGCCATGACATAAGCTCTGATTGCCTTCTTCCAGTATAGGAAATATACTATAGTAACAACATACAAGTAGATCATATGCAAAACAAAAAGAGAACATTGCCGCACGAATGAACTTTCACAAACCACACCCTAATATTTCTTATTTACAGTATTTTTGCACCTGATTCCGAGGCTATTATAATGCTCTTCCAGACGATATTTTTAAGAGAAAAAAAAAACTTCTTTACGAAACGTCGAAATTTTGGACTTGTCCAAATCCCAACGACAGCTCAAATGTGGCTGAACTGATGGATATTGTCATTGAAAGGGAAGAAAACTTTGTGAGAAAAGGAGAAAATGCTGGTTATCAGTATTTTTTGCTGTTTTCCCACAATGATTTCAAAAGTCTTCTTCCTAAAGATCGTTAAAACTCGGGGTCGTTTCGTAAAGGGTTAAAATTTTCTAAGAATATCTGCAGATGAAAGGAAAGAATTTATAAAAATGTTAACGGATAGGATATCTTATTGTTCCTATACTGAAATTGTACATTTACATGGGATTATTACTATCGTCATTATTATTAACTAACTTATGTATTATACCATATCAACAAATAAGTGAAGATCGCAGCACTAATGAATCTTCACAAATCACACATTATTATTTACTATTTACCGCCTTGCTAGCACGTAATTGCGACATCTGGGTAACGCTCTCCAATGCGAAAGTTTTGAAAGCATTGTTAAAAAAAAGTCTATAGATTTGATGGTTGGCATAGTAACGGCAAGTCTAAGAAACGGATTTTTTCTCGGCAATCACTTTTAATCTCTCCACATAGTCTTTTCCGTTCTAACCTTTTCTGCAACCATTAGTCTTGAAGATAAGCATCGCACAAATACAGGCCTAGAGTAAGCACTGAATGCGAGCAATAGATTAGGGAATTCTGACAGTTTTTTTCTGTTTGTTTGTCTGTTTCAACATTATTTGTTACATCGCTTATATGTTGTTTTTTTTTTTTCAGTTTCTTTCACCCGTACTTCGCTCAATGTTCTTTTCCAGCCCAAGGCTTTTAAGCTGTGATAAGCACTGTTATACTTAATGACACGTTCACACTGTAAGGGGGTAAACATTTTTGCTTAACTGAACATTTTTGTAGTTTACAAATTCATCTCTAAGAACTGAAAGTCTGATTCGCTTGCCTCATAATGAAATCATGATGATCATGCTGATAATTGAATTGCTACACCCTTTACAAGACAAAAGAATTATAGGCTTGTCCAAACTGACAGCATTTACAGATGAAAAATTATAGATGGGTTCAAACGATAAAAAAGCATTTTGGAAAGGTTAGAAAACATTGTGGAAAAATGAGAAAATGTTAGTTATTTGCAGTTTCTCCTTTTCAAACCATGTTTTCAAAACCGCTCTCCTACAGGGTCGTTAAAACACAGGACTGATTAGGTAACGGTCTTTTCATTGAAATTAAAAGTATTTGCAGACGAAAAAGATTAAATGGTTGAAATTGTCTTTGAAATGGTAGAAAATATTGTTGGGAAAAAAAAAGAAAATGCTGCTAACAGGCATTTTCTCCTTTTCCCCCACAATATTTTCAGAAGCCTTCGTCCTCAAGCTCGTTAAAACTCGGGGTGGTACGGTCCAGGGTTAAATCGATTAAATCTGGATACCAAAGAGAAAAGTTTATCATTTGAATGGCTTGCTGAATTGCGTTAACCCTTCGTTACTTTTAAACCCAATTATCTTACATCACTTTGAGACACTTTCTTAGAGCTTGATAATAATCACCGTAGATGATTGCTTCCTGGGAACCTGACCGATACTCGCCCCATGATGTAGCTAGTTCTACAAGTTGACCGTGCCCGTCACAGAATTCCAACCCAGAACCTCGGAGATAAGAGGTTGACTCTCTGCCACGGCACTAAGTATCTCACACAAGGACTACCAGAACTATAGGCCTACTAGTTGTGTGAATAAGGTAAAATCAAAGCGCTGAAAGCACTGATGGGCTAGGGGCAAATGTACAGTATGTGCATAGCGATCTGCTGGAAATCATGGATTTCATGTATAGTGCTGTTGGACCCATTTTTTTTTTTTTTTTTTTTTCAAATTCTGTACTGTTTTTCATATCATGACTGACACTGGATGTATGAATGTGTTTTCCATACTTCCAAACAGGTCCATTAGCTCAGTCGGTAACATACCAAACTTGAAACTATGGGGTCGCAGGTTTGAATTCCTAGCTCTGCCAATTTCTTTGAGATGACTGATGACAGTCATTGCAGCAAGATAAATTCCTCTCTCACCACAGATCATTATTTCCACAATGGTTATGTTGGAGAACAACTAGTGGCTTTGGAAGAGTATCATACAAAGTAATGCTTAAAAGATCTAAAGGGAAGCATATATAGGTGAAATGGATGCCCTAATTTAACTAGCATTAAACACCATCAAACTAACATCCAAATTGGTTGATTGATTGGATGGTGCTTTGTGCCGCTTTTAAAATCATTTGAATCTTATCATAGCAACAGCTCACATAATCATGTATTTCCTGGGTTCCGCAAATACTAGAAGTGTCTTGCCCAAGGGCACTCCCACCAAAAATCCAGGGGATCCAGTGAGGCCCAAACCCGGGGCCTCCAAGTCAAGAATCCTACACTTTACCACTGAGCCACGCAGGACCCCTTACTAACAACCAGCACCAAACAAGATCTACACACATTATTCTTTCCATTTGCAAAGTACATTCTCACACAGTCCAGCAAAAATGGATAAAGAAATGGCATTCTCGAAAACTTCAGCATGAGAAAGCAGTACTAAATTTTGCAACAAGAGAGAAAAAAGGAAACGCATTTTGAGAAAATACAACTTTAATTAAAGTTTTGAACATAAAATGATAATTTTCATGTACTGTAGTGTCTTTTTTCTTTATTCTTTTAAATGCTGAGAATGAAAACGTGACGTTTGCAGACAAGATGAAGAAGTCAAGTGAAAAAACTGGCTCAGACTGATATGTTTCTTTTTGAAACAGTCCAGTTGAAATAGTCTTAAGATACAAAGTTGATACTGGAGCACTTCATCTGTAACCTTTGCCACCATGTATCTGTAATGGAAAATTAAGTAGTCCGTCAGAAAAAGTACACGTTTTCAAACTTCTTTACCAACAATTCTGTGTTTTCACCACCCACAGCCAGGAAGAAGTCTTTTGAAAACATGAGAAAAGGAGAAAATGGAAAACACTGATGACCACAGTTTTTCTTTTTCTTGTGAAGTTTTCCACATTTCAAAGAAAACTCCCAAGCTTTTCACAAAATATATTTTGTTGTCTGCAAATGGTTTCAATATGGACAAGTGTAACATTTTGTAGTCTAGTACACAGATAACGGAAGAAATTTATATTTGATAACAACTTCAAAAAATGTGAAGTCCTTCAAGTGCCTATTCAAGATGTGCTAACTCAACATTCTCTTTAATGTTTAATTAAAATCAACAGGATTAAAAATATTTTGTTGACAGCCCAAACTAAGAGTATGTGAGAATGCAGTCAATGGCTTAGACACAAAAATATTTGTTGTAGATCTACTGATCTTAATAAAAGGAACAAATATAGATATTTTGCAGTGATATAACAATAACTACAGCAGGAAATCTGTAAATATGCAATCGGTCAAGTAAATTACGTGATTGATTGTATGATGTTTAACGCCGCTTTCAACATTATTTCAGTTATATCGCGGCGGCCAGTGCTAGTAACCATGCTTTCCTTAAGTTTCTTTTACCAGTACTAGGCACAATATTCTTTCCAAGTCACCGGCTGCTTTCCCACATAGCCATCATCGAAGCAATGTTCCGCGGTGAGAGACAAATGAATCCTGTCGCAATGACTATCATCAATCCTTGGAAAGAAATTGGCCGAGCCGGGGGTCAAACAAGCAACCTCCTGTTCTCAAGTCCTGTACGCTACCGACTGAGCTACCGGGACTCGTCCATTCAAATAAAAACTAGACTAATAGATTAAATAGTGTTTTACATTTTAAGCATTATTTAAGTCAACATGGAGCAACTGCCCAATAATGAAAATGTTTGCCAGGTTTATCAGTATGATGATTGGGCTTTGAAACACGTAGCTCATGGACAATCCAAAGTTTTCCCTGGACTTTGGCATGGTGGGGTCATTTGACCCCCTAGAAATGAATTCATGAAAGCAAACATCTTAATTTTTAGAGACATTCAGAGATTTTAGGGGTCCAAAATTTAAAAGAAAAAAACGGGGTGAGGGAAAACCCTGGACAATCCCATGTTAAGCCTACAACACAGATAAGAATAACACCGAAGAACTTTGGATCTCTACTCAAATATGTTCACTTCTGAGTCATGGCATTTTGGCACCGACCTTTAAGCTGACAGCACCTTTACTGCACATGGTCTATGCATATCTGTTATTAGTTCGCTTTTTTTTTTTAAATCCCATGTAATTATGCACATCAAAGTTATGGGCCAGAAATGAACACAACACTGAAGACCTACAGATATACAACACTACATGCTATATATCTGTTTATTGTATTATGGCTGGGACATAAAAAGAGTGAGGGGATACAATGGTTTATGTTCAACCCTTAGGCTGCTAGGCGCAGCTCAAGGACCTTTTGTGGACAGTTGTAGATCAAGATCAGACTGCACAGAACAATCAACACTATCCGATAGGGACATGTTTTCCCTGAAAAATACCTTTGAAATAGCAATTTGGGTTTTTACTATCGCCTTGAAGTTTCATTCCACTTATTTACCAGGTTAGGGGTTAACACAGAGTCAGTTAAGTATTTGTACTACCGGTACTACCAATCAAGTCCTCCAGGCTGAGCTGTCAAATGATTGATTAATGGTCATAACAATGCCGATATGAACCAAGTTTCAAGGTCCTAAGTCAAACAGCTACTGAGTTAGAGCACGGATATGATTTTCAAACAAAGTTCACCTGTGACTTTGAACTTTGATCCATGTGACCCAAAAACAGTAGGGCACCTCCTTGGGTTATGAGCAACACTTGTATAAAGTTTCAGAGTCCCAGGTGAAACAATTTCTGAGTTAGAGCACTGAAACAATTTTCAAAATTCACCTGTGACCTTGACTTGTGACCCATGTGACTCCAAAACAATATGGCACCTCTATTGGTCTTTAGCTGGGTCCTTGGTCAAACAACTTTTGAGTTAGAGCATGGAAACGAAAATATGGACCAAAAGACAGGGTGAAACCAGTATACCCCCCTCTACTTTGTAGATGGGGGTTTACCTCTGCCTATTTCAATTCCAGTTACAATCATTTTATCATTAAGTAGAAAACATTCTGGAGAAATGTTTGATTGTATCATAGATTAAAAATGCAATGTATTCAAAAAATACTAAATAATTGTCTGAGAACATAGTAAGTATAAAACATGTGAGGAAAGCCTCACTTTATTTTTTTTTTTTTTTTTTTTGTTGCTTTTGTACATTATTCTTCCCAGGCTACTAGCTGTTCCCACATTTTCGGAGTTTATTTTTACCAGTACTTCTCACAACATTCTTCCCAAGCCACTAGCTGCTTTCCCACATAACCATCGTTGAAACAATAATCAGCAGTGAGAGAGGAATGTATCCTGTCATAATGACTACCAACAATCCTGTGAAAGATAGTGGCCAAACTGGGGATTCAAACAGCAACTTACTGGTCTCAAATCCTGCACACCAGCATCTGTGTTGCCTGAGCTTGGCTGTTTGCCAGGGAATTTACATAAGATGAAGCGAAAATACAATACATGTATATAGGTATTTATCTCACCTTATATGATACATTTTCAGTTCTGTTCATGTGAAACTCTGGGATGAAAAGTATCACTCTTTCATCACTGCATACTTTTCCAGAAGTGTGGCAGATGTCAACATCTTGCTGTTCACTGCTGTAACTTCAGTCCCACATCCACTCACCACATCACCATTTTTGTTCCTACAAGTAGAAGTTCACATGACTAGGAAGTACACATTTGAAAATTATATAGACAACCTTTACACAAGCAGACTCGGTGTTTAAGCAGCAGCCAGATTAGAAAAATAACATAGTGCGAATGGGCATATTTTCTTGTACATATTGAGCAAGTGCATGCTTTCCACAACATTTTGCAAGCTATTTCTTTCAAATTGAGGCTTTCATTTAATTCTAATACATATTCACTTTTGAATCAAATAAATGCATCATTCTTTGTTTGAGGAAGTTTACTCTTTACCAAACAACATTTTAGACTCAACAAAATTGAAAGCCTTTGCACACGAAAAATAAAAATTTTACTCAAAAGATTATTTCTGTCTTTGAAACTGTAGAAAACACTGTGGAAAAGGGAGATAATGCTGGTTACAAGCCTTGTTTTGAAAAAACCTTAAACAGGGAATATTATTCGGTAAAGTGTTAAAATTCATTGAGTTGGTCACTTCTATACGAAGGACCACTGAGATTTTTTGTTTTGACATTAAGTAACGTTGACTAGACTGCTTTTGCAAATTGGACTGACAATATAATTGCATGACCACTGATAATCCTTGTCATATGTACAACAATTGTAACAATCAAACTGCCACACCCATGACTAATACAGCCTGTTCCAAAGACACAAATAATTTTTGTAAACAATGTTCTGTGCACTGTCTGATAAGGCTCCTCATTGTGCTTGACCAGCCGGTCAACTTATTGCTACTATTTCATGCATCAAAATTAGCCACTTTGTACCAATGTCATTTCAATATCAACTTTGCAAATTATATTTATGGTATTATTTGAACTTTTAACACTTTACCATACAATGACTGACTTTAAACGACCCTGAGAAAAGAAGCTTTTGAAAGTATTATGGGAAAAGGAGAAAATACTAGTTACCGGAATTTTCTCCTTTTCAAACAATGTTTTCTACTCTTTCAAGCACAAATTCTACCAGTTCAAACTGACCTAGTGATTGTAACAATCACTAGCGCAACAAGTGCACCACATGCGGGTGCTAACGCTTGGCTGCATTTGCTTTTAGTGAAAATTCTAAGAAAAAGGGCGGAACTGTGAAAAATATTTTGATGGTTACTGCCCCTCTTGTATGGGTTCTCCTTTTGATCACAGGGATTTTTAGCGTTTTTTGTGTTTTACATATATATATAATACAAGGGATGCAACTGACATTATCGGCAAAGTCTACTTGTCATCACAAAAACACAAGTTACTTCGTCAATTTTACAGATAATCACATAAGGTCTACTTTATCTAGCTCATTACACATTTTTCTAGCGAAAAATAACGTGGTTTCATGACTAAACGTTCAATGATTTGTGCTACAGAAGCCGGTTTCTCGACAAATAGGTCGGAATTGTTTGGTCCGACACAGGTCCGTTCAGTGCGCTTGTCAGAGTAAATCTACTATTCTGTACAAGATCATGGCCAAAATACTTACCGGTTTGATAAAACAAGTAAATATCGTTAACCAACCTTCGTTGTTTAATAATAACACGAAGAATACAGCTCCAAATCGTCCGATGTTTGATCGATTCACTCAAATTTCAAGGAAGCAGCCATAATTGTTGTCACGTGATCAAAATGTATCGAGGCATTTCATTGGTCGGAACAAAAAATCCGACCAATGAAATGCCTCGATACATTTTGATCACGTGACAACAATAACGGCTGCTTCCTTGAAATTTGAGTGAATCGATCAAACATCGGACGATTTGGAGCTGTATTCTTTGTGTTATTATTAAACAACGAAGGTTGGTTAAAGATATTTACTTGTTTTATCAAACCGATAAGTATTTTGGCCATTATCTTGTAAAATTGCACATCTATTCATAGCTCTGCTTTTTTTCGAAGAAAACATTGAGGTACAGCACTGTCATAGCCCTTGCATCATCTGTGTCATCCGACTCATCGGTATCTGTGTCGACATCGTCGTGCAAAAACTTTGGCATCTTATGATTTCTCTGTTATTACTGAAGATAATTGTTTACTGAAAACTCTGACTAGTTGTTACCCACAAAAGCACAGGGATTTTTAGCGTTTTTTTTTTTTTTTATGTTTTACATGTATATATAATACAAGGGATGCAACTGACATTATCGGCAGTATCGTGTAAATCATATCAAAGTTGTATTCAGACAACAAGTTAGTTAACATCCGTTTACAGATGCCCACTGGAATAGTAGTAATTGCAAGCACTCTTAAAGCATTTAAAATAGCTGATATGGACATAAGCCAAAAACTAGATATAATTCTCTTGTTTTACAATTGTTCCGAGTCAGAAAAACCTAAGCTCAAAGGCATAAAGTTTTGGCCACAGCATTTTGTTTTTGAAGTTGTTTGTAGATAAGCACAATGGAAATGTATCACCCTACAAAGTTACCATGGCATGAGATTATGTCTTATGATGACAATGGTCATTTGTTTTTTCCCAAATGTAGATTTTCAAGTTAGAATTTATTAGATCTTCATTCAAATCATTTTTTAACATCAGAACAATATTATGTAAACAGGCGAACACATATCATATTAAACTGGGGCGAGATTTGACCCAAGACGGAGTTTTCTTTGGGTCGAATCTCCTCCGGAAAATTTATATTCTTTCCTTAGGGTCGAACCTTCTTGGGGTCGAAGTCATAGCTCTTAACGGACTGTATGCGTTGCAAAAATAAATTATGACATGCTGCCACATTTATCTATGTAAATTACGTTTTCAGCTATTATAATTTAATCTATTATGTTGTCTATTAATGCAAAAATTTACACGGGCGTGATTTACGATTGGATACATGTACTTCATGTGTGCGATTGGTTATAAATACGTTCGATGGCGAGTCAACGTTACAAAAGAGCACTACCGTGAATATTTTTTTTTTTTTAATCCTTCTTACCTTAGGTATTGATGCAAAGTAACATGATTTTGCTTTCTTGTGCGGCAGCAACTTCTCGTCTCCAAGCTGCACCGTTGGCGTATTTAAACAGGAAAAAAGGGAGGGTAAATTCACCGGATCAGACAGGTTCGGATATGTAAAGTGTAATCTTATTTACATCTCTTTTTCAGAAATATTGTAATGTAACAGGAAACATTTCGCATGCGGTTTCAATGTGATGCCTATTCCCAGTTATTTCGAGATCCTTGCAATCCCTAATTTTGAATATCATACGTAAAATCCAACGAAACCTTTAAAACGAAGGACTTCCAATGGCCACCAATATGCTCGGAACTACCGTACGGTACCGCCAGCAGCAAGTACATTAGCTTCAATAGTTTTTGTTTATTAGTCATGATAATTGTCTTACTTTCTTATGCTTACCATAGATATCTGAAAAAAAAAATTTACCGTAAACGAGTGAAAAATGTGAAAGCAGAAGAATAGACTGAAATCATGTCGGTTCCGGTCCAGTCCGGTGATTTTTTACATCCCTCCCCGGTAAAACGTTGAAAATGGTACTTAATCTTTAAAATGCACAACAACAACATAATGGCAAACGGTGTTCTCAATGACCAGATTGTACTCTGAAATGCAATTTCTGTTATTTCAAGTCTGTGCATGTACACAAACTGTTCGAAAGTCTTGTAACAAATCGGTATATAGGCAAACTTTCACTGTGGATGAATGATTCGTACTGAGGTTCGATCCAGCCAATCAAATCGATGGTTGCATTTTAAGCCAATCAGAATCCATAGTTGCATGTATTCATACATGATGTTAAAAGTGGTTGTGCGAAAAAAAGCTTTTGTGCAAAAATTCTGAAAAGCCGTATTACAAAGGGCTAGGCCCCTGATGGGCCCCTAGCCCAAAAATGAGATTACAAAAAATATACGCGACAATACCCTATATTTTTCTAGCAAAAAGGTCCCGATACTGCAATATTTCGGTTGTATTCACATAATCAAGACATCGAGTACATTCATTTATTCATGAAACAGTTTCTCGTAGTTAGCACTGTAACGACTTTTTTATCTTCATCTCTGGTAAAACTATTGTAAAAAGTACATACATTCATTGTAATTCTCTTCAGGTCCGTTTATTTATCTCTTCAGTTCTGATCAAGCACCGTCGGCATCTACCTATAATGGTCCGCTATCCGAGGAATCTAGAAGATTCCATCCATAGTCGTAGCTGTAGATGGCATGTCTCATAGAATCAACAGACTGAAAGCTTTACCACACAAGAGCAGTGTTTCTTGGTCCTCGACATTGTCATGTGATCCATACACAGATAAACATTGATAATTGTGGAACAATTGTTCATCTTGAGAGTGGTCTTTTAGGGCATATAAATGATGCTCAACAACTTACTTTTATGACGAGAATTGGGCCTAGTCTAGAACTTCCATTTCCAGAAAATTTGCATTTACTTGCAGTTAAAATATATTCAAAGAGATTTCCCCTTCTCACGGAATATAAAAGTATTCAATTTTAGAGAATGAAAGGACCGAGGCGTCGGAAATGTCGCAGGTTCAATGCATACCTGGATTGCTGTAGAGTTTCTATTGAGCACAGTATAGCCAGGCTTAAATCGTACAGGGCTGTAAATCACTTTCGAAGACATCCTAAATTTACAAAACCGTACTGTGAATATATGTGCGTTTGGTCCGTCAAAAGAAGTATATTGGCTGAAATACTGTACTAAAATGAATCAAATAGAAGTGACACACATTTTACTGGCAAGAATTTGTGGAATAATTGAAGTTTTCTGAATATGGATCCCGGTATCCTATGTTCTGAGGCGTTTATGTGGAAATTTTGGAAGGAAAACAAAGATGTCATTATATTTCAACTACGATAGATGTTTCAAGTTCCAAATTGCGTCATACAGTGTAGAGTCAAATAAACATTCCCTAGTTGTGCAACCTAAAAATTTTATCTAAGGTCAATGTGAAATGTTCGTGTAAACAAACAGCGGGGTGGGGGGATGGGGGTGTAGCACATTTTAATGGTTTAGATGCATGTACTAAAAAGAAAAACAAAAAAAGGGCGACCGCCCACTAGACTTACGAAGATCGATAACAGGCTGGCAGTTTACTGCAACTGAGAGTGTGTGGCTTCCTGCATAAATTTCGAGAAACAGTAAAAGGAAAAAACCCACACAGAGTAGAGTAGGGTTACATTTAATCTTTTTCAAAACAAAGATTTGTGATGATGATTAGCGAAAATCTGTGTATCTTATTGCTTATATTAATAAGACGAAAATCAGTTTACACACACACACACATACAGAGGGCAAAAAACTGATGTCGTCACTGTCAAAGTGAGATCATAACAAGTGATGATATAAACTGTAGCAACTTGTAAAATTAGTTGATAAATCCCTAAAAATCATGGATAGGTTTATAAAAATTGATAAAACTGATAAACGGTACTTCATATGCGGCAATATTTTTGAGGAGCGTCATTTGCGATGGTCACTGGATAATGAAGACGTGTGACGACAAGTTATCATAATAAATTTGCCACTTGTTGCACTACAGATCAAGCCTGGTATTCACTGAATCTGGATTATTCAATATTTTGTAAGATGTCCTTTACAGCATTGGCACTGCAACAATTGACATCTTGTTGTTATTGAGGTTGTTGCTGCTGATGCTGCTGCTATTGTTGTTGATGTTGATGATAGCTTCTGTTAACTATAGCTATACCGTCAGGCAACCTACATGTCCTTGACACATTCCCTATACCAATTCCATTCTGACACATAAACTTTGACATGAGTTGTTTACATTTTTCACGACATTCTTTGTTCCAAAAGACATACAAAAATGGATCTAGAAAACAATTTAAGACGGTGATTGTGTCAATAACTATTATGCCAATGTCTGCTTTTAATATCGAATTTCTAATTAAAAGTGAAATAACACCATATCCAACTGACGTCCAGGTCATGACTATGATATATTTCATCACCATAAAAGTAGATTTGTACATACGTAGCAGTTTCTTCAGAGAAGTCATGGACAGGTTCATATTGTCTCTTAATGTCTGCTTTTTAACAATTCTGAAAACGACGGAATAACAGACTAAGCTTATTGTCTGAACTACAGCAATAAGCGATACATAATAGTTCATCTTAAACTGTCGACAAATTTCCGGTTTATAAAATACATCCATGTCTCGATAAATTATCCAACATCCCATGTAACCAACTAAACTAAACAGAACAACAACAGTCAGCCAGACAATGTTGATGATAAATCTTATACGCTTTTCAGATCCTAATTGTAGATATCTCATTGGAAATGCCAACACAAGCATTCGTTCTAACGACATTAAAGCCATAGTTGTATAGGTCAATTGGACCAAAGCAGAACATAAGTTAATCACCTGAGTATACATCACAAGTTCGGTTGTAAACTTTAGCAATGTTGCACATGCTACGTAGCCCATATCAAATGCAATCAGCCCCGTTGCGAGGTAATTTGAGGCAAACGGCATTTTCTTTGTTTTCCGTAGTAAGTAGATCAACAAGATAGACACTGGAACGTGTACCGTGACGATGACGACAAAAAAGACTCTATCAACCGCACGAAACTCCATACTGTTATTTATTGAAGAGTTTCTGTTGCAGCAGTCGACCTTCTCTCCATACAATTATTTTTACCTGAAATAAATACCGAAAAAATGACCGCTTGAAATCAGTCATGATAAGAAATCAAAGATCACGAAAATTAAGCACTTAAAATCATAGGAAGCTCTCAATTTTTTTTAGTAAAATCAGACCTTGAAATCACCATAAACGTTTGAGAACGGTTAATGTCTGCCCCTGACAGTGATAAGTTTGAAAGAAATTGTTACAATATGGTGGTTATGTGACCGCACAATAATGTATAAAATAGCCAATTGATTTACAGTCATTTGTCTAATCATCGATCTTATTTACATTCCAATCACAAGCAAAATACTTATCTTTTTATACTTTTATTACTGCCTAATAATTGTAACTAGCTTATATCCAATGGTAAAATATACAGAGCAAATCAAATCTAGCATCGATACTAAACTTGAATTAAAACTTATTTACTGATCAAGTCAGCTTGTCATTAAGAGCAGAACTGAAGACCACTTCACTAACGAACCTTCCCAACCTTCTCAGAACGCACTTTATTACATACAGCACGTCATAATGACATTTTGTTTTATGCTGCAGGGGAAAGCTTTTGAAAGCATTGCAAATCAAGTAGCTTTTTTTTTTTAATAGACAGGCGGCCTAAAAGGTGCTGGAACGTGACTAATGAAACTCTTTTCTGGTTCAAAATAAAGAGAAATAGAAAAAAGTAACCGCGCAAGTAACTGACTCTTATCCGCATTATTTTGTTGAAAAGTCAAATTTTCAAATAGATATGAGCAATGCTCTGTGAAAAGGGTACTTAATGCATCTGCGAAAAGTATGAACCAGGTCAGCCTGCGAAGGCTGACCTAGGCCGAAGGTTTTCACTATCAGTCAATTTTCCGTATGTCAAAGGACCTTATGTTTAAATCGGTTGTTAGACAAAATGGATTTTTGGATCCATGATCATGTGATGACTTGCTTGGTATCATACATTAAGGAGATATTTTAAGCCCCTTCTGCGAGAGCATGGCTGATATATTTTTCTGAATTGCATTTTGATCCAACGATAAAGGAGCAGTTGCTTTAAAAAACGATGTGACTTAAAATACATATGAGCCATGCTCTGTGGAAAGGGAGATTAACGCATCTGCGAAAAGTATCGATCCAGGTCTGCCTGCGCAGTCTGCACAGCTCAGATATTTCATGTTAGAAGCCTTATCGATATGAAACCGCGATAAACTAGTTTACTACGATATGGATTTTCTCTATATTTCAAAATATAGATTGACTGACTTATGTTTAACTCTTTCGCTGCCAACTATACGGAGCCGACTTTTAATGTGGTCTAAAAGTATCCTTCTCGTATGAATTGAATCTGTTTTTGGTTGAAGACTAACACAAGATAGCGGATGGTGTAGATCAAAGATCAAACTGCACGTTTTGTGACATTGGCAGTGAAAGAGTTTAAAAAAAAAACTGTTGTGTTTTCCCATTTTCTTCATTCCACCGCGTTTGTCGAGTTACCGGTACTTGTATGTGTAAATTTAAATGGTAGTTGAATAACAAGTTGGCTTCTTTAAAAAAGAAGCCAGGAGAGGTCGGCATCGATGTTTTCAAATAGTTTATTGGCTTTTGATTTCAATATATTTTGGTAGAAGTAAACAAACAAGTTAGGCATTAAATGAATGAGAAAAAACATTTTTTTTTTCCTCAATCTTGCTGGTGTAAAGGCACAAAGCAGTACATGTTCCACATTGTTATAATATTCAAGGAATTGGAGGCCATATGCTATTAACATGCTCAGAAATGCATATTTTTTTTTTTTTTTCAAAATTAAAGGACACAAAACCGAAGATAATTATCCATTTTAGCTCATTTTCAAAAGGAACAACCCTCTAATGAATGTTTGTAATGTGTGCTCAGATAAGCAATTTTCTTTTTTTTGGAAAGGAGAAATCGTTCAATAAAAATTTGATACAATATGCTAATTCCACTGAGGAGGCAAGAATCTTACCTGTTAACAACAAATAAAGGTGGCCTATACATAATACTAGTACCAGACATGTTAAAAATAAATGTAACATTTTTTAATCTTTTAACAAATAACAATATTTTGACTGTCCCAAACAGAAAAAGCATGCAGACGACAATTTAAACTTTGGTAATTAATGTGGAAGATGGTGCTTTGATGTGATGGAAACCATTGTGACAAAAGGAGAAACTGCAGTGACTAACAGCTTCTCCTCTTTCCACAATATTTTGAAAAGTTGTCTGCTGCAGACATGTAAAATGAAGAGGTTGTTTGTCTAAACGTTAAAAATTTAAGAAAGTAGATAAATGAGCCATGCTCTGAGAAAAGGGCCCTTAATGCATCTGCAAAAAGTATCGACCGATGTCAGCCTGCGCAATCCGCCCAAAACCAAAGGACAACGGACTCTTTTGAGGTGTGCGGTACGTAGGGCGAAGAGGCACGACTTTCTTTCGCGCTCATAAGTTGATTTTCGCAGGATTCTCGAAATCCCGCATAATAGAAGCAGCTCTGTGTGTTATTTCATCAAATCTATATCATTATAAATCCATAGAATTTTTGAATAAAACAGAAAAATGCTAGAATCTAGTCAGTTTTGAAAAATAGAACTTGAAAACATACTGATCAACCCATTTCTATCTATTTGTGGGGTACGAGTTTTCCAGAGAACACGTGCTCTCGAGATTAGGGTACGAGTTCTCCAGGGTACGAATTCTCCAGATAGTATCAAGTCACGTGATCTTTTCCCGCGGTGTTCTTTCTCTTTTTTTTTTTTAACGATTTTTTTTTTTCCTCTCTGCTTAGATTTATTTGTTTAATGAAAAATTGCAATTATTGGAGAGATCATTTACTATCAATATAGTATAATAAATCTTTTTGGAAAGCCGTCATATAAAAGAAAACGTTTATTTCCTATTTCAGTTTTTTGATTTCGGTTTGTTTATAAAACCATGACGAAATAGACTGTGTATCAGAACAATTTCGCAAAAACAAATGGATTTAGACAGCGATTTCTGTGGCAATCTGCCTTTTAAACTCACCACTGTTGGAGAGGTCTGACCTCTCCAATGAGAGAGGCGGGTTTTATGTGCGCATGCGCGTCAAACCAAAGTAAAGGCGACGTTTAACATAGCATAATCTTTAACATGGCATTGAATTTATAGAGGATTTTAAATGAGTGTTTATGTATTATCATTTTTATCAAAAGAGTGACTAAAATTATATGAAGCGAGCCTTGGCCCCGATAAAAGTGATAATACATAATCACGAATGTGAGATTCTATTTATCACATAAAACGAATGACAGACAAATAAGTATTCTGCATCATCACCTTCAGCCTGTATACCATTCACAGGTCCATGTTTACCGATGTAGTTTGGCATCAGGCATGGCTCAATTGTTTTGTATTGGTATCATAAATACCACAAAAAGGCGAAGGCTCGCACATGCCCGCATGATAATCTGTCCATATTTTTCACCAACAGCCAACAAAGCCAGCTGACACAGATACATCGAAACAGGGAATAAGTGCTAGTACCAAGCATGTTCTTTTTGGTGTTGTCTTCATCTCCGCCGTCCGCAGACGGACTAATTACAGTTGTAGTGTTGCATGAATCTTAACTAGAAAACCAAATTTTTATTGTCCATATTGAGAAAATTTGCACTTCAGGGTTGCCTTTAAAGAGGGCAAAAAATACTAGTATTTCTATTATGTTACTTATCTGTGCTTTCTCCAATTTCCCCTGTGCTTTCGAAAGCTTTCCTCAAGGTCAAGAAAGCAGAGGAATGCTTGTAAAGAGTAAACATTAGGCGTTAGAGATCCGGGATAAACACTAGACCTCTAGGATAAGCCCATTGAGATCTAGGATTAACTCTTGGGGCTAAAAAACTATAAGCCCTTGGAGCTCTAGGATCCTTAAAGCACTAGTACTAGCCTTTAAAGTGCTAGATTTAGCCCTTTGAGCTCCAGCAATTGCTCTTGGTTCTCTAAAATATGCCCTTGTGGCGATATAATAATTCTTTATAACGCCAGAATGAGGCTTTATAACGCTAGAACTACCCTAAAAAGCTCAACGATAAGTCCTTACGAATCTAGAACTGGTCCTTAGAGTTAAATTATTAGTCCTCAGAGTGCTAGGATTATCATTTGAGGTCCACACTTAGCATCTGAACGTCTAGAATCGGCCCCAAGATCGCTACAATTAGCCCTTAGAGCACTAAGAATAGGCCTTAGAGCGTAAGAGTCCTAGTATTTACTCGGCAAAATTTTGAGTTGTCGAGACGCAAAGCACTTACAGACGACAAATTAAACGTTGCTCATATGGTTGAAATCGTCTATGAATGGGTAGAAACCATTGTGGGAAAAGGAGAGGATGCTGGTTACTAGCATTTTCTCCTTTCAAACTATATTTTATGAGGTCTTTTTTTTCCTGAGGGCCGTTAAAACAAGGTAAAGGGTTAATCACCAGAATTAAGCCTTGGACCTGCTCTTAGAGCCTTAAGCACCGTGAAAAGCTCTGAGAGCGTTAGGATTTAGCTCGGATTTGCGGTTGGGGCTTTAGAATTACCCCTAGAACCGCTAGGATGGACTGCTTGGACGCAGGATTAGTCCCTGAAAGCGCTAAGACTTGCCATTAGAGCCCAAAGATTAACCCCAAGAGCACTAGGATTTGCCCTTAGAGCGCTAGGATAGCCTTTTAAGCATAACAATTACCACTAGAGGATTTGGAATTGGCTACAAAGTCTCTACAAAGAACAATCAAGTAATCATTACATATGTCACAATGTTTTCCGCTTACAGTGTAATTCTATTATAGATTTAAACAGGTACAATTAATACGGTTATGCCTTCTGTCACAGTATTATTAAATAATACAACAACTCCCATTAAAGTCAAATCATCATATTTAATACTTTTGTAGCAATGTTTTCTCCCTAAAAACAATTCAACATGGACTATTTAAAGTGGCATTAACAATACTTTGTAGTATTTTTCCAATAAATATCTTTTTAACAAAAAACAATCTAACACATTTCTTTTCATACTGAAAACATTAAAATCAGTACTTGTATTCATTTTCCACAATGTATTAAACTGGTAATACGACTGCACTTAATTCTTTTTTCACAATGTTTTCAAGTTCGCATACCATCCTTTATGAACCTTCTATGGAACCTTTTTTAAAACCATTTAACTGCCACAGTGTTTTCATATTTCAAAATTTTCCTCTACATATGCCCTTGATAAATATACAATGTTTTCAACATTGACAACATTCCAAGAATAAACATACAATGAATGTTAATCAACATTGACTTCGTCATGATCATTTTTACCTTATTGAAAATCAAGGAAGAGTGATCATTTTTACCTTATTGAAAATCAAGGAAGAGTACATAATTTCAAAACAGATAAAATCCAAACTTATCCAAATACAATAAGATGTCCTTTCCATCAATTTATTCTCTCGTAGCAAAAACCATGTAACGTATGACTTGTGTGTGAAACGGATGCATCTTACACCATGTCAGGCTTATGCAACATAAACCAATGAAATTTCAGTTTATCCCTTTCCCAAACGACAAATTTTGGACTGGTCCAAATTCAAACAGTTTGCAGACGACAACTTCAAATTTGATGGAAATGGCAGAAAGTTGTCAAAATGGGGAGAAAACACTGTGGGAAAAGGAGAAATTGCTCGTTACGAGCAATTTCTCCTTTTCCCACAGTGTTTTAAAAATACTTGTACTGCAGACACGTGAAAACCAGGGCTTGTTTGGGAAAGGGTTAAGTACAATATCAACGAATGAAATTTCAGGTTCAAATCAATTAACAGAGCACAGTGACATGGCAAGCAATTACTTTTGTAGGTTAAAAAAAAACAACATAGGATTAGCGATACAAATAGTACAAAACACGAAGAACAACAAAGATTACAATACAGTGCATTACAATTGTATTGTAACAGTTTACTCGTTGAAATTTAAAGCATTTGCAGACGAAAAATTGAATTTGGTTCAGATGATGATGTGTGTGATGTGCATGTTAGAAAAGTAAGGGAACATTCTGGGAAAAGGAGATCTCGGGTTGGGTGAGGGGGGAGAAACAACGCCACATCTGACTTTGGAAAAAGACGCTCTATGTTGCAATGGTAAAATGATTTTTCAATAGTTTTCTGTGCTGAAGTCGGATTTAAGCAGGCGATAAGTGCGTATCTTATTAAAGGCTTGTCCGGACGGACCTTTCTCTTTTTCAACACTATTTTTCCAATCTGCAAAAAACTATTCAAACAAACAGGTTTCAAACTGAGTTATAAGTTTGAAATATCAATATTTAAAAATTCATGTAAATCATTGGAACACAACATCTTAGAAACACAGAAAAACAAGTTTTTACACGAGGCATTCGAGAAGGAGTAACTCCATTGCACTGTACGTTTATGAACTGAGGGACCCAACCCATTTCACCAATGCTGCATTTGAAGTATATCTACCTACTCCAAGAAAAAAGTGCATAGCCCTATTCTTAGCGGCATTTATACACGAATAGGGTCTATGACCCAAGATCACGGCCGCTTATCTCCTGAATCACAACACTGTGTTGTGAATGAAAAATCATCAGGGAACATCTGGCTGGACTTCAGGGGACAATAAATCGGGTGAACAGGAAGGTGGGTGTTACGGTTGAACTGGGAGGTTTTTTCCTGTTTTTTCAGGGTCAAATATCAAAAATCGGGGAATGTCATGCAGCCCTTTATTCCTATTCCTATCAATATGGGGTTCATTCGAAGCCAGATTCCGAATGAGATAACAAAAATGCATTTTTCCCAGAGAAAGAGTAATCAAAAGTATGCCATTTTGATGGCAGGCGAACGACTTGGATTCACATTCATGGAGTCGCCGGGCGCAAATGGTTCCATCCATCAGCGTATTTTCATTGTCTCTCAGTTTATTGTAACTATAACCCGTTACGATCCTTCTTCAAAGAAAATGAGTGCTTTGGTGGTTAAGGGGATCGGTGGTGATTAAATGAATATGTTGTGATTTAGGAGACAAAGTATTACAGCATCAGTAATCATGAAAGTGTCGTTAACGATCGAAATTTGTTCGTGTCCTTATTATGTATTCGACTTTTAGATCAGATGATTTTTTCGGTGCTATTTAAACAAATCATATACCTATGGATGCCCGGTCTACCTAGTACCTTATTTAGGGTATATTTGGGCTGCTGAAATGGCACGTTGGTAGGATAGAAAATCTTGTAACATCTAATCACAGTGTAGAACCGGAGGTATGCATCGTATGTGACTTGGGATTCTGTAAAATGACGTTCTGTCACTTGGATCTTTAAAACTGTGTTCAAATGGTAAGTCAAGCTGGTGCTTTTTTTATTAATTTTGATTAAAGAAATAATCTTCTTTCTATCGTGGTTTATTGTTCAATGAACCACGCTTGTGAGTTATGAGGTACGATACATAATCCAGAAGGGCGATAGCCTGAGTGGTTTATTCATTGCGCCTCATACCTCACAACGGTGGTTTATTGAACGATAAACCAGGATAGAAAGAATATTATTTCAATTCTAACATGACCTGCTCTTGATAAAAGGAAAGCAAGTTCATACTTAGTTACGTACAAAAGCGGATGCTTAATTCTTACTTTAAATAGAATATAGAATGACGTCGATTTTACCACACTTTCGTTGCACCGTGTTTATAGATCCGAATTCACGTGCCATAGTAATTATACAATATTCATATCCATTTATTTGTTTGTTATGTATAGACTATATAAGGAACAGGAACAGGTATATGCGCTGCGAACCTCCCATATGGCAAATGGGATGCCTTGATCAGTTAACCGTGCTAAAAATACAGATGATTTTGTCCCAAAACAATGCCGTTTTTATTCGATTACTCAACGTTAAAAAACTGTATCTCGACGGAAAATGTATAAACAGTTTCTTTGTTCATATTTTTGTGAAAACATTTCAAAGTTTGAGAACAAATTCTACAACAATCTTCATTATCCTTCGTTGAAAATGGCAAGTTGAGGAATTTTCGGTTGTAGGAATACAGTCGCCTGAGATCTATTAACCGCTTACAAGCGACTGTTCAAATTTCTTTTCTCAACATGCGATTTTTAACGAAGGATAAGGAATATTGCAGTCGACATTGTCTGAAGAGGTTTGAAATACCTTTCACTTCGATTTACGATATATACATTTTAAATCATCTGAAATAAAAAGGATTACTAGTGCTGTATTACTTTGTCTCCTGAATCGCAACCTATCCCGTTAATCACCACCGATCCACTCAATCACAAAGAATGTGAATCCAAATTGTTCGCATGCCGTCAAAATGGCATACTTTCGATCACTCTTACTCCTGGAAAAAATGCATTTCTGCTGTATCATTCGGAATCTGGCTTCGAATGAACCATCAGCCCGATTTACCGTATCGTCCCTGAGGATTTTTCCATAAACAACACGATATTTAGATTGGTTACCTCCCCTAATACAGCAAGTGTATATAGGGATCGGTACAGGCTACTAAAGACGGGCAGAATTCTGCCCGTCTATTTTTTGAACAGCCATGTCGCGAGATAATAGAGACTCAGGGGAGGTCACTCTCCCTTCCTGAGCAGTATTCCGATATCTATGACGTCACGTGTAAATGAATT
Source organism: Tridacna gigas (assembly GCA_945859785.2). Classification (NCBI taxonomy): domain Eukaryota; kingdom Metazoa; phylum Mollusca; class Bivalvia; order Cardiida; family Cardiidae; genus Tridacna; species Tridacna gigas. Next base: position 51,595,932 of record OX244030.2, read on the forward strand.
GTATTTTTGATATTACCTTATAACGTTTATGTCTGCTAATATTCTTTTTAGTTTCGATTACCTATTTCAAATTGTGCAAAAAATCGCAGTGTTACCAATACAGCCAAAATGGAAATGTGTAAGATGCTCTGATTAGCCATTCTGAGATATACATGTAGCCCAATGAAAAGCAACGGCACGATGGCCTGTGCCAGTTGTAATATGTATATCTACGACGGAACAGTTCACACGGTGTTGTAATTCAGGAGATAAGCGGCCATGAACATAAAGACGCGCATAAACATCATATGGTAAGCCACCGACCGATTCACATTTGGCTATAATCAGATCAAGAAGTCAGTTTGCAAATTGTGCGACTGCCTTCTCGGTAACATCATAGTCCAAATCTCGTGTAAAACAAGACCTAGGTAAGTATATCTATCTACTTATTGTATCTGATCGCTTCCTATATAAAACCACGAGTTACTTGAGGCAAGGTATGACGCCGAAAACGAACTATCTGACTTTTATTTTTGTTGACTGACATGAGATTAGAGTCGCACCACCCACTTAAGATATTTAAAAGAAACTCAAATCGTTTTCACTTTCAGCCAACAGTACATATCATCAGCATTCATTAAAATACTGAATTTCTCATCACCGCAACTTACACCAGTGTCAAAGGACTTTAAATCCGAAGCTAGGTCGTTAATGAAAAGATTGAACAACAAGAACACTGCATGCGGTTGCAAAGGCTCGGCTGCGGGTACTTGACTTTCAGTGAAAATTTTAAGTCGAAAAAAGGGGCATAACTGTGTTAAATTGCTTTAATGGTTACCTGCCCTTGTTGTATAGGTTCCCCTTTCGATAATTAAAAACTTGTCCAAGTTTACAGCAAATATCTTCAGTAATAACAGCGATATTATAAATTGCCAAAGTTTTCGCGCGACGACGCAGACGACGGGCTACAGCAGTACTTCGACGTTTTCTTCGAAAACAGCCGAGCTAACAAGAAAGATGTATTCCACTCTCAATATCAAACCAGTGCAAAGGGAGATAACTCTAACACAAGACGATACAGAGGCATACAGGGATTGGATAGTTGGAAGTATCCTTCCTTTTATACCTTAATATCAAAAATCTTTTTCCACAGCACTCTACGGTCGATATTATGAGCTTTTTTAAGATCAATAAAAGCACAGAATGTAAAAAGTCTTGATTTTTTCCTGGTATTAATAGTACTTGTCGGGGTCGATAAATAGTCTAAAGTGCCTTTATGCTTTCGGAAACCATTCCGCCCAAGTACTTAATCATTTATTTAAAATAGAGCAATAGACCCTATACATCGAAGATGCATGTGATATACTTCCATATGACAAAGGATTCCTAGCATCTAGGATAGAAAATTTTCGTATTGGGTTAATGATACATCTGCCCCATAATGACGGAACGATGCCATTTCTAAAACAAACGTTAAAAAGAATATCTATGAATAAAACGTTGGTATCATTTTTCAGAGATTCTGATGGTATTCCGTAGAAACACAAGATTTACCAGAATTCACAGAATGGACTGCACATTAACCTCTGTTATTGGAATGGAATATAAGCGAATCATCATCGGTATTACAAAAATCAAAGGACGCGTTGCTTGTACCTGTAAAGTCATTAAACAAACTTGTGAAGTCTGATTTTCATTTGTCTAGAACGACCTCATTTGGAATTGGGGACTTCTTATCAAATCCAATACCAGCTTTACCAATAGACTTCCAGAACCGGGTCTATTCGGAATTACAGTTTTCAAGTAATTCCTGCTGAAGACTAAAACAATGACATTTAGCTTTTTGTACCTCTCGATCGAATTTTCTCCGACTGACGTAATGACGTTTTAATCGTAACCTTCGGATATATGTTAACAGTACAACCATAACCGCTCAGAATGAGAGAGATCAGAAATCACTTTTGACGTGTTTTCATTCTTCCAACATTTTTCCTGGTCGATGTCTTGTACAGCTTTGCCCTATGGTGAAAGTTTTATAGGAAATGGTATCAGACATAATCTTTTTCGTGATATTACACCATTCGTCATAAATTAGATCTACCTCATTCTGATTTTGGAAACTCTGTTCTAATTTGTTTATTGTTCTATTTACTTCGAAAAGAATTTCCGGGTCAAAAAGGAGTGAATTGTTAAAAGCTTTGTAGAGCTTTCAGGTGACTTCTCCCTATTCCTATAATGTCAAATTTCTTGTTCAGAATACAACTTGCTCTTTTCGTTTTAGTGGTTTCGAGCCACTTCGGAATTATTCTTCGTAAATCTACGTAAACACATGCATCATAACAGTGCTTTATCGATCCTTTACGGCTACTCACGATGGTATCCGAATAACACATCTTACCTCAATCTAAAATGTAGTGAACTGTAAAATAGCTCCGCACTGCCACGTCATTTCTTACAGTCTATACCTTTGTGCAACTCACCAGTGGTTTTCAATACAGTATTGGTAGAAAAGGTTCTAAAATAATTTCTAAGTTTAGTAAATATAGGTAAACTCTCGAGCGACACCAATGAAACTTCTGAAAAAGTCACTTCAAAGTTCCCTATTTGACCAAAAATCCTCCACAAACTAATAACTAATGTTCTTAAACTCCTTTCAAAACCACAAAAAGTACCACAAAAAGTACATCAGAAAAAGTTTATCATTTGATAGACTTCGTTAGTTTAACACCTCATTATCTTACGTAGGTTGTGAGACTCTTCGCTGTTGATGATTGCTTCCTGGGAACCTGACCATTACTCGCGCCATGATGTGGCTAGTTCTGAAAAAAATGATTGCCCTTGTCACAAAATTCCAGCCTTGGAGTTGAGAGGTTGACCCTCTACACCCTGCACTACTGTATCTCGCACTACGATATCAGAGCTAAATAGGTTGTGCGAATAACATAGTGGAAAAAAGGATGCAAAAAATATGCGCGACAGTGTCCGATATTTTTCCATAAAAAAAAGTGCGACACTGCAATATTAGGATTTTTATATGTCTGTGGTAGTTTTGTCATGTAAATTTACTGAACCCAGGTAGTTCGTTGTTTGGAGTTATATACCTATCTATTTTTGAAAGCACGATTCATTTTTTTTTTTTTTTTTTCACGCAACCGTCACCTTTGTCTCCGGTGACCGTACTGTAGACTTACTAAGATGTACTAGGCTACCAGTTTACCGTAACTGAATGTATATGTAACTTTCTGCTCAACTTTCGAGAAACAATGAAAAGAATAAGAAAAACCCACACACAGTGGAGTAGGGAATATAGTACGGAGAAGTTTCAGTAATATTTTTTTCCGTAAGTACTCTGAATATGTGGCATCAGATAAATACATTTGAGCTATGCTCTGTGAAAAGGGGTTTTAATGCATCTGCAAAAATTTTCGACGTAGGTCAGCCTCTGCAGGCTGACCTAGATCGAAACATTTTGCTTTTGGGCAATTTTCGTCAAGTCCAAGGACCAGTTTACCCCATAATTCAGTTAGGTCTTAGACAAAGCGGATTTCATGGACCCATAATAATGTAATGACTTGCATGGTATAATGCATCACGGAGAGGTATTAAGGCCCCTTTTGCCCAAGCGCGGCTCATTTACTCTTAACAAAAAAAAAACATTTTCTGGTGATGATTAGCGAAAATCTGTGTATCCTATTGCCTATATTAAAAGGACAAAAAAAAATCCAGTCCCGACACACACACAAAAATAATTTCGTCACTGGAAAAGTGATATCATAAAAAATGATGATAAAAACTGTTGCAACTCTGAAAATTAATTAACTTTTAACCAAACCACACGATTTAAACCTGTTCAAATTGAACGCATTTGCTGACGACAAAACAAATGTGACTCAAAAATTGAATTTTGTTCTGGAAAGAGTAGAAAACATTGTTGGAAAAGGAGATTTAATGCCGGTTACCAGCGTTTTCTCCTTTTCTCGCTATGTTTTCAAAAGCTTCCTTCGTAAAAAGTCGGAATTGTATGGTAAAGGGTTAACTAATAAATCCCTATAAAACATGGATAGTTTTATGGTAAGTGAAAAAACTGATATACGGCACTTCAAATCCGGCAATATTTCTGAGCAGCGTCGTTGTCGATGGTTATTTGGGTAATGAAGACGTATGAAGACAAGTTTTTAATGATTTTGACACTTGTTGCACTGCCGATCAAAATGAGATAACACAGAACTTGCAGCCTGGTATTCAAGGGATCTACATTATACGATATTTTGTAAAATGTCCTTATCAACATTGACACTAACACAATTGACATCCTGTTGTTGTTTCTGCTGGAGCTGCTGTTGTTGTTGTTGTTGTTGTTGATAGATTCTGTCAATTGTGGCTATACCGTCGGGCATCCTAAATCTACTTGACACATTCTCTGTGCCAATTTCATTATGGCAAATCAACTTTGACATGAGCTGTTTACATTTCTTACGACATTCTGTGTTCCAGAAGACATACAAAAATGGATCTAGAAAACAATTTAAGAGGGTGACTGTGCCAATGGCTAGCCTGCCATTTCCTGCTTTTAATGTCGAATTTCTAATTAAGAGTAAAATAACACAATATCCAACTGACGTCAAGGTCATGACTATGATATATTTCATCACCATAAAAGTAGATTTGTACATACGTAGCAGTTTCTTCAGAGAAGTCATAGACAAATTCATATTGTCTCTTAATGTCTGCTTTTTAACAATTCTGAAAACGACGGAATAACTGACCAAGCTTATTGTCTGGACTACAGCAACAAGCGATACATAATAATTCATTTTAAGCTGTCGACAACTGTCCGGTTTATAAAATATCTCAATGTCCCGATAAATTATCCAACATCCCAAGTAACTTAGTAAACTAGATAGAACAACAACAGTCAGCCAGACAATGTTTATGATAAATCTTATACGCTTTTCAGATCCTAATTGTAGATATCTCATTGGAAATGCCAACACAAGCATTCGTTCCAGTGACATTAAAGCCATAGTTGTATAGGTCAGTTGGACCAAAGTAGCACACAGATGGTTTATTTGGGTATATATCACAGGTTCGTTAGTAAATTTCTGTAGTGTTGCACATGCTACGTAGCCCATATCAAATGTAATCAGCCCCGTTGCGAGGTAATTTGAGGCAAACGGCATATTCTTTGTTTTCCGTAGTATGTAGATCAACAAGACAGAGACTGGAATGTGCACCGTGGCGGTGACGACAAATAAGACATTAACACCGGCACGAAACTCCATACTGTAACTTATTGAAGAGTTTCTGTTGCAGCAGTCGACCTTCTCTCCATACGATTATTTTTTACCTGAAATAAATCACACAAAAAAAAATCCACTTGAAATTAGTCATGATAAAAAAATCAAAGATCACGAAAATTAAGCACTTAAAATCATAGTAAACTCTCAAATTTTCGCAAAATCAGTCCTTGAAATCACTGTAAGCATTTGGGGACTGTTAACGTCTACCCCTTCAGCAATATGTTTGAGAGAAATGTTACAATATGGCGGTTCTGTGACCGCATAATAATGTACAAAACAGCCAATTAATTTTCACAGTCATCCGTCTGGTCATCGATTTAATTTACACAAGCGAAATAACTTATCTTTTTATATTTACTACTGCCTAATTATTGCGTCTAGCTTTATTTCAATGGTAAAATATAAAGAGAAAATCAGATCTAACATCGAAATTAAACCTCAATTTAAACTTACTTGCAGATCAAATCAGCTTGCATTAACAGCAGAACTGAAGACGACTTCATTAACGTACATTCGCAAAACACGCCTTGTTACTTACAGCACGTGATAACGACACTTTGTTTTACGCTGCAGGGGACAGCTTTTGAAAGTATTGCAAAGAAGAAAGATGTTTTTCCAAAAGAGACAGACGGCTTGAGAGGTGCCGGAATATGACTATTGAGACTCTTTTGTGGTTCAATATGAAAAGAAATAATAAAAATGTAACCACCCAGGTAAAAAGTCAAATTTTCAAATAGATATATTTTTCAGGATTACATGTTAATCCAACGAGAAAGGAGCAATTGCTGCTAACAAAGATGTGTCTGGAAATGCATGTACAGTAATTGGTTATAAGGTAAAGCATAAAAGAATATTAAGATACCAATGATTACTAGAAAAATATTACCCCATTTCATATCTATCTAAGGTAAGAATAAGCTTGCTGCCAGGTATTAACATGACATAATTAACATAACATAATCTTTATTTGGTATTGAATATGATAACATATTTATAGTCAATTGAGTCGTATTCTGGCAAAAGAGGGTTTAATACATCTCCATGATGCAAGTCTACATATAATTATACGTCCATAAAATCCATTTTGTAAAACAACCGACTGAACAATGAGGTATACTGGTCTTTTCACACGCAGAAAATTCACCAAAAGCAAAAAGTATCGACCCAGGTCAGCCTGCGCAGACTGCGCAGGCTTATCTGGGTCGATACTTTCGCGGATGCATTGAGTCCGCTTTTCACACAGTATGACTCAATTTTGTTATGTTGTACTGGTATCATACATACCCCAAGTAGACGAAGGCGCACAGACGCCCACATGATATGTCCACATTTTTTACCAATCGCAAATTACTACATATTCATTCGAGACTAATTCCAAGAAGTAGGTCAAAAGCCACCTTATATGGCTACACCGAGAAAAGAAATAAGTGCTTCTACCGAGTATGTTCTTTTCTGTCTTATCTTCATCTCCGCCTTCCGCAGACGGATAAGTGTTGCAAGAGATTAATCTTAACAAGAAAAAAAACTTTTAAACAAGTCTATGTCGAGGACATTTGCATACGACAAAGTAAGTATCGGTCAATCTATAGAAATAGCCTTAAAAGGGGTTAAAAAAAATCCAGTTTTATACTGGTTACCAGCATTTTCTCCTTTACCATCATGCTTTCTAAAGCTTTCCTCACGGTCATGAAAGCAGGGGAATGCTTGGTATTCTACGATACGCATAGCAACTTTAGGATAAGCCCATTGAGAACCAGGATTGACTCTTGCAGCTAAAAAGCTATAAGCCCTTCGAGCTCTATGATCGGATCCTACCACTAGAATAAGTATTAACCTTGAAGTGCTAGATTTAGCCCTTTGAGTTCCAGCAATAGTTCTTGGTTCTTTAAAATATGCCCTTGGTTTTGGTTTGTATTGGAGTTAAACTCCATTTTAACAGCCCTTATGGCGACACAATAATTCTTCATGACCCCAGAATGAGCCCTTATAGCGCTAGAATTAGACTCAAGGGCTCAACGATAAGTCCTTGGAGCACTAGAATTGCCCCTTACAGCGCTGGGATTATCATTATTATCACTTGAGGTCCAGATGCTTTGTTACCAGTATTTTCTCCTTTTCCCACAAATTTTTCCAAAAGTTTTTTTTTTTTTTTTTTTTAAACATAGCATTGTTTGGTACAAGGTTAAGCGCCAGGATCTAATCCTTGAATCACTAGAGCTCGCTGTTAGAATATTGTGATTCGCCCTAAGAGCACTAAGAATTACAGTGTAAGGATTTACCCAAGGATGACTCGGATTTGCGGTTGGGGCTTTAGAATTAGCTAAAGCTTTAGGACGGGCTTCTTGAGCGCTTGGGTTTGTCCCTTAAAGCGCCATGAATGGCTATTAGGGTACAAAGATTAGTCCCAAGAGCACTAGGAAGAGCTCATCCTCAAGCTCCAAGGGGTAATCCTAGAGTTCTCAAACCTAATCCTTCCGCGTGAGAGCCGATTGTTTTAGCTCCAAGGGATCTGAGCGTTAATCCTATAGCTCCAAGTGCTGATCCTAGAAAGCGCTAAATTAGTAGTTACAGCGCAAGGATAGCCCTATGAGCACAGGAATTTAACCCCGAGACCAGTAAGACTAGTCTTAAGAGAGCTTGGCACTAGCTGTTCAAATGTCAAAACTAAAGTTATTATTTTGTTGAATTTATTGCATTCTTATGATTCCACCTGGAAGCATTGTTTAAAAGATCTTTGTAATATGAGTTTACACCAGCTTAATGTAAATGAAGAAACGTGAAGAAAAATATTTCGTTATTTTCAAAACAATTTGAAGATGGGGTTAAATTGAGTTAATGATAATGATACATTGAGGAAAAAAAATCCATTACGGATGCAAAATCACTTTCCATTCGCAGTTGATTTAACCATTTAGCAAAACAGGCTGTAATGCACTTCTAATGATATTTATTACGTAAGAGATAACTTGCTTTTCACAGATGGTGACAAGCTTTCCATTAACAATTCTATAACGATTTCTACGGTGGCTGTCCACTTTTTCACTTCAGTTTATACGAGTAAATGTATATTCAGTTTATAATATGTATAAAATGAAAAGCTGGCACATTTAAAATGGTTTCTAGTCTCTGACAGAGTTCTCTAGTAGGCCAGTCAGTCTACCCTATTTTGGGGATCAACCTAGAACTAATTGCAAAAGTTTTGAAAGTCTGTTTTTCTGTTACTACCATGTATGTACCAGTGTCCATTAAAAGTTTCGAACTTTGCAGTTGCACTTTTTGAAATACAGATGCAGGAATATGAAAGGTACCTTGGATTTCATCAATTTACTTAAAAGTTGATAATGAGACTGTAAAGAAACATTTATCAGAAGACTCAAGTTAAAATGACTTTTAACACAATTCGTTATGATAAAGGAAGGCAAACCATGCCTTTTGAATGAAATGAATGGGTTTTCTTATTATTATACGGTGAAAATCACGTCTAATTTTACCCAACCCACCAACGTTAACCTTGATAAGTACTACGTGCATGTTCACACTTTGACAAATTGCCATCTTGCATACTTGTCTGATCTCAGGGTATTTTTAGAATTACAGTTTGTAATGTAGACAAATACATAATTGCAATACAAAAATGAAACACCACTTATGCACCGATAAAACATTCAAAGAGCTTTAAACACAGTATCAACAACAGGGAGTTACTGAGTTTGTAGTAGACTCGACAGGCAATAGTAAGGAAATTTGCACTTCCCACTGCTTATGCATGCATATGCCTCAGGGATTTGCCTTTGAAAAGGGTGCCTATCGTTGTTCTAAAATCTACATTTCACTGCTGGAGGTACATGTACATGTAATATTATCCCACCCACTAATGCTAACTTGGATACGTGCTACATACAGGTTTATAATTCAACATATAGCCATTTATCAATATTAGTTTCACTTAGCGGCACTTTCATGACTAGAATTTATAATTATACAATTGAATACTTGCAATTAACACAAGAGGCTCATGATGGCCTGGATCGCTCTACTGGCAGTTACTGAAATGTACATCTTAATGTGAAATAAACATTAAAAAGTAATCACATTTTTTTTTTTTTTTTATTTTGAACATCAACTCTAAGGCATGAATGAAAGATCTGTTTTTCCTTGGATAACACAAGCCCTTATGTAACATAACTATGCATGGTGTATTGAACAATAAGGAAAAAAATCGAAGTGTAATTTCTCAAATTTGTTCTTTGAAAGCAAGCCAATTTGTGGCTTTAGCTATACATTGTTATTAACAACCCCTACAAATTTCAAAAAAATTAAATCAATAATGGGGACTTGGTTGAGTAGAAAACAGTAAGTCGTCAAATGACTATTTTTTCTCAACTGGTGATTAGGTTTTCTTTATTTTCAATAGGGTTTTAATTCCCTTGAAAGTACAAATACTCTACACAATTTTCAACAGAATCAGATGAAAATGCTGATCACAAAACCAATTGTAAACTTTCAACTCTAAAAGCCTATCTTCCCTAACTGGGTATTTAAAAAAATTAAAGTTTAAGGTATTGTTGATACCGATACTGAAAAAAAAAAAAAAAAACCCTGCAAGTTTCACACACAACAACAATCCGCCAACAAATGCAGACTTTACCCTGTACACAAGAAAAGGGTTGACGGACGGATGCAAAGATAAAACATACAAGTAGCTTGAAACTAAATATCAACGGTAATTAGTTACAGTGAGTATAGTGGACTCAAAAGTAAAGGAAAGTTGCACTTGGCATGTATATATGAGGGTTGACTGATAAGTTGTGAGCCTTGTATTGAAGGAGTTAAGCAGGCATGTCTTTTTACAGCCAACTATTTCCTGGCTACTAAAGGCTATGTACCCGAAGACCGGTGTCATTTGGTCAAATATGTCGAAGGGGTAGCATTCTAAAGTAAACAAGGCAAGTAACTTTTGAACTTTTGCAAATGGACAAAAACTGCTGAACGAGCAGTGAGTCAATATTTGCATAAAAAAGGTCTAGCAGCTAAAGATATCCATACTGATATGGTAGCAACACTAGGAAATGGTGCTCCTTCATATGCTACAGTGAAAAGGTCTTGGAAGACCTGTCACCCTTGCAACCCAGAAATTGTCAATAAAGTCCACAATATTGTTATGGCTGATAGGCGAGTTTCAGAGCGATATATAGCCAGTACAGTTGGGATTTCACAAGAAAGAGTAAATTCCATTCTTAGGGAAGATCTTGCTATGTGAAAGCTCTCTGCAAAAGGGACATACTATGCGCCACTTCTCAGGCAGTTAGGAGAAAATGTTAAACTCTCGCGCCGTGGAAAATTCAGTGAAGGTGTGTTGCTTCACCAGGACAATGTGCCTGTTCACAGGTCTATAATGCCCTGGCTGCCATTAGCGATTGTGGCTTTGAACTAATTATTCGCCAGATCTCGCTCCATTAGACTTTCATCTATTTCCAAAATTGAAAAAAGGTCGTTTCCGGTACACGCTTTCGGTCAGATGATAATGTCATACATGCAATGGGGGACTTCATGAATGGTCAAGAAAATGACTTCTTTAAAAGTGACATTACGGCCCTGAAACATCGCTGGCAAAAGTGTTTGGATACTGAAGGAGATTACGTTGAAAAATAATGTAATATGTCCGCCAAAAACCCTTACGAGGCTCACAATTTATCAATAAGCCCTGGTATATGTCTAAGTCTAATGAATGTGCCCTACGAATGGCTTTCTCTGTTCTAAAATGTACATTGCCCTACGGGTGTAAATTGCCGTGGCAGCTGATAGATGGAATATAGAATATATCAGTAAACGTCATCTTACATCATCTGCCCACTGAACACCCCTTTGAATGGAATGTTTCACTATATTACTTCGAAATATTAATTCTAAACTAATAATTCTATGCTTTTATTCTACAGCAAGTGCCCATAAATATTTCATTTGAAATTCCAAATTCCTATTGACTTAAGTATATTTTAGTGTGCAATCTATTCAAAAACGATGCTTCATGCAATCATAAGGAAAACTTTACGGGTAGAAAGCCACGTTACAGGGGTTATTTTTACTAATGCTATTATTTCTTTACACGACATCGAACTTGTTGCCCTCGAAAACTTGGTGGTATTATTTTTGTGTCAAAATTTTGGCGACGTTGCCACTGATGTCCACGTGGAAAAACTTTTTTGAAAACGTTGGTTAAGTTTTTGAGCTACATTTCTGTCAAATAGCATCATACTGATTCACAAAATACATATTTCAATGTCAAGCTTATTTTGCTTTATTTTCATATTTGAAAGTTAATATACATTTCAGTCAGTGAGGATTCGGACAAAGATGGAAATATTTACAGCCACTATCTGTTAATAACTGTTATATTTAGGCCCCTTATTCGCTTCCATAGATTGAAAAATCTATTACATCCCATTTATAATTTCTCAATTTCCGGGGTTTTTTTTTTTTTTTTGAAATGACATAATCTAATTAAATTCATGACTCCCGCATGATATGTTATCAATAATTAACATGTTTGGTTGATATATTTGATAAAATTTGCGATGACGTCAATGTTAAAACCTAGCTTGTGTTTACATTATTCATAGATGGTTGTTGGCAGATCGACGACTGCTACTTCAATGAATATTGTACTAATGTGTGTTTTCAATCTTTGTTCTACGTATAATTACCCAAAACTTACCTATAGGTCCAGATCTATAGGACTCTACGTAAACAATGCCATCTCCCTCTGACTTTTCGTCCATCCGTGAAATTTTATCAATATTACCAGACTGGTTCGATGAGAAAATTTTGTTACATGATCCACCCATGCTCAATTGTAGGAGAGAATTTAGCACGGGGTGTTTGAGAATTTCTCTTCAGTGCTACATGGCAGCTTGCATTCTTGAGGTGTGGAGTATGTGTTACTTCATCATACGGGTGGTATCCTAGATAGATCTGCCATGTGTCTTGTGTGGTTTATTCCTAGCTTCATCATTAGCGCATTAGCGCTTTCTTCGCAAATTATATATGGACAGCACAAATCGTTCAAGCCAGACAAGAAAATCATTCTCTACATCCATATTGCCAAATTATTTGAACTATCTTATCTTGGCTTTTCAACCGATAGATAGCATTTTATTTCTCGAATTCATATTCGTCATAACTTGGCACAGGAAAATGGGTAAATTTCTGCTATGCTACAGGTCTATAGTCGACAGGAAAGAGAACAAAAACAAAGGTGGTAGAATGAGAGAAATTTGTAAAGAGAGAGAACATTACGAAGATGTATAGGGAAATGGTAGTACAGTTAGGAGGTTTGGTGCCTATTACGTTTGTTGTTGTTGCTGTTGTTGTTGCTCGAAACTTATACACGGTCACTTCAATGAAAAAAAAAAATGCCTTTTTTGGACCTAAAGCTGAATTAAAATCAATCAAACAAAAATATTTGTATTACTATCTAACTTCTTTCGGTGAAATATATTCAGTGTTATTAAACCATAGATGTCCTAGGTGTTTTATGCATTGTTGTAGCATATTTTATGTGCAAAAAGTCATACTGGCGCGTATTTTGGCGTCAATTTGAAGCCTTTAATAATGCACCAGTGACTTTGGATCTAGCATACTTGGCTTTTAAAAATGTTACTAAACACGATCATCTCAAACAATGATTTTTTTTTTTTTTTTTTTGTCAGAAGGTTCAGTCTTTGTCGCTGGGGTGTGTTTAAAAGAAAGAAACGGAAAATATTTTGGAAGGCCATCTTAAATGATCGGGTTATTGCCATATTTAATTTCGTGATCATCTTAAGATGGCCTAAACATACTACAAATTGGTTTGAATTAGTCCAGAGGATGCTTGGGGACGACGGTAGATTCCTGAATAACGAGCAAATTAGGCTGCATTTGAAGAATTTAGAGAAGAACTTCAATATAAACATCAATTAGACACGCTTTTTCAGTACTTTGACCAACGACCTTGATCAAGAAAGAAGAACGAAATTTATCCAAACACTAAATATACATCGCTTGTCATTTTATCACAGTAAAACAATGTAAATTGATAGGATAAATCCCGTTTTCTCTCTTGATAAAGGACGTTGGTGGAAATAATGTTTGGTAAAGGGTTAAACATTTCAGAATATCTGCAGGAAAAAAAATAGGGAAAGTGTTTACATATAAGATATATAATTGTTCCATACAGTGACATTGCACAATAATTATTCAACATGAGCAGAAAGATCTGTTGCAATATTCTGTCCGATGCACTTAAGACTATAAATGTCATTACGAACCACGTTGCCAAGAGTTGTTAGGTCTAAACAATGCTCCTGTATATGAAAGTTTCAGCGGGGTAGATCCCGTTCAGTCTTCCTTGCACATACTCGTAATATTATTTGAATACATTCAGTCAATAAATCGTGCTTTTCCTTTGTCCAAGTTTTATGTTTTCTCTAAATGTTAATTGTTCCGTACACTGTTTATTTATTGATATCCATTCATAGAAAAAAAATCAAAAGTAAATAAATAAATAAATAAATGAATTTATTTTCATTATCTAAACGCAACAAACATTCTTTCCATAAAAATAGCATTGTATACACTTTAGTCAAAGAATTTATTTTCATACTATACCGACTGATACTAGATTGTAAAGTAGACCTCAGTAAATTAACTAAATTTCTTGCGTGATACCCTAAAAAGTAAACTATAATAAAAGCATACAAGTAGATCATACCAAAAAGAGAGCAAAAGTAATTGACGGATAAGATATCCAATTCAATATTGAACTAATAATAATAATTATTATTATTATCATTATTATTATGTACTTACTTGTATATGGCGTGCAACACACAAAAAAGGGCCTTCGGACAATTGCGTAAAGTGCTGTCCCGGATTAGCCTGCGCAGTCCGCGCAGGCTAATCCGGAACAGCACTTTACGACTACATAAGATTTTTTCATACAGTGGACTTTCGTGAAACAGAAAATCGCACAAACACGGGAAGTGTCGTCTCAGATTAGTCACAGACTGCACAGGCTGATCTGGGTCAACATACTTTTACGCATATGTCCGAAGGCCCCTTTTCGTGTGCTGCACGCCATATTATAATACCTGCACCATATTAACAAAAAGGTGAATTTCGCCGCACTAATGAACCCTCACAAATCAATCTTTATTATTTACCATCAACTGCCTTGTTAGCACGTAATTACGACACCTTGGTAACGCTCCTCAAGATGACAGTTTTTACAGCATTGTCGTGAAAGCCTACATTATAGTAGACACAATACCGTAAGTCTAACAAAACAGATGTTTTCTCGGCAAACAACAATCACCTGTCATCTCTCCACGTAGTCTTTTTGACCTGATGTGTTCCCGTACTAAGCTTTTCTGCATTCAATGGTTTTGGAGAAAAGCATGACGCAAATAAAGTGCCTAGAATAAGCATTGGGATGCATGCGACCAGGCCACCTGGCATTTCTACAGATCTTTTAGTCGGTTTGTTTAGTGTCTTCAACATTATTTGCATCCAATGTACCAATCCATACTTTCCATGGGTGTCATTTACCAGTACAATGCTCACTTTTTCCCCCAAATCAAAGGCTTTTAAGCTGTGATGAGCGCTACTTTGACACTGTGGTGGGTAAACACTTTCAGCTTAAGTGAGCAGGTCTGCAGTTGCTGAAATTTACCTTTAAGAACTGAAAGTCCGATCTGCTTGCATCGTAACGAAATCATGATGATCGTGACGACAATTGAATTGCCTACAATTTACAAGACGACGGAGTCCTGGGCTTGTCCAAACTAAAAGTATTTACAGACGAAAATTATAAGTGGTTCAAATGATGAAATCTGTTTTGGAAAGGTTAAAAAACATTATTGGGAAAAAGAGAACATATTAGTGATTTTCAAAACCGCTCTTTTCAAGGATCATTCAAACAAAGGAATGTTCGGTTAACAGTTTACTCGTTGAAATTGTAAGCATTTGCAGACGAAAAATTGAATGTGGTTCAAATAATGAAAATTATTTTAGAAATATTAGCTAGCATTGTTGAAAAAGCATTTTCTCCTTTCCCGACAATGTTTTCAGAAGCCCTCTACTCCGGGATAGTTAAAACAAATGATTGATTGCTCAACGTTTTACACACTGAAATTTAAAGCATTTGCAGACGAAAAATTGAACATGGTTCAAATGATGAAAAGTGTTTAAGAAGCTTACAAAACATTTTAAGAAAAGGAAACTAGAGGCGCTTGAGCGCCTGTATCGCTCCACAGGCCTGATATTTCTATAATGGCGAAAAGAAGTTTTTAACAATTACCATTCAATCCTTCATTTTAGCTCACTGAAGAAAAAAGGTATGGAAAAAACTTGTGAGAAAAGAAGAAAAAAATGGTAACCAGCATTTTCTTAGTTTCCCACAATAATTTCTATCCTTTTTTATATATGTCTTACTAATTTGAAGATATGTTGTCTGCAACAGGTCCTTTCACAAACCATTTTGGGTGGGGAAACATCAAAATATAGAAAATATGTCTTTCTCAGGGTCGTTAAAAGTTGTGATTGTGTGGTAAAGGGGTAATCTAAAAGAACAGCTAGGAGGGCAAATGAATGAATGTTATAGCAATATAGATCAACTTACATCAATACACCAGATAGAATGAAATATGCTGGCATACAATGAACACCTAATCCCTAATAATCAACTTTTCACAGTCACAGTTAGAATGTCTTCTGTGGCAAACAACACAAAATGGTCTACAAATGCATTTACATAAATCAAATATCCTGCTCCAGGGCACAGATTAATTCTGGTGTACTGAAGTTGCGGGATCAGTTTGACTGGATAACATTAATGCCTTATCACAAATGTAAAGCCCTGTCCCACTTTGTACCAGGTCACCAGGATTTACACCCCTTCTGTCCACTCTGCATTTACTCATTAGTAGGTCAACAAACCTTTACCAGAACTAATAAAAGTGCAGACGTTCTCTTGTTCTATATCAAAAGGACTATAAAGTACCTACAACATGGGGGTTTTGTTATTAAAATACTTTTTTTTATCTTGGCGTGGTTACTCAGGCTTAGTAATAAGGCAAAATTGAAAAGCTCAAGTTGTGAAAGGTGCTCAAGCTTTTATCTTATTTATGGCCAGTGATATTTTATTACTAGTACTAACTAATAGCATATCATTGGAGTAAATTGTGATCTTAATACCAAGGAAAATGTGTGGGCTTAAATAGGACAGCCCTGACTAGGTCAAGTCAATCCAATTTTCTTCCTTTTTCTTTGTTAGTCGATAAAACTAACACAATAAATAGTTTTGGAGAAGAACATTTTTTTTTAAATATAAGCCTTGTCTATAAAAAAAAAATGTGTTTTTAGGTGTATCATTTTTTTAAAAGGAATTTGGTATACAACCACCATAGAAACAATTTGGCAGACAACCACCATAGGAACTTACCTGCAAAACAACAATGAAATCCAATGAATAGTTTTAGAGAAGAAATTTTTCAAAGATTTTACTTTATACCATAAAAGGAAAATGAGTCTCCCATAAAAGCCATGTTTTTTGACAGATCATTTTTTTTTTAAGGAATTCTGTAAACCTGTATCTAAGGAACATTCCTGCAAAATAATAATGCTATCCAAATAGCGGTTTGGGAGGAGAAGATTTTTAAAGGTTTTTTACTTTGGTTGCCATGGCAACCAGAATTCTTCATGGAACACAATTATTTGAAGGAATTTGAAAGAGGACCACCAAAGGAACATTCCTGTGAAATTTGGTAAAAATCCAGTCAATAGTTTCTGAGGAGAAGTTTTTTAAAGAAAAAGTTTACGGACGCACGCACGGACGAACGGACGGACGGACGCACGACGGACACAACGCCATGACAATAGCTCGCTGGCCTTCGGCCAGTGGAGCTAAAAACTATAAATTATCTCTGCTATCAATATTTCTCCTTTTCCAACAATATTACGTAAAATTTGCAGCAAACATCTATGACAAGTTTGTTTTAGTTAGAATCGCACTAGGCGGCCTTCGGGTCAAGGTGGAGGCATTGTAATAAAAGATTAAATCGCTCTTAACCCTTAAGCTGCTGATTGCGACTCACTGACCTTTTGCGGACACTGTAGATCAAGATCAGACTGCACAGAACTTGTAGTATGATCGTGGATCTAGACTGTCCGATAAAGAGATATTTATCCTCCCAAACATGATTGGTTGGTTGTATGGTGTTTAACGCCGTTTTCAACATTATTTCAGTTATATCGCGGCGGCCATGCACCAATCCATGCTTTCCTGGAGTTTCTTTTACCAGTACTCCGCACAACTTCTTTCCAAGCCGTTGGCTGCTTTCCCACATAACCATCGTCGAAACAATGGGTAGGGTGATAGAGGAATGAATCCTATCGAAATGACTAGATCATCAGTCCTCGAAAAGAAATTGGCCAAGCCGGGGATCGAACCAGCGACCCCCTGTTCTCGAGTCCTGCACGCTACCAACTGAGCTACCGGGGCTCGGCCCTCCCAAAAATACCTTTCAGATGGCAAAATTTGAGTTTTTACTATGAGCTTTAAAAAAGTTGCATTTCACTTACTTAAGGGTTAACATTTCAGTAGTTTCAATTCCCCCCTCCTTTTTTTTTTTTTTTTTTGTCCGATGTACATGTAAGAGTACGAAAAGTCGCCATCAACAGGTAACGCATTATTTTCTTCTTACCAGATGACAAAATTCTACCCTTGTCTAATTTGAAAGCATTTGCAGACGACCAAAAAAAATGTGTCTCATATAATGGATTTCTTACTTGAAATGGTAGAAAATACAGTGGGGAAAAGGAGAAAATACTAGTAACCAGCATTCTCTCCGTTTCCAACGATCTTTTCAAAAGGCCTTCCTCCCAAAGGTCGTTAAAACTCAGAATGGTACGGTAAAGGTTAAATCAGCTGAAATTTAATCAGGTTATCGAAATATATGCTTCTGATTAGAATGGCTTGCTTGAATTGCGTTAACCATTCGTAGTTTAAGCCCTAATTATCTTACATCAGTTTTTCAACTCCTTATAACTAAATAACAATGATTTGTTCCCTGGAAATCTGACCAATACTGGCGCCATGATGTGGCTAGTTCTACAAGTTGACCGCACTTCACAGAATTCAAACCCAGAACCTTGGAGTTTGCAGGTTGAACCTCTACCCTCTGCACTTTTGCATCTCATACAACGACAATCAGAACTATATTCGTTGTACGAATAACATAGATAAAACAAGTATGAAACAAGAGGGACCTGATGGCTCTGGATCGCTCACCTGTGTAGAATGCCTTAAAGGTATTTCTTTAATTTGACCAAGTGACCTAGTTTAAGACCCCAGGTGACCCAATTTCAACTCATATTTCACAAAGACAAACATTCTGACCAATTTTCAAGTCAATTGAGCAAAAAATGTGGCCTCTAGAGTGCCCTAAAGGTATTTCTTTAATTTGACCTAGTGACCTAGATTATGACCCCAGGTGACCCAAATTTGAACTGGTCTTGGACTTTATCAAAAGAAACATTTTAACCAATTTTCAAATCAACTGAATTATGAATGTGGCCTTTAGAGTGCCCACTAGGTATTTCTTTAATTTGAACAAGTGACCTAGTTTATGACCACAGTTGACCCAAATTCAGACTCATGTGAGATTTTATAAAGACAAACATTCTGACCAATTTTCAAGGCAACTGAGAAAATAATGTGGCCTCTAGAGTGCCCACAAGGTATTTCTTTAATTTGACCTAGTGACCTAGTTTATGGTTCCAGGTGACCCAAATCCAAACTCATCTGATATTTTATCAAGACAAACATTCTGGCCAAATTTCAGGTCATTTGAGCAATAAATGTGGCCTCTAGAGTGCCCACTAGGTATTTCTTTAATTTGACCTAGTGACCTAGTTTACGACCCCAGTTGACCCAAATTCAAACTCATGTGAAATTTTATAAAGACAAACATTCTGACCAATTTTCAAGGCAATTGAGCAAATAATGAGGCCTCGAGAGTGCCAACAAGGTATTTCTTTAATTTGACCTAGTGACCTAGTTTATGACCCAATTTTGAACTCAATGAACTCGTTGTGCTTAGATGGGCAAACAAACTTAGAAGAGTATCACTACATACCAAATATCAAAGCTCTACGCCTTCCAGTTTCAAAGAAGAATTTTAAGGTTATCCTTGTTTGTTCCTATGTTCGAACTTGTGACCCCCGGGGCTGGGCCAATTTTGACCCAAGCAGCATCCTTGGAACAAACTTAGTAGAGTTCCACTAGGAGATGCTACATACCAGATATCAAAGCTCAACACCTTCCCGTTTAAGAGAAAAAGAAATTTAAAGTTATCCTTCTTTGTTCCTATGTTCGAACTTGTGACCCCTGGGGCGCGGCCAGTTTTGACCACAGGGGCATCATATGAACAAACTTCGTAGAGGTCCACTCAGAGATGCAACATACCAAATATCAAAGATCTACGCCTTTCGGTTTCAGAAAAGAAGAATTTTAAAGTTTTCCTTCTTTGTTCACATGTTCGAACTTGTGACCCCCTGGGCAGGGCCAGTTTTGACCCCAAGGGCATCATATGAACAAACTTGGTAGAGGTCTACTAGGAGATGCTAAATACCAAATATCAAAGTTCTACGCCTTCCAATTTCAGAGAAGAAGATTTTTAAAGTTTTCCTTCTCCATTCCTATGTTCGAACTTGTGACCCCCGGGGCAGGGCCAGTTTTGACCCCAAGGGCATCATATGAACAAACTTGGTAAAGGTCTACTAGAAGAGGCTACATACCAAATATCAAAGCTCCACGCCTTCCTGTTTCAGAGAAGAAGGTTTTTAAAGTTTTCCTTCTTTGTTCCTATGTTCGAACTTGTGACCCCGGAGCGGGGCCAGTTTTGACCCCAGGGGCATCATATAAACAAAATTGGTAGAGGTCCACTAGGAGATGCTACATACCAAATATCAAAGCTCTACGCCTTCAAGTTTTAGAATGGATGATATTTAATTTTTTCCATTTTTTGTTACTATGCCGGAGCTTATGACCCCCGGGGCGGGACCAGTTTTGACCCCAGGGGCATCATATGAACAAATTTGGTAGAGGTCCACTAGGAGATGCTACAAACCAAATATCAAAGCTCTACGTTTTCTAGTTTCAAAGAAAGAAGATTTTCAAAGATTTTGCTTTTTTTTTTTTTTTTTTCCTTTTTGTTGCCATGGCAACAGAACTTGCAGCCCGGTTTTCATGGAATCTACAGCCCGGTATTCATGGAATCTAAATTATCCGATATTTTGTAAGATGTCATAAACAGCATTGACACTGCAACAATTGACATCCTGTTGTTGTTGTTGGTGGTGGCTGTGGTGGTGGTGCTGCTGCTGATGTTGTTGATATTCTGTGTCAATTATGGTTATACCATCAGGCAACCTACATCTACTTCACACATTCTCGGTACCCAGTTCATTGTGACACAGGACCTTTGACATGAGCTGTTTACATTTTTCACGACATTCTTTGTTCCAGATGACATATAAAAATGGATCTAGAGAACAATTTAAGATGGCGATTGTGTCAACGGCTATCCTGCCATTTCCTGCATTTAACTTCGAATTTCTTACCAAGATTGTGACCACAGCATAACCAATTGACGTCAAGGTCATTACTGTGATATATTTCATCACCATAAAAGTCGATTTGTACATACGTAGCAGTTTCCTCAGTGACGTCATGGACAGGACCATACATAATAGTTCATCTTAAGCTGTCGACAAATTTCCGGTTTATAAAATACTACCATGGTTTGATAAATTACCCAACATCCCAAGTAATTTATTAAACTAAATAGAACAACAACAGTCTGCTAAACAATGTTGATGATAAATCTTATACGCTTTTCAGATCCTAATTGTAGGTATCTCATTGGAAATGTCAACAAGCATTCGTTCCAGTGACATTAAACCATAGTTGGACCAAAGCAGAACATAAGTTATTCATATAAATGTATATCACAAGTTCAGTTATAAACTTGTGGAGTGTTGCACATGCTTCGTAGCCCAAATCAAATGTCATCAGTCCCGTTGCGAGGTAACTTGAGGCAAACGGCATATTCTTAGTTGTCCGTAGTACGTAGATCAACAGGACTGAGACTGGAATGTGTATGGTGGCGATGACGGCAAATAAGATTTTAACGACCGCACGAGACTCCATACTGTAATCTACTGTTGCAGCTGTCAATCTTCTCCCCATGCAATTATTTTTACCCGAAATAAAATCACGATAAATGACCACTTGAAATCGGTCGTGGAAAAACTAAAAGATCACAAAAACTAAGCACTTAAAATCATGATAAACTCAAAGAACGTGCAGTCTGATCTTTGATCTTTCATCTACACTGTCCGACAAGACATTTTCCTTCCGGTGAAACCAACTTTGAAATCGCAATATTTGGTTTTTCACTATTCCGTGAAAATTTTCGTTTCATTTTTTTAGCAGCTTAAGGGTTAAAGCACTAGTGTTTGCCTATAAAGCGCTGGATTTAGCCCTATGAGTTCCAGTAATAGCTCTTGGTTCTCTAAAGTATGCCCTTGTGGCGATATAATAATTCTTCATAACGCCAGAAAGAACCCTTATAGCGCTAGAATTAGATGTATTAGCTAAAAGAGCCAAAGTCCTTGGAGCTCTAGAATTGGTCCTTAGATTGCTAGGCTTATCATTGTCATCTGAGGTCCTTGGTTAGAATCTGAAGCTCTAGAATCAGCCCTGAGAACGCTACAATTAACCTTTAGAGTGCTAGCATTAGCCCTGAGAGCGCGATTCGGAAAAATTTGGCGTGTCGAAACCCAAAAACCTACAGTTTAGACAACTGTGGCTCAAATGGTTGAAATTGTCTTTGAATGGGTAGAAAACAGGAAAAGGAGAAAATGCAGGTTACCAGCAATTTTTTCGCAAGTGTTTTTCCTTGAGTCGTTAAAACACGGGATTATTTTGTAAAGGGTTAAGCACCATCTTCGAGCACTAAGATAAGCCCTGAGAGCGTTGGGACTCACCCTTGGAAGGCTCGGATTTGCGGTTGGGTTAGGATTATCCTAAGGCAGCTAGAATAGGCTTCTTAGGCGCTAGGATTTACCCTTAAAGCGCTACGACTGGCAATAGAAGCGTAAGGATTAGCCCCTAGAGCCTAAGGGTTACTCTTCACAGAACTATGATTAAAATTTTATATATCTGTCAGGGTCGTTAAAACTCAGAATTGTGTAATGAAAGATTCATCCGTCCAATTTCTAAATTCCAGTCATTATATTTATGTAGGCTTCTTTGGAACTATTTTTCGTCAGGGACATACACACCTATGAAATGAGCAACTAGGTCAGAATGATGTGTTTCGATACACCTGTAACATGTGGGCCTATCTCTTGGCATATTATGGACAATAATTCCTTGAGATAAAGTTTTGTGATAAAATGAATGACATTCATTGACTTTTGAGGTAAAATTTTATTAACTTCTCTGAGAAACAAAAAACGTTATCAGTAATAAACTCGCCAGAGGCTTGCTAAATAACAGATTTGTTTCATGAAATTTTATTTAAGACTTTTATGTATGAAAGACCCTTTACTGTACAAACAAACTGGGAGGTAATCTAAAATTCCGCACAAGTCTACATATTTACTAAAGTAATTCTTTATTCACTCAAAACTTGTTAATAAATTACATTCATTCATTTATTATAACCATGCTAATAGAAACTTCCATCTAAGGGTCTGTGCTTATAAAACTTTATTTCATGATCAACTGAGTTTGCGTAAGAGTTTTAGCCCGTTACAAAATAATCCTGCGTTTTAACGACCCTAGAAAAATGCCTTTGAAAACATTGTGGGAAAAGGAGAAAATGCTGGTAACTAGCAATATCTCCTTTTCCCACAATGTTTTCTACTTTTTAACATACAAATCCCACTTTTTCAGCCACCCTTCACTTGTCGTCTGCAAATGCTTTTAATTTGGATGAGTCCGAAATTGTGTTGTCTGGTAAAGAGTTCAAAGAATAAAGCTTTCTGAAACATGTTTTCTACTCTTTCAAATAAAAATATTATCAATTGAGCCACACTTCATTTGTTGCCTGCAAATGCTTTCAATTTGGTCAAGTCTTAGCTGTGTCATTTGGTAAAGAGTTAAGTGGCATACATCCTGATTCCATTTTGCTGGTTTTGAAGGAAAATCGCTGTACCTGTTTACTCTTTACCAGACAAAAATTTGATGCTTGTTACTTTGGAAAGGATTTGCAGATTGCATGTGACACAACTGATAGGTTTTGTCTTTGAAATGGGTGAAAACATTTTGGAAAAAATAGAAAATGCTTTTTACCAACATTTTCTCCCAACGTTTTCAAAAGCCTTCTACCTCAGGGTTGTTTTTAAAAACTCAGGATTGATTGGTAAAGTCTTAAAACCAAACAGGGGACAAATACATTTTACAGATACAAAAATTATCTGATTAGCAGCAAATTTTCTTTTTCCAACAATGTTTTTCAAACTCTTTTTTCCTCCGGGTTGTTAACCATGTACAAAACTTTTAAAGACCCTTAGAAAGAAAGCTTTTAAAAAGATTGTCAGAAAAAGAGAAGATATGGGTAACCAGCATTTCTCCTTTGCAAACAATGTTTTCTACCCTGTCAAAGACAAACCTCTTCATATGAATGACATTTAACTTGACATCTGAAAATTTAAACAAGTTTAAATATCTGTTGTCAGCTACAAAGTTAAGGATTAAAAGTATCTATAAAATCTATTTCCATTCATCCAAGTCATTCATTCTTCTAAACTGATTATGCATAAATATTTGAGCCACACTCTGGCAAAAAGGGGCTTAATGTATCTCCATGATGCATTATATCATGCAAGACAGTTAGGGATCCATAAATTTCATTGTGTCTTACAAGCAACTGAATCATGAGGTAGACTGGTCCTTTCACAAACAGAAATTGACCACTAGTGAAAGTTTTGACCCAGGTCAGGCTGTGCAAACTGTGCAGGCTTACCCGGGTCAATACTTTTCGCATAGCATTAAGCCCCTCTTCACAGAGCATGGATCATTTTTATTTTTATCCCAAGTTCCCTTCTAGGATTCTTGGAAGTCAATGCTGAAAAAAGATCTCACAATAAGAACGTGAAATGTTTCCAAATAAATTTGGAGATGCATTCACCCATCATTCTAAATGCAATTCTTCACTCTAATAGCTGATTGCTCAGATAGTGATTTATTCCACTTTCAACATTATTTCAGTCATATTACTGTGCTAGATGATTTATTTCACATGGATCCTGGGTTTCATGTGTAATGGACCTGGGACGGCGAGCATTCTTAGTCTATATCTAGATAGAGAAAGAAACTGTGCTACTTTAAATTTAGAAAATTATTGAGAATTAGACAAAGAATGTGATTAACCCTTTACGACACAATCCCGACTTTTAACGACCCTGTGAAAGAATACTTTTGAAAACATTGTGGGAAAAGGAGAAAATGCTGGTAACCAACATTTTCTCCTTTTCCCGCAATGTTTTCTACCCTTCTTAAAACAAATTTTAATTTTTCATTCATGTTTGTCATGTTCGGATGCTTTCAATTTGAACCAGTCTAAAATTATGTCGTTTGGTAAATAGTTAAGAATGGTAAGTTAATGCAAGGCTCTGTAGTGTCTTGCCAAAGGACACTCTCATAAAAAAAACTGAAGCACCGCAAGCAAGAATCGAAGGTGGGCCAGCATGTCACGAATCCTGTAACTTCACAACTGAGCTACACAGGACCCCTTAACCCTCTACCAAACTACAAAATTTTAGACTGGTCAAAATTGAAAGCATTTGCAGATGACAAAGTAAATATGACTCAAAAGTTTAATTTCGTTGTGGGAAGGTTAGACAAGAGGGCCACTTGCCCTAAAGCACTCACCTGAGTAAAGTCATCTACAGTTTATAAAGCTGAAGAGATCCTGGTTTTAATTATGTAAAAAAAAATGAGCGTAAGTGACCTACTTTTTGAACCAATATGACCCAATTCCAAACTTGTCCAAGATATCATTAAAACAAACATTCTGACCAAGTTTCATGAGTATCAGACTGAAAATGTAGCCTCTATGGTGCACACAAGGTTTTTCTAAGATTCAGTCCAGTGACCTACTTTTTGACCAGATGTGACCCACTTTGACACTTGTCCAAGATATCATCAAGACAAACTTTGTGACCAAGCTTCATGAGAATCTGGCTGAAAATATGGCCTCTACTGTGCACCCAAGGTTTTTCTACGATTTGGCCCCATGACCAACGTTTTGACCCAATGTAACCCCTAGACAGAAAGCTTCCCAAAACACTGAAGGAAACAGAGAAAATGCTGGTGACAAGCATTTTCTGCTTTTCGAACAATGTTTTCTGCTCAGTCAAAGGCAAGTTCCATCATTTGAACCACCTTTGATTTGTCGTCTGCAAATGCTTTAAGTTTGGAAAGTCTAAAATTTTATCTTTTGATAAAGAGGTAAGTCAGCACATTTTGGGTATCACCTAGGTGGTTTTATAACTGAGGTTGGACTGTATCAAAACTAGCAACCTCATTGGAAGAAACAGAACATCTCAGCTAATGAGAAAGAGCATCGTTTGAAATTCCCATTAAAAGATTATAATACAACAGTTAGTGAATACCACATTGGATATACTGAGACAGTTGGGAAAATATTGTGAAAAATAGAAAAATTCAGCAATTTCTCTATTTCTGAAAACGCTTACATCAGTTTTTTTTTTTACCTGAAAATGATTACAATGCTGAGTGTATGTCCAAAAGGTATTTGGAAAATGAAGAACCATGACAAGACAGTGGAGAAGGGACAGAGGGTCTCCCTCTCACATCAGAGGTTTCTGGTTTGAATCCCATGACAAGCCTCTGGAACTCCTTCATCATGGTGCGAGTACGTTTTAACACTTTACAAAACAATGCTATGTTTTAAAAACTCCGGGGAAGAAGGCTCTGAAAAATGTTGTGGTAAGAGAAGAAAATGATGATAACCAGCATTTTCACCTTTTCCCACAATGTTTTCTACTCCTCCTTAGATAAATTCCATCACTTCAGCCACTTTTCAATTGTTGTCTGCAAATGCTATCTTGCTGTCTAAAATTTTGTCATCTAGTGAAGGATTAAATTTACCAGAAAGTAGTGTCAAAGAGTGATTGATCCATGTTTTAAGAGCCTTTTTCACAATCGCTCTAACATAAATAAGTTCTAACAAAAACTTGGGCCTCGCCCAGACAAAAACAGATCTTCCTAAACCCTCCAGGGACTTTGGTTTACTCCTTTAGTCTCAGTCGTTGTCCTGCTGAAGTTTGTGTGCTGAAAAAATGAGTCCAAAGGATGATCATAATAAACAAACTGACAAAAATAAAATGTTGAGTGCTAGTGGATATCCAACCCATCATCAGCTGCCTTGTCACTGGATCAAGAAAATAAGAGGGCCATGATGGCCCTGTACTGCTCCACTGGCTTTTAAAGAAATGTATCATGTGCTAAATTGGCACTGACAGACATAAATCGAGAAGTCTGTGAAGAAGATGCAGACTCAGGGCCTTTGGCCAGTGGAGCTAAAAATTGGAAGGCCCTACCTCCTGTAACAGTGTGTATGTCTCACTTAACCCTTCACCACACAATTTTTGAGAAAGAAGGCTTTTGAAAACATTGTGGGAAAAAGAGAAAATGATGGCAGCCAGCATTTTCTCCTTCCCCCACAATGTTTTCTTCCCTATCAAAGACTATTTCTAGAGTTTGAGCCAAATTTAATTTGTTGTCTGCAAATGCTTTTGGTTTTGTCATGTGAAAAAGGGTTCATGCTAACCGATGTTGTTGTTACTGGTTGTAAAAGGTGAGGGAAATCTTGTTCTCCTTTCTGACGTCATATTTTTCAAACAAGCCGCACAATATTCTTCAATAAAGTAAACTAAAATGTGCCATCAATTTGCTTTTCCCAATCAAATTGCATGCTGCTTTAAGCACAACTAGAGGCCCTTGAGAGCCTGAATCGCTCCACTGGCATGAATTTGCTGTTTTTTCTAGCATACGCAATGAATTCATGATGCAAAAAGGACAAAAAGCAAAGACACAAAAACTAGAGGCCCTTGAGGGCCTGAAATCGCTCTACTGGCCTAGCAGTGAGTTTGCTTTTTTTCTAGCATACATTATGAATTCATGATGCAAAAAGATGAAAGACAAACATCCCCCTCCCCCCCCTCCCCCCCCCGAAAAAAAATTCAGAGGTATTGTTGCACCTGGGCTTGAACCCACTAAGAAGGCACAAAAGGCATAAGTAGGCATGTTGAATTGAACAAATAGTGAAAAAAAACTGAAGTACAATTTCTCAAAACCAACTGTTTGAAATCCTGCCAAATTTGATAGAGTTTCAGTACTCATTGTATTAACCCTTTACCGCACAATCCCATGTTTTAACAACCCAATAGAATAAGCCTTTTGAAAACAATGGGGGAAAAGGAGAAAATGCTGGTAGCCAGCATTTTCTCCTTTTTCCACAATGTTTTCTGTCCTTCCCAAAACAAGTTTTAGTTTTTCAATCACATTTATTTTGTAGTCTGCAAATGCTTTCAATTTTGACCAGCGTAAAATTTTGTCATTTGATAAAGAGTTAAACAATCTCTGCAAATTTAAAAGAAATGGACTAATAATGTGGACTGTGTTGAGTAAACAATACTAAGTCTTCAAATGGCTGCTTTTCCTTGACTGATTGCTAGATTTTCTTCATTTTTATTAGATCCATCCCTTGATGACACAAATAATCTTTGCAAGTTTCAAAAGAATTGGATCTAAAATGCAGACTTAATTGCATAAAAAAGAAATGTAAATTTTGAATTTTAAATGGCTCCTTTTCCCATACTGATTGTCAAATGTTTTTCAAAATCGATAGAGTTCAAGCTCTTCATAACATAAAGCAACTGTGCAAGTTTAATGAAAATTCGACGACAAATGCCAAGTCATAGCATAAACAAGAAATGTAAATTTTTTAATTTAAATGGCTCCTTTTCCTATACTGATTGTCAAACTTTTGTCAAAACCAATAGTGTTCAAGCTTTTGATGATACAAAGCAACTGTGCAAGTTTTATGAAAATCCAATTACAAATGCTGAATTTATCGTGTGAACAAGAAATTTAAATGTTGAACTTTAAATGGCTACTTTTCCTACACTGATTGTCAGATTTTTTTCAAAATCAATAGGGTTCAAACTATTGATGTGATAAACAAACTATGCAAGTTTCACAAAAATCTGACCACAAACATAGACTAAAACACATAAACAAGAAAAAGAAATGCTGAACTTCAAATGGCTACTTTTCCTACACTGATTGTCAGATTTTTTTCAAAATCAATAGGGTTCAAGCTATTGATGAGATAAACAAACTAAACAAGTTTCACAAATATCAGACCACAACTGCAGACTTTATCTCCTAAACAAGAAGTTAAAATGTTGAATTTTAAATGGCTGCTTTTCCTACACTGATTGTCAGATTTTTTTTCAAAGTCAATAGGGTTCAAGCTTTTGATGAGATAAACAAACTGTGCGAGTTTCACAAAAATCAGACCAAAACTGCAGACTTTATCGCGTAAACAAGAAATTTAGATGTTAAATTTTAAATGGCTGCTTTTCCTACACTGATTGTCAGATATTTTTCAAAATCAATAGGGTTCAAGCTCTTGATGAGATAAACAATCTGTGCAAGTTTCACGAAAATCTGACCACAACTGCAGACTTTATTGTGAAAACAAGAAATTTAAATCTTGATCTTTAAATAGCTACTTTTTCCCTACTGATTGTTAGATTATTTTCAAAATCAATAGGGTTCAAGCTAACAATGAGATAAACAAGCTGTGCAAGTTTCACAAAAATCAGACCAAATATGCAGACTTGATTGCGTAAACAAGAAACTGAAATTTTCAACTTTAAATGGCTACTTTTCCCACACTTTTTTCAGATTTTTTTCAAAATTGATATAATTCAAGCTATAGATGAGATAAACAAACTGTGCAAGTTTAACGAAAATCTAACAACAAATGCAGACTTTATTGGGAAAACAAGAAATTGAAATTTTGAAATTTAAATGGCTACTTTCCCAACACTGATTGTCAGAATTTTTTTCAAAATCATTAGGATTCAAAGTACTGATGAGATAAACAAACTGTGCAAGCTTCACATAAATCCGACCACAAATGCAGACTTTATCGCGTAAACAAGAAATTGAAATTTTGAACTTTAAATGGCTACTTTTCCCACAACGATTGTCAGATTTTTTTCAAAATCAATAGGGTTCAAGCTTTTGATGAGATAAACAAACTGTGCAAGTTTCACGGTTTCACGAAAATCCAACCATAAATGCAGACTTTATCGCGTAAACAAGAAATTGAAATTTTGAACTTTAAATGGCTGCTTTTCCAACACTAATTGTCAGATTTTTTTCAAAATCGATAGGGTTCAAGCTATTGATGTGATAAACAAACTGTGCAAGTTTCACAAAAATCTGACCATAAATGCAGACTTTATTGCATAAACAAGAAATTGAAATTTTGAACTTCAAATGGCTTCTTTTCCCACACTGATTGTCAGATTTTTTTCATAATCAATAGGATTCAAGCCACTGATGAGATAAACAAACTTTGCAAGTTTCACAAAAATCTGATCATAAATGCAGACTTTATCGCGTAAACAAGACAAGCGGGCCATGATGGCCCTGGATCGCTCACCTGAGTCAATAGGCCAAATTTCACTCCAGGGTCATAATGACCCAATTTAAAACTCATCTGAGATATAATTAAGACAAACATTCTGACCAACTGGCAGGTCCATTGAGCTGAAAATGTGGCCTCCGGAGTGTCCAAAATGTCTTTCTTCAATTTGACCTAGTGACCTACTTTATGACCCTATGTGACCATATTTCAAACTCATCCGAAACATCAAAACAAACTTGTTGACCAAGGTTCAGGTGAATCGGGTAAGAATTGCCGCCTCTAGAGTGCCCACAAGGTGTTTCTTTAATTTGACCTAGTGACCTAGATTACGACCCTATGTGGTCCAATTTCAAATCCATTCACAGGCCTCGGCCGAGTGGGCGACTTAGGCGAAAAAGTCGCCTGATTTAAAAAAAACTTTGCCCATTTCGCCGAGTAAAGCGAAATTGAAGTCGCCTGAAAAAATCGGGAAGTCGCCTCGCGTATATTGACCACGCGTCGGGTACTCGATACACAATCAGCATGTGTAGATCTATTATGTAACAGTGCGTTATACCCGATTCACAGCTGGTGTCCGATCAGGGAAATTATATTGTTTTCAACTGTCCGATTTGACAAGCAGTTGTTAATTAGTTTCTCAGGTACCAAATCCTCCTTCTTAATTGGTAGTTAAAATCTTAACCGACGATGTTCACCCCTTTGCCCCGTCAAGTTGCTAAAATTCTTGCGAAGTTTAACCAATATTTTTCACCAGTCATAACAAACATCGGCACCGTCTAGCGGCTTGTCTGGACTCTTTTTTTCAGTGTAAAACCCAGACTCAGATATCAACATTTATTTGATGTCCCGGAATTGAACTGAGATCAACACCTTGCTTTTAAAACACCATTTACCCCATCCTTTATTATTCGCACTTTTACTAACGAGATGATCTGCTAAAATCATGTGGCGATACCTTTAAATCATGTGACTACAAATTGGCGCCAACTGTCATGTTACAACTGATTTTTGGACGAATTCCAGCAAGTCACATGATTCAATTTCAAAATGGCTGCTAGGAATTGTGACGTTCACATTAGCTCAAGAGCGGTTTTCTTTCAAAAATTTGGATGAAATTGTGTATTTTTCTATGACGCGAACAAAAAGATGAAATTAAAAAAATATGCATACATTATTATTGATTCTATGCTCAGTCAAAATTTTGACATTTTTCTTGATCGGACCATATCTACCGCGAACGAACGATCTACGAGGTTAAAACACGTATTTAAGTTGGAAATGTAACTATGTCCTTAGCGATGTTTTCATTGACGATTCATCTGTCATCAGCAAAAGACAAACAGTATTCAGACAAACTTATCTTTGATTTCTCTTGCTGCCTGAAACTGGGCTTTAATTACCATGAGGAAGTTGAAAACATGGTGCCAACAGGAGAAAATGCTGGTAGCAAACTTTCCTTCCGCTGACACAATATTTGCGTTACTTTTTAACATTACTTACATCCTTTGAGTAATTATCTATTTGTCTGCTGTAAATGCTTTTGATCTTAGATTTAGAATTTTTTATTACCTGGTCTGGGACAGGGATTGTAATATACATGATCCCTGGTAAAGATAATGATTTTCAGCAAAAACTTTTGCCCAGGATTTTGGGAAAAAAAAAATTAGTGCTTCAAAGATTTTGGAAAAAAAAAATGTGCTTGGAGGAAACATTGCTCACAACAAGTATTTTTTTTTCTCTTTCCGTAATGTTTTTATCCAAAAAGTGTATGAATTGAGCATGGTAAACAATGAATAAATATGTTTTAAGTAGTTTCTAATAGGAATAAATATATTAATAACTAAAAAGATATACAGTATTAAATATTTTCATTTAATTTTACATGGTTTTCTATCCAATCAAACTGTTGAATTGTTAAAATATTGTTATTTCCTTCTATAAGTCCGACCACATCCGCATTTTAATGTCCGTCTAAACTTCTCCTCAAAGTCTGACCACTTCTCACCATTTTGAAAAACTTCTCCCAATTCTCAGACTAGGGAGAAGTCACTTCTCCCCAAAGTCTGAGAGTTGGCAGAGGCCTGCATTCAAGATATCATCAAGTCAAACATACTTACAAATTTCAGGTCAGTTGAGCAAAAACTGTGGCCTCTACAGTGCCCACAATACATTTCTTGAATTTGACCCAGTGACCTAGTTTATAACCCTATGAGATCCAATTTCTAATTGATCCGAGATATCATCAAGTCAATTACGTAGACCAACTTTCTGGTCAATCTAGCTAGAATTGTGGCCTCTAGAGTGCCCAAAAGGTATTTCTTCAATGTGACCCAATGACATTGTTTATGACCCTATGTGACCCAATTTTGAACTCATCCGAGATATCATCAAGACAAAAAATTTCGAACTCGTCCGAGATTTTATCAAGACAAACATTCTGACCATGTCTCATAAGTATCTGACTGAAAATGTGGCCTCCGGAGTGTCCAAAATGTCTTTCTTCAATTTCTCTAGAGCGCACACAAGGTTTTTCGAAGATTTGACCTAGTGACCTAGTTTTTGATCCCAAATGACCCAATTTCGAACTCATCCCAGATTTTATCAAAACAAACATTCTGACCAAATTTCTGACTGAAAATGTGGCCTCTAGAGCATACACAAGGTTTTTCGAAGATTTGACCTAGTTTTTGATCCCACATGACCCAGTATCAAACTCATGTGAGATTTTATCAAGACAAACATTCTGACCAAGTTTCATGAGGATCAGACTGAAAATGTGGCCTCTAGAGCGTACACAAGGTTTTTCGAAGATTTGACCTGGTGACCTAGTTTTTGACCCCACATGACCCAATTTCGAACTCGTCTCAGATTTTATCAAGACAAACATTCTGACCAAATTTCACAAGTATCTGAATGAAAATGTGGCCTCTAGAGCACACACAAGGTTTTTCTAAGATTTGACCTAGTGACCTAGTTTTTGTCCCCACAAGACCCAATATTGAACTCGTCTCAGATTTTATAAAGACAAATAGTCTGACCAAATTTCACAAGTATCTGACTGAAAATGTGGCCTCTAGAGCGTACACAAGCTTTTTCTAAGATTTGACCTAGTGACCTAGGTTTTGACCCCACATGACCCAATTTCGAACCTGTCCCAGATTTTATCAAGACAAACGTTCTGACCAAGTTTCATGAGGATCAGACTGAAAATGTGGCCTCTAGAGCGTACACACGGTTTTCTGAAGATTTGACCTGGTGACCTAGTTTTTGACCCCACATGACCCAATTTCGAACTCGTTCAAGATTTTTTCAAGGCGATCATTCTGATTAAGTTTCATGAGGATCGGACTGAAAATGTGGCCTCTAAAGCATACACAAGGTTTTTCGAAGATTTGACCTAGTGACCTAGTTTTTGACCCCACATGACCCAATTTCAAACTCATCCGAGATTTTATCAAGACAAACTTTCTGACCAAATTTCACAAGTATCTGACTGAAATTTGTGGCCTCTAGAGCGTACACTAGGTTTTTCGAAGATTTGACCTAGTGACCTAGTTTATGACCCCACATGACCCAATTTCAAACTCGTCCGAGATTTTATCAAGACAAACATTCTGACTAAGTTTCATGAGGATTGGACTGAAAATGTGGCCTCTAGAGCGTACACAAGGTTTTTCTAAGATTTGACCTAGTGACCTAGTTTTTGACCCCACATGACCCAATTTCAAACTCGTCCAAGATTTTATCAAGACAAACATTATGACCAAGTTTCATGAGGATCGGACTGAAAATGTGGCCGCTAGAGCGTACACAAGGTAAAAAGTTGACCACGCACAACGCACGACGGACACAGCATGATCACAATAGCTCACCATGAGCACTTCGTGCTCAGGTGAGCTAAAAAATGGACAGACAGATGGTCATACGGACAGACGGACAGACGATGGAAACCACGCTCTGCTGGCTTAGAGCTAAAAATCATCATTAGAACAACATTTGTTTTCTGCACATGCTTTCAATTTGGTCAAGACCTAAATATTTGGTAAGGTGTTAAAGGTTGTTTTTTCCAGGAAGCGTCTGCAAATAGCAGACAGTAAAAAGCCAAGATCAGACTGTACACTACATGTGGGAACCAATACTTGGCTGCAGGTGTCCTTTCAGTGAAAATTTCAAGTAAAAAAGGGACACAACTGTGTTTACAAAAAATTGAGGGTCACAGGCCATTCCGATTTGGCTTCCCTTAAATGTCAACTTGCTGACTTTGAAGTAAATATAAATATCTTCAGTGATAACAGAGATATGAGAAAATGACAAATAAATTGGTAAAAGTCAGTTTTTGCACCATGACAGAGACCCAGATAACCACAGGGCTTCGACAATACCTTGATTTTTCTTGTTAAACAGCCCAGCAAAATAAGCCATGCTTTGTAACAGGGGGGTTTAATGCCCAGTTTAATGAGGAGTCCGTGCAAGCTGACCTGTGTCGAAACTTTTTGCTTTTTGTAAATTTTCTGCATGTTCAATCACAATTCTACATCATGATTCAATTTTTTGTTATGCTTAATGACCTTTATGGATTCATAATTATGAGATGACTTGTATGGTGTAGTGTATCAAGGAGATGCATTAACCCTTTACCACAAAATCCCGACTTCTAACGACCCTGAGAAAGGTCCCTTTTGAAAACATTGTGGGAAAAGGAGAAAATGCTGGTAACCAGCATTTTCTCCTTTTCCCACAATGTTTCCTACCCTTCCCAAAACAAACTTCAATTTTAAAGTCACTATTATTTTGTCGTCTGCAAATGCTTTCAGTTTCGACCAGTTTAAAATTATGTCGTTTGGAAAAGAGTTAAACCTCCTCTTAGCCAGAGCATGGCTCAAATTAAGGCTTACCTCTCAACAAGATTTGCACCAATAATATCATGTATATGATACAGCAAGCCTAGTTTGGCTATCCGGGGCCACTGTCTTTGTTCCAGCTCCTAAAAACCCAAACATTTTTATCTCTTTATCAGACATTTCTTGTGTTTTAACTCTTTACCAAACAACAAAATTATAAACTGATCCAAATTGAAAGCATTTGCAGACGACAAATTAAATGTTGCCCAAATTATGAAATTTGTCCTTGAAAGGTTAGGAAACATTGTGGGAAAAGGAGAAAATGCTGGTAATCAGCATTTCCACCTTTTCACACAATGTTTTCATTAGAACCTTTCCTTGGGGTCGTTAAAAGTCGAGATTGTGTGGTAAAGGGTTAACCCTTAACCACATCATCCAGAGTTTTAATGACCCTAACGCAAAAAGGCTTTGGAAAACATCATAGGAAAAGGAGAAAATGCTGGTAATCACTTTTTTGCACAATATTTTCTTTCCTACAAAGACAAAAAATATGCATTTGAGGTATTTATTTTATCCACTGCAATTTAGCCAAGTCCAAAATCTTGTCGCTTGGTATAGAGTAAATGATCCTGTAGCAGATGACTTTTTGAAAACATTTTTGGAAAAGAGGAAAATGCTGGTAACTTGCATTTTCTCCTGTTACCACAGTTTTATCCTATGTAGGATAAAATTCCTTTTTTTTTTAAGCCACATTTGTATTTTTCAACTTCAAATGACTTCAGCTTGAAGAAAAGTCCTAAATTTTTGCACCCAGTAAAGTGTAACTATTTATCTGACATCAAAGTTGTAGACTTATGGATACTGAAAACATTTGCAGGAAAAGCACATGAACAAATAGGTGGCACTGTAAACTAAAAAAAATCATTATATTGGCAAATAAAATCATATTGTTATTTAAAAATTTCAAACACAGTATACAACTAAACTCAAAATGCGCCTAAAAATGCTAATTTTGCCAAGTTCTGACTGCATTCTTCCAGAACTTTTTTCATCAATCTACCTGCCATTCACAAGCAAAATAAATTATCCCTGCTATTAAAAAACTTCAATTCAAAAAATTCAGCAGAACATCACTGCCTCAAACTGTCAAAATCATACCTCAAAACTGATCCAGTTAAAAAATCTTAGACATGACCAAATCAAAAGTATTTGCATATATTATATTAAATATGTCTTAACCCTTTACCACACAATGCCGACTTTTAACAACCCTTGGACAGAAGCCTTTTGAAAACATTGTGGGAAAAGGTGAAAATGCTGGTAACCCTATCAAAGAAAAAATGCACCATTTGAGCCACACTGAAATTGCCGTCTGCAAATGCTTTCCATTTGGACAAGGCTAAAATTTCGCCGTCTGGTAAAGGGTTAAATGATAAAGTGTGGCTTTTAAAGAGCAGAAAACATTGTGGGTAAAGGCAAAAATGCTGGTAGTTTTTTCCAACATTTTTCTTTTTTTTTTCAAAGGCCTTCCTCTTCAGGGTATTTAAAACCAGTTTGATAAGTAAAGGGTTTAACTCTGTTTTTGTCAGAAAGTAACAAGTGGCTTAAATTCAGTGTGGTTTACTATACTGATAAAGAAACTGAAGGACACATGAGTAGTTGAAATTGTTGCTGTGATATTATTGTAATAATGTTAAAAACGATATGGACTTCAAAAAAAACAAACAAAATCTTACCTCTCTTAAAACTTCTCTATATTTACATTTCTTCAATATAGTTAACACAGCTTGGCGCCCTAGAGTGAAACTCTTAATAAATATACACACATTTGGCACAGAGATCAGCCAGCTGCCGGCAGCTTGTTCTGTTAAAGCAGAAACTTTTAGTAATTGCCTGAAATAGAGGAAAAAGCACAGGCTTTCAGATTTTTGTGTCCTTTACAGGTAATTTTATTGCTGATGTAGGACCTGATATAAGTAGGTATTCGAGATAAAATTTTATGAAACAAGTTTAGAAAAATGTTTATGGTGAGCCTTTGGCAGGCTTAATAACTTTTTTTTTGGACTTGTTTATCAAAATTTGATCTCTAAAGCCAAAGAATGTCAGATTCTTTTTATCACATAATGATCTCTAACAAATAATACGTCTTGACAAATTGTGCAAAACTATACATGCACATGTACAATTACCAGGACTAAAACCTGAATGACTCCTCTTCGAAATAGTACTGTATAAGCACTTTTTTCTGCGGGCTCCAAATTCTGTGTTTTTTTCCTAAAACATGTGGGTTTAAATTCCAGCTGACTTTTTTTCTGCGCTTTTTAGTTTGGTCATCAGATGGATTTAATTTCTACCCTTTGTATTCTTATTTATCATCTTCTGCCTTGGTTCGGTATAAATAATAACTGTGTAATTATTATTGTCGCTGTGGTCATTATCGTTACCTGAAAGAAAAAGCTTTCTAATATATGTGATGTTTATCTACAGCATCTGCCAACACTTTAAATACAGCCATCAGTAGAGTAACTTAGAAACTATGTATAACAAACCATCTGTCAACAAGATTTCATGCCTGTCACGGGTACACAAATGTTTGCAGTAAAATTTGGACTATGGAGTATGATGTAATGTGCAAATCATTTGAGGCTAGAGGGTTGTAATGCAAGCATATGTTGTACATGTTTACAACAATAACTGTTCCGCTCCAAGAAATTTGTACCCAGTTACATGCCAGTCAACACAAAATGATCATGCAATAAGCCAATATCATGCCTGCTTTACATTAGCTGATAGTGCCTTTTTGCGTTTACCGATAGTTGTTTCTGGAACACCTAGGCAGTTGTGTCACATGTTTTGTGTAGTCAGCAGAAAAATTAGTTCGGCTATATTCCCAACGAATTGCCGATAAATAAAGAAAAGAAACAGAAAGGTCTAGTATTTACTGATTATTTAATAGATCTATTGTTTATCGAGGGGCAACACTTCGTGGTTTAAACCATTTGTCTCACAGTCACCGGTACGACTTTTAACGCTTCTGCAGGTGACATTTGAAAACATAACCAAATAAGGAGAAACTTCTTGTAAAAAATCAAAACGCCGGGAAAGATTAAGCCCTTCTGAAAGCATCTTTTAAAACTTTAGTTGCTCTGGCAGCCTGCGTAGATCAATCTTGAAGATCAGACTGTGGACAGAATGTTCAGTCTGATCTTTGAACTAAATCTACACTGTTTGATTTGGTGAGAATTTTGAAACAAAAACAATTTTGGTGTTGCAATTATTTTGGTCTAATTTTGTAACTTAAAATTACCACCGAGTTAATAGGCTCTCGAAGAATTCATGTTTACACGATGGTATAAAGCACATGCAGCCGATAATTATCAAAAATGTTTTCTAAAAAATTAACTGTCCATTTTGTAGAAAATTAATATTACAGACTGTCCGAATATTTAGGAAAACTATTTTTTTGGACTGTCCGGAGTAAGGACCAAAAATAAATTATTTTTGAAAATACTTTGAACATTTAGAGTGTCCTAATACATTGGCGAATGTTGCGGTGAGAACGTAAAATAAATCAACGTCGAAAGAGAAAATGTGAGCAATGAGTTCTCTTTCCACAATGTTTAAGCAGTGGCCTTTAAATCTTTATAACATTATACCAGCAGAATTACACTCATTCTATTAATGACCAAAATTTTACACAGGTAATAGGTGTGAAAAAAAATCCGAGAAATCTACCTGTCAAACGGAAAACAATCAGTCACATCTATGCAAATTTGGCTTGAAAGTTTGATTAACCCTTTACCACACAATCCTGACTTTTAACGACCCTGAGAAAGAAGCCTTTTGAAAACAGTGCTGGAAAAGGAGAAAATGCGGGTAACCAGCATTTTCTCCTTTTCCCACAATGTTTTCAAACCTTTCAGAAACAAATGCAATCATTTTAGCCACATTTAATTTTTCGTCTGCAAATGCTTTCAATTTGGACCAGTCTGAAATATTGTCATTTGGTAAAGAGTTAATACTATGTCACTCTATATTTGGGTTAATTTTTCGTGGATTTTGAATTTGCGGTGCCGTGCTTGACTGCAGAAATAGCAGAAATAAAGTCCCCACAGAAAAATGTACTTATACGGTATATTATGATGTCACATATGAAATTACATAATGCTTATCTCACAGGTGTGAAAGTTAAGAAAATGTGTAATGGTTATACAATGGTGTAAACAATGTCATGTGATAAAACCTGGCAATTAAGCCTGTACCACATATGCCTATGTTTATCCTTAGCACAAATCCCATGTTTTAACCACCCAAAGAAAGAAGGCTTTTGGAAGCATTGCAAGAAAAGGAGAAAATGATGGCTAAAACAGTGTTTACATGAACAATTTCCACCGTATGAGCCATATTTAATTTGTTGTCTGTAAATCCTTTGGAATTGGACCAGTGCGAAATTTTGTCATCTGGTAAAACAACACTGAGGAATACAGATTTTAAAATTATTGCGAAAGAACAATTTAACCTTGTTACAATCCTGTCTTTAAACAGGAAGTGTCCAAGGCAGATGACAACCCTCACACAGGCTGCTTTGTGACTGGATCAGGCAAATATTTGTGGGAGCCCTAACTCCTGTGATTGTAAAATCTTTACCATACGACAAAATTTTAAGAGTTGTCCAAACTGAAAGCCCTTGCAGACGACAAATCAAATTTACTGTAACCGGTAGTTCAAATGATGAGACTTTCTGTGAATGGGTAGAAAAATTTTGTTGGAAAAGGAGAAAATGCTGGTTACCAGTATTTTCTCCTTTTCCAACAATGTTTTTAAAGGCCTTCCCTTTTAGGGTTGTTAAAACTCCAGATTGCGTGGTAAAGAGTTAATCAATCACAGTGAAAATTACAGGTGCACAAGTTTTCATGGTAAGAAGAGTA
This sequence comes from Tridacna gigas, assembly GCA_945859785.2. Lineage (NCBI taxonomy): Eukaryota > Metazoa > Mollusca > Bivalvia > Cardiida > Cardiidae > Tridacna > Tridacna gigas. The sequence goes on from OX244030.2 coordinate 51,635,780, forward strand.
CAAGTAACTCTTTAACAAAACTTCAGACTTGTCCAGATTGAAAGCATTTGCAGAGGACAAATCAAATTGGACTCAAATGGTGGATTTTGTCTGTGACAGGGTAGAAAACATTACGGGAAAGGGAGAAAATGTGGGTTACAAGCATTTTCCCCTTTTCCCACAATGTTTTCAAATGGCGTCTTTCTCAGGATTGTTAAAACTCAGGATTGTGTGGTAAAAGGTCAAAATTTCAGTCTCCAGTCTTGGTTGAAAAGCATAGTGGGAGAAGATGGCACATTATTGTATCTATGAACAGACAGACTGATAGAACAACTGAGGGATGACCTCATTTCAATTAACCCCACCTCTTAACTTCTTTGTTGGCGGTATTATCTGACAAATCTATTGTTGCTGTAAACAACCACATGCACCCCTGGGAAATGCATTCAGGGTTTTCCATGACCCCCACCCCCCCGTTTCTTTGAATTTGGACCCCAAGATTTTCTGAATGTTCCCCAAAATCAACATGTTTGCCTTCTTAAATTCATTTAACCCTTTCCCAAACAAGCCCTGGTTTTCACGTGTCTGCAGTGCAAGTCTTTTGAAAACACTGTGGGAAAAGGAGAAATTGCTCGTAACGACTAATTTCTCCTTTTCCCCCAGTGTTTTCCACCCTTTTTGACAACTTTCTGCCATTTTCATCAAATTTAAAATTGGCGTCTGCAAACTCTTTGAATTTGGACCAGTCCAAAATTTGTCGTTTGGGAAAGGGTTAACCCTTTACCGCACAATGCCACCCTTGGGAAAGAAGCCTTTTGAAAACATTATGGGAAAAGGAGAAATGCTGGTAACCAGCATTTCTTCCTTTTCCCACAATCTTTTCTACCCTATTAAAGAAAAATTGCACCATTTGAGCCACACTGAAATTGTGGTCTGCAAATGCTTTCAATTTGGACAAGGCTACAATTTTGTTGCCTGTGAGAGGGTTAAAGGGGCTCAAATGACCCCCATATGACAAAATCCAATGAAGACCCTGTTTATCCTTTTACTAAAATACACAAAGTTGTGTTATGGGCAGACAGATACATGGACCACAAGATCCCAGCATTCTCTCCCCATAACAATGTTGAAGGGTGTATCAAAAATCACTACACCATAATCTAGGACTTACGTTATTTCTGTTTCACTAAAACTAAAATGATTCATCATCAGATCCTTATTTACAACATCTTTTGTGTAGTTTTCAACGACTGTAGACACAAATTTATCTGAAAAGAACACAAACATATGAGCCATGCTCTGTAAAAATGGAGTTTAAATAATCTGTAAAAAGTATCTATCCAGGTCAGCCTGCGCGGACTGTGCAGGCTGACCTGAGTCACAACTTTTGCTAGTGGTCCATTTTCTGGAAGTAAAAGGACCAGTCTGCCTCATCATTCAGTCGGTTGTTCAGGACAAGTTAAGGCTTGTCTAAATTGAAAGCATTTGCAGACAACAAAATAAATGTGATGCTGAAATTAAAATTTGTTTCAGAAGGATAAAAATCATTGTGGTTACCAGCATTTTCTCCTTTTCTCACCATGTTTTCAAAGACCTTCTTTCTCAGGATGGTTAAAACTCTGGATTGTGTGGTTAAGGGTTAAGTGTAAAGAAACTCACACATACCTATTGTACGTTTTGGCACATTGAACTCTGTCATCACACACTGAACATGACTTCTATAGTCCTCTGTGAACACTACCAGTTCCACACTTTCCTCACCTCCAGGTAACGTTTGGGGAAATACTTTCACCCTACCCGTCTTTTCCAATTCTCTCTGATAACAGACAACAAAAAGTTTAACTTGAGTTAGTCCATTCTCCATGCAGGCACTTTCTGAGGGGTCTGACAAATCACCAAAATACCACTGAAACACCAAAATACACCTTTTTTTTCCTTTAAATTCCTGAGTTCTGATAACTGAAGTTGTGGTTTTTGACACAAATTGCAATTATGCTGATGAAGGAGGGTTAGTTTAAAATCTAATGACAAAATAACAATATGCCAGTGAAGTCCACTGTGAAGAATGTCCACTGGAATAGCCTACCCTTATTGTAAGTGTCCACCAAAATACACACTGGACATAGTAAAATTTGTCGATTCAGGGATTCTACCTCCAGAGACTCACTACTGTAGCTTTTGTTCAAGGTTGATGTATCTGGTCTTTATCCATAAGCATGCTAGAAAAAATACTTTTCATTTTTTTATATTGGGCAAATGAAATTAAAAAATCACCAAATTAGAAAAACAGCAGCCATTTTGAATCTGTGATTAATACGTCACCAAATGTAAATTGATAAGACAATGATAATTCTGCCGACAAGGTTATGAATAATAACTATGTCACTTTAAAGATAACAATGACAAACTTACAAATCAAATAGATGGATTAGATCAGCCGAACACCTTCAATTATGATTACTTCATAACAGAATATAACATGCCACACTACTTGTGCATTTTGATGGATCAGAGACCTACATCATGCAATGTCTGATGTGGGTCTATTTCATTTGCAAATGAAGTGCATTAGCTCTCTCCTTTGTGTGTGTGTGTGTGTGTGTGATTTTATTAGTCAAATAAACAATAAATATAAGTGATAATGTCATACTGATAATTCTTTCGTCTAGACTGGTGTAGTCAAGATTGGGTATTTCGGTGTGAAAGAGACCAGACAGGCAAATTTTTTGGTGATTGTTCTCCCCGCAAATCCATGATCAGTGTTTATTAACAATATCATTCTTCTCAATAATGATAAATACTTTGACTTAGGGGCGTTTTCTGTTTTGAAAAAGTAATAAACATCCTGCACTTATATAAAATATTTGAACTCAATGATGAAGAAAATAGGGATATTTCAGTGATTAGTTATAATATATATATGCCGAGCCCTGTAGCTCAGTTGGTAGTGTACAGGACTTGAGAACAGGAGGTCACTGGTTCAATCCCTGGCTCGGCCAATTTCTTTCCGAGGATTGATGATAGTCATTGCAACAGGATTCATTCCTCTCCCACCGCTGACCATTGTTTCAATAATGGCTATGTGGGAAAGCAGCCGGTGGCTTGGAAAGAATATTGTGCGGAGTATTGGTAAAAGAAATTCCAGGAAAGCATGGACAGGTGCACTGGCCGCTGTGCTATAACTGAAATAATGTTGAAAACGGCATTAGACACCATACAATCAATCATAGTTATAATATGTTTTTTATACAATTATGGCATATGACTGTCTAACGATCCTATACTTATAAATGCTCAAGTAATGCCTAAAGGGTAAAAGTTGGATGGCCCCAGAGGATCATAAGGATATTCTGATTCACACAAAGTTAAACATGGAAAAAATGCTGTATATTTTTCATATAAACAATTGATTGGAGGCATCTCTCAGAAAGCCAAACCTACAAATCAGAAAGGACAGGGTGGAGGTTAGGCCTTCTCATCTTACATTGTTAACACTGGAACAAGTGTTAACCCTTTACCACACAATCCCGACTTTTGACGACCCTGAGAAAGAAGCCTTTTGAAAACATCATGGGAAAAGGAGAAAATGCTGGTAACCAGCATTTTCTCCTTATCCCACAATGTTTTCTACCCTTCCCAGAACAAATTTCACTTTTTCAGTCACAATCATTTTGTCGTCTGCCAATTCTTCAATTTGGACTTGTCTAAAATTTTATCGTTTGGTAAAGAGTTAAAGAAGAAGGTATTGGACACTCATACAAAGAAAGAAGATTGGAATGAAAGAACCCTTTAATGAATGTGACCTTTATTATCTCCTTTTTCCACAATGTTAGATACACTTAGTAAAGCACCAACATAAGAGAAATGTGGCTCGAATGACTAGATTTGTCTTTCATATAGTGACTATATGAAAGACAAATCTAGTCATTCGAGCCACATTTCTCTTATGTTGGTGCTTTAAATGTGAACGAGTCTAAAATTATATTGTTTGGAAAACCATTAAAACATTGTTTGAGTCCATTTATTCATAATGGTGAATTGCATGCTAGGGCTGCAAGTTAAAATTCATCTATCCATCTTTCTGATGATCGATTGCTTGGAATTACTAAACAGTTGTAGCTCATGAATGTGAAAATAAAGAACATAATACATGAAAAACTGTTATTTTCGCCCTTATCTCTCCATAATCACTGAGTAATTTGGACCCTTGAACCTTAAAATTTTCTCTTTGATTCTTGGAAATTACATTCTGAATCTTGAAAATTTGCATCAATGAGTTAATGACTAGGGGTTCAGGACTTAAGTGAAAACCTGGGTATCCATATTTTAGCAACACATTTTCTTAAAATGCTCAGCACATAACTGGTGAAAAGAATAAAATAAAATTGCCACATTTTTTAATCAATCTTATTGGCTGTATACTATAACACAAAAAAAATTTAAAAAAGTTAACATTATGCAATTGAAACATACTTTGTTCAAAAATATGGTTAAACTCAATTTTTACTGTACCATTGGAATTTTACTGCTTAAAAATTTGCTTCTTAAGCACAGTCATTTCATTTTATCCCCATCATTAGAAAATGATGCTTAAATACTCCTTGACTCAAAAAATTATCTGGGGCTCTCATGTATATTAATTTTGTTGCATCAGCCTCTAATTTTGCAGGTCAGAAACACAAAAACCCAGACATCTGTAACACTGTGTTTGTACTTACTATTTGTTCATCCACTTGGGCTCTGTCTGTTATTTTGCTATAAAGCTGATGCTTTAGCGTGATTGGAGGCAACTTGTGTTCAAACTTTGCCACAGGAAAAAGTGTTTTTATCTCTCTTAATGCTGCCTCAACCTCAGAGCTGGGTTCCTTTCCATCTCCTGAAATTCCGTTACATGTTATGTGAATTTAAACCCTTTATCAAACAATCCAATGGGACACCCAAGGTCTACTATCTCAAAGTCAGAAAGCCCGAATAAATATGTCAAATCTATGCTTTTTACCACACGAAGCTATCTATCAGAAAAAAAAAATATAAGACCTGTCTCACCTGAAACACTTGCATCAAGTTCAAATTAAATGTGGCTTATATGGATTTGATGTGTTTTTCAAAAGGGTAGACAACTTAGTGGAAAACAGAGAAAATGCTGGTTACCTGCATTTTCTCCTTTTCCGTTAATGTTTTCAAGTGCCTTCTTTATCAGGGTCATTCAACCACAGGAATATTTGGTAAACAGTCAAGAGGTACACATATGTTGTTTTATACAGGCAGTGCAGATCAAGATCTGATTGCACAGTACTCTTTGTACCCTTTGATCTACAGTCTGTTATTTTGCAAGAAATTCTGCCTGAAACAACCTGGAAATTGTAACGTTTCCTTTACAGATTACAAATTGCCAACCGAGCCTAGTATCTCAGAGGAAGACATAGACAAATAGAAACCAGAGGTGGCTGGTTCGAATCCCCAGCTAGGCCAATTTCACAAGGATGATTGATGATAAACATTGTGACCTGATTCATTCCTCTTTTACCGCTGATCATTGTCGACAATGGTTGCATGGGAAAGCAGCCAGTTGCTTGGAATTTTTTTGTGCAGAGTACTGCTAAAAGAAAACTCCAGGAAATCATGGATACGTGCAATGAGCACCACAATATAACTGAGATAATGTTGAAAAAGGCATACACACCATATAAACAAGCAAACAAATAAATTGCCATTTATATATTTGGCAAAGGCACTCTGTGATTGAGTGAACATTTATACATGCCCCCTTGGTCTTCTTGTAGGACCCCATTAGCTTTATGACTTGTTGATGGACGCAATCTCTTTTTCTGTTTGTACACATCTGTCATAAGAGCTCTTTTGAGACTCATCTGAAACAATCATGCACATAAAACTTCTTTCACTAGATATGACATGCTTGTTTTCTAAGCAAATCTGCTGCAATTTATAACAACTTTACTCTTTACCAAAATGAAATGACAAAATTTTAAACACATCCAGTTTGAAAGCATAATCTGACGAAAAAATAAGTGCAGTTCACATATTGAATTTCGTCTACAGATGGATACCCACTAAACATAAGGAAAAGTGTGCAAACACCGATTTTAGGCTACTCCAAATTATCAAACTTTTGGAACCTTTCACTATCAATATAAATACAACCATTATTTGTAAGCAAAAACAAGCAAAACAATTTAACACAAAAGCAGATTGATGTGAACACCATAATGATTTTCATAATCTTTTACCATGCATTCGGGAATCACTGTAATTAAAGGAAAAAATGCTGGTTACGAGCATTTTCCTCTTTCCCCAATTTTCTTTATTTTATTTTACAACAGCAATTGTTCAAAGCCTTTCACCTTCTTCAGATGTCAACGTGCAGGCAGCCAGGCGCACGTGATCAAAATTTAATGTCACTGTCGTCTTAGAACCAGCAAAAAACTGAATAAAAAGAAGGCTTTTGTCAGCTCCCTACGAGCATGTATCGGTATGAAATTCGTTTATGACCGGATGGTCTACCTTGGTATCGATGTAGGGTTTGTGAAGTTCAAGGAAGTTCGACGGTAAGTACGTGCTGTCTGGCAAGTTGACAACATAAATCGCCGGTTTTCATCGAACACGTTTTCTGAAATTTGTGGGTCTATTGTTGTTTCTATAATACATTCTGATATTTCAATCAAAGAAAGTAACGATTAGTAAAAATTACCGCTGCTACAAATCAGATGTCCGGTATTTCAGATCTTATTCACATCGGGTAGACGGCTAATCAGAGAGACATGGAGGCTACCATCTTACTGGTCCGCAGCGAATACTAGACAAGCAATTCCATTGGTTCGTCATAACTTTTTGTCGAGACATTTTAAAATGTCCCACTCGTCCATTTTGAGCAGGTGCAATTTCTTTGGCCATTTGACTGAAACACTTCACAACGTTGAAAAACAACAACAGCAACAAAAAAACCCAAAAACTTTACTCAAAGCACCCGCTTATAACCGAAAATAGAGGTCCTGTAATAATTCGTTTGCCGCGAGCTAGATTTCATGTTGCACTAGGCTACTCTCTCAGCGCCAAATATATGTAGACTAGACCTCTTTCGATGGCTGAAAATCAACTGATACCCAGAAAATTTTTTATCTCAGAGGTTCGACTGATACAGCGGGCTATTTGGGTCTAAGATCAGACTGCACGTACCGTGAAGTTTGATCCTGATCTATGCTGCCGGCAAACACCCTGTTTTTTGCCGAGGGCACAGAAAGGGTTAATTCATTTAGAGCGCTGAGACCAACTTAGATTATTTTTGCAGACAGTATAGATCAAACTCAGATTACCTATTGCCAGGGATCATATGAACCATGCTCTGGTAAAAGTAGGCTATTGACTCGGGTCAGCTTGCGCAGTCCGCGCAGGCCGACCTGAGCCGAAACTTTTTGCTATTCGTCGATTTTCTGCATGTCCAAGGACCACTTTACTTCATGATTCAGTCGGTGTCAGAGAAAATGGACTTTATGGATCCATGGTCATGTGATGACTTGCTTGGTATCATGCATCACGGAGGTGCATTAAACCCCCTTTTTCCAGAGCATGCGGCTCAAATGCTGCTATTGCGGACAATGCAGATCAAGATCAGAAATTAAGGCTTTATACAATGTGCACCCTGATCTTGGATCTACAATGTACACTACGCTATTCTGTGAAATGTTATGACCAAACAAAATACCTTGAAATGACATTTTTCCAGTCAGACTTGAAAAGTCTACTTGAACGAGCTAAATAACACCCCAACAGTAGACTGGTATTGATCAGTCCGTTAAATAGAGAATTTTCATTTTTTTTTTTAAATCATACAATAAAACAGCAAAACAAATACATTCATATAATGTTCTCAAGGTCTGATTTAACCTGTTTTTCAGATAAAGAGCAAGTAACAACACATATTCTTGAGGGTTTACAATAGTTGTGTACCTTGTTTATTAGAATGACTCAAATGCAGGGCCTGAATGCAAGGCTACCCAAAATTCGCCCCATTTGAAGACGATAGGCAAAACTCGTGTCACGGAGCCCTAGAACGTTTTACCAATCGATCCAGCTATTACACGACTCTTAGGAAGTCTAAGACCCCAGAAAAGGAGAAAGCTTGTAACTTATATTTTCTCCTTTTCCCACAAGGTTTTCTACCATTCCATAGACATTCATCTTATTTGCGCCACATCTAATATGTCGTCTGCAAATGCTTTTAATCACGATAGAGGAGAATAACACTTTGTCGTCTGGTAGAGGCTTAACTCGAGCTTGTTCTAGGTTTAACTCTTTACAGAACGACAAAGTTTTAGCCTTGGCCAAATTGAAAGCATTTGCAGACGACAAATTCAATGTAACTCAAAACATAAAATTTGTCTTTCATAAGGTAGAAAACATTGTGGGAAAAGGAGAAAATGCTGGTTACCAGCATTTTCTCCTTTTCCCGCATTGTTTTCCAATGCCTTCGTTCTCAGGGTCGTTAAAAGTCGGCATTGTGCGATGTATAGGTTTAATCTTTTCACGGACAAAGTCTTGATCCAAGTCATTCAACACTTCACAAAAAGTTAGAATACTTTAACACTTTACTAAATAATAAATTTGTAGACTTGTCCAAATTGAACCTATTTCGCAGACGACCAAATAAATGTGACTCATAAAAAAGAATGTTTCTTAAAGGAACAATTATGAATAGCTGCCAAAAGTTTTTTTTTTTTTTTTTTTTTTTAAAGCAGGTGTTAAATTTTAATAATGCCATTCAAAAGTAACGAAATTATTGTGAAGATGACAATCTGTGATTGTGTGGTCGGTCCAAGTGTTAGTCGCTGGCAGAGAAATTAATTTCAAAACTAGTTTAAAAATTGCCAGGTGACTCTATCTTTTCTTTACTTTTTGCCCGATTTTAAAATTCATTTTGTTTGGCAGCGACTAACACTCGGACCGACCACACAATAACAGATTATCATATTCACAATATTTTCCATATCCAAAAATGGTACAATTTAAATCTAAATGCATTTTGACACCTGGATTGTTTAATTTTTTTTTTTCCCACTATTGGACCTTTACAGAACAGAGAACATAGTGGGAAAAGGAGAAATTGCTGGTTATCCTTTTCTTACAACATTTTTAAAGGCTTGTTTTTCAGTGGTCGTTAAAACCCGGTATTGTTGGGTAAAGAGTTAAAAAGAATGCAATTTCTTGTCCCTTATTGTGGTTTTAACGTACATATGAGCTATGCTCTATGAAAAGGGGGCTTAATGCATCTGCGAAAAGTATCGACCCAGGTCAGCCTGCGCAGTCCGCGCAGGCTGACCTGGGCCGAAACTTTTCGCTATTGGTCAATTTTCTGTATGTCAAAGGACCAGTCTACCTTATGATAGAAACGATTGTTAGACATAATGGATTTTATGGATCCCTAAATATGTGATAATTCATTTGGAATCATGCATCACGGAGATGCATCGAGCTCCCTTTTGCTAGAGCATGGTTCATATTCAAGTTAACTCGTTCACCGCCAAATATATTAACTCGCCTCTTTTGACGGCTTAAAATAAAATCCGCTGGAACTGAAAAAAAAAATGTCCAATTTGGGATTGATTGATTGATTGATTGATTGATCGGTCGATCGATCGGTCGATCGATCGATTGAAAGAAATTTTTTAAGCTGCTTTCAACATTATTTCAATCATATCACGGCGACAGTTCACATACTTATGTATATTCTGGATTTCATCTGTACTAGGCTGGCCAAAGGACATTTTCACGAAAAGCTCTGGGCTTCTAAAGAGGGTTAAGCCCGGAACTTCTAGGTTACGAATCTTACTCTTTACTACTGAGCCGTACAGGACCCCTTGACAAAACTGACGAACGATGTAGATCCAATATCGGACTGCACACTCCCCTCAGTCTGATACTGATTTATGCCTTTCGCTATTAAAGCCCTATTTTCGCCGTTTACATTGATTTTGAAACTAGTGCGCCTAATCTACATATGAGCCATGCTCTGTGAAAAGGGGGTTTAATGCATCTCTGTGACGCATGATACCAAGCAGCCATAACGTTTTAAGGAACCCCTAAATTTCATTTTGTTTAACAACCGACTGAATCATCAGGTAAGACTGGTCCTTTGACATGAAGAAATTCAAAGATAGCAAAAAGTTTAGGCTCATGTCAGCCTGCGCGGACTGCGCAGGCTGACATGGTTCGAAGCTTTTAGCAGATGCATTAAGCCCCCTTTTCACAGAGCGTGGCTGATATATCACCTTCGATGATTACTTTCAGAAAACCTTTACCACTACCTGCGCTGTGATTTGGGCAAGTTCGAAAGGTTGACCCTTCTAATCATAGGATTCGAACCCAGAACCTTTGAAGTGAGTCGAAGGTTTGACGCCCTTTGTTGACAAGAAGGCATGCTGACTATTTATCTGGCGATTACTTTCGTTTGTCTTCAAAGTGTGGCATTATATATTCATACAGCTTTTCCAGCATGGATTTTGTATCTCCGTTGGGCCGAATCTGCCAACCCAGTCAGTCACGTACATGGCTTGAAATACAGGCGCTTGGTTCTGTTGTTGTTGGTGACTGTGATTACAAACTACAAGGTATTTCTCCATGGAAACAAACAGCTGTTCTGCTGTTTGATGAAGGCTAAATCAAGTTTTTCCTGCAAGGTTTAATGTTTTTTACCAACTGAAAATATCCATCCCCTTATAACCCGATATAAACGATTTGAAACCTCAGATTTGTAAGTTTGCATAAGGGAAGTTTAATCCTTTACCATACAATCCCAACTTATAATGATCCTGAAGAAGAAGACTTTCGAAAACATTGTGGGAAAAGGAGAAAATGCTGTTAACCAGCATTTTCTCCTTTTCCCTCAATATTTCCTACCCTATTAAAGAGAAATTCCACCATTTGAGTAACATTTAACTTGTCGTCTGCAAATGCTTTCAATTTGGACAAGGCCTAAACTGTGTCGTCTGGTAATGAGCTGAACATAAAGTACCGTAGAAAGGGATAGGGCCACAAGTTATGACTGTATTAGGAAACGGCTCATCCCGAACAAAAAGTAGTACAAATACTCAGATTTAGTATTTATGAACATATTTTATTCAACAGTATGAGATACAAGCTAACAAAAAAAAAATGCAGTCATATTACTAATATACTGGAGAAAAGGATAAGAACGGAAGTTTAGGCTATAAAGTTCTTCTCCAAATTTCGGATATTGGTTTGTATTGGTTACAGTGGATAGGGATCATCTTTGGCATAAACTTTTAAAAACTTTTAAAAACTGGTATTAGTAGTAAAATGCTCAATATGATTAGATGTATATATCATAAAGTCCAATCTTGCGTAAAACTTTCAGGCAAGTCTGATTTATCTTATTTCTTCGATGTTTCGATAGGTTTGAAGCAAGGAGAGCCTCTCTCACCGATTCTCTTCATACTTTTTATTAATGATATTGTTGAAAATCTTGATTTCGATTCATTTACAGACACGGATTTAGAGTTGTTGACGAAATATATGATTCTTTTCGCTGATGATCTCTTGTTATTTACCACTAGTCCAGTTAGTTTACAGGCTCATGTTGGCAGTATTTTTCATTACTCCGAAAAATGGGGATTAACTATTAACGTTGATAAAACGAAAGTATGTGTTTTTGAGAAAAGAAAGTCAAAGCTTGATTGCGATATTTTCTTCAATGGTAGAGTGGTTGAAAATGTGGATAGTTTTACTTATTTAGGCCTAAAATTCTATTATACAGGAAGTTTCAAATATGCCATCCCTGCTCTGCATGAACAAGCTCAAAAGCTTATCATACTTAACTTAAAGTTTTTGATAAAGTTTCACTGGACATAAAGACGAAAGTTTCGGTTATCGATTTTATTATATGGAGCAGAGGTTTGGGGAGTATATAGTTTTAAAGCCATTGATAAATTACATGTCAAATTCCTTAAGTACCTTCTGGGAGTAAAACAACAAACACCAAACTATGCAGTTTTTGGTGAATACGGTAGACTTCCACTCTCTGTTCTATGTAAGTAACAAGCCCTTAAATTCTAGTGTAAAATTATGTCAGACGATTTGTCACTCTTACATGAAATATATAGAGACCAATCCATTAATGTTTCCGGAAAAAGCTGGTCAAAAGGAATCCATTCAATTATTGATCACTTAGGACATACAAATATTAGGATAAATTTCAATCGAGAAATAAGTAATTTTTCCAATCAGAAATTACGATTAAATGATCAATTCATTCAACATTGGCAGGATACTATTAATAATTTACCAAAAACTTTCATGTTACCGTTCATTTAAACAGAAATTTTGTTATGAGTCGTATTTGGACAAAATTTAAAATCCAAAAATGTTGCAGTGTTTTGCTAGATTAAGTTCGCACAAGTTAGAAATCGAAACGGGACGCTTCAGCAATATTCCACGTGAAGAGAAATTGTGTAAAATTTGTAATAGTGGCTACATAGAAACCGAATTTCATTTTTTTTTTTTTTTTTTTATGCTGTCCAAAATACGCTGATATGAGAAGGAAATATTTTGGTAACAATTGCTGGCCAAACCAATCTAAATTCTTATACTTAATATCATGTAATAATAAAAGGATAATTTTAAATATTTGCAAGTATATTTCAACTTGTTTTGATCTACGCGAAGAGGTCTATAACTCTGGTGAATCTTAACATTTTGTGTTCAACAAAATAGCCCGTGCTTTTCCTGTATTACATTATGTACTTCTTACATTTCAGATAAGTTGAATCGTTTTTACTCACACATTGTATTTTGTAACTCTACTGATATTGTTATTTTCTTTTGCCTTTGCCATATTTAGTTTTTTTTTTTGTTTGTTTTTTTTGTAAATGGCCAAAGACATGTGGTATGTCGATAATGCCAATAAATGAAATGTAATTGTAAAATGGTTATTACATGATCATATCATTACTAATTACTGACAAAGAAAGTTATTTTTTGAGACAAATTGGAGGAAAAAATACAGAAAGCCAAACTGGTGTGGAGTGTAATTTGTGAAGATTTTAATGGAAGACACCTATATAATGGCTATAGAAACTTCCAGCTTCCAGCTTGACCATCACAACTGATCAAACAAGTGGTTGCTTACACTAAAAAAAAACCTTAGTGGTATAAGAATTTTAGCAAACCGTGCTCGAATAGTCCAAACCGTCAAACCGTAAGTAAAATTTGAAAAGAAAAGGAAAAGAAATGAATAGATAAAATATACTCATTTTTTTTTCTAAATACTTATATTTTGACAGAATCGCATGTTTACAGCCAACATTTATTATAACGTAATTATCAGTTAAATAACTATTAGCAATGACAAGTTTACGTCAAAAAAATGACCCAGCCACTTTTAGTTTCGTTTTTAGTTTAGTTTAGTTTCTTTCGTAGTCTTATTCTAGATTTAGAAAGTAACACAACTTCTGATTGGTTAAACCAAATGATTTTGCCAATCAGAAGTTGTGTTACATTCAAATTTAGAAAATTTTTCGGAATAATACTGAGAATGTTCTTAAGAATGGTTAGTGAATACGGACCCTGATCACACTGAGAAAGAATGTCGCAGGGAGTTCAAGAACAGTAGAACATATGAATTAAACCGTTCTTTTTGGCCAACGGCCTTTATTAGGGGAAAAAATGTAATTTACGTCGTCTTTCTTTCTTGATAAAGGCCGCTGTCCGAATTTTAAGATTGTCTTTATTGATAAAGGCCGTTGGCTAAAATCTTGATTTAAAAAGACTGATTTGATCCATTACCACGTAATTCCGAGTTATACTACCCTGGGATATCAGACGTTTGAAAACGTTGTGGGAAAATGAGAAAAAAATGCTGGTAACCAGCATTTTCTCCTTTTCCCACAATGTTTTCAACCTTTCAAACGCATGTAAAACCATCTGAGGTACATTTAATTTGTCGTATGCAAATGCTTTCAGTTTGGACCTGTCTAAAATTTTGTCAAGGCAAGGGGTGGGTCATGCTGTAGAAGAAAACCAATCTTTGATTGAATCATTTGCAAGAAATAACGCAATTATTTTTTGCTGATTTTCAACCAACTGTTTTTTTTTTAATTCATTCAAAGTAGTTTTCTTAAGTGTTTTTATTCTTTTTGCAAATTTCTTTCAACGGGAAGTAAGACTCATTGAAAGTGTGTGCATTTTTAGACGACAAACTACAAATTGCTACAATTAGTGAAATTATGTATGAAAAGGTGGAAAACATTGTGGGAAAAGGAGAAAATGCTGATAACCAGCATTTTCTCCTTTTAGCACAATGTTCATAAAGGCACCCTTCTTCAGGGTCGGTAAAACACAGATTTGCCAAGTAAAGTTTTCATTTTTTATGTTCTATCCTGTTCTGTTAACCATAATTCCCACAACGATAAATATTATCCTAAAGACCCACAGTCCGAAGCTCCGTCTGTCGTAAAGGTTGACGTATCCTCATCGTTATTATTGTTTTGAGGTTCAAGTTGTAAATGTAGATTTCCGCCATCATAAAGTCCCTCGCCTTCCGCTTCAACATCGTTATCCAACATTTCCATGTAAGGAACCCTCCTATAAGATAAAAGCGAGTTAAAATCTCTTTTTTTTTTTAAATAAGGCAAGCTTCTTTAGTGATACTGTGACAATACAATTTATTTAATTAAATGTAAACAATTCACATGTATATAAGGCAAAATGCAAATATTTACAGTCACATTCTGTAACTTCGTGTTACCTTTTGCTCCGCGGTATTTTTCGGTCATAACAAATATCGGCGCCGTTTAACGGCTTGTCTGGCCTTTATAAAAAAAAAAATTATTAGTGTAAATACCTTAACTCTGAAATCACTCTTCTAAGCCAACTTTAATTTTCAAAATGCCAAAATTGAATGGAAAAAAAAAAAATTATTCCGGAAGTGAAAACGATGTAATGGGCATCTACTTACTTACCTCCATTAACAAGACTAAATGCAAAATTGTCAACATGATGTTTTTGATTAATGGTCTGCTTGAAATAAGACATGACAGTAATATAGTTATATAAAGTGTTAAATAATTGTTCTTTTAATGGGAAAGTATATGTGACTTGGCTTTTTTTTTTTTTTAATTGAAGTTTTTAGTCGTTTTTTGACCGTATTTCGGTAGGCTGTAATTCCATTGCTGTATGAATTATAAAAACAATATTCAGATTTACTGGTTCATATTACCCCGTATGTCAAAATGCCGATAGTATCGATCTGAAGATTGATATAAAAGTAGTTACTTGTCGTCGTCGTGGCATATCTCTATGAACATCAGTTACCATGGGTGGTTCTTCGGAACGATGTTTGTGTGGGAGGGCAGCCAGTGACTTTGACAAAATGTTGTGTGAAATATTTGAAAAGAAAATCCAGGAAAGCATGAACAGGTTTACTGGTTGCTGCGATATAGACGGAATTCTTTTCGAAACGGCATTTAATTCCAGAAAAATAACACAAACCTTCGACGTTTCCTGAGAAAGCTTGCCAGGATCAAGGCAATGACAGCGACAATAAACACAAGCACTCCAAGAGTGGCCGTTACTGGCACTGCCCATGTCTGAAATATTTTAACACAGTAACAATAATATTCGACGCACGCTCTGGCAAAAGGTGGTTTAGTGCATTTCCATAATGCGTTATACCAAGCAAGTCATCGCATAATAATGGAACCATAAAATCCATTTTGTCTAGCAACCGACTGATTCATGAGGTAGACAGGTCGTTTGACCTGCAGAAAATTGATCAATGGCAATAAGTTTCGACAGCGGTCGGCCTGCGCGGACTGTGCATGCTGACCTGGATCGATATTTTATTATTATTATTATTATTATTATTGTATATGATGCATTAAGACCCCTTTTCACAGAGCATGACTCATTTACCTAAACCCATTTGAACTAATGTCAAACTTTGTCATAAATCATTTACCCTCAGGCTGCTAAGCGCGACTCACTGACCTGTTGCGGACAATGTAGGTCAAGAACGTGCAGTCTGATCTTAGATCTACATTGTTTGATAAGGAGATATCCCAAAAACTAAATTTGAAATAGCAAAATTTGGGTTTTTAAATTCGGCTTAAAAGTTTCATTTCATTTAGTTAGCAGGATACGGGTTAAAGGAAAATAGCATTGCTGAACCGTGCCTGAAAATATGTTAGTACAGGGACGAATTCTCGCAGCATGCAAAGATTCACTTTTCCTTAGTGTTTTTTTAACCCTTTCCCAAACAAGCCCTGGTTTTCATGTGTCTGCAGTACAAGTCTTTTGAAAACACTGTGGGAAAAGGAGAAATTGCTCGTAACGAGCAATTTCTCCTTTTCCCACAGTGTTTTCTACCCGTTTAGAGACCTTTCTGCCATTTTCATCAAATTTAAAATTGTCGTCTGCAAATTCTTTCAATTTGGACTAGTCCAAAATTTTTCGTTTGGGAAAGGGTTAAAGCAAACTTGACTACTTCTAAAGATCAGAACACGACAAATTTGTGTCGCAATGGGTTGAATTACAACTTTTGAGACTAAATTCGACACATAAACCGTGATAACGTCAATATCGAAAGAGATTTTAAAAAAGCAGAACTATTGTGATAAGAATTTAAGAATAGTTTTCCTCATTAAAAGAAAAATCTCTACCCTATTTTAGTTAAGGTTTATCAGGGTGTTAAAATCCTTTCCATTTGATAGAAGTGAATTTTCTTGTGAATGATACAATTTTCATTGGTGGTCTTATAAACAAGTAAAAATATTTGTTTAAATGCATGTTGTTAAACTTAAGAGATCTGAAAAAAAAAAACATGGATTTGACAGATTTTGTCAAAAACGTTTAGCATAAACGCTTTTGTTGTCTCATCTTGGTTTCTCCCATACCATACATAAATATGCACATTGTGAAAATATTCATCAGAGAATTAACACGTTCGAAAAATAAGCTATTTACAGCGATAAAAACATGCTTTCTAATGGCTAAAGAAAAGCAAGACACCATATCAAATCCCAACTATACTATCTATATGTTTACCTTTCTGTCATTTGTTGAACTAGACTGTTTCCCTGCTAAATATCTAGATGACGTGGAAGAGACTGATTTAATCACTGGTTTCGTCGCTGTCGATGAACCATTATAAGTATTGGAAGAACTTGCTAGTTTTGTAACCGAGACATATTTTGAAGTTTTGCTAGTGGTTGGTCCTACTTTTGGAGAAGTATGTGATATTTTTGAAAACGGTGTATTTTTAGTAACAGTGAACGTAGCTGTATTGTGTGTTGTATTTTTTGTTGTAAGAGACACGTGAGGTGGTGACATGGAAACTTTGCCCGTGGTTGATTTTGGTTTTGCTGACTTAGATGGTGTTTTTGTCGACCGTGGATTTCCGGAAACGGTGGACGTAGCTGTATTGTGTGTTGTATTTTTTGTTGTATAAGACACATGAGGTGGTGACATGGAAGCTTTGCCCGTAGTTGATTTTGGTTTTGCTGTCTTAGATGGTGTTTTTGTCGACCGTGGATTTCCGGAAACGGTGGACGTAGTTGTATTGTGTGTTGTATTTTTTGTTGTATAAGACACGTGAGGTGGTGACATGGAAGCTTTGCCCGTGGTTGATTTTGGTTTTGCTGACTTAGATGGTGTTTTTGTCGACCGTGGATTTCCGGAAACAGTGGACGTAGCTGTATTGTGTGTTGTATTTTTTGTTGTATAAGACACGTGAGGTGGTGACATGGAAACTTTGCCCGTGGTTGATTTTGGTTTTGCTGACTTAGATGGTGTTTTTGTCGACCGTGGATTTCCGGAAACGGTGGACGTAGCTGTATTGTGTGTTGTATTTTTTGTTGTATAAGACACGTGAGGTGGTGACATGGAAGCTTTGCCCGTGGTTGATTTTGGTTTTGGTGACTTAGATGGTGTTTTTGTCGACCGTGGATTTCCGGAAACGGTGGACGTAGCTATATTGTGTGTTGTATTTTTTGTTGTATAAGACACGTGAGGTGGTGACATGGAAGCTTTGCCCGTGGTTGATTTTGGTTTTGCTGACTTAGATGGTGTTTTTGTATTGTGTGTTGTATTTTTTGTTGTATAAGACACGTGAGGTGGTGACATGGAAACTTTGCCCGTGGTTGATTTTGGTTTTGGTGACTTAGATGGTGTTTTTGTCGACCGTGGATTTCCGGAAACAGTGGACGTACCTGTATTGTGTGTAGTACCGTTTGTTGTAGTAGATACGTGGGGTGGTGACATGGAAACTTTGCCCGTGGTTGATTTTGGTTTTGCTGACTTAGATGGTGTTTTTGTCGACCGTGGATTTCCGAAAACGGTGGACGAAGCTGTATTGTGTGTTGTATTTTTTGTTGTATAAGACACGTGAGGTGGTGACATGGAAGCTTTGCCCGTGGTTGATTTTGGTTTTGCTGACTTAGATGGTGCTTTTGTCGACCGTGGATTTCCGGAAACGGTGGACGTAGCTATATTGTGTGTTGTATTTTTTGTTGTATAAGACACGTGAGGTGGTGACATGGAAGCTTTGCCCGTGGTTGATTTTGGTTTTGCTGACTTAGATGGTGTTTTTGTCGACCGTGGATTTCCGGAAACAGTGGACGTAGCTGTACTGTGTGTTGTATTTTTTGTTGTATAAGACACGTGAGGTGGTGACATGGAAGCTTTGCACCGTGGTTGATTTTGGTTTTGCTGACTTAGATGGCGTTTTTGTCGACCTTTATTTCCGGAAACAGTGGACGTAGCTGTATTGTGTTTTGTATTTTTTGTTATATAAGACACGTGAGGTGGTGACATGGAAGCTTTGCCCGTGGTTGATTTTGGTTTTGCTGACTTAAATGGTGTTTTTGTCGACCGTGGATTGACGGAAACAAAGGACGTAACTGTGTTGTGTGTCGTATTTTTTGTTGTAAGAGACACCTGAGGTCGTGACATGGAAGCTTTGCCCGTGGTTAATTTTGGTATTGCTGACTTAAATGGTGTTTTTGTCGACCGTGGATTGACGGAAACAAAGGACGTAACTGTGTTGTGTGTCGTATTTTTTGTTGTAAGAGACACGTGAGGTGGTGACATGGAAGCTTTACCCGTGGTTGATTTTGGTTTTGCTGACTTAGATGGTGTTTTTTTCGACTGTGGATTTCCGGGAACAGTGGACGTAGCTGTATTGTGTGTTGTATTTTTTGTTGTATAAGACACGTGAGGTGGTGACATGGAAGCTTTGCCTGTGGTTGATTTTGGTCTTGGTGACTTAGATGGTGTTTTTGTTGACTTTGAATTTACGGAAACAAAGGACGTAGCTGTATTGTGTGTTGTATTTTTTGTTGTAAGAAACATGTGAGGTGGTGACATGGAAGCTTTGCCCGTGGTTGATTTTGGTTTTGCTGACTTAGATGGTGCTTTTGTCGACCGTGGATTTACGGAATCAGTGGACGTAGTTGAATCGTGTGTTGTATTTTTTGTTGTATAAGACACATGAGGTGGTGACATGGAAACTTTGCTAGTGGTTGATTTTGATTTTGGTGACTTAGATGGTGCTTTTGTCGACCATAGATTTACGGAAACAGTGGACGTAGCTGTATTGTGTGTAGTACCGTTTGTTGAAGGAGACACGTGAGGTGGTGACATGGAAGCTTTGCCCGTGGTTGATTTTGGTTTTGCTGACTTAGATGGTGTTTTTGTCGACCGTTGATTTACGAAAAGTGTGGACGTAGCTGAACTGTGTGTTGTATTTTTCGTTGTAAGAGACACGTGAGATTGTAACATGGATGTTGATCTAGGTTTTGAAGAGCTGGAAGATACTGTTGATGATGGCGTGTCTACGGTCGTATTTGATGTCATTGCCTTGTTTGCTGTGGTCTTTCTTTGAAAAGACACTCGAGCTACAGTTGACAAGGAAGTTTGGCGTGTTGTAGACCTTGATGTTAACTTTCCAGCATCTGTTGCTGATCGTGATGTGTGAATGCCAAGAGACGATTTCAACTGATGCGTTGACTGTGTCGATGTCATCGAACTTCCTGTTTGTGTAGTGGTTGTTCTAGCACTTCCTGGTAATATTTTTCTCTCTTGACAGGATTCCCCAGTGTATCCTGTAATTAATATATATTCTAAACCCTCTCATGAGGTACAAACACAAACACATTCTTTAATTTCTCCATAAATTAATCCTTTACCATTTAGTTTTCTGCTGAAAGGACAATCTATCATAAAAAGGAGAGGTTAGTAAAGTTAGTAGTTACGGCTAAAATCATTTTCAAGATTTTTTTTTTTTTTTTTTTTTAGTTGATAAAAAAACACAAGCTGAAACTGAATGAAAGTTTTTCTATTGCAGACATCTTTGAGACGAATGCTATGGGTAACTTATCATCGTGTGAAACGTGATCAATACATTTCTCTCGTATTCTTTGAGACTGTCATGAGATTCCTAAACATCACTTTCAAACTATGATCTAATGAAGATTTGATTTTCTTGGGTCAAATGAATTAGAATTATGCATCGTTTAAGCCAAAACAGTTGCTACAATGGAAAGTAATGAACTGTTTAATAATTAATGCAAGGCATAAACCTCGCATTCAGTGTTCGAAAGTGAAAAACAGTAAATAAGCAAGTGAATACAGGGCGACCACAGAAATCAAAGCGCCAAAGGCACTGAAGGCCTGGGCATCTGAAGGGGTGAAGAAGAAGAAAGAAGAGGCCCAGAAGCTCAAAATTTCTATCACATTTGTACAGGCTTGAAACTTCTAGATCACATTTGTACAGGCTAATAAAAATATCTCTAAATTGTCTCACACTGACAGCCTGTAGTGTTGACAACAGAATGGAAAAACATAAATTTGTAAAGGCTCACGCAACCAATCAAAATGAGCAGCATGCAAAAAGGAACAGGCCTACTGCTGATAAATGTGGCCTGTATGGTGCACAAAACGTTTTTCTGATTCATAAAAGTGACCTACTTTTTGACTAGCGAAGCTAGTCTATAGGCATCAAGATTGACCTAGATTCAAAACCCCACAGTTGCCAAATACTGCCACACAGAAAATACTTCTTTCTGTTAGAAATCTTAATTCTGTTATACATGACAATTTAGACATAAACCACTGAATCTCTACTCTCCGATTTGAAC
Source organism: Tridacna gigas (assembly GCA_945859785.2). Classification (NCBI taxonomy): domain Eukaryota; kingdom Metazoa; phylum Mollusca; class Bivalvia; order Cardiida; family Cardiidae; genus Tridacna; species Tridacna gigas. The sequence continues at coordinate 51,656,923 of OX244030.2, forward strand.
ATGTTGTCTTACAAAGTAATAAACTGAACAAGATGTCGTTTCTAAGGTACAAGATCTTTGCTTACATGTAAATTGAGTGACCTATGAAAAGCAGAGAATCACTTATTCCTATACAACTGTAACATTATGAATGAATCTATTAATAGATACACCTAGGTTAACTTGTAGCAAATCCCAGCTATATCAACCCCCACTGGACAGGGAACCCTTGTCATTCCTTCAGTCATTCATTATTTAGATCATTGTGTACAGTTAAACTATTATGTTTAACTGTTATTCTATTAACCTTTTACCAAACAATCCCAAGTTTTAACGATACTGGGGAAGGGTCCCTTTGTAAACATTGTGGAAAAAGGAGAAAATGCTGGTGACCATCAATTTCTCCTTTTTCCACATTGTTTTCTGCCCTTCTGGAATCATGTTTTATCAGTTCAGCAACATTTAATTCGTGGTCTGCAACAGCTTTGAATTTGGACGGATGTAAATTTTTTCGTTCTGTAAGGAGAGTTAAATATTTAACTACATCTTGTGCTGTTAGATATTGACTAATTGACTGCATGGTGTTTAACGCCTTTTTTAACATTATTTCAATGATATTGCGGCGGCCAGAGCACCTGTCCATGCTTTCCTCGGGTTTCTTTTACCAGCACTACCGCGACTCAATGACCTTTTGCAGTGTGTGCAGTCTGATCTTGGATCTACATTGTCCGATAAGAGGATAGATTTTCTCCAAAGTGTAACTGTGAAATTTATAGCAGTAGCAATATTCAGGTGTTTACCATCAGCTTGAAAGTTTAATTAACATTTTTTAGCAGGTTAAGGGTTAAACTTAAACTGGATTATAGTTAACCAATAGCACATACAGCTCTGGCAGTTCAGTCGGTAGCATACAGGACTTCAGAACAGAAGGTCGCTGGTTTGATCCTCAACAAATTTCTTTCCGAGGATTGATGATAGTCATTGCAACAGGATTCATTTCTCACTCACGTTTCGACGATGGTTATGTGGGAAAGGAGCCGGTGGCTTGGAAAGAATATTGTGCGGAGTACTTGTAAAAGAAACTCCAGGAAAGCATCGATATGTGCACTGGCCACCGCTACATAACTGAAAAAATGTTGAAAGCAGGGTTAATAAAGACCATACAATCAATCAATCAATAAATCAAATTCTCTAGTCTGTCAGTACTTTCAGTACTTTGATTGATACTACACAACCTAATATCAAACTTGTACGAGATGTCATTAAGACAAAAATTCCAACCAATTTTCATGAGTATCTGACTGAAAATTTTATCTCTTGAGTGCAAACAAGGTTTTCCTACTATTTTTCCAAGTGACCTACTTTTTGACCCAATATGATTCATTTTAAACTTGTCTGAAATATTTATCAAGGAAAATGTTCTGATTGGTTGATTGATTTATAGTATTTAAGACCCTTTTCAACATTATTTCAGTCATTTCACAGTTATTTCACAGCAGCCTGAGCACCTATCCATGCTTTCCTTGAGTTTCTTTTACCAGTACTACCCACAATATTCTTTCCAAGCCACTTGCTGCTTTCCCACATAACCATCGTCAAAACAATGATCAGAGGTGAGAGAGGAATGAATCCTGTCGCATTGACTATCATCAATCCTTGGAAAGAAATTGGCCCAGCCGGGGATCAAACCAGCGACCCCCTGCTCTCAAGTCCTGTACGCTACCAATTGAGCTACAGGGGCTGGACTCAACTATTCTGCCAAATTTCAATGTTAGATTTCACTGTGTTTTAGGGAAATGTTGGTTTAAAATTACAAATGTTCTGCCCAATTTCGGTTTAAAGCCAAAGCTACCCTAAAACACAATGAAATCTAACATTTTGACCAAGTTTCATTGACATTGGGCGCGAAGGTAACCTGGTTGATATCCTTTTAGGATTTTCCATGCTTATACTACTTTTGAAATGTATAAAAATGGACCTATCGGTATTGTACAGTCAAAAAGATTATCTAGACAAAATTTTGGCCCAACAACTTTCAGTAAATTTGGACCAAAACTTGCTTCTATGGTTTAACTCTATTTTTAACATTATTTCAATTGTGTTGCAAAGGCCAGTGCACCTATACATGCCTTCCTAGAATTGGTTTAACTTGTACTTTCCAAGCCACTGGCTACTTTACCACATAAACATAGTTGAATCCTCTTCCCATGACTATCATCAATTGTCTGAAGGAAATAGGCAGAGCTCAGCAACCCTGCATGGCTTTCAAGCCTTGTATTTGATAGACTGAACCACTCGTCTTGGCTTGGCTTTAAACACAAATGGAAATTTGCATGGCATACTATTAAAACAGATGGACAGATCAGGATCTCTATTTACTTACCATTCTTAAGAACTTTCCCAGTCTTATTCTCCTGAATTTTCTAGATTTGAAAGTAACACTTCTAATTGGCTAAACCATCTGGTTTAGCCAATCAGAAGTAGTGTTTTACTTTCAAATTTTTTAAATCTTGGAGAATAAGACAAAGAACGTTCTTAAGAACAGTTGGTGAATATGAACTCGCTTCATATAATCAAAATATGGTCTCAAAAGTATAAACAAGTTGTCAGTGTTGTGACCAGGGTTCATCTCAAATAATTCTATTTGCCAAAAAAACAACAAGAGTGATTGTAATCTGTCTTGTGTGACCTATTTATTTTTACCAAGATTGACCAAAATTTAAACTTGTGACCGTTGTATTTAGGAAACAAACTTGCTAACCCAATTTTCATATCTGTATAGTGGCCATTGTCAAAATTATCTTAACTCCTTATCAAACAACAAAATTTTAGACTTGTCCAAATTGAAATCTACTGCAGACAACAAATTGAATGTGATGCTAATGCTGACATTTGAAAGTGTAGCAAAACAATGTGGAAAAAGGAGAAAATACTGGTCACCAGCAATTTCTCCTGAGCCCCCTCCTCCAGTATTTTCTAAACCTTCCTTCATCACAGTTGTTAAAACTCAGAAGTGTGTGGTAAAAGATTAAATATTATAAAGACAAATACTAGGACTAAATGTGGTGAAGACTTGGCCAGAGATGTAGTCTTCAGATGATTGGTGTTTGCTACAGTTTTACTTTTAACTTTATCCAAGACATGGTGCATAAAAATGATTTGCTGATGGTTGTAGTGTATAAATGATACCTTCCCGCTTATTCCCCGGCTCTAGCCGGGATTCCCATCCCCGATATCAAGACAGACTTTCCATCTCCCGATAATAAGCCAGAATACCCGTCCATTTTTGTAAAAGAAGATAATAATAAAGAAAATTTCCCGATCTCGCGATCTTTCTTATCCCCGCGCGCGTCTCTCGAAAAAATAATTTATAACTGGCGAAAGTTATAAATTCTCGTTCGAAAAAATTTTATTTAAATAAATTTTTTTTAGAATAAAGCGTAAAAAATATTAGCGTATTAAATAATTTAAATAAGGGTGAAATACAAATAATATTCGGACCTATGTTCGCGGGAAAAACCACCGAATTAATAAGAAGATTAAAAAGGTATAAAATAGCTAATTACGACTGTTTAGCGATTAGATACGAACACGATAATAGATACGGAAAAGAAGCGAGAATAAAAACTAACGATAATCAAAGTTTACCCGCAGTTTCCGCTACTAAATTAGAGTCCTTGAGAGAAAAAGCTATGGGATACGACGTAATAGGTATCGACGAAGGACAATTTTTTCCCGATATAGTCTCATTTAGCGATCAAATGTCTAATTACGGGAAAATAGTCATAATAGCTGCATTAGACGGTACTTTTCAGAGAAAAGGATTTAAAGAAATATTAAATCTAGTTCCTCTGGCGGAGAATATAGTAAAATTGTCGGCAATTTGTATTAATTGTACTTCTAACGCTTATTTTTCCAAAAGAATTAGCGACAATACGACTACTATAGAATTATTGGGAGGAAAAGATATTTACCGCGCCGTATGTCGAAAATGTTACTTTGAATAAGAATTTTATAAAATTTAAAATCTCGAATAAATAGTCGTTAAAAAAATTTATAACTGGCGAAAGTTATAAATTCTCGTTCGAAAAAAAAATTGACTTTTAAGTAAAAATTTTTCCGAATACAGCTGGAAAAAAATATGAGCGTATTAGATAATTTAAATAACAGCTTTATTTTACATCTAGTTAGAACGCTAGAGGCTAAAGTTTATTTCGGGCGTCAGAAATATCGTTCTCCGAATTTAATAGCATTTCCTCCGTTCGAATGTAAAAACTATTATTTAGCATTGCTGCGAATAAAACCGGCTGTTTACTACGAACGTAGTAAACTAGTCCATCAGCCCTCGTTTGAGGGAATAACGTTAATTTTAATTCTTTCAGACGACGGATTGATTACAGAAATTATGGATCAAGAGGAGGGATACGATGATATCGCGCGTAAATATTTATTACCGAAAAATGTAGAAGGCGGATCGCCATCTTTAAGTATGAAAGTCTACGGTATTGCGTTTTCTCCCGAGAATTTCCCGCATTCCTGGCAGGAGGGTAACTTTGATATCTTTAGTAGATGGGGTGATCTTCCTATAGAAGAGCAAGAAGAGTTGGAAGACATATGGGATTTTCACGAAGAAGTTGTGCGACCGGAAAACCAACATTTTACGCAGAGAGAAGGGATAATACGTAAAAACGGAAACTCGACATTTTTAGAAAAAGAATGCGTCATTTGCAAAGACGAAGATGTGAGACCAAACGTAATGTTTTGTAATTGCGGTCATATTGTTGTATGCGAGGGTTGTGATAAGGCAGGTAATTTAGAAAGTTGCCCTTTATGCAATACAGCGTGTCAAATAAAACTCTATTTATAAATATATATTTCATTAAAAATATATATTTTTTAAACGCGTAAAAAAGTTAATAGACGATTTTTATCCTTTTGTAAACGTCTGTTTTCATATATTAGTTTAATTATTATCTTATTATTATTACTTCTTTTTCTAGCATTAATTATGGATTGTTTACATTTTTCGTTTCTACGATTAATATCATTTTGGTCAATAATCAGCCGTAAAGACTTATTTACCTCTTTTAACGCCTTAATACGATTCTTATTTTCCGAGATTTTTTCGTCATAATCCATTTTTTAAAAACAAAAAAATTATTTTACTCGCTTAAAATTCGGTATTTATCAAAATTTAAGAAAAAAATTCTCGTATAAAAAAGATGAATAGTTTAAACATCAGATTTATTTCGCATTTAACTAAAGTACAAGAAAATAAAATTTATTTCGGAAAAGTAAAATATCGAGATCCGAATATAATAGCATTACCACCATGCATGGACGAGAACTATTTCTTATCGATGCAAAGATTAAAACCGGTTATTTACTACCAATATAGTAAGATAGATTATATTTACAAAAATGTATTAACTCACGTGACGTTAATATTAAAAGGTTTTATTACGCTAGATTTAAATAATCCGCAAACCTACAATATATTATGGTCATATAATAATTTAGCTAGCGTTTATGAATGGGGGGATAAAAAAGAACCGTTTTTCGTAAATCTTGTTATGGATCATGTCTATTTTAATTCAACAGATTTTCCTCATTCGTGGGAAGAGGGTTTCTTTACTAAATACAATAATTGGATCGATTATCCTATGCCAATAAATGATGACTACTCATCGCCGGAAGAAGAATTTAGCGATAACGAATCACTCGAAATAGAAACTCACGCAGAAACTCACACAGAAACCGCATCAGTTACGGATCCTTCCGAAATTAGAATAACAAACGAAGTACAAAATGTCGAAACAACAACGTCAGTTTGTTATCGAGGCGGAGTTTACCAAGAAGAAGAATGCGTTATATGCGGAGATAAGGAACCAAACGTATTATTTTGTAACTGCGGTCACATAGTAGTATGTTTGGATTGTTTCGATGATAGTAAAGAGAAAAAACGAGCGATAACTAAATGTCCAACGTGCAGACTAAAATTCGACGTGGTAAGGATATTCTAATAAATTTATAACTTTTTTTAAGTTATAAATTTTCGTTCAACTTATAATGTCCCAAAGCTAACGTATTTATACTATCTTTTGATATAAATCTTTTATCATCGTCGTGACTTAACGCTATTTTGTTTATCTTTTCCGTATACATTTCATGACCGCGACTTCTTAGTACGCGCATTTGCCTATACTGATCTTTTTTCGTGAATAAACAATCTTTATAATTCGTGAAATGTAATTCGTTTTTGACGACCGACTTTTTAATCCCCTTGCATCTTTTATCCACATTATTATCCAAGGTTTTATAAGCGTACATTTTTGCTTTTAACCCCACAAATTCCGTCATAATTTTACCTCCTAATTCGTCTTTAAACTTTCCTATTACTTTCTTGTTTCCGCTATAATAACACAGATGATCGGCCAGATAGTTACTCGTGTCAAATATTTTAGGTATGTCCGGACAAATATCTTCGTAAAGGTCATACGTTTCTATTTCAAGTATAAAACTATCGGTATCCGTATAACATAATTTAACTTTATCTTTATACTTTTTCTTAAAATAATTATAATAAGTGTTATACATATGCGTTTTACTGATATCTAAAATCCTCATACCCAAATAAACGGGCTTGTCATATTTTATTAAGGTTCTCTTCATGTGTAAAGCTACTAAATTCTCGTCGAATATAGTCGTATGATCATAATTCGGTTTTGCTGCCTGCTTTTTATAAAAATAAGATTGATCGGTAGAAAGTAATTTTATATCTACTCTGTTTCTTATATTTTCCATCGTCTTACCAAAAATGGAATTATTCATCAACTTAAAAAAATCTTTTTCGAAGTCATTTTCGGCTTTAGTTCTTAAACCGTTGTTAAGATCGATGTAAGATTTTAACCAATTACTTTCTTTAAATTTAAATCCTCGGGTAACGTTTTTTAATTTAAGACCTGAGTCAATATACGTTTTTAAAGCCCGATAATGCAAAACATATTTTTCTTTATCGTATAAATTGGGAATTAATTTTTTTACCTTTTCTACTTTTAAATGTTCAGGCGCTAAAGGAAAGTCGTTGTGAAAATCGTGTAATGTTTTAGGGTATTCCAATTCTACCTCTAAGATACAACCTTCTCCTTTTTTACCACAATATTTTTCCCAATTTTTTAATTCGTTTTCCGTCATCCATTTAAAACCGTGCGTGGGTAAAGGCTCGCTCATTGCTCCGGAGTAAAGACTATTTGCGTCTACGTATATTAAATACCTCGAAGGTTCGTTCGTTACATATTGATCCCCCATGTATTTATTATTCGCTTTCGAGTATCTCGTTGTACACATACTAACTCCGCCTCTTAGCCCATTTTCTGCCATTAAAAGCATATCTGGGTCCGATAAAAGTTCTAACTTTACCTCGGTTATCTTTAACAAGGCGTCCCAAGCTAAACCGGGAGCGGTATAATACCAACTAGGATCTAAGTCGTAGTTTTTACGGCAAACGTTTCTAAAGTTTTCGTAAACATCAGCTAGAAGTAATACGTCCGTTTTGTTGTATAATTTTAAGTAATCTTCTAGCGTGCTCGCGTTAAAAGTTTTCCAAACATTTTTCGCGTGAGCGTAGTCCTCATCGGTAATATGTTCCCCGTTTAAACCGGAGTAAAATGCTTCCTTAGGCGGCAACTGTGTTTCTTTAAGCCTTTTAAAAGAGTCTAAGTATTCGTAGGGAAAAATTCCTTTTTTTCTAACTGATGGCAATTCTTTTTTCGTAAAAAATTGCGATAAAATTTTTATTTGGTCTTCATTTAAATTGCTTGAAAGATTATCTAAACTCGTACTCATAAACTTAAAGGTTTCGATAAATCTAAGTTTATGCCATGTCGTTTTTTTCTTATTCTCTTCTTTTACTTCGTCAACGACACTATCCTTACTAAAGCTGATGTATTTTTCCTCGTTATTCGGGATGCAATTAATTTTGCCGTAATGTTTATCGAGACTTTTAATAAAAAGGTGAGCGTCATAACCACTAAGATTATGGAGATACACGGGGATAAAGTCTGGCGTTTTTGCTTCTAAGTTACACAAATTATGCGCGGTGCCCCTATATTTACCCGTAAAATGGCAATGATCTCTTACTTTATCGTTATTAAATTCTTTACCGCAAAACCAACAATGCGTTCGATTTTCGTAATCCGCCTCTTCTTCCTTAGTCATGATAATAGGCTTTTTATCACGGTAGTACTTTCGGTAAATTTCTCGCGAGTCAGATATTAGCCGTTCTATAAACTTTTCCCCCGCATCTTCTCAGACATAACTTCTCGTAATAGGCTGGCAAACATTATCCTCGAAACATTTTATGAGATAGTAAAAACTACAAGGGACATGATGATGTTGTTTTATAGTAAAACTATTTTCCGGGTTTAATTCGCACGTATGTATAGGTTCCAAAATGCTCTCAAAATCGGCACAGACAACAAAAAGAACCGGTAGTTTCCTATAATGGTTTTTAAAACTTATCATAGTACCTTTTTCCGGCATCTCTAATCTAATGCTTTCGTGATCATTACAAAATTTTCGGTGTTTTTCTAAAAGATCTTCGTTTCCAAAATGGTTTAAACACCGCTTACAAAATTTAATATTTCCGTTATGACGACTCGTTACCTGACTTCTTAGTAACCGATTAAACTTTTTTATGAGAGCATAGTGCGTTTTTTCTCCGTCTTTAATATATAACAGGTCTACATGATTGCTTTTTTCGAAGCTCGCGTTCCTAAGAGAATAGATTTTTTTATTTTCGTAACCAAAAACATTGACGCTAATTTCCGGATTTTGTTTCTCGAACTTATTTATGTTTTTAATCGAGACGGGGTATTCGATCCCATCCATGTTTAAACTGCGTTCTCTCGATCGTAAATCTCCATCAATTATTTCCGCGTTATGGTCTTTAGGATAAAGACGCCTTAAAACGCACCATAAAAATCATTTATTATCCTTATTTTTTATATTAATAACGGCCTTTTTATTTTTAATCCAATCCGGCAAATCTAACCACCCATTAGCCCCCAAAGGTTCGTAAACGACTGTATGCAGTTCTAATACTGTTATACGTACAAAAACCCAACCGCTGCCTTGTCGTTCAAACTTTTCCATTTTTGCCGTAATTTCGTCCCACATATCTCGTAATATATCATTTACTTCGTCCCCGTTTAAGTTTAAATATTGATTCGAGTGAAAAGCAAATTCTTTTTCTTCCCTATCAGGGTCCGTTATAAGATAATATCTACTTCTAAGAACTAATTTTACCTTTTTTCGTAGGTTACTTCTAAGAACGCCTCGAATAGACTCTTCGGTTCCGTTAAAAAATTCGTCCGGCAAATAACCCCTTTTTCCATCTATTTTATACACTCTAGTATAATCTCGAAATGCGGACTGCCTTAAACTAATATTAAATCATTCCCTAACAGGAGGAGCCCGCGGTACTAGGGGTACCCGGGCAGAAGGTCTAGTATGCAACCTAATTCTTGACTGAGTCGGAGCTCTAACGCCCGGCGTAGCTGGTACTATGGATCTTCTCACGTGCAATCTAAAGTCATCCAGTACTTGCGGTATGTCTGTGGAATCTACATTATCGACGAGCCAATTATTGAAATTAGTTATTCTTCTCTGTACAGGTTCTGGGACAAACGCGGAGTAGGCCCTAGAAGCAGCCCGTCTCGTCGTCGAAAATAAATTCGAAATATAACGTGACATTTTTTTTATATTATAATAAAAATATATTTAAGTTGGTAATCAATTTTATTACGATTTAATCGTAATAAAATTAAGTTATAATTATTTTATATTTATCTTTCCAAACTCTGCCATTCCAATTACAAACCATTTGAGGACTGGTCCCGATAAATTTGCTCGCTTTATAAATCGAGTAAAAATCGCGTACATTTCCCGTTTCAATGTTTTTTACGCAAACTTTCCTTGATTTATTCCTAATATCTTTTAATCTATCGAACCTAGGATCTATCGTTTTTTTTTTTGTTTAGGAGGCTCTTCCGGTAATACCCCGTGTTCTTTAGCTAAATCGATCAATTGTTTTTTATCCAAATAAGAAAAAAAAATATATTATTTTCTTTAAGAATATCTTTTAAATCCGATTTGCTTATCATTTTTTTATATTAAAGAAAAATCTTAATACACTACGCTCATTTTATTTCCGTCAGACTGGAAGTTTATTCGCCTATCGCTAATAATAAAGGCATACGCAATTGTGTTTAAGGGTACATTAACCTCAAAATTTGCCTTAACATGAATATCGGTTACGGAATATTTTAACCTTTCACTCTGTTTGCTGACATCGAACAAAAACAAAGGATACAGGTTTTTGTACTCTAACGGGGTAAAGTTAGGATTTGACGCTAAAGCATCCATGAGAAAAAACTTAGATCTAAACATAGCAGCATCTCCATACGCTCTACTAAATGCATTGTTTTTAAAAGAAAGTTTGTATTTCGTTCTAGGATATTTAAAAGAATTTAAAGTAACGTGAATATCCGTAACGTGAACTTGATTAAATATGGCTGGATTTTGTTCTTGATTATCTTTTTTCCCCGTCTGAAAACCGATAATGATGCAACGCGGAAACTCGGGTGACGTTTTAACGGCGAGTCTCCAGGTAAATGATCTTGTTTGAGGAACATCGGCTTTATCACATTGAATCATTCTATAATTAACAGGAAAGCTTTCTTTGTTATTGATATGTTTATAAAGTTGCATTTTATACTGATCTGAGGGCAACACGTGCGGCATATACCACGCTATTTTTTCCAGCGTAACTTTACCAGGTTCATGTAGAGCTGGGTTGCCACCGGCAGCAGGTACCGTAACCTCTCTAAAAATAGCGTCATTATCTCCGGTTCTTGACAAGTAAAGAGTTTGCTTCATTCCGTACAAGACTTTATCGTAATCTTCACAAAAACCAAAAATATGTTTTAATGGAATTTTAAAGCTAAATGTGCCCTTTTCTCCAGTTGGAGCATTAACATTATCAATACTATTAATAATATATTCTTTTCTAAGATTCCAGCCCAAATTAGCAGCTGCTGCTGCGACCGTCGTATCCTTATACCATAACTGGTTTAACCCTTGCGATTTAGCAAAATCATCATCATATTTTAACAATCCGAGCATAGTGGTGGCCCACCCTAGATGCGATATTCTTTCAATTTCTTTACCCGAAAGTTCGTACCTAATATTATCAAAAAGGTACATTAAACCGTTGTTCGTTAAAGCAACGTTATCATTATTTGTGTATCTTGCACCATCATTTTTTACTAAATTACCTTCTATAAGTAAATAGCTATTGTTAGGAAAAATAAAAATATCTTGAGTTTCGATGTTAATCGCGATATCTCCTCCAGTATTGTTAAGACTGGCACCTACAATCGGTAAATACTCGAAGTATTCGTACTCTTCAATAGTATCGTCGTTAAAACCCGTTTCAGTAATGTTTAAAATGCTCATTTTTTATTATATTATAATAGTCTTAAATTATTATAATATTTTTTACGTCTTTTTAATACCGGCTCCGCTATTTAATTTTTTTACTAATTCTTGTATAGCAATCGGATCGTTACCACTTCCAGTTAGAGAGCTTATGTCTCTCGAAACCGGTGCCGTTGTAGGTATATTATCATACTTTTGTAAGATTTTCTTAGATTTCGGCGTTAAAGCCTTTTCGACTAACTTTTTTCCCGCGTCTATAGCGGCGCTCTTTCCGGCCTCTAAAGCTTTTTTTGTTCCTTCCTTAGCGACGCTCTTTCCCACATCAACGTCGGAGGATGCAATTTGTTTAGCCGCGCTACTACTAAAAAGTCTCGCGAGAAAGTTAGCTAAGATGTCAAAAATTCCGGCTCCCCCGTGTGTATTTCTTCTTACAAATCCTCGTTTCTTATAGATGATCATATTTTTATAATACGGATATTATTTTTTTATAGATTTCACTATCGAAAATGCCTTGCCTTTTTAATTCATCGCACACACTCACCAACTCGTTTCTCACACCCGTATTACCCGCCGCTTTACTAGCCATAAGTAGGTCGAGTTTTTCTAGCAACGCGTTAGGGTCACTGGGGATTACGACCCCACTTCCATAGATTTCGCTATCATGCCAAATATGGGAAAGAATGTTTTTCCATTTGTAACTTTTACCGCTTTTTGGTAAATTACTTTTCGGATCATTATTGCGACGAAGGGTGTTGGATTTTATCATTATCTCCTTGTAATTATCAAAGTCCTCTTCATTATATTTACTTTTGTCTGGTTTTTTAGCTACAATAAGTTCCCATAGACCAGGTGTACCTTTATAAATTTTATTTTCAACTAAAATATCATCTTCTAAAATTTCAGCTTCCTTGTTGCCGATATAAAATTTGCCTTTTTTGTCATATGACCCGTACGTTGTATCAGCTTCATCCTTATTGGTGAACCTTCTTAGTTGTTGCTGCGCAAGTGGTCCAATAAATGTAATTGCTGATAATGGTTCTTCTTCATCTTTTTCAACATACTTCATAATTTCAGCAATCTCCTCATCATTTATCCTTCTTGTGAGTAAGCCTTGATAGAAGGAAAGGCTTTAAACGTAATAGCTTGAGGCAGTTCTTCTATGCCTTTTTTAATAGGTTCAAGACCTTTCGTAATCTTCTCTGTTTCGGCTTTTTGCGTTTCTGTAATAGGTTTAAAAAGCTCCGAAAGATCCGTTTGTAATTCTATTTTACCCATTTTCTCCGCTAATTCGTTAGCGCGAATATTCTTTTTTATCGCGAGAAATTCTCTTACAGTTTGTTCCCTTTTTACCGGATCAGCGATTTTTAAAAAAGACATTTTTTTATTAGGATTATTTTTTTTATTACAGTTTTTATTACAGTTTTTAACACAGTTTTTAACGCAGTTTTTTAGACGCCTTTGGCGTCTGGACCCCTGAAAGGGGTCTAACCCGTTTCGTAACTAAAACTACACGAAAATTTAATTTTAGGTTTTTTAGACGCCTTCGGCGTCCGGATCCCTGAAAGGGGTCTAATATTCCAACACCCCACTGTGATGTTTTTCAACCAACCTCCGAAAGGACTCACACTGTTCTCTTCTCCCTCTTTCTATTAACGACGCTTCCATTTTGCTCGTCATCTTTTTCTTGGATTTAGACCTAATTTCTTCCTTCATCTTCTCATATTTCTCTAATTCCTCCATAATCAGTTGGAACTCTTCGTCCGTGACTTTATTATCCAATAAAGGTTTCGAGACGTGCGAGGATATAGTATTTAATTTCATATCAGCGATGGTTTTAATTTTCTCATGTTTTTCGGCTTTAGTCGTCAAATTTTGAATGGCGTATTTACCGACTAAACTTAAGAAACCGGTAAAAGCCGTGACACTTTCTATCGCTATTACCGCGGGTATCGCGACTACCGTCGATAACAAACTAATACCTCCGGCTCCTGTGGCTAAAGTAACCGTAATTAAAATGGTGTCAACGTTGTCTACTATTCTCGCGGCTCTAAAATATTTTTTACTTAAAGCTTCTCTTTTCACGACCTCGCCTTCTAAGAAGTTTTGTATCTCGTTAATTTTCTGCATACGATAACCCTGTCCCTCATCCACCGGAGGAGCCGTGGGTAATATAGGATATTTAATTTCTTGCATCTCAGACATTTTTTATAAGCGAAATTTTTTTTAAAGATGATAATAAACGTGACATAAAAGTTCGTTTTCTTTTTTTTTTAACGAGTCCTTCGAATTGTTAGTCATAGTAATTAAAATATTGTCAACGAGACTAATCTCATTTTGTAAACTGCAGTTTTTAAATCTTAGAGAATACGCTAATGAGGTTAAAACTGCGCCTTTGGTCTACGTGAAACCAAAACCTAATTGCATCCGAAGTACTTGCCCCGGAGTTAACGTAATTTCTTTTTGGCTAAAGATTTTCCAAGTTAATGGATTTTCTTTTATCGGAGGATATTTTAAATTAGAAGCGAGTCTCCAATGGATCGTTTTCGCTCGAGAAATTTTCGGTTTTACGCTAAATTTGTGAACATTCATCTTTTTTTAATTTATAAAATAGCTCCTAAAATGGGAATATTTGCGAAAGGACTATTGGGTCCGAGAATAAGATCTTTTCCGTCGTAAAGCTTTCCATCTTGTTTTAAATATTAACCGTTACTGGTAGACCTTAATCCTTTGCCTTTATAAGGACTTAAATAAAGACCTTGTCCGTCAGTTTCTACCCGGCAAACGCAACCTCCTTTTTTAAGGTAAAGACCCGAACCCATCGCCTTTTGTATGCCCGCTGACACTAGTCCCGAAAGAGCGCCTACGCCTAATGCTGGCAAAACGGTTCTGGCTATTGCAGGCAAAGTGCTCGCGGCTAAACCTGCTAGCATTCCGAGAAAACCTCCCTCTATTTTCGTGTTGTGTTTAAGTTGCTTAGCGGACATTCTAATTGTTACGCCTTTATTTTTTTTGAAGGCTTTAGCTAATTTTTTCGCTTGTGACTGGGTAACGGCTAAAACATCATTACCGTTTAAGTCCTTATGCGATAAACGAATACTCGTTTCGCAACCCCCTTTTTTAATAGCGGACAGAAGTTTTTGCTTTTGTCCCTCCGTTATATTAACTTTAACATTCGTGTATTTCGTCATTTTTTATACATTTTTTATTTTTTTATGCCTCTCTAATATGAAACCTAATCGTTAGATTTTTGCCTCTTAGATTTAGTAAAGTTCCATTTTGATCCGTAATTTTTACCTCCATATCGTGTATGTCGTACTTCGTTATTGGTAAATATACTAAATTAACCGGTGACTCTATTATCTTATATCTGGAAGCTACATTGGGGAAAAAAGAGTAAATTGTGTTTTGCGTCGAACCATTAATGTAGCTTCCCGAGATAACATCGATGTTAACGAATACGGAATTTATACTTAGAATGTTTACTACGTTTTCCGACTCGTGAAAACCCGCTTCGTATTTCACATGAGTAAAACCTAAAACTTTAGAAATGGAGTTTGGATAATTAAAATCTACTTGATAACCGTCTTCGATAGTAAGAATAGATTTTAGTGTATTCGTGTTTGCCGAAATGCGAATAGGATATTCGTCGTTAATTAAATCGAAGTGGCCTTTTTTCCTCATTTCCTGGTGAACGGTATCATTAATGTCTGAGAGGTCGTAACTTCCTTCCGGTATTAGTATTTTAACCCACGAAACGCCATTGTCCGGAGAATAAATAAATGCGTTATTCGACGCGTCAATGTTTGTAAAAGAATAGTACATTTCGAGGTTTACCAAAGCTATCTCGTATTTTCTATCGTATTCCAGTCGGATTGGGGGATTAAACGTCGTTGTAAAACGCGTTTTATCGTTACTTACTATAATTTGCGATGACATTTTATGTTCCGTATTTTTAGCTATTCGTTTTAAATGATCTTCCATTTTTTAATAGTAAAAAATTTTTTAAAAAATATATCTTTCGTTAAAAGATATATTTTCGGGTAGCACTATTTAGTAGATTCCAAATCTGGCGTAACGTTTAAGTGAAAAATTTTGGTACGACTTAATTTCTTTATTAAATATAAAATATACTGTTATTACTTTACATGTATATTGCAACATTTCATTTTCATGCTCTATGTACTTTTTACTCATTTTATTTTCCTTTTCAGTTTCGAGAATCTTTGCATGCTTACTCGCGTTAAGTAATAATTCGGAAAGAAATTCTTTTATAAAAAGAACGCGTAATTCTTTTTTATCCGTGTCATGTCCTCTAGCAAAAGAAAGAAACTCTCTTTTTAATCTAAGTCCTTGTTGAATTCCTTTATCTAAATTTCTTGTTGTGCAAGATTCAAGTTCTTTCGGTATTAGATTTTCCACGTAATTTTTAAAATCTTCCATAAACTCACTCGGAGTTACGTCGCTTGATTTATAGTCATATTTAAATCCTTTAAAATCTCTTAGATTCATTTTGGACAATTATTATTTATTTTAAATTTCTTACCTTCAATTTTTTTAGTAAAAAATTATTTTAAAAATATATCTTTCGTTAAAAGATATATTTTTAAATAAAACTAATATTAACTAAAGTCTAAGGATGAATTTTTTTTTAATCCTGGATATTCTCTTTCCAAATTTCCATTAAAAAATTTTTTTAAATTATTATTATAAGTAATAACAGAACTTTTGTTTTCCGGAGAGAAAAAAAAGCATATTTTTCCTATTTCCCTTAAATGAGGCAGCATTTTTATTATATGTCTTCTATGCTTTTTGTTCGTTCTATCTTCCCTTTCAGTTTTGAAAATCTTTGCCCACCTATTCGCATCACGCAATAATTCGAAAATGTGTTTTTTTATAAAAGGAGCGTATGATTCTTCTTCACTAGCACCGCGTTCTTTAACGAAAAAACTAAACTCTTTTTTTAGATTAAGAACTTGCAAGAATTATTAAAAAAAAATTTTGTGGCACATTTATCAATATTTTCTTCTAATATATTTTCCACATAATTTCTAATATCCCCCATAACCTTATTTACTGTAAGACCATTTAATCTATAATCGAGTGTAAAAAAATTTACTTTATTATCGCACGCCATTTTTTGGACAATTATTATTTATTTTAAATTTCTTACCTTCAATTTTTTTACTCTATCGAATAAGGTATATAAAAGTTGTCAAAACCGTCTCTATATTTTCCTTTGTCTTTTTTACTCGATAAATTGATAACGATAAAACCAAAAGGCTTTTCCCATACCTTATAGCAAAATTTTCTAAACTCTTCTTTGGTCATATCTTGGCTAACATGATCGCTATAAATATGATTAATGTTTTTATGATCTTGGCGAAAAAGGCAGATAAAATTCGCGTTTTCTCTAATAGTCTGCCTCGGCAACCTAAAATAGTTTTGTGAAAGATAAAAGGAATCAACTTTATTATGTCTTCCACGAACATAGTAATCCTCGCATTTATTTTGCTTTTCTAAAAGTAAATCATCGAAGATCATTAAATTTTTGTTTTCCGATTTTAATTCTCTCGGATCAGGCACATCCTCGGCAGTCTCGAAAAAACTACATTTAATATTCGATTTATTCGCTAGGGTTTCAATCCATTTCTCGATCAAAGCCGCGGGAGAAACGTTTTTATCCTGAACTTCGTCACTCATGTTAAACAACCTTAAAATTGCCTCTTTGGGTAATTTTTCTTCGAAAGCTTTTTTAAGTATACGATACTCGGGTTGAAAAAGACTTTTTCCAAAAACGCATCAATTATCGTAATCGAGCCAATCTGGTCTTAACAAAAGATTTAGTAAAAGCGTCATCTTACCGCATCCCGATTTACCCACGATTAGTCCTCTAATGCTTTTAGGTAAAAAAGGGTTATTAAGTCTCTTCGATACTACTTCGTTCCACAATAAATCTATGACATCCATTTTTTATATACGTTTAAATAAGTTTAAATTATATATAAAAGGATGTATTGCGTTAAATGTAGAAAATCACTGATACTAATAACTTAAGTTACTTTGTTAGTAAAAATGGAAGAAATATGGCGCGCGGAAAATGCGTTGTATGCGGAACGACTAAAACGAAATTCATTAAGAAAAGGGCGGTTCATTACTAAATAAGTTTATTAATAACTTACCAGTTGAAATGCATCTCCCGGGTCATAATTTTACTGGACCCGGTACTAAGCTAAATAAAAGACTCAATCCCGATTTAACGCCGAAAGAATGGAGTAAACCGATAAACCGGGTTGATAAAGTGGCTTACCATCACGATATTTGCTATCTTAAACATAATGACACGTCTACCAGAAATTCTATTTGCGACGCTAATATGTTAACGGAGCTAAAGGGAATCTATAATCCGACGATTAGACAAAAAATGGAACGATTTGTCGTTAGTAATATGATTGGAACGAAGAAAAAATTCGGAATGGGATTTAAAAAAAAAAAAATCAACATGACATCGCTGTCGGAAGAGCTGCATAAACCTATAAAAAGAAAATTTAAGAAAAGGAGAGTCTTAGTAAACGGTTTCGATAGGATATGGGCCGCGGATTTAGTAGACATGCAAGCGTTTTCTAAATTTAATCGGGGTATAAAATATCTTCTCGCAGTCACCCATATCTTTTCCAAATACAGTTGGCTGATTCCGTTAAAAGATAAAACGGGAAAATCTGTCGCCACGGCATTAAAGAGTATTTTTAAAGAGAGAAAACCGGAAAAAATGTGGGTGGATAAGGGTAAAGAGTTTAATAACAAGGATGTTAAAGATAGAGTTGTATTCTACCGAAAATGAGGAGAAATCTAGCGTCGTCGAGAGATGTATTAGAACAATGAAAGAAAAAATGTGGAAATATTTTTCCGCTAATTCCACTAATGTTTACATTAACGTGCTGCTGGATCGCGTTAAAGAATATAATAACGCGAAACATTCTTCTATTAAGATGACACCGGTAAACGCTAGTAAAAAGCTTTATGAAACCAAAGTTTGGAAAACTCTTTATCCCGAAGGTCATGAAATAAGAGATATAAATCCTAAGTTTTCCGTAAGCGATAAAGTAAGGATATCTAAAAAGAAAAAGACTTTCGAAAAGGGATATACCACAAGATGGACTGAAGAGGTTTTTACGATTTCCGAAGTAAAACGTACGTCACCCGTAACGTATAAAATTACGGATCTTAACGAAGAAGAAATACGAGGTACTTTTTACGAACCCGAACTACAAAAAACTAGTCAGGAGTTGTTTAGGATAGAAAAGGTTATTAAAAAGGGAAAAAAGAAATCTTTGGTAAAATGGAAAGGGTATTCCGATGAGTTTAATTCTTGGGTTGACAACGAGAACATTAAAAATATTTAGGTATAAAAAAAATGTCCGATATCGCGATCAAAAACATAATTTTACTGAACAAACCGTTAAGCAACTTCGAACTAGAAGATGCCGCGAAAAAATTAAAAATTCCTTCTTTTAGGGGGATATTTTTACGAAACGCTTTACCGAAAAGATGTAGAAAAAAATAATGCGGCATATTAAATCTCGATGATACGAGCAGCCCCGGGACGCATTGGGTCGCTTGGTATAAAAACGGTAAACTAAAAATTTATTTAGACAGTTACGGCGTGCGACCGCCTATCGAACTTCGAGACTATCTGGTAGATCTGATATTTTACAATTCGGACCAATTACAACGAGCCGAGCAAGTATTTTGCAGTCATTTATGTTTGTACGTTCTTAAAGAGCTAACCTCTAAATTTCAGCGAGTTTTAAATAAACTTTTTTAAATATATAAAAAGATGCCCGTTGATAAATTCAGAAGAATGGATGACGTT
The DNA here is from genome assembly GCA_945859785.2 of Tridacna gigas. Lineage (NCBI taxonomy): Eukaryota > Metazoa > Mollusca > Bivalvia > Cardiida > Cardiidae > Tridacna > Tridacna gigas. The sequence goes on from OX244030.2 coordinate 51,676,271, forward strand.
AAAACGAGCGACGATGGAACGTCGTTGACTTACGTAAATAATAATTTTTTGCGTAAAGATGGAACAACGGAAGTTACCGGTTCTATAAATATAAATGGTAATACATTAACGCGGGTTAGTAATCCCGTAAATCCTCAAGACGTTGCGACCAAGGATTATGTCGATTCCAACGCCGGGATATTGGACGAAAATGGGGGTTATATCATGACAGAATATTTAAACATGAGTTTTAATAAAATAAAAAACTTAGGTGATCCTAATGAACCGAGCGAAGCCGCTACTAAAAATTATGTGGATGATAGCGGTAGAGCGATAGTTCAACAACACGATGGTAGTTTTTTGGCCATCGCGAATATAGATATGCGAGGTTACCAGTTGACGAATCTTTTAAACCCCGCAGAACCGCAAGACGTCGTGACAAAGAATTACGTGGATTCCGCTAATCGAGCTTTCGTTTACGGTCACGGCGGTTATATAGCGTCTGCGGACGTTTCTATGGGTAATCGAAGAATTAATAACCTCGGAACACCTTTAGATGACCACCAGGCTGCAAATAAGTTTTACGTAGATAACATCGTTGCATCCAACGCGGGGGGGATTTAAGAGATACCAGGATGGCGTTTTTGCGCCTGGAACCATAAATATGCGAGGAAATAGAATTAAAAACTTACCCGCACCTATCGATTGGCACGAACCTGTGACGTGGGATTTTATTAACTCGCAGTTGTTAGATCCTCAAAGAGTGATAAATAAACCTATAATAAGCGTCCATGCTGAGGAACAAGGAAGTTTATTAGAAGGAAATTACGAGTTTTCTTTTGGTAATGGCAGCAGCGGAAGATCTCACGGATTAGGGGGTTATTGCATGTCAGCTCCGGGTAGAATTATAAGAGGTTCTTTAATGGTTTTAAAAGGAAATAAGTTTTTAGAAGAAGAGATAAAAATTAACTTAGTCGTAAACGGCGACGAAAAAACTGACTACTCCTTAATAAAAGAAACGGGAAAAGGTTGTAGTTGCGTAGTTTTTCCTCAACCTTTAGAAATAAAGCAGTGCGATGTCATAAACTTTTTAACAAAGACTAGCAATCGTAATGTAAAAAATGCTTATTTAACGATACTTATAGAACTCGATTTATAAAAAAATATTAAATTAAAGAGTTAATTTAATATATAAAAAAATGGTAACCATAATAGTTGGCAGCAAATTAAATACCGTTTCGTCTAATGACATTTTTGTAGGACCAGGAAGGGTAACTGATCCTTCCAATTGTGAATATTGTAAGATGAGAAACGAAACAATAGAAGGGTTTAGGTTTGTACCTACGGAATTTAGCGCGGAGGCTATAAAACATATTACTAAAGAACTAAATGAAAAGTCGTTTTTGGAATTTAAAAAATTCTGTTCCGCGTTAAATATTCTTTGTCTTAGAATAGTAAACCAGACATTAGAATTCGCTACATTTTTAGAACACAAAAAATATGGGGATTTCATGGGTATTTTTAGCAATAAAGCGCAAAAATTACTCAGCGAATTTCCTATAGGCAACATAGAGGATTTGGATACCATCTGTTTTTTAAGCCACAGGATCGACAGATTATTATACAGAAGACGTGGTTGCCATGGCAGTTACGAACCGTGCACCGAAGAAACAAATTGTCGTTCCCGTCGATGGAGCGTGTATTCGCCATTAGGATGATATTTAAATATTAACTGATACTTATAAAACTCGATTTATAGAAATTTATAACTTTTAAAAAAGTTATAAATTTACTTTTTAATATTATAAAGCAGTAACATTTTCTTGATCATCTTCGGTTTCACTTTCATCGTCGGAACCAAATGTTAATTCCGAAGGAGCGGTAAATTGGTTCATTCTTGTAGGTTGAGGAACATCCTTCTTAATAATAAGAACTTCGGAAACACTAGTACGTATTTTAGTCGTAGTATAATTAATAAAAATATCCGTTATATCCATATAGACGATTACTTTACATCTTATTTTTTCAAAAGAAAGAGGGTCTTTTTTTTACGAGTTTGTTATCTTTACCTTTTTCGAAAAAACTAGTAACTATATCGCTTTTTACGTGATTTCCATGTTTGTCATATTTTTTAGTTTGTTTTAGTTTCGGGTAAAAAATATTTTCGTTAACAATTTCTAAATTATCAAAATTCTTTTTTTTTAATATTTTTATCTTTCATACTTTTTCCAAATGCTTCTTTTCGTAAAAAAACCGAAATGTCATCTAATACTTTTTTAAATCCAGTTTCTTTCTGTGTCGGATTTTCTTCATCGTTAAAAGATAAGATACTCATAAAGTAATCTTTCGAATTAACTTCATAAGCTTTTACTCCATACGTAAATAAGGGACCTGAACGTAATCGTAAACCTCTCATTTTTCCATCCAGGTATTCGTATAAGATCCCTATTGATTGATAATTGTAAGCCCTATTTATTGCGCCATTGCAAATTCCTAAATTATTTATATCGAAGTCTTGAAACTTTGTATAATTTTTTGCCATTATACGCTTTTTTATATGAAAACATTTTTACTTAAAATCAATTTTTTATTTAAAAGTTAAATAAAAAAATTGAAAATATGAATTTTTATCCAATTAACTAAATTTTTTCGTTTTAAAAATGAACGAAAAAGTTTCTACCCAAGTATTTATGGCTTACACGAACATAAATGGCCTTAACTTAGAAAAGTTGCTCAAAGAGATCATTAAGACGCCCGAATTAACGAGTATGTCTTATAGTCCGAAAGAAGAAGGAAAAAACAATCCAAAAAATTTTTTTAGTTGTATTTTATTTTTTTTTTCCTTCGATGAGAAAAAAATCAACTTAAAACTTTTTAAAAACGGGGTAATACAACTTACTGGGTGTAGGTCTTATGATCATTGCGTAAAAGGTTTAGTCCTTTTATGGGACGTACTCAAGAAAACCCTGTCATGTATTTTACTCGATAGTCTAAAGATTTACTTGGTTTCCGTAATGAGAAACGTTATTATTAATTTAGGGTTTTCCGTGGACAAAGAAAAACTGAGAAACTATTTCATCAACAATAAACGATATAACCCTTTACCATCCATAGGAGATTTTATAGGAATCAAGTTTATGTTGCCCGTAAAATCCATCGATGATATGCCGGTTTACGAGCTCGATATAAGTAGGGAAGATAATGTCGTACAGTTAGAAAAGGAAATACCCTACGACAAGTTTTACGAGTTAATTTCGAAGACGCGAAACGCGCGTAAACTATCTAGACAATACAATACCATAACCGTATTTCACACGGGATGAGTTTTGTTTTCCGGAATACACGAGAAATACCAAAATCCTTCGATAAAATGGTTTTCAGATATCATGTTTAGGATAAAAGATAAGGTCGTGATAGAAGAACCTCCGGTTTGTCATTTAAAGGATTACTTTCACCCAAATTTATAACTTTTTATAAGTTATAGATTTCTTAATCTCTCGAGAAAAAAAATCTTACTAATCTTTCTATTATCGTGGGACTACGGTCTTGTTTTATTACGTAAAAATTCTCTATTACCGTTCTGCAAATAGCGCATTCGTTTCTTCCCACGTTTTTAGTATTACAATCCTTACACATGCAAACGTGACCGCAAGGGATATTAATTATTGTAGGTTTCTCATCATAACGTACGCAACATTGATCGTACACGATTAAAGTTTTCTCTTCGGGTTCTTCATCATGCCAGCTTACCTCATTTTCTCCATCTAAATCTTCGGGAATATCTTCGTCGGAATCACCATATGGTATTCGCCCGCCAAAAGATGGATCTTCCCCATCAGGATCAGAATCTTCTTCAGAGTCCGCCTCATAACCAGTTTCCTCCGTTAATAATTCTGTTTTTCTCGCTTCAAGTTCTTCTAACAATCTTTCCAGGTCTTCGTGAAAAGCAGCAGCAGCTGATATTTCATTTTCTATATCATTTTTTAGTTTATTTAGATCATTAATTTCGGTTAATATCGCCAGTTTTTCATTCTCTAGTACATGAATACGAGATGATTCTACCTCTTTTGTACGTACTATTTCGTAAATTTGTCCGTCTATAAAATTAATCAACCTGCGAATTCTTTCTAATTCTACTTCCTTTTCTTTTAATTGATTTTCTTTACTATTATTTGCACCCATTTTTTCCCAGCTTTATTCGAAAAAAATTTTACTAAAATTCAATTTTTTTTTTTTTTTTTTTTTTTTTTTTTTTTATATAAACGAGAAAATTTTAAGAAAAAATTTTGAAAATAAGGAATTTTAAACTAAAAAAAAATTTTTTTCTTTTTTTTTTCGAACGAGAATTTATAACTTTCGCCAGTTATAAATTATTTTATCGAGAGACGCGCGCGGGGATAAGAAAGATCGCGAGATCGGGAAATTTTTTTTGTTATTATTTTTTTTTACAAAAATGTACGGGTATTCTGGCTTATTATCGGGAGATGGAAAGTCTGTCTTGATATCGGGGATGGGAATCCCGGCTAGAGCCGGAGAATAAGCGGGAAGGTATCATTTATACACTACTGATGGTCAATATTTTTGGGCAAAACATAGCCCTTCTTGGGGTAAAAAGAAAATGGCTCTCTTTTTTGTAAACAAGCAATTTGCTCTCTATTCTTTTTGATTCTTTAAAATTTAAGAACACTGGGCCTGTTCCTAACCTGTTCAATTAATTTTCTGCATTTTTGAAGTGATGCAAGATACTGCTGCTTTTATGTATACTAGCATTTTCCCCTTTTTTCACAATGCTTTCTACCCTATCTGGAACAATTTCCATCACTTGCAAAGGCTTTCAATTTGGTTAAGTCTAAAATTTTATCATTTGGTAAAAAGTTAAAACCAATTACTGCAGTCGAGCCCCATTAGCACAGTCGTTAGCGTACCAGACTTGAGAACAGAGGAGTCACTGGTTTGAATACTTAGCTAAGCCAAATTCTTTTTGATGCTTGATGGTAGTCATTTCAACACAATTCAATCCTCTCTCACTCAAGCACTGAGCTTTTATATCACCTTAATTCTGAATTTTGACAATTGGTAATCTTGGTATTTAGAAGTAGCAAATGATGGCGACAAATTTGAGACTGTTCCCCCATTGCCGATGGTGAAAATTCTAAGAAAACTAGTGATTCACAAATTTTAATTACAGAAAAAAAAAAATCTTCCTAATTGTAGATATATGATATTACTTGATTTTTTAATTCATGTTTCACTTAAAATTCATTTTAATAAAGTAGGGTGCAATAATGTGGGACAAACAAGCCTAGATGAAAAAGCCTAGGGATGAACATGCCCACAGCCAAAGCTAGTTTTTGGACAAACTCGCCTCGAACCAAATACATGGTTGGACGATAAAATATTTTTCTTACATTATTCTTAGTAACATTGTGGATTTACACAGATGAGCACTAATATTGACGGTCTTGAATTGCCCTGCACTCCGACACCTTTGAAAATTCATCAGCTTTGAAATATGTTCCTATCATTTTGGAAGGACGGTTCATCTGCACACAGTAACTTTATTAATGAGTTAACGTCAAATTTGTCTGCAACAACTGGCAGTAAAAATATGGATCCGCAAAGCAGTGTGTTAAAAACCTAACTCTTTCAGTACCTATTATCACTTAACCCTTAACTCTTTACCAAACAACAAAATTTTAGACCTGTCCAAATTCATAGCAGTTGCAGACGACAAAATAAAGTGACTGAAAAATTGAAATCTTTTTCGGGAAGGGTAGAAAACATTTTTTTTTTTTTTCCTTTTCCCACAATGTTTCAAAGGCTTCTTTCTCAGGGTCATTAAAAGTTGGGATTGTTTGGTAAAGTGTTAAATTGTTCAATACAATGGATGAAGTTTTCAGCCACTTATACTTGCTGTAACATGGCGATTGCAAAATTGTTTTTGGTAGAAAATAACTCATCGTATCAGACAATGTAGATCCAAGATCAGACTGCACGTTCTGTGCTGTCTGATCTTAATCTACACTATCCGTGAAAGAGCATCGAGTTGCGCTGAGAAGCCTAAGGCTTAAATATCCCGCACTGACAGCTTAGATCAAGATCAGACTGCACCGAGTAATAAATCTGATCTTCGATATAAAACACCTACCACCTGATGCTAATCTCAGGTCAAGCAATTTATTATCGATAAATAGCGGAGGAGATCAAAAATCAAGATCAAATGGCACTTAATGAGAAGTCTGATCTTTGATATAATACGCTCGCCATTTAGGTCTTCTTAACTGGTTGTCCATGGCTCATATTACAAAGTTTTATACCCTGTGTAACGTTACATATTCGATTTTGTGTGCTGAGTTTGTAATGCCCAAAATGGGTCGAAATTGTCATGGTCCGAGATGTCATAGGATAACGGGACAACTCTGACAAGAAGAAATAAGGCATAGTACATACTGGGCCAATCAAAACATATTTATACCTTTAGATACGAGAAGCACAGTAATTTTGCGAAAATAAATCTTACCGAGTTTTTGAAATGTTCAGCTGTTTTGGGGAAAGAGCATATCGTCATGTACATTGTGTCTAAAAATAGGAAAGATGAAAGATTCCGAGTATTGTTCGGCAACATCACTCGTCACTACTCGGCCGATTCCGTAACTACATCTAAGGATTTGCCAATGTTTCTTCAGTGTTACGGCGCACTAATCTCCACTTGTAAATAAGATCATTAGGACTTGAAATTCTTAGTCAGATACTTTCGTTAGATTAACATCGCGCATCTCTCACAGTTCTTTGTGAACTTAAACCTAACTTTGATGTTCAAAACCCAAATATTTTTATCATTTTTGGGGGTCGTTTCTTTCAGCGTAGTGAGATGCATTGCAAGCGGTACTTTTCACTTTTACTCGGGTTTTCCGAAACTGCTCGGATCATGTGGATGGGGTTGAAATTTTGATATACGATTACTGAGCCAAGCCCAGGCTAAAAACCACACATCTTTGAATAAAACTTTTAACTCTAGTTTTTTGTCTTTTCTTTTTCAGGATATACAAGCCGACTTTGTGCATGAAAGATTGAAACAACAGTTTTACCCAGCATGTCTTGTTCAAGCACGGAAAAAGACATTTCGTCTGGAGGCCTGTCTCGCCAAAAGATTATACACTGCACATAATACAAGCAAATTTTCGGAGACAATTTCGATGTCGAAATTCTTCATCAAAATGCAAAACTTATGGCCGGGTTCAGAAGTTGAGAGAGCGTGGGACTGTGTAAAGTCTTAATTCTAAATGTCTGAGGGACGAGTTTATTTTGGTCGGAGGGTGAGTGCTAGGTCAGAAAGGACCATTGATACTGAAAGGAGCTCAGTGGGCGGAGCACAATGGAATCACTTCGAAGACCCAACTGAGAATCTCTCGAGAGTCTTTGAGGAGTGCTCTTAAATTAGATCTTCATCTGTGTCCTTATCAGATCAAACTAAAGCAAAGAATTACGGAGGCGGACATGGAAAATGCGTAACCATGTATGAATGGTTTTGTGACACAATCGAAGACAATCCAGACTTCTTGGATCATATCTGGTTCTCTGGCAAAGCGCACTTTCTGCTGTCAGGCCATGTAAACAGCAAAACTAATCTTTACTGGGGAACAGCTGCGCCTGAGGATGTGTTACAGAAGCCGTTACCTTCAACAAAGTGCATAGCATGGGTAGCAATCTCTAAACACGGCATCATCGGCCCATATTGGTTCGAAGACAAAAATGAAAGAGCTCAAACGGCGAATACGAAGCTTTATATGGCAGTGCTAAAAAAGTTTTGGGCAGTTCATTCACGAGACTTGAATCCCCCAGAATTCCATCTATGGAGGTATCTCAGGGATTGTGTGCACCGGAACAACCCTCAGACGACCGGTGAACTGAAGGCAGCAATCCCGGCAAAAATCAGGGAAATCTCCAAAAAGGATTGTTCAAGTAATTGATAACTGTGCTCGATATATGTAAGTGGGCTTCCAACGCCTCGAAGGTCATTTGGAGCTGATTTTGGAAAGCCACCAAGATAACTGAAACTGTGGGTAATTATCGTACACAGGCAAAAGATAAAGTCCAGCAAAATGCAAGAAATTCGCTTGACCTTTGCTGCGTTTAATAAAATTTTAAAGGGGAGGGGGGAGTTATCCTGTATTTTGGTACAGTGCCCCACCATTCGAATAAAAAACATGACAAGGTGAATTTTCTAATACCAGAAGACCAGTACGTATACCCGTCCAAATGTACATAATCAATCGAAATGTGCCACACTTAAAGCTTTGACTGATGCTGAAACTTGTTTGCTCCCAAATCGCAAATAGAGGCTCTATTATTAAAACACTAATAACAGAATTTATTTTACATATAACTATAAATGTGATGTCACAGACGTGCGTCACACATTTCTCTTTAAACAAAGAGGGCGAGTGACTTACTTTTGACCCTACGTGACCCAATTTCGAACTTGTAGAGCTACCAAGACAAACATTCTGACCAGTCTTCATAAGTCTTAGACTGAAAATATGGCCTCTGGAGTGCACACAAGGTAATTGTTGACGCCCGCACAACGCACGACAGATGACAGACAAAGCACGATCACAAAGCCCACTTTGAGCTTTTTGTGCTCAGGTGAGCTAAAAACTACTAGTATATAACTTAATTACAAACCAGGTAAACACTGTTTTTTCCCGCTACTATCACACGTGCCGTAGATATCCGGAAAACAGTATGTTTCACATGTGGGACCGAAGAAATTCTTCTCACATTCCACATCAATATCAACTGTTACACTGTAAGAAATTAGCCCAGCAGTGAATGTCTTGCCTTCATGCATGATAAAACTGAGGGCATTTTCTTTTATCATTAACCCTTTAATCTTCATATGCGTGAACAGGGACTTTCATATGGCAGATATCAAATGGTCAGACCGAACGTTCTGTGCAGTCCTGCACAGAACATGCAGTCTGATCTGCTTCTATGCTGTCCGCTTTTTTAGTCGATCACGCCTCTAAGATATATATTTTTCTGACTTTCGGTAGAATTGTATCTTATGCCGTTAAAAGAAATCGAGTTTATAATTATATATGGAGCCGAAGGAGCTAATTAGGCCTACCTTTGGCTAAATCCGCTTGACATTTAAAATATCAAATATTCATTTTTAACAGAGAATAGCAATTGTGCTTTGGTATCAAACAGGATCAGTTTTTCTTTTTTTTTTTTATTTACGTCGAACGAAATATTTCTTTTATCACACAACTGTCCTCGTTTTTAATGTAATATATGTTCGTTAAATAGAATCTGAAATAAATTGGTGTTACAGATAAAATTCAATTAAAAAGGTCCAGAAAAATGTTATTAATCGAGCCTAATTAAATTTTTTCTTTACGAGTATCAGATCAGTCTTTATACAACATAATAATACATAGATCAAAGATTACATGTTTAGTAAGATCTGTGCGAAACCTTTCTAATTTTTTAATGAAACCTACTCACCGCTTTCAAACAGGGTACATTTGGGTTGAAAAGAGTTCCTAAAAAGCTGTCATACGACTACTTCGTATCTAAAGACAAAGCAAACCTTAGACACGGCAAACCTTAACTATGCCACGATCATCAATTTCGGTAGTTAAATTGACCGGGACTTTTGCGTCTGACGTGTTGTTTAAAATAATAAACAGGCAGAAATACAATGTGTTAACGAATGACGTCACATAATGCTCCGATGACGTCACAAAATTTTATCTCAAACATGTGTAAGAATAGAAAATTCGTACTGGTTATATTACACTAAAAACAAGAGGGTTTGTGATAGAATGTTATCTTACGCAGGTTTGAGATAAGATTTTGTATTCCATCCTGTTTTCAAGACATTTCGAACACAACGTTTCCTGTCAATTCACCTATCAAAATTGACGATCTTGGAAAAGCTATAGATTTTATTTTCGAATTTGAAATCAATTAGAGTCTAGTTCTATGTCAGCTCTTTTTGGACTATTCCAATCCCGAGCATAAACTCCTATGAATGCAGTGAGTTGGTAACATTAATAAACATGTGGGTTTTGCATATAGATTTGATAATTCTACATGTGATCGTAATTCTACATATAAAGTACTGTGATAAAAAGGATCATGACATTCATTGACTTTAGAGATTAAATTTATACTGAACTGGTCCACAAAAAAATACATGTTTTATGTTCGCCTACAGCTCGCATAATTTAACATTTTTCTTTATTTCAAACACAGTATATCGGATATGGCTACAGTTATCATATAAATAACTTTGTTTTCAGGTATTTCCATTTATTTGTTACCCTTGTTTCACTTAAAACATTTTCAAGAGTTGTTTGATAAAATTAAATACGTCAAACACCAACTTATGGCAGATCTACATGTATATATCACAAACGCCAACTTATTTTAGATCTTATATTCTCAAAAGTCGCTGATCTAAGTACATCTAGTTTACCTGTAATCATGAGGCAATAAATCATAATCTCAGCTCGACCAACAATTCTTCACAAGGTTGATGAAGGCATTTCACAAGCGACAAAAATCTCTCTTGCCTGTAGGAGTTTAGGTTGACTTTGATTATTTGAGAAAGAGGCTAGTCACATGAAAAGATTACTGTGTAAATTATGTATGTAGATACACATCATTCAATGAACATATTAGAACATCCCGTTTTCATTATTTACACTGACCTAATAAAGGGGTAACCCAATAAACCTAGCTTTATCCAGCAGGTGTGTATTCCTACACGCTATAAGGATAATGATAGACTTGTGCCATAGATTCAAACGTCTGAAACAAAAATGCGGACGTTAACTGTGAATGAGCGCTGAAAAACAAAACTGTTCAAAATATTCAAATCCAACTTTTCGTACCTTAGTCTTTTGTAATATCCTATTTTTTACATTCTGTATCCTCTTGTCCTTGGTAGGCCTATGCTAGTATAAAAGTTACTAATGTAGGCTTACTCAATTGGAATGTTTGTGCAGACGTCCCGAATGACTTTCTCAAGCTTATCTCGCGTATCAACAATTTCAGGCCGATTTTTCAGTTGTCTTTTAAGTCTGTGCCATAAGTTCTCAGTAATATTCAAGTCCGGACTTTGGACCCGCCGGATCATCAAACTGAACGTCGGGGTGGGTGGAGTAGCGAGGCAACACGGTAGCCAGTATTCGCCTAACTTTCTCGAAATGAAAACCTTGTTGTCCGTTCCAACATTTCCGTCGCTATACAACGCCCTTTAAATAAGTCCGCTTAGAAACTGTAGAGTTTCTTGCCTGATTAAAAATTCCCGTTAATTCCGATTATGTTTGTTTCCTGTTTTGTTTTACAATTCATAATGTTCAATGTCCGACTATCACGTTCACTTATTTTTGCCGGGACGCCACTTCTCTGTAAATTTTTCAAACTATTTCGTGTACGATATCTGATTTATAATCCTGTTAATTGTAGTCCGGGGTATGTCCAGCCTTCGAGATATTTCCGATTCTCGAATGCACGAATAATATAATGAAACAATAGCCGTTTTTGAGACAGGGGCGAGTTCTCCCTACCGTGACTGTTTACAACAACATTTCTACGAGTGATTACGTAGTATCCAGAGAAATTAGGTCATGTGACTTAACTTTGGAAAAACTATTGTATACATGAGGGATATAACTCCTAAATTTTCCTTCTAGTTGGGCGTTATTTATTTGCTGCCCTAGTAATTAATGTCGCCGTAACTGGAGCCGTTTGGACGTTCACCTATAGAGTAGGCCTATAGATGGCACAAGGCTGCACCAACGTTGCATTGACAGTCAATATACATAGCAAAACTCGACATATTTAGAAATAAAAAAAAAACACTGATACTACGTTAGAAATTGTGAGAAAAATTACTCATTTTTGATATATGGGTATTCTATTCGGATAATAAGTCCTATTGCTTTCCTCGGATCACCAGGGTAAGTGCGTACTTAGGCTGCTTGAACACCGGGAACGTAAGTGACGTGTTGTAAACAAATCAAATAATTTAAAAAAAAAAATGAGATGTAGACAGGTGCTTATTTTCCTTTAGAAAACGGGATAAATCGAATATATGGTTGGTGCCGAGATGCATAAAGTTTATCCGGCTCGGCCCGAAAACTGAGGAGGGCTCGCTAAAGCTCGCCCTCTCAGTTTTCTAAGCCTCACGGATAAACTTTATCTATCTTGGCACCAACCGTATATATTCTCTATGTAGATGTATGGCTTTGGTAACATAACTTTGAATTTGTCAAAAAGGGCTTTACATATAAACACCGAACAAGCAAAACTGTTTACCTCCACTTCTTATGGACTCCAGTTAAATGTAAACGAGATACATTAGAAGTTCTGGAGCCATTAAAAGTCCAAATGGCACTATCTATAAGGCTGTCAGAGAGTAGGAACCGTTTTTTCATGATGTCTATCGTTATGGTTGCAGGTACTTCCTGAAAAGATGAAAAATGAGTATACCTGCGTATACTTGTTGTAATGAGGAAAAAAAAATCAACAACCTTTTCTTACAGAGGACAAAAAAATGGATTGTCCTTATTTAAAGCATTTGCAAATGACAAGTCAAATAAGGTTCAAATGATAGGATTTAGATCTACTGTCGAAAAGTTAAACAAGAGCTCGGTGGAGCGGAGTGGTATACGCCCGAAGGAAGCTTTCAATTTTCAGTCAGTAATTGATCAACACTTTCTCCCAAGCAATGAGCTAATCTTTCAGCAAACAATCCTTTGTTTTATGTGTCTGCAATAAATTTCTTACAAAAATATCGTGAGAAAACTAGACATTGCTCGTAATCAGTACAGGGGCTTCAGAGAAAAGGATCATACACGATTAAAGAGCCTATTATATTTGACCCCTTTCTGTGATCTTGACATTAATGCACATTGACGTGTCCATATGTGTGAAATACTTTCATAATCAGACAAGAGGTTAAAGAACAGGCACAAAATTTCTAATTGAGGGATGAACAAACAGACAGACAGCATCTGAAATCTCTGCTAGATCTGCACTTCTTCTCATAACTTTAGGTGAACACATCGTAAAATATTTTCAAAATCAGACCCGGGATTCAATAGATAAGAAGTAGACAAAATTTAAGAGTGTGTGACCTTTGAACCCCCTGTGACCTTGACCCTTTTGGTTGAAAACCTCAGATCTGGATATTATCTCATCAAAGTACACACATTAGTGAAATGTATTGAAAATCAGACATTGGAATCAATATTGGTGAACACGTGTTAGAAATATTTTCAAAATAAGTCCAGTTGTTCAACAGATATGGATTGTAAAAAATCAAAGAGCATGTAACCTTTGACCCTGCCTGAAATTTTAGACCTGCGAGTACAGGCTCTAAAATTTCCCTTTTGCAATATTTCATCAATGAATGTGTGAGACATTTTCAAAATCAGACCATAGGTTCACAATTAACGAGAATGTGAGCTTTGACATCTGCTGGGACCTTGACCCCTGGAGCTTGGGGTCTGAAATTTCTGCTCATCACACATGTGTGAAATATTTCAAAATCAGACCAGGGATGCAAGAGACATGGAGCTAACACGATTGAAGAGCATGTGACCTTTGGCCCTCTTCTGTGATCTTGAGATTGGTTCCTACATGTTTGAAATAGCTTCAAAATCAGATCAGGAGTTCAAGAGACAATAAAAGAGCATTTAAACTTGAACGTTTCTGCTCTGAACTTGACCTTGAAGCCTGGGAACTGAAACATCTGCTCTTCATGTCATTCATCAAGGTGCCCACATGTGTGAAATATTTTCAAAATTAGACCAGGGTCTCAAGACATATGAGAAGGCCACAATTAAACGGTATGTATGCAATTTGACCCTTTGCTGTGACCTTGGTCTTTGAGCCTGGGCTCTGAAATCTCTGTTCTCCACATCATTCAGCAAGACACACACATATTTTTCAAAATCAGATCAGGAGTTCAAGATAGTTTTAGATATTAAGACGAAAAGTTCATATGAGCATATGACCTTTGTCACCACCGGCTTTGACAATTGACCTTTGGGCTCTCAAGGTGCATGGATGTGTGCAATATTTTTCATATCAGCCCAAGGTTTCATAAGATATGAAGCGGACTCAATATAAGAGTATGTAGCCTATGACCTCCCCTGCTGTGACTTTGACCTTTGAGCTTGGGCTCTGAAACTTCTGCTCTCCATTTCATCTCATCAAGGTGTACACTTGTGTACTTTCAATATCAGACAAGAGGTTCAAGAGATATTGAGTAGACATGAAATTACTAACGCAAAAAAAAATGGGGGGGGTTAGGAGAAAGCATTGGTAACAAGCATTTAACTCTCACTTTCCCATTATGTTTTCAAAAATGGTCTTCTCCGGGGTTGTAAAACAGGAGGATGGTGCCAAAAAGCTTATGTTATACAATTAAAATGATATGTTTTGTGAAATGTCAGGAAAGACTTGACTGGGTCAAAATATAAACATATTATATTTTTGTAAATTTGTTCAATGAATAGGATGTTTGCCTTCAAACAGTGAAAATCTCCCACTATTGCAAAGTCATGGCCCTTTAGGTCAGGGTCTAGCCTGGGTTCCAGTCCGATCATTTTTCCTCTTTTATAATCGGACTTTACTTCGTCATTTTTGACAAAGTAAAGTTCAAATATAAAAAAGGAAAAAATGATCGGACTTAAACCCAGGCTAGTCAGAATCATAATACAAATATTTCTGGTAGTGTAGATCAAAGGTCAGAAACTGTCGATTAATTGATGTGAAGTGAGAAAACCTGATATGGTCTCCTAACTATGTCTTGTTAATTATACAGAAATTCTTGTTGCTGACAAAAAAAGCAGGTAAGCGTACAGTAGCTATCTTAAAACAAATTGAGGTATTGCATTTCACAGTTTTGACATAGAACCTAAATAAATTCGTTAAAACCATTTCTATATTTGTACAGTCATATTTTCCAGTTTAAAATGGACAGGGTCTGGCATTTTGTATTTCCAACCAAAAATGTGGACTTGTTCGCTTTGGACAGTTGGTGTCTTCACTCTGTTGTCTTGACATCTGAAACGATATGATTTAACATTTCAGCACCATAGGCGAAAACAGATGCTTTTGTGAATGGCACACAATCCATCCATCTTCTCTTTATTTAATGTGTTTCAACGACCCTGAAAAAGCTAATCTAAGTGAAACTGACCTTTCTGTCGATTTCAATTGACAGGTCATATCAGCCAATCAAAACGCAGTTGGCGTGTCATATAAACTAAAGGGTCAGACAAAAAATTACAGCCTTTACTCTTGATAGACAATGTATTTTTTATCTTTTCCTTTAAACCAAAGAGGATAGGATTATAGAATAGTTATTTCAAAATAGATTAAAGTTGAAGATAAGAACCATGTGGTAAGATAATTGTTACATAATATACGCTGAACGGAAAACTAAATTTATCCATTCCAAAAACCTATATCCACGTAACTGTTGTCGGTAGATTTAACCTGGATTCCAAAAAACCAGCCTCTCTACCAAGCAACAGAAAATCAGGGTTTTTTTTTTTTAATCTTTCGGGGAAGAAACAACTATTATGCCAAAGTTTATTGTTAAACTACCTATTGAAATCTAACTCAGAGAACATTTTTCAAACTCCAAGCATTACTCGTAGACAGTCGTAATCGTTGTACTAAACGAGCAACAGGAAGAAGTATTTTTTATTGACAGCCACATATTCATATTTTATTCCTCATTAAGATGATTACACGTGACTGTTAATTGGACTTTGGTCTGGTTCGACCGGTTGTTTGTTTTCCCCACGATCATCGCATAATTGATAAATGCACGTCCATTCAAAATCAATATAACCCTTATGATCATCTCAAGTGACCAAAATTACCCCCAATTTAAAAGTTTTTACAACATACATTTGTTAAAAATTACGACAAATCACTTTCTTAATTGATTACTTACAATAAAACGCAATGAATTCCACTCAAACAGGTGTAAGAGGTGTTGAGTAAATCTTTACCTGACAACATAACGTCTGATTCGTTTAATTTGAAAAAAAAAAAGAAATGCCGTCGACAAATTAAACGTTGCTCCAATGACGAGATTTGTCTTCAAAGGGTAGAAAACATCTAGGGAAAAAGAGAAAAGTTCAAAAGTCTCCCCCTTTAAGATTGTTAAAGCACCGGACTGTGTGGTAAAGGGTTAACTCTTTACCACACAATCACGGGTTTTAACGACCCTGAAGAAGAAGCCTTTTGAAAAAAATTGTGGGAAAAGGAGAAAATGCCGGTACAGCATTTTCTCCTTTTCCCACAATTTTTTCTAACCTTTCCAAAACAAAGGGTTAAATTGTAAGTCCTTTTCTTATGTTTTTTACTGTCAAACTGGCATGTTATATACTGACAAAATGTCTTAAAAACTTGTGCCCCTTTTCCCTATTACTAATAATAGATGTTGCCGACAGCAATCTACTCACATTTGCGAGACAGAACACGGAATTACGAATATATTTGCGCTATTTTTACTTCTCGATATCTTATAAATATTACATTATTCAAAGTATTTTTTCTTGTTACGTTGCTGATTTAGTTCGAATTGATAAGAAAGTTGGGAAAAAAACTGTGGGTGCTTCAATTAGAGCGAAACATAAGCTAGAATAAAACTGAAATAAACGCTCTTTCTCTATGTAATCGACGCCATTTTCTGGTTTGATTGTAGGGCATAACGACCAAAGTACCGCGTTACTAAGGTGGGCGTGCCACACTCGAGTTTGCAGAAAGGTCAATTCTTTCAGAGGACTGATAATTTTCATGGTGACAGCATTCATTCTCTCTCACCTCTGATCATAGTTACGATTATTGTGATGTGGGTAAGCAGACAGTGGTTTGGGAAGAATAGTGTGCGAAGAACCGGTAAAAGAGGCCCGAGGGAAGCATGGGCAGGTACCTTGACCTCTGCAATATAACTGAAACAATGTTACAAATGGCATACAAACAACCTGAAAACATTGTGTCAATCCTCTTCCAAAATGTTACTTACCCTTTCAATGACAAATTGAATCATTTCATCATTCAAATTTCATCATTTGAGCCACATTTAGTTTGTTGTCCAAAAATGCTTTCAAATTGGTCAAGTCTAAGATTTTCTTGTTTGGCAAGAAGTATATAGACCTACATGTACCTCTGTTTGGGAGTTGATAAGCACACGGTGAAGTATGGATCACAATTAGAAGAAAACAAAACAGTGCCACACGTGTAACTTCGGAATTCCACCTCGATTAGAACTGTAGAGTAGGCTCCATGTACGAGCCCCAGACACTGAAATTATGAATAAAAATATTAACTCTTTACTAGACAACAAAATTTTAGCCCGTCCATATTGAAAGCATTTGCATACAACATATAAAATGTGGCTGAAACCTCGGGATTTGTTGACAGGGTAGAAAGCATTATGGGAAAAAAATGCAGGTAACCAGAATGCAGGAGTAGTATAGGAGGGTAGACCTCGGACAAAATCCGTTTTGTCCGAGGTCTACCCTCCCTGAGTGCCATTTTGTCCGAGGTCTACCCTCCCTGAGTGCCATTTTGTCCGAGGTCTACCCTCCCGGGGAAGCAAAAGACCGGTCAAAATATCAAACCGGAAGTAGATGTCCGCTTTTTCTGCCCCCCCTCCTCACACCACTGCAAAAATGTAAAAAACAAAAGAGGAAACCGGAAGTGGAATTCCTAGCAAAGAATGGTGTGTCACCATGTTTTGTTCGGGATGATCCTGCGTTTTGATTGGTCGAGACGTTTTCCAGCCAAAAATTTGAATTGAAAACGTGTGACACCACAGACTGACTCGGGGGAAAAAAGAAGGTGTGCCACCATCTTCACTCGGTTTGGTCTTTCTCTATTACCGTGTTGGACTTAGTCTTTTTTCGTCTTTTTGTTCGTCTCGAACTTTCTCTATCACCGTTGGACTTAGTCTTTTTTCCCGTCTTTTGTTCGACTCGATCTTTCTCTATCACCGTGTTGGACTTAGTCTTTTTTCTCCGTCTTTATTCGCCTCAGCCTTTCTCTATCACTGTTGGACTTAGTCTTTTTTCTCCGTCTTTATTCGCCTCAATCTTTCTCTATCACCGTGTTGGATTTAGGCTTTTTCTCTGTCATCGTTGGACTTAGTCTTTTTTCTCCGTCTTTGTTCGTCTTAACCTTTCTCTATCAACGTTGGACTTAGTCTTTTTTCCACGATATGGGTTATTTTCCCCTCCTCAGCTTGGCTCAGGTAGAGATCACTGTTGGACTTAGTCTTTTTTCCGTCTTTTGTTCGCCTCAAGCTTTCTCTATTACCGTTGGACTTAGTCTTTTTCACCACGATATGGGTTATTTCACCTCCTCACACTGGTTCAACCAGACAACATCGTTGGACTTAGTCTTTTTTCACCACGATATGGGTTATTTCCCCTCCTCAGTTTGGTTCAGCCAGAGATCATCGTTGGACTTAGGCTTTTTTCCGTCTTTGTTCGTCTATCTTTCTCTACCACCGTTGGACTTAGTCTTTTCTTTGGCTCCTAGCAATATGATCTTTAGACATTACCTAACTATATGATCTGAGTGTGGGTTTTTTTCCCGACATTTCCCGGAAATCAGTTCGTTTAGACTTACCCAATCTTAGATTTTATTCGTCCCTAGTTTTATTCATCCCTAGTTTTTAATCTGCAAAACTTTTTTAAATTGTAAAAAAAAATTTTTAAGCGTAAAAGTTTTTTCTATCGGTAAAATTTTCTCTGTAAGATTTTTTGAAAAAATTTTTTCTCTGCAAGATTTTTTATTTGAAAAAAATTTTTTCTATCGATAAAAAAGTTTTTTCTCTCTGTAAGATTTTTTAATCTAAAAGTTTTTCTCTCTGTAAGATTTTTTAATCTAAAAGTTTTTTCTCTCTGCAAGATTTTTTAAAAATTGAAAAAATTGCTGCTCCATATTTGATTTTTCTCGTCTTGGTATACTTTATAATTTATTTACACTACTCGAGAAACGAGAGATGAATGATTACAGGAAAAGTTCACTGGATTTTTTATAGCTTAGTGGAGGGTTTGGGCTGTTTTTGTCTTTGAATTAAGAACACGAACGAGGCCTGAGTATGTAGATAGAACATAACGTACTGTAAAAATTCATTCACATAGAATGTTATAATCTATCTACAATTTCCAAGACTGATCTTTTTTTGAAGAAATGATTGAATAAAAATGCTTCCATCGTTATTTATGTTGTCATTTTATTATTAATCCTTAAAGAGAAAAGTAAAGAAATCATGGAGGTGAATGTACAAGCTATTTTATTTCAACATCCTTGTAATATTTTCATCACAGGTCCGAGTGGTTGTGGAAAGACAGTCTTTGTTCATAAATTAATTGACTATCGAGAAGATTTGTTCAATATCGTTCCTGAAAGAGTTGTCTGGTGTTACAAAGAATGGCAGTATGCTTACAATCTTATGCAGGAGAAATTCAATTCGCAGTTTGAATTAATAAAATTCGTGGAAGGAATTCCTGACGATGAAAACGAGCTTGTCAGCGATGTATCTATACCGCATTTAATCGTCTTTGATGATATGCTGGGTGAAAAAGATGAGGAAAAAATTAAACTTTGGTTTACAAGAAAAGGACATCACCGTAATGCAACCGTGATTTATATCACACAAAATATGTTTCAACAATCGAAATCGAGTCGAACCATCAGTCTTAATTCAAGATACATGATTTTATTTCGAAATGAACGAGATAAAAATCAGATTAAAACACTAGCTCACCAAATGCAAGCTCCACATTTACTGTCTGCTTATGATGACGCTACATCGATGGATCATGGATATCTTGTCATCGATTTCCATTCACGAACAAATAAAGAATTAAGACTGCGAACAGATATATTTCATCGTTATGAAGAAGACGAAAGAGGTCCAACCGTTTATTCCCCTGCTTAATCGTTATAATGTTTTTTTAAAATAAAAATGACTTCATTTTAATTTATATTGTCATTCTATCAATAGGCGACAGTGAGTAAACATGGCTTTACCAACCACACCAACTTCAATTTTAGCTGCTTTGCGAAATTTAAGTCAACAAACCAATAGATATGAAAGAGAATCTGTTTTGAAAGCAGGATTAAAAGAAATTTTAAAATGGTTTACGTTAGCAGCACAAAATATCCTTGAAGATAAAATCAAATTACCAAAACAAACCACCACGTATATGACAAAACATAGAGCAGATATCGAGCAGTTAGCAGATCCGAATATTGATGAGGAAATTAAACGTAGAATTATTTTAAAACCTGGAGGTGGTGGATTTCTAGGTGGTGTTATTATCAGAAGTTTACTGAGATGGGATGGAACTAAAACCGTTAGGAAATTTGGGGATGAAAGGCAACCTCGAAAACGTGCTCCGCGAAAGAGGAAATCTCCAAAGAAGAAAAATTCGCCAAGGAAGAAAAAGTCTCCAAAGAAGAAAAAATCTCCAAAGAAGAGAAAACCCCCGAAAACGCATGCAAGAACTATCACTTCACCACCTATAATTGATGCAAGAACTACCACTTCATCACCTATGATTGATGAAAGAACCACCACCTCACCACCTATAATTGATGAAAGATTTGTTACTATGCGAAGACCTGTAGGAAGCAGCATTTCAGAACATCAACGCTATCCGAAATCCAGAAAGGAACTATTAAGTGAAAGAATGCAAAAACTCAGAACAAAGTATTCACAATTTATAGAACCAGGGAAAAAATTGAAGTTTCAATCCATTCCATCCGCCTCATGGTCTCCAAATACATTAGCTAAATATAAAAAAGGTAGAAAGGCAGAAGATCGACTGTTTGGGGATATAATCCAATATAACCTTGACACAGGAAAATATCGTGTTGACTATGACAAACGTCTGATTCATCTTGGTGGTGGAAGAACCATTCCTCTACCCGACAGAGGGTCAGATGTAGAAGAAAGCGAGGATGAAGAACTCACTGATTCCGATTCGTAGTTTTCTTTTGTAAAAAAAGACAGTATGATAAAACATCAGGTATAAATGATAGTGACATGGAAGTTTTATTTTCATTTGATGTGAAATAGTGATAAAGTCAACATGAAGAAAAGACCTCTGATAAAAAAACACGGCTCAATGGTTATGGCCATGATACAGGCTACACCAAAAATACGTAAAAAGCTTGTCAAAGATTCACCCTCAGAAGCAATAAGGTGTATATCGGAATGCTGTCATAATGTTTTAAAAGGCAATGTACATTTATCACCAGATCAGAAGAAGAAGTTGTATTCAAGCCGACAACATCTCAGACGTTTAGCTTCAAAATCGGTCTCTGTAAAAGATAAAAAACAAATTTTAAATCAAAAAGGTGGATTTCTTTCATTGCTTGCACCTGCATTATTACCTTTGTTAGGAAAAGCCGTTATCGGAGGAATAGGAGGAGCTCTAAAAGCGTTGTAGATAAAAAAAATCTTGTAGATAAAAAAATTTCAATGAAAAAATCTTATAGATAAAAAATCTTGTAGATAAGAAATCATGTCTGTTAGAAAAATGGTTATCGTACCTTACCAGAAAATATGAAACGATGGAAAGTCGAACAAGCTCAAAAACCTCGTTTACCACCTAATCCACAAGTTGCAGATGCATCACATCTTCGACAAGATATGAGTCAAATTTTACAAAGTATCGACCTGTCAGAAACAGAAAAGGCTCAAAGATATGGCGAAACTTTGATTAAGTTACAAAATTCGCTTCAGAAAACAAAACCAACTTCGATCAATTTTCCTCCAAAAACCAATGATGGTGCACAGGAATCAGCATCTGTTGGCCTGCAATCTGTTGCCTTGTATGATCGAATTTTGCAAAGTGTGCCAAAAACCATGAAAAGAAAAGCTGAGTTACTTTTGAGTATGATAAAAGACAACGATAATTTAACTTGGGACGAACAAGGGGTGGTGTCATATAAAGGTACACGAATTCATGGTTCCAATATCATCGATCTTGTCAATGATGCGATACGTCAAAGAAAAGGTATCGAGCCCAGAGGTTGGAAAACATTTTCAAAGGCATTACATGAAAGCAATATACCTCAAGAAGTTATTGGTAATTTAAACAGATGGAAATGGATACAAAAAGTCCATGATAAATCACCGAGTAAATCATTGAGCGAAGATGAAGAATCCCATGCAGAATCCTATGGAGATTCCGATCACTTATTTCACACACCAAAAAGCGTACGAAAAAGTACTAAGTTAACTCCTATAAAAAGAAGTATGAAAAGAATAAAAGAAAAATCTCCATACATGAAACCTGAAGAAAGAGAACGATTGAAGCAATTCTATGTTAAAGAACTGCTAACTCCCCCAAAGTCTATAAAAAAGACTCCGAGCCGTAAAACACTTCAGTCATGGGAGGCATGGTAAAGTCAAAACTTGATTACGTGTTAAGAAAGTTGTTTTATGATCCTAAAAGTACTGTAGCATTTAGTGGAGTAAAGCAATTGTATCACGCTGCGAAATCTGTTTTGAAAGGAATAAGATACAAAGATGTTCAAGAATGGTTACAGGGTGAATCCACCTACACCTTACACAAACCGATTCGTCGTCGTTTCAAAAGACGAAAAACTATTGTAGGTGGTATAGATTATCAATGGCAAGCTGATTTGGCTAACATGCAACATTTAGCAAAACAAAATAATAACAAGAAATATTTACTTTGTGTGATTGATGTGTTTTCGAGATTTTCGTGGGTTATTCCTATTCCAGACAAAACGGGTAAAACTTTAATCAAAGCATTTCAATCTATCGTTCAGAAATCAAAACGTAAACCTTTGGCGCTTCAAACAGACAAAGGTTCGGAATTTAAAAACAAATCGTTTCAAGACTACTTGAAAAAGAATCAGATTCATTTTTTCACCACTGAAAACCCAGAGACAAAAGCAAGTATTGTTGAAAGATTTCAACGAACTTTGAAAACGAGAATGTGGAAATACTTTACGTACAAGAAAACAAGGCGTTACATTGACGTATTGAATTCTTTAGTTAAGAATTACAACCATACTTTTCACAGAAGTATAAAAACATCTCCTGTAATGGTAACAAAATCCAATGAGGCAGAGATTTCAAGAAATCTGTATCCTCAATTATCGGCAAATGTAATGACAAAAAAGTCGAAATTCAAAATTGGAGATCATGTTCGAATCAATAAAACAAAACGTACATTTGATAAGGGCTATTTACCGAATTGGACGCAAGAAATATTTGAAATCAGCCATGTCAACAAAACATTTTCGCCTATTACCTATAAAGTAAAAGATCTGCTGGGAGAACAGATTTTAGGAACTTATTATGAATATGAACTTCAATTAATAAAAGATGATGATATTTATGAGATTGACTCAGTTCTTGATAGACGCACAAGACGTAAGGGTAAAAAATTAATCAAAGAAATAAAAGTCAATTGGAAAGGCTATCCAAAAAAATTTCAAAGTTGGATACCAGAATCCTATTTGGTATCTTGATCGGGAAAAAAAGTCTTATCTACAAGATTTTTATAAATAAAAAGACAATACAATTATGATAAATTCGCAGTCAAACATTGAGACTGGGACAGAAAGTGTCGATAGTGTTAGTACTAAAAATTACAACTGCTGTGGAAATCGTGTCCCAAAGAATCAGTTTACCTATATTTCACAGATTTTAGTCATTTATGCAATTATTGCAACCTCAATAGTACATTTAAGTATTCAAAGTCAAGATCGTGAATTGTGGTTGATCCTGTTAAGCAGCTCACTCGGGTATATTCTTCCATCACCAGGATTAAAATTCACAAAGTCTGGACAAAAAACAACTAGTGGGGTTGATTTCGTTGACAGTAAAAAATAAAATATTTAAAAAATGAATTCGTTTTATCTCACTCTACCCAGCGATAGTTCCATGGACCTTTATCCGAACAACACCCAATGTTGTTTTAAGGTTGATTTACCAAAGACAGTTCATATTGACAAGGAAACTTGGGAAGTTGCATTAGTTCATCTTATTACCCCCTCTCAGTTCTTAAACATAAGTGAACAAGAAGCGAAGTTCGAAATTATAACTGCAGATCTTAATTTATACAATGCAGCAGCAGCGGCAGATAAAAGAAGAGATAATATGAAGGTAATTCCATTAAAACGAAACGCAAAAGGTGAAGCAATAAAATGGTCAATTGGATTTACTTTTCCACCGGGTAGTTACACTTCAGCAAAACATGTTATAGAGGTAATGGAAGAATTGATTCAAAATAACCTAAGTGAAATCTTTCAGAAGCATTCAATCGGGGTGTCTATTAGCTATTCAACCTCAAGCAAACGTCCAAAATTGGGGTTCGTAAATATAACAAGAACAGGATTCAAATTTCATCCCCAGCTGTTTTTAAAACTGGGAGGATCACCAGAATTCAAATATGAGATAATTTATTCGAATAGAAATATTTTAGATGTATTTAAATACACTCCTAACATTGATGCTGGCTACAATCATCTGTTTGTTTATTCAGATGTTGCTGAACACACTATAGTGGGTGATACACTTGCCCCCATACTTCGTGTTCTTCCGTTCAAAGCAAACATATCAGGTGAAAATAATTATGAAACCCAACATATCAGCCATGAAATCACATTACCGCATTACGTCCCCGTTTCGAAATCTGATTTCAATACTATTCACATTCAAATAACAGGGGATTCTGGCATACCGTTTCATTTTATTATTGGTAAGACGATAGTGAAGTTACATTTCAGACAGAAAAAATAAAAATATTTGACAAATAAATATTTAAATAAAATATTTGGTAAAAAATGCTACCAGTTTATCGTGGTGTAAAACATCAGTATGGCTATGGGTTAGGTTCCCTATTTAGATCAGCAATTAAAGTAGTGACTCCATTGCTTAAACCCTTGGTCAAATCTGGGTTGAATGCTGTAAAAAAAGAAGGAATCAAACAAGGAATAGGCGTAGTAGAAGATATCCTTTTACGTGGCGAAAACCCTAAAAAAGTTGTAATTTCAAGGGGAAAACAAGCCATTCATGATCTAGCAGAAAAGCTAATACCAGGGATAAATAAAAGAAAATCACGAAAACCACGTCATTCCCCCTACCGCCTTCACAGTGGTAAGATCATAAGACAAAGAGACAGACGACCTCTTGATATATTTGATTAATATATTGGATTCATATATTGAATTCATCTACTTGAATTATAAAAAATGATGCAAAACGGTTCTTGTGAATGCAGTAAGTCAGAACTTGATGTTCTTTCTGTACCACCTACAATGACAACGATGCAAGAAAGTCAGTGGATTGAACATTTTCCAATATCGTCTTTGGCAAACTATGCACCGATAGAATTCATCATACCACCTCAAACTGAACATTGGACAGATTTGTCACAATCGTATTTGTATGTCAAATACAAAATCGTTCAAGCTGACGGTAGTGATTTAGATGCCAATACAAATGTGGCCCCTGTAAACAACTTCCTACACAGTTTGTTTAGCAGTGTCGATTTGTATCTAAATAATAAACTAATCACCAGCAATTCAGATACCTATCCATACAGAGCATATATCGAAAATCTTATGTCATATAATTCTGACAGCAAGACTACGCATTTGAAAGCTGGTGATCTTTGGATTGAAGACACCACTGCTCATTTCAATTCACTCAACCATGATGGAACTAATGAAGGTTTACAAGCTAGAATGCGTGAAATTGAACGAAGTAGAACCGCCAAACTTTTTGGACGCTTGCATCTTGATCTGTTTCAACAAGAAAAATATTTACCCAATGGTGTTGAAATCAGACTTAGATTAAACAGGTCTTCGCTAAACTTTTGTCTCACAGGAGGTACTGGTGCACCAGATCCAAAAATTGTACTGGAAACAGTCAGTCTTCATGTGCGAAATGTCGAATTGTTGCCTGTTGTTGCAAATGATCTAAATCATGTTATTGCTCAGCAAAACATGAAAATTCCTATTCGCAGGGTTGAAGTAAAAACTTTTACCATTTCTACAGGTCTTCAGTCTAAAGTTGAAGATCATCTGTTTCAAGGACAACTTCCAAAACGCATTTTCATTGCAATGGTAGCAAATACTGATTATAATGGGACTTATAACAGAAATCCATTTTTCTTTCAACATTTTAATCTGTCAAAAATTGATGTATCATGTAATGGTCACAGTATTCATAACAGACCCTTTGAACCTAACTTTGAAGCAGGATTGTATTTGAAATCCTTTCTATCATTGTATCAGGCTAACTCATCTTTAGCACTTAATAAATCATTTAATATTGGTAAAGAAGACTATGTTGGTGGATACTGTTTGTGGGGATACGATTTGACAGCGGATCAAGGTAGTGAAGAAGGACAACTTCATCCTATAAAAACTGGAAATCTTCGAATTGAACTTCAGTTTGGTCAAGCTCTGGCAGCAGCTATCAACGTTATTGTCTTTGCTGAATTTGACAATCAGATTGAAATCAACAGTTTGAGAGAAGTTATCACAGATTATTAACCCTGGAAAAACCAACAGAAACTCTCTGATCAAAAAGATAGCTTTCACAAAAAACAGTCCTTTTCAGGACTAAGGAATATAATATCGAAAACGACAGTTCTTTTCAGGACTATTGAAAAACAGTCCTTTTCAGGACTATCTACAGGACTAAAGAACTAAAAAACAATGTTGGGACTCAGATTTGCTATAACACTTAGAGAAGAAGCAGAAAAAGTGAAATATTCTGTGTCGAAGTGCATCTCTACTCGGAAAAATGACATTCACAACAGCTTCGAAAAACATATGACTGAAAAATTAAAAAATCTTATTGTCAGTGAAGTTACCAACCAGTGTTACGGATGTCAAGTGGATCATCCCAGTCAAACACAGCATGAACTGTGTTTATTCAAGGATAGACAAGAACATACAGACATGTTCATAGAAAAAGCCATGATGGAATTAAATCCATACGAAATCATGGAGAAATGGTATCCTGAACTCATAGAAATGAAACTCGATGAAAGTGACTATGTGGAAGCCTACAGATTATGGCGAAATATAAAACAAAACATTTTATCTGAATTCACGGAGTCGTGGTTACAATACTGGTGTGACAAAGTAAAACAATCCTGGGGAGAAAGTGATTAGAAAAAATGTATACTTCTGAAATTCAATACATATTGGATCACGGAACATGGATAAAAAATCTACAGGCAAAAGTCTGTGCAAAAGATCAGTTACCTCGACAAAAACCCAATCATGTGAAAGCCTACATTGTGAACACAGAGAAATCAACCGGTCCAGGAGAACATTGGGTAGCCGTGATATTCAACAATAATGGTGATGTACTATACTTTGATCCCTACGGACTACCACCACTTGAGCCAGAAATCATTAACTTTTTAGACAATCATTCTTATTCGTGGAGATACAATCGACAAACTCTTCAGAGTCCACAGGGAAAAGTTTGCGGATTTTACTGTATCTTCGTATTGGATGCTGCCGCCAGAGGATACAACATACAGAAATATCTTCAACAGAAATTCCTCTCAACGGAACATCGACGAAACGATCGAGATGTAGTGTTATGGTTCAATCAGCAGTATGGAATTCTATTCAATAAAGCTCAGAGACTTTTTCCCCACAAATAGTATATAAATGTATAATAGTTCTTTTATCTATGTGTTTGTTGTAAATATGTTCATTGCTCAGTTCATTGTTCAGTTCTGTTCAAATAAAAGTTATACTGTTTAAATGGTGTTTTTTCATTCTTTTTTCCACAAAGATAATTCCTCCACAAAATATCTGTCTTGGAAAAAAATGTAGATAGATCATATAGTACATTATATTCTATCTACATGGTCTCGCCCACGTTCGTACTCTTAATTCCAAGACGAAAAGTAGGTCAATCCCTCCACCAAGCTATAAAACCACCAAATTTCTCTATATGCCATTTCATTTCCACGATGGGTTTGTTCAGATTCTGCTGTGGACTATTTGGTAAAAGTCGAAGGAACAAGGAGAAGAGAAAACGTCAAAAGACAAAGACGTCGGCTGAGTTCTCTGCAAGACAAGGGGACAACCCCTATACCCAGAACCCAGCACCTAATTTCTACCCCGATCTTTGGGTTATACCAATTGATGATCCAATCTTTGGGGAGTCTGTGATATCAACCAACCAATGAGTTGATGATGAAGAGGTTTAGAATCCTCTATCTTTCTCTGATTTTTGGAATTAACTTGCTCGGATGATTAATTTAATTCCAATCCAGAGAATGGTAAAAACAGCTCTTTTCAGAGTTAACATTCATTCCAGAAAGTCCTATCTTCGAGACTTGTCAATTTTACGACTGAGTACCATTCCAAGAGTTACATTCCAAGAGTTACATTCCAAACGATATACTTCAATTCAAATTAACTCAAAAAAGGTTAAGCCCAACACGATGTTTGTATGGTAAGGTTTATGCTATAACCAAGCTGAGGAGGGGAAATAACCCATATCGTGGAAAAAAGACTAAGTCCAACGTTGATAGAGAAAGGTTAAGACGAACAAAGACGGAGAAAAAAGACTAAGTCCAACGATGACAGAGAAAAAGCCTGAATCCAACACGGTGATAGAGAAAGATTGAGGCGAATAAAGACGGAAAAAAGACTAAGTCCAACGATACTCTCTGCCTGACCCAGCGTAAGTAGAGAATATAGTCCATATCGTGGAAAAAAAAAGACTAAGTCCAACGGTAATAGAGAAAGATTGAGGCGAACGAAGACGGAGAAAAAAGACTAAGTCCAACGATACTCTCTGCCTGAGCCAAGCTGAGGAGGGGGAAATAACCCATATCGTGGAAAAAAGACTAAGTCCAACGGTGATAGAGAAAGATTGAGACGAACAAAAGACTGAAAAAAGACTAAGTTCAACGGTGATAGAGAAAGGCTAAGGCGAACAAAAGACGGAAAAAAAGACTAAGTCCAACAATGGTATTTGCCTGAGCCAAGCTGAGGAGGGGGAAATAACCCATATCGTGGAAAAAAAGACTAAGTCCAACGGTGATAGAGAAAGATTGAGACGAACAAAAGACGGAAAAAAGACAAGTTCAACGGTGATAGAGAAAGGCTAAGGCGAACAAAAGACGGAAAAAAAGACTAAGTCCAACGATGGTATTTGCCTGAGCCAAGCTGAGGAGGGGGAAATAACCCATATCGTGGGAAAAAAAAGACTAAGTCCAACGGTAATAGAGAAAGATTGAGGCGAACAAAGACGGAGAAAAAAGACTAAGTCCAACGATGACAGAGAAAAGCCTAAGTCAAACGATAGTGTCTGCCTGAACCATATCATTACGACCCGTGCGCGTGCGTGCAGATGCATTAAGCCCCCTTTTCACAGACCATGGTTAAAAAAAGGACCCCTGCCGCGTCAAAATGGTGAACATCTACCACCGTTTTGACAATTTGACCGGTCTTTTTGAGAGTAAGTCCAACGATAGTCTCTGCCGAACCATATCATTACGATCCGTGCACGTGCGCGCAGATGCATTAAGACCCCTTTTCACAGACCACGGTTTTAAAAAAGGATCCCTGCCGCGTCAAAAGATGGTGAACATCTATCTCCGATGAAGAAAAAAGACTAAGTCCAACGATAGTCTCTGCCGAACCATATCATTACGATCCGTGCGCGCGTGCGCGCAGATGCATTAAGACCCCTTTTCACAGAGATATTTAAAAAGGGGCTCTGACCGTGGCATGGGGGGGCAGAAAAAGCGGACATCTACTTCCGGTTTGATATTTTGACCGGTCTTTTGCTTCCCCGGGAGGGTAGACCTCGGACAAAATGGCACTCAGGGAGGGTAGACCTCGGACAAAATGGCACTCAGGGAGGGTAGACCTCGGACAAAACGGATTTTGTCCGAGGTCTACCCTCCTATACTACTTGCAGGTAATCAGAATTTTTTCCTCTTCCCACGATGTTTTTAAAAGCCTTTTTTTTCCAGCATTTCCTCCGTTTCCAACATTGTCCTCAAAAGCCTTTTTACTCAGGGTTGCCAGTACTCGGAATTGTTTGATAAAAGGTTCACTCATTACCTCTTAAGAATGTCTCTTTGTGAACCTAGCCCTTTGCATCAGAAGACTTTGAAACACATCTTTATAAAGTATTTATATTAAATGTGCATGAATTATATTTACCCTTTTCCACACAAATCCGAGTTTATACGACCCCAAAGGAAAAGGACTTTTGAAATCATTGTGGGAAAAGGAGAAAATGCTGCTGACCAGCATTTTTCTATTCTTTCCACAATGTTTGATTTAAAGACAATTTTCACAACGTGTGCAACATTTGATTTGTTGTCTGCACATGCTTTAAATTTGGACGAGTCTAGAAAAAAATGTCGTCCGGTAAAGAGTTAGATAATGATTTTAACCTGATAATTTCACTGCTGTAACTTAATTGCTTATTGTTTTTGTACACATGTACAACTGAGTAGTGCTACCTAATGGCTGTTCCGTTGTGCAGGACATTAAGTAAAAGAATGTTAATTTCTGGGAAAAAAAATTGATTTAATGCAATAATAAGATCAAGATCAAAATATTATTTCCACTCGTCAAAAAATCAGTTTTAGTCTTCATCGTGCGAAATTATATTTTGCTCTTACATGGAAATAAGCATATTCAGTGAACATCAAAATGATATTTCCATGAATGGCTAAGGCACACGGGAGAAATATATACTTTTGGTGTTCACAAAAAAGTCATATCTTTATCGGTCAAAACAATCGATTTTCCTCTTTCATAAAACTGTCAAGAATGAACACTTTAACATTCTACTTAATGTTTTCCCATGCGAAAATGTCACCTTCATGATTACATCAATATGACATCAATATTTCTTTTTAGCCAGCATCAAAACAGCCAAAGTAAACTATTGCCTATGCAGGGATACTACATTGCACAAGCAGTGAGGTTACATCGGTAAAATGATCAGGGTCATATTCACCAGCCATTCTTAACTTTTTACCAAATGGCAAAAGTTAGACTTTCCCAAATTTAAAGCATTTACAGATGAAAAATAAATTGTGACTCAAATAATGGGATTGGTCTCTCTCTGAAGGGGTAGAAAACATTGTGGCAAAAAGCCTTCTTTTCAGGGTTGCTTTTAAAACTCGGGATTGTGTGGTAAAGGGTTGAGGACATTCTTTGTCTAATTCTCAAGAATATTTCAAACTTCAACATAACACAAGCTCTGATTGGCTCTGACATAAGTAACGTAAGGCATTTTAAGTAAACATTTTTAAACAAGTTTAAAAATAATGGTTTTCAGCAAGCCTCTGGTGAGCTTTAGAACACTTTTATAGAATG
The DNA here is from genome assembly GCA_945859785.2 of Tridacna gigas. NCBI lineage: Eukaryota > Metazoa > Mollusca > Bivalvia > Cardiida > Cardiidae > Tridacna > Tridacna gigas. The sequence goes on from OX244030.2 coordinate 51,707,678, forward strand.
TAAGTTTAATAAAAACTTAGCTCAAAAGCTATTATATTTCAGATTCTTTTTATCATATGATGAAATTTTATGAATCAAGTAAAACTAGTTTCTATGAATAAAACCAGATCCGCTTCTCTGAAAATAGCATAAAATTATGTCACATCATAAAATGTGTAATAGAAGTAACACACAGAAAAAGAAATAAGGTAATGTAATAAATTGTGAGACTTTCTTAATCATGGCCCTTATTCATAATTAGACTATTCTAAGTTGTATGCTTAGTTTAATTCTAGATTTAGAAAGCAACACAGTTTCTAATTGGCTAAACCAAGTGTTTATGTGATAAATTGCGTATTTATTATAACTTTCCTAATCTGGGCCCATATTTACCAACCATTCTACATCGATATTTTTCTAAAATCCGCAGAATAACATGTAAAAAGAGAAAGTTGCTCACAATTAAAACCAATATCCGAAAACGTCCCATGTTGTTGCTTTCAGTGGCTCTGATATAAGTATTGAGGAATAAACATGACAGCATACATGATAAAAATGAAATAAGCGTATCTGCTTCACATTCATTTTGAGATTAGATAATGATTTTGGAGATTAGATAATGGCTCTATTCAAAACAAAACAAAAATGGATTTCACTCTTTTCAAACCTAAAAAAAAAGGTTTTAAAAATCAGCAAACAAAATGAATGGTACATTTTAGGTGTTTAATGCCTGAAACTTGTACATAAATGTAGATTAATATAATTGGGACAGGCCTGAAACCCAGAGGTCACTAGTTCAATTTCCAGCCCGGAAAAATTCTTTAGAGGATTGATGATAGTCACTGGGACAGGATTGATTCCATTCTCACATCTGAACATTGTTTTGATGAATTTATGCGGGAAAGCAGCCAGCAGCCTGGAAAGAATATTGAAGTACCAGCAAAAGAACCCCCTGGAAAGCATGGGTTGGTGTGAGGGCGATATGAAGGAAACAATCTTGACAATATTTAAATCATGCAAACAAAAATGATTACAAGAATTTCGAAATGTGAATAAAACATTTAATAGATATTCTTTTTCCAATATTTTCAAACATACTTATCAAATTAACTCATGATAGAACATAAAATTTTCAGGTATACCATAAATTAGTGCTAGGAACACAAAGAAAAGGTAAATGTATTTTCAGTTGCATCGATAATGTTGTGCGGGAGGTAAAAAGTTTTAATTGTTTGTAACAAGCAATTTCTCCTTTTTCCACAAAATTTTCACAATCTGCCTTCTTCAGACGCATAAAAAGTATATTGTGTAACAGTGATTTACCTTTCTACTAAACAATCCAAAGTTTAAAACCCCTAAGAAAGAAGGAAAAGGAGAAAATGCCTGTAATCAGCACAATGTTTTCTACCCTTTGAACGAAAAAAAAAGATGGTTTGTATAGAAATGGCCTGAGTCCTCTTACTAGTCTCAGAATCTATAACTCTATTGTTGTTCCCAAAGGTGTATTTGGTTGTGAATTTTTGCAGTCGCTTTCCAATAGTGACAGACTGATGCTCGAGAGGTCACACCGGCTCTGTTTAAAGCACATTCAAGGTTTGCAAGTAAGGTCAAGGACAGATATTGTCCATGGGCTTATTGGCTCTCTTCCTTTAGAGGCTGTGATTGAAAAAAGAAAACTGACATTTCTGGGTCAGCTGTGTCGATTGGAAAGGGATTGCTCAACTAAGAGATTATTTTTATTACGTCTAATTTCTTGTCAAAATGGCGTATCAAAAATTGGTTTCATCCCAGATGTTGTAGTTTTATTACGAAAATATGATTTGAATGATGTTTTACTTGAATATATCAATTTCGGACTTTTCCCAAGCAAATGTACGTGGAAACGTTGTATTGACCAAAAGATAACAAGCCATTTTATTAATGAATGGGAAGTTCGAACCATGTCAGTTGAGTTTGTTCGGTATAGACAAATTCAGCAGCAGTTTTCGCACAGTCCTGTTTGGACCTATGCACGGAATAATCCTTCCATGCTGCGCGCATGTTTCTCTGTTGCACAGTTAATTGCATATTTGGCTCTTTTTGATTCAGACTGTTCTAGATGCAATGAAAGTAATATTTCTGTTAGTCTAACAGACCATATTTTAACACAATGTACCAGCGTTCAGAATTGCAGACGTTTATTTTTTCATAATGTTGTTATCCTATATGGACATTCTGTACAACGTGCCTTGCAATCGTTAGATGAGTATATGTTTGTGCAAACTTTATTTGGTCCAAACCAAGATTTTGATATGGAAATAAGGTCTGTTTACGATCATTTCTATAGACATATTGCTTGGTTTTTACACTCCATGTGGAGTTGTTATAAACATATTACTTTTCCTTAGTTTTTTTTTTTCTTCCTTAAGTAAGCATCTCAGATGTCTGTCTTTCTGTTCGTCTGTCTTTCTGTCTACCTGCCTGTTGTCTGCCTGTCCTTCCGTCCGTCTGTCTGTACGTTCGTCTGTCTGTCTGTCTGTCCGTCTGTCTTCTGTTTATCGTTTGTGGATTGGGTATATATGAATACATGTTATTGTTGAATGTGAGGGTTCCTTGCTTCTGTGCGTATATGTAAGTTTAATGTTATGTATGCATCTTTAAAGTATATGTAACTTTTTTTGTGTGTGTGTGAATTTTGTAATCTTCAATTATGGAGGAAATAAAGAATTAAGTTCAGATCCAAGATCAGACTACACATTGTGTGCAGTCTTATCTCGATCTAAACTGTCAGTAAAACAAACCGAGCTGCACTCAACAACGCAAGGGTTCACTCTTTACCTGACGATAAACCTTCAGACTTGTCTAGATTAAAAACATTTGCAGACAACAAATCAAATATAACTCAAATGATCAGATTTGTCTTCGAATGGTCAGACAAAAGAACGTGGTAATAGAAGAAATTTGCATAATGGACAATGTCTCCATTGTACGCAGTGTTTTCAGAATTTGTCTACTGTAATATTTCAAAAAAAAAAAAGTCAGAGATGATGACTATTGAGTTAACCCTTTACCACACAATCCCTGTGGACTTGTTAAACACAAGTTTTAACGACACTAATATGAGGAAGAGGACTTTTGGTAACATTGTGGGAAAAAGAAGAAAACGCTGGTTACCAGCATTTTTTTCCTTAATTCCACAACATTTTCTACTATGTCAAAGAAACATCTTATCAATATGGCCACATTTAATTTGTCGTCAGCTATTGCTTTCAATATGGACAGGCATAAAAATTCGTTATCTGGTACAGAGTTATAGATAAAAACATTGATTACATTATCTCTAATGACAAATAAGATATCCTTTTCAATCTTTACCAAACGACAAAATTATAGACTTGCCCAGAGTGAGATCGTTTGCTTGGTTTGTATTGGAGTTTAACGCCATTTTAACAGCTCAGGTCATATCATGGTGGTCAGTGACGCACCCATTTGTTTCCTGGCTTTCTCACACCTGTACTGACACAACTTTCTTTCCAAAGCCACTGACTACTTTTCTCACACGCATCAGATGTGAGAGGCGAAAAATTGACGGAAAGACAGTTTGCCGGGTATCGAACTCGCAACCACCAGGTCACGAGTCAGATACGCTAACCAATGAGCTACCCAGGCGGGCTGAGAGAGATTGCAGACGACAAATTTAATATTGCTCAAGTGGTGAGAATTGTCTTTGACAGGATAAAAAACATTGTAGGAAAAGGAGAAAATGCTGGTAACTTGGTTACCAGCATTTTGTCCTTTTCCTTCAATTTTTTCAAAAAGTGCTTTTCCTCAAAGTCATTAAAAGTCTGGATTGTGTGCTAAAGGTTTAAAGACTTAAAACTCTGTACCAAACAACAAAGCTTTAGACTAGTCAGTTTCTGAAAGCATTTTCAGACGACAAGTCAATTGTTGCACAAATGATTGGATTTTTCTTTGAACCCTATGCCAAACAATCCAAAGTTTTCACAACCCTAAAGAAGACGGCTTTTGAAAATATTGTGGTAAATGGAAAAAATGCTGGTAACCAGGATTTTCCATTTTTCCTATACAATGTTTTCTGGCTTTTTAAAAACAAATTTCGATTTTGGAGTCATGTTTATTTTGTTATCTGAAAGTCCTTTAAATTTAGGCAAGCCTAAAATGTTGGCGTTTAGTAGAGAAAAAGTTGAAAACATGGCGGAAAAGAATGAAACAAGAGGGCCATGATGGCCCTGGATCGCTCACCTGAGTAGAGTACCTTAAAGGTATTTTCTTTAATTTGACCAAGTGACCTACTTGATGACCCCTGGTGACCCAATTTCAAACTCATATTTCACAAAGACAAACATTCTGTCCAATTTTCAAGTCAACTGAGCAAAAAATGTGGCCTCTAGAGTGCCCTAAAGGTATTTCTTTAATTTGACCTAGTCACCTAGATTATGACCCCAGGTGACCCAAATTTGAATTGGTCTTGAACTTTATCAAAAGAAACATTTTAATCAATTTTCAAATCAACTGATTGATAAGTCTGGCCTCTAGAGTGCCCACTAGGTACATGTATTTCTTTGATTTGACCTAGTGACCTAGTTTATGACCCAAGATGACCCAATTTTGAGCTCAATGAACTCGTTGTGCTTAGATGGGCAAACAAACTTAGAAGAGAATCACTACATACCAAATATCAAAGCTCTACGCCTTCCAGTTTCAAAGAAGAATTTTAAAGTTTTCCTTCTTTGTTCCTATGTTCGAATTTGTGACCCCCGGGGCTGGGCCAGTTTTGACCCAAGCAGCATCCTTGGAACAAACTTGGTAAAGGTCCACTAGGAGATGCTACATACCAAATATGAAAGCTCTACACCTTCCCGTTTAAGAGAAAAAGAAATTTAAAGTTTTCCTTCTTTGTTCTTAGGTCGAACTTGTGACCCCTGGGACGGGGCCAGTTTTGACCCCAGGGGCATCATATAAACAAACTTGGTAGAGGTCCACTCTGAGATGCAACATACCAAATATCAAAGCTCCACGCCTTTCGGTTTCAGAAAAGAAAAATTTTAAAGTTTTCCTTCTTTCTTCCTACTTGTGACCCCCGGGGCAGGGCCAGTTTTGACCCCAAGGGCATCATATGAAGAAACTTGGTAGAGGCCCACTAGAAGATGCTACATACCAAATATCAAAACTCCACGCCTTCCTGTTTCAGAGGGGAAGATTTGTAAAGTTTTCCTTCTTTGTTCCTATGTTCGAACTTGTGACCCCCGGGGCAGGGCCAGTTTTGACCCCAGGGGCATCATATGAGTACAGTTGGTAGAGGTCTACTAGGAGATGCTACATACCAAATATCAAAGCTCTACGCCTTACAGTTTCAGAGAAGATGATTTTTAAAGTTATCCCTCTTTGTTCCTATGTTCGAACTTGTGACCCCCGGGGCAGGGCCAGTTTTGACCCAAAGGGCATCATATGAACATACTTGGTAGAGGTCCACTAGGAGATGCTATACGCCAAATATCAAAACTCCACGCCTTCCTGTTTCAGAGGGGAAGATTTTTAAAGTTTTCCTTCTTTGTTCCTATGTTCGAACTTGTGACCCCCGGGACGGGGCCAGTTTTGACCCCAGGGGCATCATATGTACAAACTTGGTAGAGGTCCACTAGGAGATGCTACATACCAAATATCAAAGCTCTACGCCTTCCAGTTTAAGAGAAGAAGATTTTTTAAAATTTTCCTTCTTTGTTACTATGCTCGAGCTTGTGACCCCCGGGGCGGGGCCAGTTTTGACCCAGGGGCATCATATGAACGAAGTTGGTAGAGGTCTACTAGGAGATGCTACATACCAAATATCAAAGCTCTGCGCCTTCTAGTTTCAGAGAGGAAGATTTTCAAAGATTTTGCCTTTTTTTCCTTTTTGTTGCCATGGCAACCAGAGTTAAGGGTGGAATTCAGTTCTTTGAACCATTTTGGTAGAGCTTCACCCAAGGAACATCCCTGTCAAGTTTCATCAAGATTGGCCCAGTGGTTTAGGAGAAGATGTTTAAAGAAATTGTTGACGGACGATGGACGACGGACTCCGGACATAGGGCTATCACAATAGCTCATCTTGAGCACGTTGTGCTCAGGTGAGCTAAAAATGGGTTACCAGCACCAGTAAAAGAACAAAGAAAAAGAACGCAAGAGAATATAATGAGAAAAAGTATACTATTAACTCTTTCATTACTGATTCAAGAAATTCCACCTTTTTTTCCGTGGTCTAAAATAAGATTCCCACTGCTATTGAATAAGGAATGCATCATAGTCTAGCATCGGGTTGCAGATGCACGTCTGTGCTGTTTGATCTTGATCTACACTTTCTGCAAAAGCTACTTAAGTCGTAATTATTAGCGGAATAGTTAATGGGATGTGAAAATATGAAAGGGTTTGTAACTCATTAACAGCTTCCCCCCCCCCCCCGGACAAATTTACAGCAGACGACTTTAACACTTAAGCTGCTGAAGAAACGCAAATTTCTACTGAATACTAAAAGCCGAAACATTGCGGTTTCAAAGTTGATTTCACCGGAAAGAAAATACCGTACCGGACAGTGTAGATCAAAGATCAGACTGAACGTTCTGTGCAGTCTGATCTTGATCTACACTGTCCGCAAAAGGTAAGTGAGTCGCGATTAGCAGCTTAAGGGTTAAACATATCCTTTGAAAACAGGGGCAATCAACATGAATATAGATGAAATAAGTGAATATAAATACAAGTGAAAACCTTGCTGCAAATGGTGAATTGCCCATTACGAGCAAGTTTCCCTCAGCCACAATATTTTTCATAAGTGGACTGCAGGAAATCTTGAACATACGCCTGAAGAAGGAAATGCTCTAACCTTTTACCAATAATCCCATGTTTTAATGACTAATGAAAAGGCTTTTGAAAACATTGTATAAAAAGGAAACAAATGCTGGTGACCAGCATTTTCTCTTTGTCACACAATGTTTTCCTCCCATCCAAAGACAAATCCAATTATTCAACCCTTAACCGCACGACAAAATTTTGCACTTGTTCAAGTTGAAAGCATTTGCAGACGAAAACCTAGATATGGCTCATACGGTAAGATTTGTCTGTAAAAGGACAGAAAACATTGTGGGAAAAAGAGAAAATACTGGTTACTAGCATTTTCTCCTTTAACCACGATGTTTTCAAAAGGCCTCTTTCTCAGGGTCGTTAAAACTCGAAATTGTGTGGTAAAGGGTTAACATATACCTAATTTGAGGTCTGCAAATCCCTTCAATTCAGACAAGTATAACATTTTGTCATTTGGTAAAGAGTTAACGACTACTATTACATTAAATGAAAGAGACAAATGACATCCGGTTGACATTAGAAACTAAACGATGAATTCACAATTTTTGGCTATCATTTTGTGAATTTAGGAAAAAAAAATCTCATAGAAAAAAATTTTCGCTTATGCCTCTATAAAATTTTGCAAAATCTCTGTTCTTCAAGTCGTCATCAGTTTTATATTGGCAATTTAAAGCATATGATTTGATTAACCCTCTCAAAATACGTTCAACCATTAACCAAAGACAAGGGGCCCATGATCACCCTGTATTGCTCCACTTCCTTTTAAATAAATGTGCCATACAATTAATTGGCATCAACGGAGACATGATACTATAAGAAGTCTGTATTGAAACAAAAATTCATAGAGGAAATAAGCCTAGCCCCAAAAATGTCATTTTTTTCCCACATACAAAGATAATGTCGGTGAATACAAGCAGGTTTAATCAAGTATCAGCTGTATCGAATACCAACGAAGTCTGACAAAGAGGAATTTCACAAGAAAATTTCCAAACCTCAGCAAAAAAAAAAATTCTACGACATGAATGATAAAGTTTTAAAACAAAAAATAAAATGATACAAACCTTACATCAGAGCATAACCATTAGCATCAGCATAAATCGTTATCACTGAAAACTGAACTTTTTCTAATCCAAAAATTTACATACACACTACTTATTATGTTACGGTGCAGTTTGATGATCAAAAAGACAAATGGTAATAAACAACAGTATATCTCTAGTGAGTAAAACATTACTTATTTTCCTTGAAAGGTTAAATATGGCGTGTATTAAACTAAGATTGAGCAAACCCTCAGCAACCATGATCTTTGCTGGATCAAAATTGTACCAAATTTGAAATTTGAAAGAGATCGATCAAATGATCATTTATGATCATTTATGCCGATTTGTAGAGAATTCACATCTACCATTTTGGACAAGAAAATTTTAAAGATTTTCTTCTTTTTTTTCAGTTTTGTTGCCATAGCAACTGGAATTTTCAAAAAAATCAAATTCTTTGAAAGAATCCTAAAGAACACCATGGCAGGATTGTTTCTATGGTCAAACTTGGATAGGTAGTTTCAGAGATTTTTTTAAATAAAAGCACCAACGCACGAACAGACACATGCACCAATGCACACGTGGACACACACTCGACTGAGACAGGGCCATGACAAAATTTCATTGGCTTTCAGCCAGTGGGGCTGAAACATCAGATACACAAATTTGAAAGACTTTCATAGACATGTAAGATATGGATGAAACACTTGAAATCACTGCTATGGGCAACGAAAGTATCTCCTACAGATGGTGCATATTAAGACCAGACTGAACATATTCAGCCTGATCTTTATTCTACAACTTCCACTTGTTTAAATCTAAAGATCCTCTCAACACCAGTTTCACTGGAATTTTTCAGCTTTCAAAAGTTCAAGTTATTGATTTGGCAATGAAAGATTTAACCCTGTAAGCGATAAAAAAAAAAGTGAAAAAAAAAATAAATTCAGCCTGTAAATAGATAAAGGATATTATCAGATGACCTGCATTCAATGGTGTGCACATCATTTAGAGCGTTTTCTGTCTCTACTGTTGTAATCAGGGACCTGCATTCTATGGTATGCAGTTTTTGGTGTTTTCTGTCCCAACTGCACTTTCAAAGGACCTGCGTTAGATGGTGTGTACATCATTTTTAGCGTTTCTGTCCCTACTGTTCTCAAAAGGGACCTGCATCCTATGGCTCCTCTAGTCCCTTACTTGTTAAAGGGTAGGACCTTACTACCTTTAGGCCCGGGTGTCGAGCCTTAGCCTTACTGGAAGCACTGGGATTTTACTCGTTTTCTGTCCCTACTGACGAAAGCAGGGGCCTGCATTCTATGGTGTTCACAGTTGTTTGGCATTTCTTGTCCCTACCGCACCTACAAGGGACCTGCAATATAGTGTGCACATTGATTTACGGCGTTTTCTCCCCGTACTGCCGTAACCAGGAACCTGCACCATATGGTGTGCACATTTTAGTTTTTTTGTCGATAATGACGTAAGCAGGGACATGCATAAGGTGTGCACAGTACCTGTCCATACTGCAGTTACAAAGGGCCTTCGTTATATGGTGCGCACATTATTTAGACCATTTTCTGTCTCTACTGACATAACCAGGGACCTGCATTCTATGGTGTGCACATCATTTAAAGCATTTTTGTCATTACTGGCATAACCACGGACTTGCATTCTACAGTGTGCACGAGCTTTTTGCCGTTTCCTGTCCCTACTGCACTTTCAGGAGACCTGCATTGTATGATGTGCAGAATGTTAAGAGTGTCTTCTGTCCCTACTGTTCTTAACCCTCTACCAAACGACAAAATTTTGGACTAGACCAAATTGAAAGCATTTGCAGACAACTAAATAAATGTAGCTCAAATGATTTCTGTCTTTGATATGGTAGAAAACATTTTGGGAAAAGGAGAAAATGCTGGTTACCAACATTTTCTCCGTTTCCCAAAATGTTATCAAAAGCCTTCCTCTTCAGGGTCGTTAAAACTCGGGATTGTGTGGTAAAGAGTTAACTCTTAATCACACGACAAAAATGTCGACTTGTCCAAATTCAAAGCATTTGCAGACGACAGAGTAAACGGGACTCAAAAACCAAAATTTCTCTTCAGAAGTGTAGAAAGCATTGTGGGAAAAGGATAAAATGCGAGTTACCAGAATTTATCCTTTTCCCACAATTTTTTTCAAAAGCCTTCTTCCTTAGGGTAGTTAAAAATTTGGGATTGTGTGGTAAAGAGTTAAAAGGGATCTGCATTTTCCGTCTCTTCTGACATTTCCAGGGACCTGCATTCTATGGTGTTCACAGTCCTTTGTGCACATGATTTAGGGCGTTTTCTCCCTGTTTTGTCCATACTGCATTTACAAGGGACCTGCATATAGTGTGCATGTTATATAGAGCGTTGTCTGTCCCTACAGCCGATGCAAAGAACCTCCATTATATGGTGTGCACATAATTTAGGGCTTTTTGTCCCTAATGCAGTTACAGGGGAACTGCTTTCTGTCGTGTGCACATTCTTTTGGATATTGTCTGTCTTTACCCCATAACCTAGAGCTGCGTTCTATGGTGTTCACATTTTGGAGGCCTTTCTACTAACCTAGAACTACAGTCAATGATGTGCACTTTATTTGGGATGTTTCCGACTCTATTGAAGTTGCTTAGACCTGCATCCAATTGCGTGAACATTACTTTGGGTGTTTTGTGTCTTTACGGCAGTTACCTAGACCTGCATTCTATGGTGTGCACAGTAGATTTATTTTGTGTGTTTTCTGAAGTAACTGTAGTAGCACCATTATATGGTTTGCACATTGTTTTGGGTTGTTTTCCATCCCTACTGCCCCTTTCCGCTGGATCTGCATTCTATGGTGTGTACACAGATTTTTTTTTTTTATAAAAATCAAATAGTGTTTGTCAAAATTATAGCCATCATGTATAAATTCCTGGGTAATCATTTTACACTAGATCTAGTTTAGATCTTTATAAAATTGATGTCTGTGCGATGGAGATCAGTATACACAATACCTACAGCGAACCAATCGGGAAACGTACGAGAATTTAGACACCGCCCAAAATTTCTAAAGCCACGCTTTGATTCTGCATTATATATGGTGTGTACCTGTCACGAATCTATGGCTAGCATTGTATGGTGTGTATTTAGCAACAACATCCTCCTCCCCCTTCTTCTCCTTCTTCTTCTTTCAAATTCTACAAAAAACAAATCAACACTTTACGAAACAATATTGTTAACCCTCTACAAAACGACAAAAATTTTTACCTGTCCAAATTCAAAGACAAATAAAATGTGGTTAAGACCATGAAATTTGTCTTTGATTGGGTAGAGAACATTTTGAGAAAAGGAAAAAAGTGATTACCATTATTTTCTACTTTTCCTACAATTTTCCACGGGTTTCTTTCTCAGGGTCAATAAAACATGGGATTTTTGGTAAAGGGTTATGTCTTATTTTAATCATATACTGACCCTTGCTTCGGTAACACCACGCTAATTTTGGAATGGCTCCTTATTTTTAATTGAAGTAGATCTAATTAGATATTACAGGATATTGCAGGCGACACTCAGTATAATTTAGTTGAATTAAGTGGGTGTAAATCTATTATTCATGGCTGACAATGAAGATTTCTTTCTTTCAAATTTTTTTATCAGATATGTATTTTATATTCAACTCTTTACCACTGGCAAAATAAAAATTTTACTCGTCAAACTCTGGTTAACCATTTACAAGACAATTCTGAGCAAACGCTTGTGACAAAAAGTGTCTTATTCTTCTGGTAACCAGCATTTTCTCCTTTTCCAACAATGTTTTCTTCCCTGTCAAAGTCAGAAATAAACATCTGAGCTACATTCAAGTTGTCGTCTGCAATTTCTTTCATTTTGGTCTAGTACAAAAACGATGTTGTTTGGTAAAGAGTTAACAGCCGAAAGGTTGAAAAAAGATTTGGCAGCTTTCATAGAAACTTTTGTGCCCTGTGATATAATGAGATTTGATGTTTGCACACTAAACGCATTGTATGATATAATAATGATAGGGACATGGGAATCGTGTTTCATTTCAATAATAGTACTGTTGAAACCTTAGACAAGGTAAACTCTGCAAGAGTACTTGAACTATGCAATAAATCATCTGGGTTAATATAAGATTCTTCATTTTTCTCACCGTTTTTAAACTCAAATATCGCCGGAGACAAACTTGTGGAAGCCGACTCTGATAACACCCATGTGAAAAATGGACTATTAAAATTAACCAAACAGTCTTAGGTTTTAATGACCCTGAGGGCCAGGGCTTTTAAAAACATTGTGGGAAAAGGAGAAAATGCTGGTAACCAGCATTTTCTCCTTTTCCCACAATGTTTTCATCATTGTTTTTTCTGTCATTCGAGCAACATTTACTCTGCCGTCTGCGAATGCTTTCAATTTAGATCAGTCTAAAATTTTGTCATCAGGTAAAGAGTTAACACGGAAAGATGTAGACTTGTCCAAATTGAAAGCATTTGCAGACGACTATTTAAATGTGGCTGAAATGATAGAACTTGTGTTTGATAGTTTAGAAAACATTGTGAGAAAAGGACAAAATGCTGGTCACAGTACCAGCATTTTATCGTTTTTCCCATAGTGTTTTCAAAAGGCTTCTTCCTGAGGGTCGTTAAAACTCGAGGCTGGATGGTGAGAGTTAAATGTTGCTGCATACATGAGCACAAGTGATAATACTGTAGCAAAAGGAGAAAATGCATGTAAGGGACAATTTTTCCTCTTTGAACGTTTTCAAAAGTACCTTGAATGCATAGATATATGCAGAAGCTGGAGTTAATTACTGTTGAAATGCAGTGTTAATCCCTAAAAAGGCTATAGGCAAAAATATGGGCTTTTGCGGACAGTGTGAATCAAGATAAGACTGCACAGAATGTACTGTTTGATCTTATCTATACCATCAGTTTGTTAAGCAAAGCCTGCAGGATTAAAATCTTCCCAAGTTTCAGTGGATGCAATTGCACACAGCAACAGGTCGATTTTAAATATTTGTCGCTGAAAAGAGTTAAAAACCAAATCAAAAGTTCAAATTTATGTCACTTTAACCCTTACCAAACAAGTTCAGGTTTTAACGATCCTTGTGTGAAAATGAGAAAATGCTGATAACTAGCATTTCTCTTTTTCTCTCAATGTTTCCTATCCTTACAAAGCTAATTTCAATCATTTGAGACATTTCTAATATGTCGTCTACAAACGCTTTCAAATTGGACAAGTTTATAATTTGGCTGTTTGGTAAAGAGTTAACTTTGTAAATTCATCAAGGAATGAATAAAACACCATGAATTCAAAAGCTCTTTTGTTCTGTTTTTCGTCTAATGCCAATCTCAAGAGTTTTGAAACACTAAATCTGATTGCAAATTCTAGTCGGATTTAGTGTTTCAAAACTCTTGAAAAAGGCAATTTCAGCCAAACTGCTGAACAATGAAGTGACTGAATTCATGGTGTTTTACTTCACCTTTACAGATCCATCTGGTTGTCATCGAAGATTTGACCTACCTACTATGACGCATTACTATCCTGTACAGGATAAATTAATACTGTATGCGAAACAGCAAGTGGAAAATGACTATAAATAATACGTCTGTGGAAAAATTAAGCAAGTTTTTCGCTACAAACTTCTTGAAAATATAATGATTTCCAATGGTGAAAATAATCTTATAAGATACCACTGTTTACAAATCTCTGAAGGCAGTTTCATATATAGACATGGGGAAACCCGGGATTTGTTCAACAGACTGACAACAAAGATAACGTCCCCAACTTGCTCCTGGCTTATTCCGGGGCCTTTTCTCAAGCTTATAGGGGTTATGTTTTAAATCCCTGGTGCATAGCTTACATGCTAGCTAACCGGGCTTGGATGAATCGTACAAGGTAGGTTTTAGTGGGTAAACGTATATTATATTTTGAAATTCGCTGCCTTTCTTGCCGCCTTCAAAAGTAGTCCGGTTCTGTACCCAGAATGCCCATATCAGATCGAAAAATGTCACCTAGCGGAAGATACTGAGGTCCATCTTTTATCCTCTATTGTATTATCAATACTTTCCTTCACCCATCGAACATAGAAATGTCAAATAAAAAAAAAATGAAATCTGCATTACGAGCTGCGCTCTGGCACAAGGGGGTTGACTTGCTTGGTATAATGCATGACGGAGATGTATTACACCAAGCAAGTCATCACATAATTATGGATCCATAGAATCCATTTTGTCCAACAATCTCCCGGGTTTGGTGGTAGAATGGTCCTTAGACATGCAAAAAATTCACAAATAGCAAAGTTTCGACCCATGTTAGCCTGCACTGGCGATATTTTTTTTGCAGATGCATTAAGCCTCCTTTTCACAGAGCATTGTTCATACCTTATCCTGCAACGTGCAACCATTAGTAAGCAGCACTCTGGCCGGAAAAGAGGGTTTCATGCACTTTCGCAATTCATTATATGTATTAGGCAAGTTATCACATAAGGCGTACCCAATTTGTTTAACCCTTTACCACATAATCTCAAGCTTTAATGACCCAAAGAAAAAGGACATTTGAAAACATTAAGGGGTAATGGAGAAAATGCTGGTAGCCAACATTTTCTCCTTTTCCCACAATGTTTTGTACACTTTCAAAGACAAATTAACTCATTTTGATAGCAGTTAATTTGTCGTTTGCAAATGCTTTGGATTTGGACCAGACTAAAATTTTGTCTTTTGGTAAAGAGTTAAAAACCAACCAAATTGAGGAATAAAATGGTCCTTTGACAGACAGAAACTTTGTCAGAGGAAACAGGTACTTACCCAGGTCAGCCTGCGCGGCTGCCGTAACTCGATACTTTTTGCGTATATGCATTTTAAAAACCAACACTTTTTACACAGAGCGTGAGTCGGACATATGTTGAGAAGAGTCAAGTCAAGATACCTTCTTCCCCCACCATTCTTAACCCTTTACCACACAATATCGCCTTTTAACGATCCTGTGGAAAGAGCCTTTTGAAGACATTGTAACCAGCATTTTCTCCTTTGCCCACAATGTTTTCTACCCTATCAAAGACAGAAATAATCATCTGAGCCACGTTTGATTTATCGTCTGCAAATACTTTCAATTCGGTCCAGTCCAAAATTTTGTCGTTTGGGAAAGGGTTAATTACGTTCTTTATACCTTGTTTTCAAGATTTATCCAAAAAGGCGAATCCTGATTTCCTAAACCAGGGATCGTGTATAGATCTATAACAATTAAACAATTTACGAACCCTGCCTAAACCAATTGGTTTAGCAAATCAGAATTTAGTACATTTCACCTATTCTTATTCATTATACTGTTTCTTGTTTAGGAGCGACGCAAAAAGAAAAAGGTTATAAGATTTCGCATATTGCTTTACACAGGGATCTAACATACACAGGCAAAAAAAGGCGTTAGCCGCACATCTTTCAACAAACCCTCAATTCTTTTTTTCTTAATGCTGGGCCCGCTTGCCCTCTCGCGCAAATGCAAAACGGAAACTACGAATACTCTCTACGAAGGAGAACGCCGTAAAATCACGAATGAGATTTCTACTCGAATTTTGACGAAAACAGCGGAGGATTTCTCGTTTTCTTGTCAATCTATCTATTTGAGTATTACAGGAACACAGAAATTTGTCATTCGCCCTACTTGTAGAGTAATAATACATGGTTGGTAGTCATGATAGTCTCTTCAAACTTATCCAAGGTCGAAACAATCTTTTGAAGGAAATAAGCGAACGAAATCGTGACGAAAACGGCAACGTTCTTAAAATAGTAACAATCTCAGATTAGTCTGGTACCCCGCCGTACTACAAGAGTACGACTAGTCTGGATTACCTGCCCCTACCATTACGTTATCGGGTCAGGCAAAGAGCAATAATATAGGTCCATTGACATTTCGGATACTTCAAGCATTTTTGATATGTACTTTTTCTCGCTAAATAAGAACGACATGTAGAAAAATTCACTGCCATAACTTTATTGCAAGCGAACTGTTTTGAAGTCAGCCTTTGATCCGATTTGATCATGTGAAATAACAATATCCCGTCTCCTCTGCATATTACCAACGGCGGCCGCCATTATTGCGCTTTGCATGACGTGCTCTTATAGTACGGCAGGGTACCATTCGGCATACCTCGGGTGATATGGTGATCAAATCCCTCGGCTGTATCACGTAGCTTGATATGCACCTACACGGTACATTTCGCACATCTCCGGAAGCACGCCCCTTTACCGTTATTGACATTGTAAGGCTCCTCTTAAAAAAGAAAACACGAGTAAATTTTCTGTCGTTATCTTTCTAAGAATATTTCAGTCGGCAAACAGTTTGTACATTCAATTTTTAGCGTGGTTTATCAATTCCGCTGGGAGCTTTCATCGACAGATCGATAGAAGTGAATAACTTCACCGTGGTTGTTCATGTCGTTGCTAAGCGATCTACAGGGGCGCCGCCATGTTTAAGATCATGTGATTGGTAGTTCAAAATGGAAGCCTCCTTTATACAGACGAGGTTAGATGTAGGTACGGAATCGGCCGAGTTGTGACGAGTGGGCAGGGTACCAGACTAGAGTACGTCCCGATAATGTAGTGGTAGGGGCAGGAAATCCAGCCTAGATCCAAATAACCAAAGTGCTGTAAGCGCTCGGATATGCGAACGGAGTTGTACAAAGAAATCCTGCATCAACCCAGCTGTCCTTTATGCAAACCTGATTAAAGGCGAGTTTTAGATGTTTTTAAGAATGGTGTAAATTCAGATCAAACTGAAATATTCAGTCAGATCTTGAAATATACTGTCCGGTAACTGATAGGGGATTTTTTTAAGTTACACACGGGTATAAGGACACTTTCTTTTTTTTTTTGGCGAAACTGTTGCAAGAGTAAACGTAGATCTTTCTTCTTTTTTATGTTTTCCGTTTTATAATCGGACAAGATATTCCGACACCCATGTGTATTCAAGTATTGAGCCATGCTCTTGGAAATGGGGGTTTAATGCATCTCCTTGGTGCATTATACCAAGCAAGTCATCACATAATGGATCCATGAAGTCAACTGTATTTCACAACCGACTGAATCTTGAGGTAGACTGGTCCTTTGACATGCAGAAAATTGACAAATGCCAAAAAGTATCGACTCAGGTCATCCTGCACAGTATGTGCAGGCTAACCTGGTCGAAACTTTTTGTAGGCAAAAATGTTTTCAAATGCCTTTATTTTCAGGATCGTAAAACTACTTTATTGTGCCATAATGATTATGTTTTGTGATGACTTGCGGGCATGTCTACCCCTGTCCTTTGATAAGCAATCACTAATGAGTATAATTGTGGGAGGGTGTAGACAAAGGCAATCCTACATACGCACAGTATGATCTTTATCTGCACTTTCCATTTCTTTTATTTTAGGATTTTAGTCAAATAATCCCATCTATTGGTCATGAATTCGAACATTTGTGTTAGCTGTATTTTGCATGAGGTTTAACACCGTTTTCATCATTTTTTCAGTTATGGCGGCAGCCCACGCACCTGTCGATGCTTTCCTGGGGTTTCTTTTTACCAGTACGTCACAGAATATTCTTCCCAAGCCACTGGCTGCTTTCAAACGTAGACACCGTCGAAACAATGATTAGCGGAGAGAGAAAGAGTGGAACGAATCCTGTCGCAATGAACATCTCTTGTTTCGAGCCCGTTACCGTCTGAGCTACTGGCCGCTTGTAAGGCAACAAGCAACTGTTTTCTTTTCAACAACGGTTTTCAAAGCTGTTAACTAAATGGGCATATAATAATCCTATTTAAGTGATAACAGGTCAAACGCATTTCGAACATCTTTAGCGGACTTTGGGCTTTACAAGTGCTTATAAGATCAGTGTCTTCACTGATCCTCTACCAAACGGTCGCGTGTTGTAGCGAACCCAAGAAAGAGGGATTTTTTTTTAAACATTGTGGCAAAAGGAGAAGTTCTTACTCGCGTGTAGGCATAATTACTCATATTTCTTTCGCCACATTGATTTGAAAAGTCAGCTGCTGAACAGCTTTCTACCGGTAGTAATAGGTTAACTCTGTACCAGATAACAAAATTTTGGACTCTCCCATGTTGAAACATTTGCAGACGACATATAAAATGTGACCACAGTGACAGGGTTTCTTTGTGAACGGGCAGAAAACATTTTGGAAAAGGAGAAAATGCTGGTTAGCGCTTTCAGAAGCGAATTCCCATCAGTTAAACTACATTAAATTCCAGTGGAATTTTTTTCTAATGCAGACATGCACTTGTTGACCAATAGAATTAGAAAAAAAGCACCACTGCACGTGGTTTTTTTTTTCAACCAGATTTTTTGGTTCAAATTCTCGTCTGCTGGAGAATTCAAAGCAGAAGGTTCCTCTGCGGTTAACTGGGTAAACTTATACACACTCAATTACGTGTATAGAGATTAAATTATACGTGCAAAGCTCCATTGTGTAAATATATGCAGATATCCTTTTTGTATGCCAATTTCTATTTTACTTTAAAATACATTGAATAGGGAGATTTGGTGTGCTGTGATAGCAGACGAGATTTTAGAATGGGGCGTTCTGCAGATGCGAATGAAGGTAAATTTTATTTCATCGTTCATTTAGATTTCTTTCACCTGACATCCTTCCACACACACACACACACACACACACACTCTCTCTCTCTCTCTCTCTCTCACTCTCACTCTCTCTCTCATGCACACACAAACACACATGAAAATTTCCTTCTTTTTTTCGGGTAATATTTCACTTAAGAGCTTCGAATGAGCATTTTTTATATATTTGCCACATTGATCGTAAATGGATTTTTTTACCATGGTCAATATGTCGTCTGCAAATGCTTTCAATATGAGCAAGTCCATTTCAGCAGGAGATTACGTTGACTTAATTTCGGTAATTTTAAAAAATTACTTTTATCATACTTTCATATTCATGTATAGGTGCGAGGAATTCATTCTTTTATCAAAAATTTTGGAAAAGTTATGCGCTGCGAGAAGTAACAAGAAACGTAGACAGCATAGAATGGATGAACCATGCTATGGTCTGAATAAGCTCCCCGGGCTCTCGATTAGGGGTAATAACGCATGTATACATATTCGTATTATAAATGTGCCCGCATATAGGTTTGCAGGGATCCGCCGAAGAAACATGTCTACATTTTTTACCGATCGCAAATATCTGAGCCATGCTCTGTGAAAAGGGGGCTTAGGCATTTGCAAAAAGTATCGACACAGGTCAGCCTACGCTGTCCGTGCAGGCTGACCTGGGCCGAAACATTTTGATATCAATTGGTCAATTTTCTGCATTTCAAAGGACTAGTGTAACTGTTTTGGTCGGTTGTAAAACAAAATGGATTTTATGGATCCCGAATTATGTGATAACTCATTTTGGTATCGTGCATTACAAAAATGCATTAAGCCCCCTTTTCCAGAGCATGACTCAATTCTATTTTATTCACTTGGGTATATCAACACCAGACTACCAAAAACAAGGTCAAAAGCCGACGTGGTAAGCTAATATCGTTTGCAGGGGTAGATGACTTTTAAAGATGTCAGCAAACAATTCAGACCTAGGTCAGGCTATCGTGACAGATTATGGCGGCTTGATTGATTTACTTTATGCGTAGATTTTGAATGACCCTTTTTCTTTCAAATATGTATCGTCGATAGGATCCATTCCTTTTTCACCGCTGAACCTTTTTCTACGATTTTAGGTGTTAAAGCAGCATCTTCCCCTTTTCGTAGAATGTCTTAACCCTTTCTGACACAAGTCCAATCGGTGTGGCAAATAAAAGAATGCAAAAAAAAAACTGACTTACACATGAGCCATGCTCTGGCAAAAGGGGGCTTAATGCCTCTTTTTTACCATCCGACCTAATCATGAGATAGACTAGTCCTTTGACATAGAGAAAATTGACCACCAGCGAAAAGTTTCGGCCAAGGTCAGCCTGCGCGGACTGCATAGACTGACCTGAATCGATACTTCCTCGCAGATGCATTAAGCCCCCTTTTCACAGAGCATGGCTCATATATTTTTATTTGCAGCGTGTTCTGCTGCCAGTCGGATTTATCTCTAAAATTAATTGGGAACAAAATGAGCAAATTTGTTTTTGGAATCCTCTTTTTTCCAAAAACAAGTAGCTTCTACCTGGGAGGTCAATTCTGCAGTAAAACGCAAAAACACGTCTTCCGATGATGCAATTGCGTTATGATATCTCTTTTTATTTTTCCAAGTATCCTAGAAACATTGGATGCCGATTATCAGCAAAAGAGATAAAGTATGAAGACGGATCTAAAATTCAAAACTGTTTTTGCTGCCCTCGTTGTACGTGCACTATTGGTTCTACACAACATTCTGGCAGTATGGCGGGTGGTTGAGACACGTGACAACAAGGCGTTGTGGGGATTGGCTGCCACAAATGTTCTCGCCGTTGGCGAGACTGTTCTCATTATACGATATAACGGGGGAACAGAGTGGAAATGGTGAGTATAGGCTTGTGAAAATTTCAATTTACATGTATTAAAGTTATTTTAATCACTCCCACCTTTAAACAAATTTGAAACAGAAAACTTTGATGCAAAATTTATAATTAATTTAGCTGCGTTTCTTGTACATGTATGCACGAACGGCTTTACGCAAATTCTGGCAATATGGGGGTGGTTGTGATTCCTGACAACGAAACACGCTAGAGATTGGCTTCCACAAGTATTCTTGCTGTTGGCCAAACCGTGCTCATATAACGATACATTTACGGAACAAGATGAAAATGTAAACTTAACATTATACAATTTGTCTGAACCATTTGCTTTCTTGAAATTTTAGAACTTTTTAAATGCCCTTGTTTTTACGCTGTACAGGACATTACTTGCGATATGAAGGGTCAGTATGTCATGTGACGAGACGCTGTTGGAATTAGCTGGTACACACCCTTATCATCACACTATGTAACAGAGAGAAGTGAAATGGGATTAACGAGTATAGCTTTGCAGAATTATTTTTAATATTCCTCAACTTCGAGGACCTATAAATGAATATTTGGAAAAGTGCCGAAAAAATTTCATTGTTACACAGCTATCGTTTAGTGTTGGGTGTATCATATTAAAAGAAATGTCACTGTCATGGACTCTGGCATAGAACTCTGGCTCTTTGACTCAGGGTTTGCACTGCCAATTCTTGCAATCCCCATTTCTCCATGAAACATAAAGCAATAAATTTTCATCCAACCGCCCATCACCCTAAGCGCGATATCCCATTTGCTAGTGCACCTGTTCAATAAGTGAGTTTTCAGACTCTGGCAAGCCCATGCCCTTTCCGATACGAGGCTTCGTTCTTCTCCCAGCAGACTGTAAGACGCTCACTGCCATAGGTACTATTTAGTGTCTCTTGTGGACGAATTAACGAACAAGAAAAGATCGCGATCACGGCTAATCGCAAGGCCGAAAAACTTGAACGCCTAGATGAAAATTGACTGCTCTGTGACGTAGTCTATAAAAGTTTGTACGGCGCCTGGTAAATCCATATCTGCGATATATATATGGGCAGTGGACCATGAATCTTCTACAACGTCCTCAGCTACTGAAGGTAAAACGGTTGCTCTTCTAACAAGTATGCATATACATGTCGTCGTTTTCGTGGTAGGCAGCAATGAGTCCAGCGGCCTGTACTTTCTGCAGACACATTGAGTGTAGTGGAGAAAGCAAGCATTTACCTCTGTTGTGGGGAACGCGTTTTTGCAGCATTTGTGGAGGCGAGTTCGTGGTCCATGAAAATGGTGTCTCGATTTAGGTCTAGGACGAGCTCGTGACACTTGACCTTCATGACTTCAAAGAGACGTCGGTAAACTTGTTTCGAATTCCGAGGGAGGAATGCAAACATTACCATGTCGGTCAATAAAACAGTGCCATGAATATAGCTGGTAAAATAGACCAGGGTATGAGTAGAAGGCCCGGTCTTCATACATAGTTGTCGCTGAGCACAGATCTGTTGGTCCCTTGCGTTGCGAATACTAGGACCCGATCCTCTTCACCGTCGCCTACGTGTCTCCTTCTAGATCGACATCCTGTCGTGTTTTAGGGAGTCTTTGTCTGCCCTTGCTCTGTTCTCTGTAAAGATTGGACTCGCTTCCTTCGGTAGTTTTGTAACCGTTGTAAAACTGATGTACCTGTCTGATCCCATTTTCGTGCTCTAACAGGCCAGCTCTTCATTGTAGGTGGCTGGAACTGGCTTCGTTTCCATTTGGCATCGATTGCGGATGTTCTTCATGATTTTGTTGCATTCTTCTTGGAATGGATCAAAGACACGATTGTGATTACCTTTCTATATCAGCAGAATGTCATTGGCAGTTGTAGCGTGAGCTGCACAGCTTCGAACAGCACAAGTCCAGTATGTTCTCTCTTGTCGTCTGTCTTTTACCTACAAAAAGGGAATGACGTGTATTTTAAAACGTTGTATTGAAACGCTAGATTCCAAGAACAAATCAAAGTACTGAAAGTACTGCCAGACTAGCGAATTTGATTGATTGATTGTTTGTATGGTGTTTAACCCTGTTTTCAACATTATTTCAGTTATGTAGCAGTGGACAGTGCACATATCCATGCTTTCCTGGAGTTTCTTTTACCAGTACTCCGCACAATTTTCTTTCCAAGCCACTGGCTGCTTTCCCATATTTATATTAGAACCATCGTCGAAACTTGAGAGGGAAATGAATCCTGTTACAACGACTATCATCAATCCTCGGAAAGAAACTTGCCGAGTCGGGGATCGAACCAGCGACCTCCTGTTCCCAAGTCCTGTACACTACCAACTGAGCTGCTGGGGCTATGCGTGCTATTGGTTAACTGTAATTCAGTTTCAGTTTAACACTTAACCTGCTAAAAATGTTAAACAAAACTTTCAAGCCGATGGTAAACACCTGAATATTGCTATTTCAAAGTTACATTTTGGAGAAAATAATATGTCCTCTTATCGGACAGTGTATATCCAAGATCAGACTGCATGCTCTGCGCAGTCTGGTCTTAATCCACATTGTCCGCAAAACGTCATTGAGTCACGGTAGTGCTGGTAAAAGAAACTCCAGGAAAGCATGGATAGGTGCTCTGGCCGCCGCATTATCACTGAAATAATGTTGAAAACGGCGTTAAACACCATGCAATCAATTAGTCAATATCCAATAGCTAAAGATGTAGTTAACCATTTAACTCTCTTTACTAAACGAAAAATTTTACGCTAGTCCAAATTTAAAGCTGTTGCAGACCATAAATTAAAAGTGGTTGAACTGATGAAACCTGATCCCAAAAGGGTAGAAAACAATGTGGGAAAAGGAGAAAATGCTGGTTACCAGCATTTTCTCCTTTTCCTGCAATGTTTTCAAAGGGATTTTTCTCCAGTATCGTTAAAACTTGGCATTGTTTGGTAAAGGGTTAATATTCAAGACTAGAATATCAGTTTAACATAACAGTTTAACTGTACACAATGATCTAAATGATGAATGACTGAAGGAATGACAAGGGTTCCCTGTCCAGTGAGGGTTAATGTAACTGGGATTTGCTACAAGTTACCTAGGTGTATCTATTAATAGATTCATTCATAATGTTACAGTGGTGTAGGAAAAAGTGATTCTCTGCTTTGCATAGGTCACTTAATTTACATATAAGCAAAGATCTGGTACCTTGTAAATGACATCTTGTTCAGTTTATTACTTTGTAAGACGACATATTCAAATTGGAGTGGTAGAGATTTAGTGGTTTTTGTCAAAATTTTCATATATTACAGAATTAAGATTTATAACAGAAAGAAGTATTTTTCTGTGAGGCAGTATTTGGCAATTGTGGGGTTTTTTGTTCACGTTGACTCTAGGTCAGTCTTGATGCCTATAGACTAGCTTCGCTAGTCTAAAAATTCGGCATTACAACTGCAATGCCATATGCCTAACTATGATGAATTTATATAAGTATGCTAGTCATCTAACTTTGTTCTTCGGTATTTTGAGATAGAAATTAAAGCCAAATGTTAATTAACACTTTGCTTACAAGCTAAAAGATTGGTCTAAATCGAGAGAACCTGCAGACGACAAATCAAAATGGGTACAAATGGAAGTTAAGACTACTGACGGTCATAAAACATTGTGAGTAAAATTCAAATTGCTAAAATCATATTTTTCTTTTATATGCCTTTGATAAGTCTATTTAACTTGCCACAAATCTACATCCATTGTGATCAAAACTAAGTCCTACACGAGTGTTGTTAATAAATTCTACCGGTATATTCACAAGAGCGTTTGCCATCTGTCAAAAATCACTAGAGAATAGTGCAAATAAAACTGTGTAAAAGTGTATGTGATTCATATCATAACTAACTGCAAGCTGCCTTTAATTACAACCGTCAAATATAAGGGGAATAATTGTGTAAACTTGTTAACTTTTTATCCTAAGCAATTGCTTTTTCTACTATAGTTTCTAAAAGATGGGGGAAATGCTTGCATGAAAAGAGATATTTCTGTAACTTGTTTAGTGTTCAAAACTGCGCAGCACTATAGCCTAGCAAATTATTCTGTTTGATACATACTATAATTCGTACTTACCCCTTTTACCACCACTAAACCACAAGGTTAGTCCCTTATTGTTGTTTTTTTTATAATGTTAATGTGGGACAAGTGGGAAGACACCATAATTGTGTACCATCGCTCGAATCGGTTTGACTAATGTTGTTTTGCAAGGATAGCTAAAAACGGATCATTCAGGAATACTAAACACTTTGATTAAATCTAGCTATTTTTTTTTTTACCTGAAATTGTGTGAAACTTGCTTTAAATATTTTGACTTTAAAACGAAAATGATAAACAACTGTCACAGAGAAACATATAGGCATATTTCCCGAATATTCTGCTGCGGCGACCCAGCAAATCAAATAAAATGCTGGATTGTTTTTAAAGCAGTGATTGCCAAAGAAACTTCATTGCTTTGATTAATTAAACACCGTGACCTTTTGCAGACCACACTTTGCATTTAGCAACAGAGTGCTTTTTGAAAAAAAAATAATAATAAAAAAACTGACAAAAGGAGAAATTACTCGCAATATGCAATGTATCCTTTTGTCACTGTGTTTTGAATGTAATGAACACATTTTTATATCATTGTAATGAAATACTTATTCGATAACACGAAATGTTATGTAACGAAATCCTATTTTAATAATACGAAATGATAATGTAATCTCCCGAATTACATGTAGTAGTTAGACAAAACGAAGTTAATGAAATCCTTTTTTTACAAAACAAAATAATACTCTGTCCATGCGTAGTCGATTCATGGTGCACAAGGACAAACGAGTATTTGGTTTTCTTGAAATAGCATTTAGATAAAAAATAAATTGGTACTTCGATATACTGAATTAACATTACTTTAAAACGTTTTATTTCGTTTTGTCGAAATAAGATTTCGCTATAACGAAAATTATTTTGTTTTATCGAATGTGGGGTATTTTGTTAAAATGATATAAAAAAAAATGTGTGACATATGACACATACGGGACGCCGTTCTTGGGCTCTTGGAGAAAAAGAAAACACAAATAAGCTTACGACGATAGAATAAATAATTTTCATACGGATTAGTTTAATGCAAATTTCGTGTCGAAACATCTCAAGGGCAAACATTTTTTCTCGAGGGTTACAAGTATTCCGAATTGCAGGCTTTTCTTCGTGGTTAATTCTAAGATTTCAAATTAGATTAAAAAAAAATATATATATATATATATATATATATATATATATATCTTTAAAAAAGATAAGAGATACCGGAGTAAGAATTCTGAAACTATTTTGTGGTTTGATATGAAGAGAAATGATGAAAAGTGACTTCGCCAGCAAATGCCTCTTTTTCCGAATTATTTTACATATTGTTTAATGCTTAAATTTTCATTTAGATGTATTTTTCTAGATTAGATATTAATCCAAATCATCACTGGCAATGGAACAGTGGCTGACAAAATTGATATATCTGAAAATATATATGTAAACACAGAGTAATGGGTTAAAGGTAGATGCTTACAGAAATGTTAATTAGGACAAGTAAGGAAATGTCTCCCACCCTTTTGTTGTCTAATGTGTGAGTAAGCCCCTGTGGTATCGATCAGCAGTAGAAAGGCTTATACCTATATAAATGAAGACATGAATGTGCCTGCAAATAAGCCTGCATGTGCCCATCGAATAAACTTGTCAATATATTTTTATTAAATCGTAAATAACGATTTATTGATTCAAGTATATCAATACCAGAAAGTCGGTCAAAAGCCAGCGCAGTCAGCCATACCCAAAAAAACTGGACGTGTACGAAATGTCAGCAGAAAACACACACACACACACACACACACACAATTGCAATTCGGTTTGATTCCATGCTCGGCCAAATTTTGTCCGGAGACTGACGATAGTCATTTGGACAGGGTTCATTCATCTCCAAGCTGAAATTAATGATAGAATCTGAACATTTATCTATATTTCCCTTGTTTTAGTCCTATTACGAATTTTCTTATCTCACACACGTTTTAGAGGAGCAAATTGTGATGCCGTTTATGACATAATTTTACACGACTTTCAAAGATATGAATCAGGTTTTACCCACGTAAAGTTCCACGTGTGCATGAATTGTTTTGCAAGTTCTGGCCTATAATTCTAGAGATATGTTATGTGATAAAAAGAATCTGTCATTTGGTAGCTTTTGAGATAATTTTTTATTCAACTCGTCTGTAAAATTGTTATCAAGCTCGCCAGAGTCTCGCTGAATGAAATATTGTTTTCTTCAATCGTTTAATAAAATCTTTTATCGCATAAAAACCTCCTCCAGTAGTGTATGAAACAAATGACTTAACTTTTGGAAATACACTAGTGTATTATCAATTTTTAGGGCACGGTTCTGGTTATGTTTGTAGTTATTAGCGCGTGAAGTCGGCGAAACCAACCACGTCACGTGCCGCAATTTGTACCACTTCGCCATTTGACGGAAAATGACGCCATTGTTGCTAAGATGTATATACTTGCACAAAATGTTTAATGAAACAAGAAATGCGACATAAATTACAAAACTGTGATATAATTCGAGTCATTCCCTGTATAAACTATTTCATTCTAATTTCAGTGTGAACGTCACTGAACTATCTTCATGCATATGTACACATTTAAACCGAATTACGTCTGTAAACATGATACACAGGCTAGGTGACGGTGCAGGATACTTTTATATCTGACATGTGATAAGTAGAATCTCACCTCCGTGTTTATGTATTATCATTTTTATCAGTCTCGTTGATTAAAAGGTATATCACGCAAGCCAAGGCTGGCATCATATAATTTTAGTCAACTCGTTTGATAAAAATGATAAAACATTAACACTTACATAAGATCTTCTGTATCTCAAACGCCAACATATGTCACATCCTATATGTCTGTGGTGTAAAACAATACAATTTATGTGGTTTTAAAAATGATTGACACTGTTACATACTAAGTAGACGCGATTTTTCGCAATGTTTATACCGAATATTTGCTTTAATGATTTAATGAATGAGTAGAAATTTCAGCTCATTTCGATGTATTTATTTTAAAGCTCGCCTTTGTTTGATTAAGATTTACTGAAGTGGTCTTTAGTAAATAATATCACGTGAGTGATCACTTTATGCAGTCCTTCATTAATTGTAATAAACCCTTTACCCGATGACAGTATTTTAGACTCACCCATATTGAAAGCACTTGCTGATGACAAATTCACTTTGATTCAAATGATGGGATATGCCCTTTACCACACGATCCCGAGTTTTAACGACCCTGAGAGAGAAGCCTTTGGAAAACATCGTGGGAAAAAGAGAAAAAACTGGTAACCAGCATTTTCTCTTTTTCCCACAATGTTTTCTGCCCTATTATAGACAAGTTCCATAGTTTGAGTCACTTCTGAATTGTCGTCTGCAAATGCTTTCAGTCTGGACAAGTCTACAATTTTGTCATTTGGTAAAGAGTTAAGAAAATACAGTGGGTAAATCAGGAAATATTCTTACCAGCAATTTCTTCTTTCTCACAATGTTTTCAAAAACTTTCTTCTCCAGTCTCGTAAAATGACAAGATTATCTTGTAAAGTGATAAACAATGTTAGGTCTTTATTGAACGTAGAATCATCCATTGATTTCAACAATAGAAAATGGGTTACTAACGGCAACAACAACTACAACAACTACAATGAAGTTAGTTCACATAAATCATTTTGTCGGTGAAAACTGCCAATGGACTTGAAAAATCACGTTAAAATATGAGTTTAGAAACTGTTTTTGAACGGAAAGGTGGATGTATGTAGAAAGATTTTAATTGAAAAATTTTGTCTCGTATATTCTTTTTTAAGCGCAGTCTAATATAATTTTACGAGGAGTATTTAAGCTGCGTATTTCCGGCGAAGAAATGTGACTGTTAAGGCGTAGGTGAATATCAACCATTGTAATACAGCCGAGGAACTTTAGTAACGGATCACCGAGTGAGGACAACCTACCCAGGGTGGGTTGAACTCAAGCTCGGATTAATGAAAGACATATCAACAGGAATCATCTTACTCTCACCACTTTACATTGTTTCGACATTTAATCAAGTGACTAAAAGCTTTTCTTCCCCACATAAACTCAAGGACAAATATAAATTGCTCGTCAACCCTTTACCAAACCACCCCGAGTATTGTAAATTTTACTTCAAACGCCAACATATTTCAGATCCTATATGCTAGTAGATCTAGATCTTGATAAAGTCTGTCAATTTTTTTTATTTAGGTGGTGCCCATGTTTTCTGGTTTACCTTTTATCCACACTCCCCGCTATTTGGCTTCTACAACTCAGTCAGTATACAAACGCCGTCGAATCAAATGGACAAGAGCTACCTTTTCCCACTTACACTCAAGGACAAATACAAGTCGGCTTGGGTAACACAACAGCATCTTCTCTAAATGGTACAACGACATTAGGTGCGGTCACAGATATTGTAAACACAACTACTACTGAATCTACCGGTATAGTTGTGAGTAGATTTTGCTTTCAACCGTATTCAAATATGCTCTTTCGGCGTAGCTGAATACATGGCTATTGACTTACTTCTTGTTTTTGATATACTCGAAATAGTAATTTCACTAACTTGCTATCGGTAAAGATGTAGGCATATTTATTCTGAGGGCCCCTGCAGGTCAATCTGCGGGCAAAGTTTTGACAACAATAAAAATTGATTGTATAGTGTTTAAAAACACAGTTTTCAACATTATTTCGAAATATCGCAGTGGCCAGTGCACCTATCCATGCTTTCCTTCAGTTTCTTTTACCAGTAATTCGCACAATATTCTTTCCAAACCACTGGCTGCTTTCCCACAATACCATCGTCGAAACAACGATCAGCAGTGAGAGAGGAATGAATCCAATCGCAATGACTATCATCAGTCTTTGGAAAGAATAACAACAATGTACAATCTTTGCTCACGCTAATCTATACCCTGGAGCGCTTACTCACATCATAGCGAATGAATACGAGACGGAGTGCCAGTAATCTTGTTCTTGTACTACTTTGTAATTTAATATTACCAGGTGTTATCGTATGACCCATTACTACATGAGCCTTGCTCTTGCAAAAAGAGGTTTAATGCTTCTCCATGATGGATGGTACCAAGGAAGTCGTCATGTAATTATGGGTACATAAAATCCATTTTGTCGAACAAATGTCTAAATCATGGGGTAAGCTAGTCCTTTGACATACAGAATATTAACAAATACCGAAAAGTTTCGGCCCAGGTCAGCCTGTGTGGACTGCACAGGCTGACCTGGATCGATACTTTTCGCGATGCATTAAGCCCATTTTCCACAGAGCATAGTTCATATTAACAGGAACCGCTCCTTTTTTTCAACGATGATTTGGATTTACACCTCATCTTGAAAATTATATCTAATCGAAAAATTGACTTTTCAACAAGATGCAAAACAACGAGGAAAGAAGAGGTCGAGTCATACAAGAGTTATGGTCCTTTGATTTTTTTCCTTATCAGTTGGCAAGGCAACGTGTTGGAGAGGGGTTATTTGTTTGTAAAACCTGCGACAGTTCAATGTCAATCTAGATAAAAGGCAAGACAGTCGGAATGGCATTCAGATAATTTCTATTATGTATTATTCTTTAATTCTTTTCTTTTGTGGTTTCGATTATTCCGAATGACACAAGCTTATATTACCAGTACTAATTCAGCAAATCGCCACCTCTGATACCATAGTTTTAGGAATATATTTCATTACCTTTATTTGGTGGCAAAGAATTGCCACCCCGTAACCAGATAATAATAACGGGTATTTTCGCGAAAACTACGGTCATATTGTTCCCGTAAATATCCACCATTAAAAAATATATTTTGCCTGGTATGTGGTGGTCAACATCCTTCTACGCATAGAAAATTTGTAAAATATGGCTTACCTGGTGTGGGAGTAGCAGTCAAGGTCGATATCATTTTGTGTTTATTTCAGGCAACGCTGAATACGCTGATAGACCTTGAAGATACGACATGGATTGTTGTTATTCAAGAATCTCTTGTCTACATCCTTGTGTTTGGTCGTTGGTGGTTACCGCGCGGTGAAGTCTCGAGGGAAGCACTGTCTGACCTACTTTTAGAGTACCTTGCGATTGCGTCAGACATCATGGAACTCTACGCCATATTTGATGAAGATATTGTCCAGAGGAATCTTGGATTAACGTACGCCATTTTGGTAATATGGTCGATTAGCTTCTTTCAGTTTGTACCGGTTCTCATCCATAAAAAGAAATATCAGCATCTTGAAAGCCGACGGATGAAAAAGATAACTCGTGCTTGTGGAGATTTTTTCTCACAGGTTGTGGTCACATGTTTAAGCATCTTCTTACAAGATGGTCCGTTTTTGTGTCTTCGCCTGTATATAATCATAAACCTTAACTTGGTAACATATAGTTTGATATTCTTTGTGCTCAAAAATATTGTTACGTTGATGCTGCTTTTCTATCGTTTAACAATTTTATGCATTCGCTTACCATGTTGTTACTTTGATGATTTTGAAATTGTTGGTGTCAGCGCTGTGGACTTTTCGTCCCCAGTAATTATCGACAAAAATCACATTCCACTTAGATCGAGTGTATCCGCAAACCACAACCCTATCAATCCGTATTTATTTTACACAAAGCAGGGAGGTACACTGTGATTTGCCGTCTTCCCATCAACGCTAGTTATTTTGAGAATATTGATATTCCAATAGTTCCAGGAAATGTATGTAAAATAAATAGAACCATTTTGGCCTAATCATGATATTATAAAAAATCTTGCCCAAAATCAAGTAGATTCATTCATAAATAATATTCTTATTGTTACTTTCTAACATTTCCTGAATTTAAAAGTAACACGACTTCTGATTGGCTAAACCATTTGTAAACAAAAAAAGAGAAAGGAACAAGAAATTTCGTTACTTTTTATGTCTAAATTACACTGACTTCAATGGAGCGGGCACTCTTCAGTTGTTTCACTTGATTCCTTTCCAGTGCTACATCGGTCCTGATAGGAGGATTACTTTGTTTTTATCCTTTATTTTTCTGCACTAAACAGATATGTTTTTGTTATAATATCCAACTGTAAACTGTCAGATTGTTCTACAAATCGATATACTAGTATACGTTTTTCTCTGATGATTGAGAATAGAATTTGCTTTGAACTTACATGGGAAACTTACATATGATCAAAAACCAAATTATATTTATCGCAACATCCCTATTGGAATGAAGGATAAAAACAAATAAATATATGTAAGAGGACCAATCGGTTATTTGGTTACCTTTAGTTGTTATCTGGAAAGGGAGATTATTTGACTTACAGGAATGGCTCCCATTGAGAATGGTTATTACTGTATGCTAATTATCTTTTTATGTTCTCAATGTTTCACGTAGGATCGTATAATATGTTTTTATTTAATTCTACGAGTGTTACAATTGTACATGTCACATGACCACATATATGGAACAATATTTTGTAATACATATACATGTATATGAGTCATGCTCTGGTAACAGGGGGCCTAATGCATCTCCGTGAAGCATGATACCAATCAAGTCATTTTTATGGATCCATAAAATCCATTTTGCATAACAACCGACTAAATCCTCAGGTACAGTAGTCCTTTGACATGCAGAAAATTTGACCAATAGCAAAATGTTTCGACCAGGTCAGCTTGCGCGGACTGTTCAGGCTGACATGGGTCGATACGTTTTGCACATGCATTAAGTTCCCTTTTCACAGAGCATGGCTCATATGTAGCCGTAATAAAGCATATATATGGTCTGTAGTGAATGTCAAATCTTGTTACCGATAGAAAATAAAGTGATTCAAATGTTTACTTTATTTACATTTTGAATTATTTCCATTGTCCATTCGGTTGAATTATTTGTTACTTATTTGTCCATGTGGACCTTTTTTGCATATTTTCTTTAGTTACTCAATAAATCTATGAATGAATAGTTGAGCTGTTGCCCTGACATGACTGTCAACCACTGTTAGCTGCGACGTGAAAATTTTGTTGTCTTCGTTCTCTATACTTTGTATCTAAACTAACCTGTCACTATGTTTAAAAATACCTAATTAAATATTTTTAAACACATTGAGGCATACAGAATTTTTCTTTTCATTTCTCAGCAAACAGTTAAAAATAAATAAGGAAAAGAGGAAAAATTGCTCGTTACCAGCAATTTCTCCTTTTGCCAAAATGTTTTCACATTTATCAATGTGTCGCTCATTAATTTACGTTTACCATTAATATTTTACAATAGGTGTCAAAGTTGCTTGACACTTGTTTCGTGGGATATGGACTCTAAAACATTCATGCAAAGATGTATCTGCTTTGGGTAATTTTGAGGAAAATGTACGAAGCTCATCTATATAAAGCAATGGTCTCTGGCTTCATTCTTGATCTTTTTTTAAATTTATTTTACTTTATTTCATGCTTTTCGGTAGTTTACCGAGAAATAATGGTTGATTATGGTTTGATATTTCATGGTTACGACCAGGGAAAATACCGTTTTTATATTTTCAAACTTTTCAATTGAAGGCGGAAACAGCAGTTCCCGCGCACTGGTTACCTAGGCAGTCAGCGCGTGCCATTCAAATGGAGGAAAGTATGACGTAATTTACGGCTATATTTCTCGCGCCTTACATAATGTTGCATTATGTTCCGCTTGGTGGCATTTTTCAAATACATTACCCATCTGTTATGGGCATTCTGTGTAGAGAACCGGACTATTTTTTTTTTTTGAAGGCGGGAATGCAACGAATTTCAAAAAAAAAAATATATACGTTTACTCTCTAAAACCTACCTGGTACGATTCATCCAGCCATGGTTAGCTAGCATATAACCCATACACCAGCCATTTATAAACATAAGCTCCTATAAGCTTGGGAAAAAGCCCCGGTATAAGCCCATCAAGGTGGGGACGTTATTTTTGTTGTCAGTCTGTTGCACAAATCCCGGTTTTCCCCAGGTCTAATTTAGAAACTGTTGACAGAGATTTGCAGTAAACAGTTGGAATTTAAAAAAAAGAAATATTTTCCCCGTTTGAAATCATTTCGTCTTCTAAGAAATTTGTAGCGAAAGACTAGCTTGATTTTTCCACAGACGCATTATTTATTGCCACTTTCGCGCACGGCGTATTGATATATGTCCACTTTTTATCAAGTGATGCGTCATAGCAGACAGGTTAATCTTCGAAGAATATGACATGCGCAGACAACGCCTAATGTTGTAATGCGTTGTTATGTGAGGGGGTGCGCCACGGGGAATTACCGAAAACAACTGTACTGGATTTTGACGAAAGCTCCAACAAAACAGGGGGTAGAAGCATTGAAATAAATTTATTTTTTTTTTTTCGGTGAAAGATCGAAATTTATTTCATTTCGTGAACATCATCGGTAATATTTTCACTCATGACTGCGCTACTCGTGAAAATATTACCGATGTTCACTCGATGAAATAAATTTAGATCTTTCATCGAAAAAAACAAATATCCTCTATTTATTGGAGAGGTCATCAGACCTCTCCAACAGTGGTGAGTTTAAAACGCAGACTGCCACACAAATCGCTGTCTAAATCCATTTGTTTTTGCGAAATTGTTCTGATACACAGTCTATTTCGTCATGGTTTTATAAACAAAGCGAAATCAAAAAACTGAAATAGGAAATAAACGTTTTCTTTTTATATGACGGATTTCCAAAAAGATTAATTATACTATATTGATTGTAAATGATCTCTCCAATAATTGCAATTTTTCATTAAACAAATAAATCTAAGCAAAGAGAAAAAAATTTCGTTAAAAAAGAGAAAGAACACCGCGGGAAAAGATAACGTGACTTGATACCATCTGGAGAATTCGTACCCTGGAGAACTCGTACCCCAATCTCAAAAGTACGAGTTCTCTGGAGAACTCGTACCTTACAAATAAATATAAATAGATTGATCATTATGTTTTCAAGTTCTATTTTTCAAAACTGACTAGACTCTTGCATTTTTCTCAGTTTTATACAAAAATTCTATGGACTTATAATGATATAGATTTGATGAAATAACACCCAGAGTTGCCTCTATAATGCGGGATTGCGAGAATCCCGCGAAAATCAACTTATGAGCGCAAAAAAAGTCGTGCTTCTTCGCCATACGTACCGCACACCTCAAAAGAGACCAAGGTCCTTTGGTTTTGGGCGGATTGCGCAGGCTGACATGGTCGATACTTTTTGCAGATGCATTAAGCACCCTTTTCTCAGAGCATGGCTCATTTATCTACTTTCTTAAACTTTTAACGTTTAGCCAAACAACCTTTTCATTTTACATGTCTGAAGCAGACAACTTTTCAAAATATTGTGGGAGGAGGAGAAGCTGCTAGTCACTGCAGTTTCTCCCTTTGTCACAATAGTTTCCATCGCATCAAAGCACCATCTTCCACATTAATTATCAAAGTTTGAATTGTCGTCTGCATGCTTTTTCTGTTTGGGACAGTCCAAAAATTGCTGTTTGTTAAAGGATTAAAAAATGTTACATTTATTTTTAACATGTCTGGTACTAGTATTATGTATAGGCCACCTTTATTTATTGTCATCGGGTAAGATTCTTGCCTATTCAGTGGAATTAGCATATTGTATCAAATTTTAATTGAATGATTTCTCCTTTCCAAATTATTTTGGCTTATCTGAGCACACATAACAAACATTCATTAGAGGTTTGTTCCTTTTGAAAATGAGCCAAATGGGTCATCATCTTCAGTTTTGTGTCCTTGAATTTTGAAAAAATATGCATTTCTGAGCATGTTAATAGCATATGGCCTACAATTCCTAGAATATTATAACAATGTGGAACATGTACTGTTTAGTGCCTTTACACCAGCAAAATTGAAAAAAAAAAGATGTTTTTTCTCATTCATTTAATTCCTAACTTGTTTGTTTACATCTACCAAAGTATATTGAAATCAAAAGCCAATAAACTATTTGGAATCATTGATGCCGACCTCTCCTGGCTTCTTTTTTAAAGAAGCCAACTTGTTTTTATAAACTCTTAAGAAGACAAGCTTTTACACTGGGCATTCAGTTGCGGTCGACATGTGGCTAAGGGAGTAGGATTCGATCGAGGACTGCTTTGGAACGTAAAGCAGCGTAAATACCAGCATTACTGCTCTGCTCTTGCTATCCGTATTTGGCACGAAATGATGTTCACGATGATGTTCACTTGATAAAATAAATTTCAACCTTTCACAGAAAAAAAAAAAAAAATTACTCTATATTTTTAATGTTTTGGCTGCTATGTGCAACTCTGTGCACTTTTGCAGATAGTGTAAATCAAGATCAGACTGCACTGTCCGTTACGTTGACATTTTTTTCTGACGAAAAGAACTTTGAAATCGCAATATTTGGGTTTTCAATTTTGGCTGTACCTAACGTCTGCTTAAAGGCCCAATAGCGACCAAATGTAATTAATTGTGTTTAAAATACAGGTGAATATCATCCATACAACATGCACCGAGCACGTTGAAGAAACAATAGGCGTAACTTGGGATGGGTTTCGACCTGCATCTTGCACTTCCCCCCCCCCTAACATAGATAACGGCCTCCGGGGGGGACATCGCAACTGATGGCGACGATGAATAAACGGAAATCAATCAGTTCATATAAAAGCACGGAAAAGTTATTGTAAGTCGGACGAACTCTTAGAGGACAGTTTGTAAAGGTTCCAGCCACTGGCGAAACAATTATTGTTGAAACTCATGCATTATTAGTTGTCCGGTCAGGTGGTAGGGCACTTGGAAACTTGTTAACGGCTGTGGCGAATCATGTCTGGTTACCAGCATTTCCCACAATGTTTTCAAATGCTATCTTCCTGAAGCTCGCTTTATCTCGGAAAAAAAAAATCTGTTTGCTTGTAATTATTTTTACGCGGTGATGGTGTAAAATGACTGAAACAGTTCAACATTCGCAATTCTTACGTACAGTAGTATTACTCTTACTGTTATATGCAGTATTAGTATTATTATTATCATCATCATTGTTATTGTTGTTTGATTTCCCGCTCATCACAGGATTCGGACCAAGAACCTTTTCAAGATGTAAAGGCCGACGCTCTACCACAACACCGCTGTCGCCCACAACGATGCCTTATCCTGGTTTCATCGGTACCTGGGGCTCTGAAGCCTTGTGCTAAATGACAGCTCTACCTGACCGGCGCTACCAGCGAGGACTTAACCAGAGATTTCCTTATTACATGGCCAATTCCTTGACTGTTGAGCCACCGAGAATCCCATATGATCACTTTAAACTCAAACTGAAATCATTAAGAAAATCAGCTATTGTTTCAACCCCTCCGTGAATTATTTTGCACTCATCCTTATTGAGAGCACTTGCAAATGATGTTTTGAGCTTGGCTGAAATGCCAGCATTTTCCTAGGAAAGGATATAAAACAGTGTTACTTGTATTTTCTCCCTTTTCTACAATGCTTTCAAAAGCCTTCTTCCTCAAGGTCGTAAAAATTGGGATTGTCATTACAACATGGGATCATTAAAACACAAGATCGTCTTAGAAAATGTTTACAGAAAACAAGACATTTATTCTCTTCCGTTTTTTGCAAAGTCTAATTAAACAACAATGTTTACCTACATCAAAATGCTCACTTGATTATCATCAAAGCTTTTCACCAGACCAAATACTTTACAAGCACCATGGTACATTTGTATTTTATTAAAGTCATGTACTTTACACGGTCTTCTATTTTGCTTCAACAGAATAAATTGAGGTGTAATAAAAATAAGAATTTGCTGATGGGAGAGCAACATATATTGGTTTGTATCATCCTGGGGAAAAAATCAATCATTTGATTTGATATAATGGTAAAAACAAAGCCACTTTGAGGGAAATTATTGTAACTTGAATTAGCCTCAAGTTTCGAATCTAATATTGTATCTTGTACAATATCTAGAAAAGGGTCAAACACTATTTACAAAAAAGCAAACTCTTTCTATAAAACTGGTTACATACAAACACTTTTACATACATGTATCTTTTGTTTAAGATTTCTAGGCAAAGCTGGTTGATTTTTTTACTGTTTTTGCAAACATATCACACTGTTAGGTAAAATCTTAAAATCTCAAGTTCTAGTTTCCTGTTTCAAATTATACTGGTGACGTTTTTAACATAAAAAAATTCTTATAAAGTATTCTTTTTTTTTTTATTTTCAAAGTAAATTTATTTCACTCTTTCAAAAAGAAAGATATTTACTTTCATGCACTCAGAATATGGTAATAAAAGCAGTTTGCTTCTTGCAATATGAACTAAATATGAATGTTGATATACATGTAGGAATTGAGTTTTCATGAAAGAAGAATATCATCACAGAATTATTCATGGACAATTTTAATCAGCTGGCTCTTCTACTTTAATGCTACGAATTTTGGGTTTATTTGGATTGTTCTCCAGTAACCAGTCAGCTAGCCAGATCTGCAAGATAGAGAAAAATCATTTTTTAACTCTTTACCAAACAACAGAATTTTTGCAGACGACAAAATAGTGATTGCTCAAATATGCTTTTTGATAGAAAAGAAAACACTGTGGGTAAAGGAGAAAATGGTGGTGACCAGCATTTTCTCCTTTTCCCACAATGTTTTCAAAGTCTTCCATGCCTGGGTTGTTAAAACTTGGGATTGTATGGTAAAGGGCTAAAGCTTCTCATTCAGCAAGAGATATTGAAACTTGTCTGAACTCTTTACCAAACAACAAAATTGTAGAATGTTCCAAACTGAAAGCATTTAAACCACAAATC
This sequence comes from Tridacna gigas, assembly GCA_945859785.2. NCBI lineage: Eukaryota > Metazoa > Mollusca > Bivalvia > Cardiida > Cardiidae > Tridacna > Tridacna gigas. The sequence goes on from OX244030.2 coordinate 51,745,891, forward strand.
AAAGGTGGAAAAACAAAACAATGAGATCTGCCTTTAAAAGCATAGAAAACATTGAGGGAAAATGAGACATTGCTTGTTACCAGCATTTTCTCCTTTCCTACAATGTTTTCAAAAGATTTCTAAAATGGTGTTGTTAAAACAAGGTATGATTTGGCAAAGAGCTAAGCAACTACTCAAGAGAAACAAAAGCCTTAGTCAAAAAGCAAATGGCTGTTCAAAGATTAGCTAAATAGTCTCATGATTTTATGATCCTGAAGGTGACAGCCTTTGAAAACAGTGTGGCAAAAGTTCTCGGCAACGTTTTCTACCCAGCACATTTAATCATTTAAATCACATTTAAATCTGTCATCTGCAAATACTATGAAAATGAACAAGTCTGAAATTTTATAATCTGCTGATGACAAGATTTTAGACTCGTCCATTTTAAAGCATTTGAAGACAATAAATGCAGCTCAAACGATGTAATTTACCTATGAAAGGTTTGAAATCATTGAGAAAAAAGGAGAAAATGCTTGCTCCCATGATATATTCTAAGGTTTTCTACCTTAGGGTCATGAAAGCACATTTTGCTAAAGGGTTTAACAAAGCTAGACTTACAACTGGGTCCATGGGTTTCTTCTTACACAATTCTGTGAGCCCTTTCAACAATGTTGGATTAACTTTTCTTGATAGATAATCTTTAGCTGCTTGACCCAGGGGTACAGGTTCAATTATACCTAGGATGGATAAAACATTGAACTTAAGTCATGTGTGCAACAACTTTTATAAAGGTGTTTTCTATACCCACTACCTCCTGCAGACATTTTTTCTATGTTTCACAGTAGCCAACTATTGAAAGCATTGCAGCTAAGAGCCCTGGTAGCTCAGACGGTAGCGTGCAGGACTTGAGAACAGAAGGTCGCTGGTTCGATCCCTGGCTCGGCCAATTTCTTTCCGAGGATTTTCTCTCATCGCTGACCATTGTTTGGACATTGGTTATGTGGGAAAGCAGTCAGTGGCTTGGAAATAATATTGTGTGGAGTACTGGTAATAGACACTCCAGGAAATCGTGGATAGGTGCACTGGCAGCCGTGATATAAGAAATAATGTTGAAAATGGTGTTAAACTCCAATCAATCAATCAATCATGTAGCTAAGAGAGGAAGAGTTTATAACAAACAATTTCCCTGTATGGGTGATGCCCCCAGAAGGCTGTTCATTATATTACGGCAGACAGTGCAAGGTGCAGGACAAAACCCATCATACAAACACGCCTGGTTCTTTAATGTGCACAATGTGTAGCACTGTCACAAGTAACCTGGGTTCAACATCTAATCAGAAAAACTACCAGCAATTATTAAATGACTCTATATAAATCTAGAAGATATATAGGGGGAAAAAAAAAACTGCCTGTATAAATACTGATTCATAAACTCTTTCAGTGTTATAGTATAGCAAAAATATTCGTGTGATAACCTATACTAGCACTGTATTTATAGGAAAGTAATCCTTCACTGTACCTCACAAAAAATAAAGAACAAACTGAATTATATCAATTACAAAGATTTTCAATGAAAAAGTATCAATGCATTGTTTTTGAATTTGTAACAACCACAAAAGAGGCATGCAGCCTAGTCTATTTTGCTCAATGGTAACAGTGTTATACAAAAGGCTATTGATCCAAGAGTTGTGTGTTTCGGATCTCACTGTGGCCAATGCTTCTTCCAAGTCTTAAACTGACAAAAGTCAATATGCATTCCACTATCACCACTGAAAATGCAAGTTCTAAGTTCAGTTATATGGGCAAGCAAGCAGAAGATTGAAAAGTATGTGAAAAGTACCAGTTAATAACCTCCAAAAGGTCCTGCTACGTAAATGAAATACCTGTGAAAACAGTGTTAATTCTCAGCACTGAATCTGGCTTTAGTTGCATTTGCATTTGGTGTAGATCAAAGTAAGAATCTGCAGTCTGATCTTGTCTCTATCCTGTCTGCCACTCAGTCTTATATTTTAGCAAAAACAACCTTTAAGTGGCATTATTTCAACAGTTTTTCTGACAGAAAATGTTTTCTTTTTAAATAATCTAGGGCTTTAACTCTTCAACAAATGATAAAATTTTAGACTTGTCCAATTCAAAATGATTTGCAGATGAAAAATCGATGTGGCCCAATGGTAGAAATTGTCCTTGGAAAAGTGGAAAAGATTATGGAAAATGGAAGAAAAGCTGGTTACCAATATTTTCTTCTTTTTCCACAATATATTCAAAAACATTTCTTCTCAGGATCATTAAAACTCGGGATTGTGCTGTAAAAGGTTACGGGTTCAACATCAACAAGATACATACTATCTGGAAAGAAGAACCTTATTTCTCTCTCTGCCTGTGTAAAACTGTCACTCCCATGAAGAGCATTTCTTTGTTCATCTGTTCCATATATAGCCCTCAAGCTGAAATAAATAAGAAAATACATACATATAATTAATTAGTAACTATGGAATCACTTGACTGAAATCATGTTTAAAAACTGCATTGTACACAAAACCAACACACACAACTTTTTTTTTTCTTGTACTAGACCACTTTCAAAATATGCCAGCAAAATGAAAATAAATACTTGAGCCATGTTCTGGCAAAAGGGGGGCTTAATGCATCTCGGCGATGCATCATACCAAAATCGATTATGTCTAACAACCGACCATATCATAAGGTAGACTGGACCTTTGATATACAGAAAATTAACCACTTCGCGGAAAGTTTCGGCTCAGGTCAGCCTTCTTGGACTGCGCAGGCTGACTTGCATCGATACTGTTCTCAGGTGCATTAAGTCCCCTTTTCACAGAGCATGGCTCACTTGTTATGGTTGTAATTCCTCCTTTACCGAAACCCTTTACCAAACAATCCCTTGTTTTAGCCCCTTACCACACAGCAGAATTTTAGACTCATCCATACGAAAGGACTTTACAGAAGACAATTCAAATGTTTTTCAAATGATGGTATTTGTTCTTCAGCAAGTAGAAAACATTGTGAGAAAAGGAAAAAAATACTTGTTACCAGCATATTTTCCTTTTCCCACAATATTTTCAAAATCCATCTTTCCCCAAGATTGTTAAAACTTGGAACTGTGTGGTAATCACTGAGAAAGAAGGCTTTTGAAAACATAGTGGTAAAAGACAAAAAAGCATTTTCCCTTTTTACCCACTATGTTTTTTACCTTATTGGAAATCATCAGTTCATTTGTATCAAGTTTGAAAATGTTGTCTGCAGATGCTTTCAATTTTGTAGGGTCTAAACTTTGTTGTTTGGGAAAAGTTTAATACTTTCACATTTCAAACATCGTGATAGCAATCAATTGTCTGTTCATTGCAGACATCATTAAAAGAAATGACTAAACTATTTTACCAATCTGGATGAGTCTGTCTTGCTTTAACTGTATTGGTGGGGCCAATCAGCTCTCTCCAATATGAAATAGCCTGATCTCTTGAAATCACAAGTGCAATAATGGGGCCACTGGACATGTAGGCTACTAAGCTGGCAAAGAATAGTTTCCCATAGTGCTCTGCATAAAAGTCACTGGCTTGCTCTGGTGTGAGATGGACTCTTCTTTTCTGAAAATAACCACCAAGATATTGACGCAAGTCAATGCAGGGCTTGCCTTTGGACCTGACTTCTGAAAAGTTCTAAAATGTGACTTCAACCAATATGACTCCTAGCTTACAGGGCATCTGCTCATGCAACCAGTAAGCTGCCTTAACAAGTCAAAATCACTGTATCTGTGACTCTCTATACTCCTTTCCACTGAATTTTGAGTACTACCTCACTTCCTCGGTCAGTATGGGTGTCACAAGCCCTTGTAGACAAAATTATTCAGTTGCCCTTGAATTAAAATCCCGAGCATGCCCTTGAATTGAAATACAGTCCATACAAGACTAGAAACCAAGACCCTTTAATATAAAATCAAAACAACTTGTCTATCTGGTAAAAACAATAAGCTTCAGAGGATCATGCTTATCCAGAAGGGTTATCTACTCCTTATAGAGGTAATCTGTACTGTACCTTACAGAGATTAAACCAATTGCAGGACTACATAACTGATAACATACTTGTACAGCTAGTAAGAGGTCCAGGGTTTATGTCCCAGTCAGGTCACTGCGTTTTTCTCCATGGGAGAATTTATTCTGAGCTGAAGTCCTTGCTTATTGTTGTAGTTGAAGCTGAGTAGACTCACAACCAGTTGCCCGATTAGCTCAGTTGGTACAGCTGTGGTACTAGTGTTCTGGGGTTTTGGGTTCGAATCCTATGTTGGGCACATTTTTCTCCCCCATTTTAGTTCATTGGCCATGAGGTCGATTGGTGGGCATGGGTAGGCAACAGCGGTCCAATGGGACCAGGGGGAGTTGGAGACTCCCAGAAAATCAGGAGAGGGAGGAGTGTTGCAACTGACGTTGGAGGGACTCGTGACCAGTTGCCTGGCTAGCTATTGCCCCACTAAAGTTTGAAATTACTGGTTTTCGTGTACCTTAGATCTGAACTATATTCATCAGCAGCGGACATGTATGACATTGCATGTATCAATACTGGCAGTTTTTAGCAATTCATGTTCTTTAATGAACATCTTAGTGGGAGTATAAAAATCAAATTCAGTTTAGAAAATTTACCTGCAAAATCCCAAATCCAGACCTCAGAATGATGTCTTGAATTTCTTCGGCTTTATGGACAGCATCTGGTTTGATAATTGCGAGAGTTCTTTCCACATAAATATGTGGGGGGTCCATCATAATGTCGTCTGCGTTCTCACCAGTCATTTCAGTGGAGTAAGAAGGTAAACACGTCCAGAAAATGGCGTCTATGTTGCTAGGATATTTTGTTGATCTCGTCATCTCTCGTGGAATATCGGTAAATTTACTAGGATAACCTCCGAGTAAACCGATTATACCAAAATGGCTTCACACTAGCGAAATTCCGATTTTCATTTGAGATTTTTTAAAATCTGTCATCGAACGGGATCTGCGCAGTGGTTAACAAAGTGTAAGATGGATTCAGTAAGTTTAAATGCAGTGAAATTTATACTTTATATTACCGCAGGCCATTATACATGGCACTTTTGCAATGAAATTTCTAACTAAACATGTTGATGCAAGAAAAACGTCCATAATGAAAGTACCTAGAGTATCAAAAGAAAAATGCAGACCAATATATTGCAATTACTGAACCCTCCTTGTCAGGATAGCTCACAAATATTTGTCTTTGTCTCGACCTAAATCAGACTTTCTGTACAGGCCGGTCTTCTCTTATCTATACAGTCCACATGAAATTTGGTACACAAAAAAAATATCTCAGAGCGCAAGTGCTTTAACCACTGACCTACCCATGCGGCTCAGTATAGGCCCTACTGTACCACTCCTTCCCTTTTAACTGTTTTGAGTGACCCCAACCTGCCAAGTTTATGATAATTTATATTGGAAACAAATGAGTCCAAGATGGGGACGGGGGGGTCTCCCAACTCTTGCAGGCAAGTGGTCTAAGCCTATAACCACAGAAAGTTCATTGTAGTGGTATTTGGACAAACATTTTAAAACTCATGAAGTCTTTGTACTCCTCATGCAGCGTTTCATTTGTCTGTAATTTTGAAAGATGTGTACATGTATTACCCAGACACATAAGTTTTTCAGGCAACAAGGCCCGTAATAAAAAAAACTGTTATTTATCTATATAAACTGGTAACCTACCTGTTGTATCACCCGTAAATGTCCGATTGACGATGATACACAGATTGATAACTGGCTGCCAGTTTATAATCCAGCAAACTTACACTGGCAATTGGTTACTATAACACTGGCAGACTGGTATCCTTCTTCGTTAAACTGACAGCTTGTTATCAATCTTCGTCTATCAGATGGTTAGGGAGATACAACAGGTACAAGTTTACTTCTTCAACTACAAGGCACAGTGCGGTAATATTGAATAATGGGCGCCAGCTCATCATAAGTCAAATTGACTTTTTATTGGTCTGGAAGGCATTTTCAAACAATCAGCATTGGCGGTCTGAACCCCGGTGGTCTACACATCAGTATCGCACTGGTTACACAACTTGTCATAACTGGGCAGATTCTGTACCTACATCTAACTGTGTCTGTATAAAGGAGGTTTCTATTTTGAACTACTAATCTCTTGATCTAAGACATGGCGGCACCCATGTAAATTGCCTAGCAATGACATGAAAAACTACTGTGAAGCTATTCATATCCATCGATCTGTCGATGAAAGCTCGCAATGGAATTGATAAACCATGCTAAAAATTGAAAGAACAAATTGTTTGCCGATAGAAATATTTTTAGAAAGATATTGATAGAAAATTGTGACTCATGTTTTCTTTTATAAGAGGAGCCTTACAATTTTAATAATGGTAAAATGGTGTACTGCAGCCAAAGACATGTACTGTGTAGGTGCATATTAAGCTACTTGATACAGCCGAGGGACTTGATCACAGGGTCACCCAATGGCACTGGTTAGTGAAAAACGAAAGTAGAAATGATGAAGTTGGACACCCATTCGTAAAGTCTAACAGTATTGTCTCGTCAGGTTTTACAGGTTGTCAAAAGATATCAGTTAAAACAGAATTAGTTATTTAATTCATGTAATCACATATATAATCAAGCCCCTAGCTTAAATTTTCATATTGACATGGTTCAGTGTAGAGCCACAGGACTCATAAATTTTTCAGAGGACTCATAAAATTTCTGGTAGATGCATCCAAGGATCCAGTCACAAATTTGTAAAAAAAAAATCAGTGTTCATGACACTGCAATAACAAATTGGATGTGTTGTAACATAGTGATTAAATACACACAGAAACTGCAAAAAAAATGTGGTGAATTGGTACATATATAGTACTGATATTTTGCCTCACTGGAGAACCAGCTTTTACAGAAATGCAGTATTGTTTGTGCCTCTCCCTGGCAGTTGCAACTGGCTGTGCGCCTAGTGCTTGGATGAGTACCATAATTTACCGATATATTTGGACACTCTAAAGGTTCAGATACGTTAAATTATTTTCAAAAATAATTTATTTCTAGTCCTAACTCAGGACAGTCCAGAACATTAGTTTTCCAAAATATCAAGGCTGTCTGTAACATGAATTTTCCAAAATACAATACATTAGACAGTTAATATTTAGCTCACCTGAGTACGAAGTGCTCAAGGTGAGCTTTTGTGATTGTGCTGTGTCCGGCGTCCGTCATGTATCGTCCGTCATCCAGGCATCAACAATTATTTTGTGTGCAGTTTAGAGGCCACATTTTCAGTCATATACTCATGAAACTTAGTCAGAATGTTTGTCTTGATGAAATGTCGAACAAGTTCAAACTTGGGTCATGCTGGGTCAAAAAGTAGGTCAACAGGTCAAATTTTAGAAAAACGTGTGCAGTCTAGAGGCCACATTTTCAGTATGATACTTATGAAACATTATCAGAATGTTTGTCTTGATGGTATCTCTGACAAGAATGAAAATTAGTCAAGTCAGTCAAATAGTAGGTCACTAACACTCATGTGTGTTTTACACCATTAAAACCAGGATCTCTTCAGCATTATGTACCTTAGATCCCATGATATAATTTCCAACTTGCAAATGGCACTATTGTTGGTGGTATACAAGCAGTTCCTACTATTTTGAAAGCCTTTTCAAAGGGTACCTTCTGCAGCAGTGTGAAAAGCTGTTCCTGTTACTGTGAGGAAAATAGTTTAAATCAGGACTGTGTTGTCCATATATAAACAATTTAGTAAAGCAGTGATAATTCCCATTATTTCTTTTCTTTATTTATTGGTAATCCATTTATATTTTAAATGGATGGATGAATTTGTGTCTGCTTGGAGCAAACTATACTACAAACTGTTCCAAATGGTTGCACAGTAAAGGGGGCTCAGATTTATGATCTCATCAAACTTGAAAAATGATTCATCGTTGAATAAGGTATGGCAATCGCTGGCAAAGGGTCTTTAACCCTTTCCCAAACAAGCCCTGGTTTTCATGTGTCTGCAGTACAAGTCTTTTGAAAACACTGTGGGAAAAGGAGAAATTGCTCATTACGAGCAACTTCTCCTTTTCCCACAGTGTTTTCTACCCTTTTTGATAACTTTCTGCCATTTTCATCAAATTTAAAATTGTCGTCTGCAAACTCTTTGAATTTGGACCAGTCCAAAATTTGTCATTTGGGAAAGGGTTAAAGAAGAAAGACAAATGTAAGCAAAAAATATTTTTCAGTGGTATTATTTTCAGACTTTGCGCAAGAACATTGCAAAGGTTTGTGGGAATGTAACATGAACAGTAGTACACATTGACTATGTTAGGCCATATTCAAACAAGTATGATGACTTCATATTTGACTGCAGACTGAATTAAAGATTATAAGTTGACTAACCAGTCACTTGAAAGCCAAATTTGCACTTGTTTACAGCATGTAAGCATCCTGATTCTTAATGCATGCAGGGAACAGCTTAATTCATAGAATTTACAGATTTACAGGTGTTTTACTTTAACTTAAAAGTTTTTAATTCAGTGCAAAAAAATTCTAAAAAGGCCTCTTCAGTTGTGTGTGAACTGTAAGACCAATGGTATCCTAACTATTTGTTCATGACAAAAAGTTGTGGTCATTCTTTTTTTTGAGTAGTTTGTTTTAATGCTTCTTCAGCAGACATAACTTGGAGGTGGACTATGTTTTAGTTTACCCTTTACCAGACAACAAAAGTGTAGACCTGTCCAAATTGAAAGCATTTGGAGATTACAGTTTCAACCTGGCTCAAATGAAGCGACTTTTCCTTCCTTGATAGGGAAAAAAACATTGTTGGAAAAGGAGAAAATGCTGGTTTCCAGCATTTTCTTCTTTTCCCACAACATTTTCAAAAGGCTTCTTCCTAAGGGTCGTTAAAAGTCAGGATTGTGTGGTAAAGGGTTAAGAAATAGTCTTTTTTCAAAACCCTCACATATCAAGACCTCTTGCATCTATGATTTTTTTTTTTAACAGGGCTGGACTCCTGGAGCGGGAAGGTCAAAGCAGAGTAAGTTTAACATGTATACATATTTTTAAAAGACAAACTCATAATCTGAATTAAGTTTGGTGTATGGATACTTGTGGAAAAATTTTGGCAAAAGAAGAAATTGCTTTATCATGGACAATTTTTTCTCTCTCAGCAGTATCTTATCAAGTGCTCTGGCTCTTGACAAAAAAAAGAGTCATAAAAGTTAGAAATAATTTCTCCTTTTACCAAACTATTTCTAAAAGATGAAAAGCAGCAAAACAAAAGAAATTAGTATTGATTAGCTTATGCTGATGAAAAGACAGACTAACCCTTTGCCACTTAAACCATATTATAATGACCCTTAGGAGGAAGGCTTTTGATGACCTTGTGGAAAAAGGAGGAAGTGCTTGTGGTGTAACGAACTTTTTTCCCCACGGAAATGAATTTCTGTAGTAATGGTTTAATTTTAATTGTACTGTCTCAATACAGCAAGCATAACCAGTTACACACGGTTTCCTAGGTTTATTTCCAAATGGATACGAAAGGTCAATCTCAATGTTGTATCGGGAACATAAACCATGATCGATTGTTGAATTGAGACAGTACAGTAAAGAATCAATGTGCTTTGACTTGGTCTGATAGCTGAGATTTCGAGGAAATCAAGTGAACTTTGGCTTGTAAACAAAGCTAGTTGTGACTGCGCGCCATAAATTTTGATCGAAGCGCTTTTACCAAGGGAAAAAACTCAGCAGTCTCAAAATGATTCGCTCCAATAAGGTTTCGCAACTGACGACATACAAATCACAAACAGGTGTACCATCACACTCCCCGCCTGATATCAAGATATCACAATTCACGAATTACCCCGTCCAGGATTGAACGAGAGAATCTGAAAAAATGTGACACTCAAAAGAAATCACTAATGCAAAACTCTAAATGCGATAACTTGGAGCGAACTGAACACGAAATTAAATCAAACATGAATCACAATACAAATCATATGACTAGAAATGACACTGTTCACCAAACAGTTTACTTAAACAGTTATTTAAGCAGTTCACCTATTTCAGATGTTGCGAGCAAACCATACCTTAATCTACGCGTCTTAGAAAACTCAATTAAGGGCTGAAACTTTTCATATGTGAAACTGACTTCGCATTGGATTATGACTGAGATTAACAATTTCTTTTAACAGCCACTGGTCTGATTCTTACTAATAAGAACAACAATTTCCCCTATAGGACGGATGTATTCGTGCAGTGAACCATCCTTAGCAATGCTTACTTTAACTTTTCTCACTTTTCCATCATCGCTTGCGAAAACTTGGGTTATTCTCCCCATTGGCCAATCATTGCGCCCAACAGACTTATCGCGAAGAATAACGACATCCCCATTACAAATATTGGGCTTGTCATTGACCCACTTACACCTCTGCTGTAACGATTGCAGGTATTCTTTCCGCCAACGATTCCAGAAACTATCTACGAGGTGCTTGACCTGTTTCCATTGCTTTCTGTATAAATCTTTCAAATCTAACATTGCCAACTCTGCACTACACTCATTACCTTTAAAGGTAAGAATGGAAGATGGAGATAAAATTTCAGGTGTTTCCCAGTCACTCGATACTGGTACTAAGGGTCTTGAATTAACAATTGCACAAGCCTCAGCCATTAGAGTAATGAGTATGTCATGCGTAAGATTTTTTACTGAACTAAGAGTTGAGTCCAATATACATCTTGTCATACCGATCATCCGCTCCCATGAGCCGCCAAAGTGAGAGCTGTGAGGCGTGTTGAACTTCCAGACGCAACCATTTCTATACAGATAGTCTTTGACGTCACCCTGTTCTACTCGGATTGCTGGCATATTAAGTTCGTCACAGGCACCAACGAAATTTGTTCCTCTGTCTGAATGGAGTTCCTTGACCTTGCCACGGATCGATACAAAGCGACGCAATGCGTTGATAAAGGCAGACGATGACATCTCCTCGACTACTTCTATGTGTATGGCCCTAATACAGAGACAAGTGAACAAAATTGCCCACCGTTTGCTGTTTGCTTGTCCACCTCTGGTACGCCTTGTAACGATGTGCCATGGGCCAAAAGTATCGACACCCACGTAGGTAAATGGCGAAGTTTCAAGAAGCCTAGTTTCAGGTAGGTCTGCCATCTTTTGGCATTCTAGTTTACCTCTAAGCTTTCTACATGTAATGCATTTGAAAATGATAGACGATATAAGCCGTCTTCCACCAGTTATCCACAGCCCTACTGATCTAACTGCTCCCTCTGTGAAATGTCGCCCCTGATGTTTGACCGCTTCATGATGATACTGCACAAGAAGTTTCGTGATATGATGTTTCCCAGGAATTATAATGGGATTCTTCTCGTTGGATGTCAAATTGCTTTTCCTTAATCGTCCACCAACCCTAAGTACACCATCATTATCAAGATAAGGGTCTAATTTGTAGAGTGGACTCCCCTTCATGAGAGACCTCTTTGCTCTAATGCGATCTATCTCATCACGGTAAACTTCTTCTTGCGTGGTTCTGATAATGAATTTTTCCGTTTCATCAAATATGCTGACTGTCCTTAAATCACAGTTCGTATGCCACCCTGTACAATTTCCCTTTACATGGAAACACCTGGCTATGTGTTTTAATCTTGCTATGGATTCAACCATGCGACGCCACGATGAAAATCTGGAAAATCTTTCAGTACCAAGTATGGCTATAGAACTTGTTTTAAGAGTCTTTATTTCATGTTTTATCTCCTTATCTGTGTCAGGCTCAATCAGAGGAAACCTTTCATCTTTTTTAGAGGAAGAGTCTTTTAGGTTAGGGGGACCCTTTAACCACATGCTGTTTTGAATGTCCTTGGCATGTATACCGCGTGTTCCACAGTCCGCTGGATTAGAATTGGAAGGTACATATACCCATTGACATGCTTTGGTTGACCGAAGAAGTCTGGATACTCTGTTGCAAATGTAAGTATGAAAACGTCTGGACTTGTTGTTGATGTAACCAAGCACAACTTGCTGTCGCAATGAAATTTGAACAATTCTAATGGAATGCCAAGCTGTTCAGAGATAACATCTGCAAGTTCCACTGAAAGTACTGCTGCGCAAAGTTCCAAACGGGGCACCGTATGTCCTTTCAAGGGCGCAACTTTGCACTTACCCATCAGAAAGCTTGGGTTTATTTCGTTGTCGGGGGAGTTGGAAACTAAGTAGCCGACTGCTGAAATGGCTCGTTCTGAAGCATCAGAATACATGAACACCCTTTGTTCTTTCCCATCACTAAATGATGGTAAATACTGTCTTGGGATACTAACTTCTTTCAAGTAATTTAATGAACTTCTCCAGGCATCCCAAACTGGCAGAAGTTTATCTGGAAGTGGTTCGTCCCACTCTAAGGTACAAGTCAAAAGATCTCTAAGAATTAATCTTCCATTGATGATTACAGGACCCAAAAAACCTAGTGGATCATATATGCTGTTGACGACAGCCAACACACCACGCCTGGTGTAAGGTTTGGAGGGTTGGACTACATCAAACATAAAACTGTCCATTTGCAGGTCCCATTTCAGTCCTAAACTTCTCTGACACGGCAGATCTTCACATCGAATATCAAGGTCCTTGAACTCTTTGGCTAAATCTTCACTGGGGAATGAAAGCATAACTTCTTTGCTATTGGACGCTATTTTGTGAAGTCGTAATCTATGGTCTTTGAGTACTGACTGTGTTCTTTTCACTAAGCTTATAGCTTCAGAGACTGAAGGCCTTGAGACCAACCCATCATCGACGTAAAAATCATTTGTGACAAAGTCCCTAACATCAGGGTCAGCATTTTGCACAGACTTTCGAAGACCGTAAGTTGCGATGGCCGGAGAGGGACTGTTCCCAAAAACGTGGACACACATTCTGTACTCGATCATTGGCTTAGTCGGGTCGTTGTCTTCGTACCATAGGAACCGTAAAAAGTCTCGATGGTCTTCTCTTACTTGAAACGAGTAAAACATTTGTTGAAGATCAGCCATGACAGCATACTGTTCTTTGCGGAACCTCATTAGAAGCCCAGTCAGATTGTTGGTCAAGTCTGGGCCAGCGAGTAATACATCATTTAGGGATACCCCTTCATACTTCGCAGACGAGTCAAAGACACATCTAATCTGGTTCTGTTTCTGTGGATGAAATACACCAAACACTGGCAAGTACCAGCATTGTTGATCTGGATCTAGATCGGGTGCCTTTTCAGCATGTCCATTTCTGAAAATATTGTCCATAAATGCCACAAAGAGGTTGCGTTTTGTGACATCTTTACTCAGGTTCTTATGAAGCATGGCGGCTCGTTTCTCTGCACACGGGCGATTGTTGGGTAGCGGATTTCTGTCGGTTCGAAAAGGCAGTGGTGCCTCCCAGTGACCTGTTTTGTTTTTTATAAAACCATCTCTCATTATACTTAGAAAATCTTTGTCATCAATTGAGAGCCCAAGCTTCTCATCATGACTAGTTCTGTCAAAAACACGGTCATACATTTTTGTCAAGTCTATTTCTGATTGTCGTAGACTGTCAAACTGATTTTCAATTGAAATTTTGTTTGCACATGGCTTAAATACAGAATTTCTGCCATCTGAGTGTAGATAGGTTTTATTTACGTTAACGTCAGTGGTCTGGTGGATCTTACCTAAGCATGTTTCACCAATTATAACCCAACCTAGCCCAATCTGTTGGGCATAAGGTGTATTAGGCTTCCCTATTCTCTGATCTTGGATGTAGTGAACCTCTATTAAGTCCCTCCCTATTAAAAGCATTATCTCTGCATTGTCATCAATAGGTGGAATATGTCTAGCTATACCAGCTAAATGGGGATGATGGAGGGCTACATTTGGGGTAGGGATCTCGTCGCGTGTGTTGGGTATTTTATCACATTCTAATAATGTGGGTAGATCAAACTTCTTTTTCTTGTCTATAGATTCGATAACAAGACCATCTGCGACACGACCAGACTGTGACGTATGGCCACTTCATGAACTCAGCGTAAACTCGACCTCATCACATTTCAAGCCCAACTCATCAAACAGGTCAGAGCGAGCTAATGATCGGTTGCTCTGATCATCTATAATAGCGTAAGCATTCAATGACTTATGAGGAGAATCTTTGTGGTATACCCTGACTAATACTATTTTCGCGCAAGACTTCCCTGAGAATTTTGTACCACATATTTGAGTACATTTGCTAGCCACAGGTTCATTACTGGTCTTCATTGGTGGGTACTCCCCGCCATGCGATAATGGGGCTTCTTGGTAAGAATTTGATGAATCATACATCGACCTTATGTGGAGAGCAGTCGGATGGCTTTCACTGCCACGTTCTGAGCATTTGACTAAAACTTTACATTCTTTGCTTTTATGATCACTTGACTCGCAACATCTGAAACATATGCCCTGTTGTTTCAAATACCTTTTTCGCTCATCAAACCTTTTCCTCTTAAAGACTCTACATTCATTTAGTGTGTGCGAAGTACCATGGATTGGACATTTCTTCCCACTCTGCTCGGAAACACCAGTTTTCCTAGCAGAAACTACATGCCTTTTGTTCTTAGAAGTGTCCCCTTTTAAATATTCAAGATTGTCAGAGTACAAACCAGGGTCGTTTCTGATTTTGCTTATTTCCCTCAGGAAAGAAGCAAAAACGCTAAATGGGGGAAATGGAACATTATGCATTTGCTTGTATTTTGCTGCTCTTGTGACCCATTTTTCTCTCAAATTTGCTGGAAGTTTTTTAACTATTGGTATCACCCCTGAAGAAGTGTCATAATAACTCAAAAGCTGTGAATATTGGTTATCAGTCTTAAGTGCTTCGATTTCTGATGCTAAATCTGCTAAATCATAGAGTTTTTTAGAATCTTTGGGTTCTAAATGAGGAAAAGAATATATTTTCTTTTTGATAGCTTGTTCCAGCATCTCAGGACACCCAAAACGTTCTTCAAGTCTTTCCCAAACACACTGCAGGCCACGCTCGGGTTGGGAAGCATACGCTGCCCTGATTGTCTGTGCATATTTCGATGACTCGGGTCCTAGCCATTTCACCAAGAGGTCAAGCTCTTCAAATGGGTTAACACAGAGTTCTTCCATGATGCTTCTGAAACTGGTTTTCCACATTAGAAAATTTTCTGGTTTGTCGCTAAAATTAGTTAAACGTGAAAGCAACAAGTCTTTCTTCAAGAGAAAACGCATGAAATCATCATCTTTACGATCGTCAGCAGTAATGACAGACTGTTTGATTTCGGGGCCCTCCGGGAAACTCAAACCCATGACCCGGCGACCTTCGCGCCCACCACCATGATTATCTTCACTAACCCTACCATGCGTACCTTCCTTAACACTACCAAGAATAGCTTCATGAACACTATGATCTGTACTGTGTGAATTCACGTATGCCTTTGTTCTCTGTTGGGGGTCTATCTTTGGAATACTCTTCAGACTTTCTGCAATCTCAGAATTTCTAGCAGATGAAGCTTCAAGTGTCTCTACTTCTGCTTTAATCGCTGCCAACTCTTTTTGTTCCTTAATCATCTGAATGTCCAAATCTAAATCAACTCTCTGTCGTGCGAAAGTTGCAGCATGTATGGTTTCCTTTTCTAGGATTTGGGCCCTTTGTTTCTTTAGTGTCAATTCTTGTTCAGAGAATTTCAGCCTCGCTTTTGCTGCTTGCACTTTTGCCTGCGTTAAGATCAGTTTTTCTGACAAATTTGAGGATCTAGTCTTGCAAGAACCTGTGCGGGTTGATGTGTGCGACTTTACAGATAATGCGACCTCTGTTGGTGCTTTCAGTCCTTTGATAAATTGAAACACACTCTCGAATAATGAGTCATAATATGAGCATTGACTTTGTGACACAGAGTCACTTTCCTCAGTCTTGGATAACTTAATATATTGGCAAAAGTCTTCATGAACTGTTTTGTACCTTTCTAACAGACGACAACACTCTGATTCTGTGAATTCAATGTCAACTTGGTTTTCAACTTGAACATGTTCACTAATAAATCTTCTAATGTCACATTCTATTTGATTAAGTCGTTTAATATATTCATCCTTCCTACCGTTGAAGGCCTCTGCTGCCTTGGTGGTCATGGTCCGCACTGATCGAAGAGAATTCGCCATCAGGTCGATAGTTCAGGAGTCGTATTGATTCTTTACTGTACTGTCTCAATTCAACAATCGATCATGGTTTATGTTCCCGATACAACATTGAGATTGACCTTTCGTATCCATTTGGAAATAAACCTAGGAAACCGTGTGTAACTGGTTATGCTTGCTGTATTGAGACAGTACAGTAAAGAATCAATGTGCTTTGACTTGGTCTGATAGCTGAGATTTCGAGGAAATCAAGTGAACTTTGGCTTGTAAACAAAGCTAGTTGTGACTGCGTGCCATAAATTTTGATCGAAGCGCTTTTACCAAGGGAAAAAACTCAACAGTCTCAAAATGATTCGCTCCAATAAGGTTTCGCAACTGACGACATACAAATCACAAACAGGTGTACCATCACATTAATACTGTAATACATTGTTTGATATATTGCTTTATTACTTTAAACATTGACCACACAATTACAGGTTAAAATGACCAAGAGGAAGCCTTTTCCAAGCATTGACAAGGAGAAAATGCTCTTAACCAGCACCTTTTCATTTCGCCACAATTTTTTATACCCTATCATAAATGTTTAATTTGTCACCTGTAAAATCTTTTGATTTGGACAAGTCTAAAATATTTTCATCTGGTAAAGGATTGACCTTTTGCCACACAATCCCAAGTTTTAACAATCCTAAAGAAGAAACCTTTTGAAAACATTTTGGGAAAAGGAGATAATGCCGGTAACCAGCATTTTCTCTTTTCCCCACAATGTTTCCTATCCTATAAAAGACAAATTCCATCATTTGAGCCACATTTAGATTTTTGTTTGCAAATGCAAAAGTCTACATTTTTGTCATCTGGTAAAGGATTAAAAATCTGTATTTGTAGAGTCTACAGGAGGTACAAAGGACACGCTAGATGATCTTTTAGGAGATCTGTTGGATGATGGTAAGTACTAATTAGTACTTTCTAAAGACCTCTTTTAACTCTTTACCACACAATCCTGAGTTTTAACGACTCTGAAAGAGGAGACTTTTGAAAATATTGTGGGAAAAGGAGTAAATACTAGTAACCAGCATTTACTCCAATGTAATCTACCTTATCAAAGACGGAAATCATCATTTAAGCTACATTTTAAATTTTAATATGTCGTCTGCAATTGCTTTCAATTTGGACCCATCAACAACTTTGGCCTTTGGTAAAGAGTTAACTCAATATTTCCTGCAGAGGTCTTTTATTGTCTTGCAGCAGGCCACTTCTGGCAAAAGGAGAAAGTGCTCTTGCGCATGACTTGCAAGTTCTCCTTTTGCCATAATATTTTCACACACATTGTCAGGTAAACCTCCATTCATGTTTTCAAAGTCATCTGCAGTAAATTTTCTTCTAGAGAGGCAAGTGATTGAATTAGAAAAAAATTAGTGTGAAATTCTGTGCTGCACATCAGTATGACATTTTTTTTTTTCACCTCTTTACGAAATAACAAAATTTTAGAATGGTCCAAAGTGAAATAGATCACAGATGACAATCTACTATTGGCACAAATAATGAGATTTTTACCAGAGAGTGTAGAAAACATTGTGGGAAAAGGAGAAAATGCTGGCATTTACTCCTTTTCCCACAATGTTTTAAAAAGCTTTCCTTCCTATGGTCATGAAAACAAGGGATTGTTTGGTAAAGGGTTAATGATTGATTGATTGTGTGGTGTTTATCACCATTTTTCAACATTGTTTCAGTTACATTGCGGCAGCCAGTGCACCTATCCATGCTTTCCTGGAGTTGCTTTTTCCAGTGCTACGCACAATATTCTTTCCAAGCCAATGGGTTCCTTCCCACATAACCATTGTCTAAACAATGGTCAGAGAGGAATGAGTTCTGCTGCAATGACTATAATCAATCCTCCGAAAGAAATTGGCCGAGCCAGGGATCAAACCAGCAACCCCCTGTTCTCAAGTCCTGTAGGCTACCGACTGAGCCACTGGGGCTCAGCATGTAAAGGGTTAAGAACAAGCCATACTCAATTTTACTGTCCTCACTATATTAGGGAGGGACATCTATTCTCTAAGTTTAATCATGAACATATTTGCCTTTTGAATGTTTTTTATTGCTAAGTAAACTTTTCAGTTACCAAAATAACAATAAAATACTGTTCTATCAAGGCTGTTTTTTTCCAGGAGCAAAATATCTGGTGACGTACCATGGGATCTGGTGTTCGGCAGTGATTCTAAATGCAATTCTTGTTTTAAATTCAAATCCAAGCTATCTGATTGTCTGATACAGAAAGTCTCAACCAATCAGATGGCAAGTTGTATATTATATTAGAAAAATAATTAGACTTATGAGGGAATATGCACTATAACTGCACAATCTGCACTATCTGATCTTCTGATCTTGATCTACACTGCCCTCATGACATGGTGAGGAAAAAAAAGGAAAATGCTGGTTACAATGTTTTCAAAAGCCTTCATCACTGGAGTAGTTAAAACTGGAAATTGTAGGGTAATTGGTTATTCCTTTACCACAAGCCCTGAGTTTTAACAACTTTTAACACTGTGTGAAGAAGAAAAAATTGTGGTAACCAGCATTACTCATGCCTCATTCACTATGTTGTCTGGAAATACTTTTAATTTTGACCATTTTAACATTTTGTTGTATGGTAAAGAGTTAATGGTGTGCTTTTATATGACTATATTTGACTTTCATTGCTTGTATTTTTTAGACATCTCCCCAAAAAAGAAGACTCCAGCAGCCACAAATTCTAGGCAACAGTTTGGTTCAAAGAAGCAAAGGTAACAATAAGTTGGGCTTTTTTCTTTTTTTGTCTTTTCTTCTGAAATGCCTTTATGCTTGATTTCTGATGAAAGAAAACCTTGTATTGGATGTCTGTTTTTTTTTTTATCACCAACCCTTTACCAAAAAACAGATTTTAGACTTTTCCAAATATAAAGCATCTGCACATGAAAAATTCAAAATTGGTACTAGTTAGCTAAAGACCTGATAGGGAAGAAACCATTGTAGGAAAAGGAGAAAATCCTGTTTACCAACATTTTCTCCTTTTTCTGCAATGTTTTCAAAAGCCTTCATACTTGGGGTCTATAAACATGCCATGGTTTATTGAAAGGGTTTTGTATAATCTAATTACAATGTGCAAGTTATATTTTGAAATATGGCTTCTCTGGTCTAGATAATGCTTGAAAATAATGGGGGAAACAGTAAAATACACTGAAGTATTTTTAGCTCACCTGAGCAGAAAGTGCTCAAGGTGAGCTTTTGTGATCGTGCTCTGTCTGGCGTCCGTGTTGTGTTGTCTGTAATGCGGTCATCAACATTTACATTGTGTGCACTCTAGAGGCCACATTTTCAGCTTGATACTCATGAAAATTGGTCAGAATGTTTGTTTTGAAATTGGGTCATGTCAGGTCAAAAAGTGGGTCACTGGACCAAATCTTAGTAAAACCTTTTGTGCACTCTAGAGGCCACATTTTCAGCCAGATACTCATGAAACTTAGAATGCTTGTCAGGGTGAAGTCCTAGACAAGTTTCAAATTGGGTCATGTCAGATCAAAAAGTAGGTCACTTGGCCAAATCTTGGAAAAACCTTGTGTGCACTTTAGAGGCTACATTTTGAGTCAGTTTCAAAATTCAAAAATAGGTCAAGTCTGTCAGAAAGTAGATCACTTACTCTCATGTGTTTTACATCATCATGACCATGATCTTTTCAGCCTCATCAATCCTAGATGACCTTACTCAGCTGAGCGCTTTAGGGCCAATGGCCCTCGTGTTTCAAAAGTTTCACACTGATTTGTGTTCATCTGTGTGAGCATCAGTATGGTGTAATTCTCTTACAGGGGCCTTATTAGATTGGCTTGCCATGAATAAAAAATTTTAGATAAAGACTGTTAAATACTTCTTACTGTAATTTATTTTCCATACATAATCAAATTGGATGGTTACATGCAGTAAAAAGGTTAAATTTCAGTGCTATGTAACTGATGGGGTTTATGTCTTCAGACACTTTATGGGTTCAGATATGATGTCATTGTCCTTGAATACAGTCTCATATAGTTGACTTATAATGTAATAAATCATGTGACATTCTCACAAGCCATTGTGATAGTCTGGCTCAAAATCTAAAAATACCTTAAAAGTCTACAAATCACTTAAACCCTTTCCCACACAATCCTGACTTTGAACAACCCTGGGTTAGAAAGCTTTTTGAAAACATTGTGGAAAAAGGAGAAAATGCTGGTAACCAGCATTTTCTCCTTTTCTCACAATGTTTTTAACCCTTTTCTAGAAAATATTCATAATTTGAGACACCTTTTATTTGTTGTCTGCAAGTGCTTCCACTTGTGATGTGTCTAAAAGTTTGTTGTGTGCAAAAGAGTTAAGGAAAAGCCATTTAAATTTTAGAAATTCTTACACTTCTCAGACTTATTAATTGGTGGCTTGTTAACTACTGGCACACTAAATTCAGAGATAAAACATTATTAAAGTATGGTAAAAGAATGGTATTAAATACAGCTCTCATGTTCCATCTTATGTTTAGCTCCAAAGATGAAGATTTCTACAGTAGTCTTGCAATGGCCGCTGAAGATGACAATTTATCTGATGTGTCAGAGGCAGATGTTAATCAAATGGCTAAAAGCATTGCCGTAAGTCCCTGTTTTGGATTAGAAACTATGCTTTTTGGTGTGTATGGGTGCAAGTTACAGATAACAGACATTGCTTAAATGATGAAATTTGCCTTTGAAAGGTTTGAAAACATTGTGGGTAAAGAAGAAAATGCTGGTAGTCAGCATTTTTTTCTTTTCCCACAATGTTTTCTAAATTTTAATAGACATATCCCTTTATTTTAGCCAGATTTAATTTGTCATCTGGAAATGCCTTCAATTGGACAAATCTAAAAGTTTTTCTGTGTGGTAAAGAGCTAATTTTGTTTCAGTTGTACTGCTTTATTCATACTTAAATCTATAGGTTTTGGGTCAGGTCCAAGCTAGCATGTGGAAGTTTTCTAGGGCAAGGCATTGCAGAGCACCCTCTTGATATGAAGTAACACCTTTTGATATTTATAAGGCAATAAACTCTAGATACATCAGTGTTTAATGCATCTGCAGCCAAAATGTTAAATAAAACTCAAATGGGTGGATTTTTCTTTGTAAGGGTAAGATTACATAACAGGAAAAGGAGAAAATGATGCTTACTAGCATTTTTCTAATTTTCCTGAAATCTTTTCCAAAGTTGTTTTTCTTGGTGTTGTGAAAGCATGGAATTGTTTGGTAAAAGGGTTAACTTATTTGAGCTATACTCTGGGAAAAGGGGGCTTAATGCATTTTCGTGATCAGGTAAATATGGATCTATAAAATACGTTTTTTCTAACAATTGACTGGATCTGGAGGTACAATGTAAAATGGTCCTTTGACATGTAGAAAACTGATGAATTGCAAAACATTTTGACTCATGTTAGGCTGTGCAGAATGTGCAGGCTGAAATGGGTTGATAATTTTTGCAGATGCATTAAGCCCTTTTTTCACAGAGCATGGCTCATTTCTAAATGACAGGACTTAGATGACCTTGATGCTGATCTTTTCCCTGTTGGCGGAAAGCCAAAGAGAGGAAGTTTGAAAGAAAAAACCGGCAAGGCTGGTACACCTCGGAGAGCTGGCACACCTCGCTCAAGAGGAAGCACCCCTAGAGCAACATCCCCACCTCTGCGATTAACTTCCCCTGCAAACAGAGTTATCCCCCCACAGAGGACAGCCACATCACCAACACGGTCTTTAGGTACACCACCAGGCAGGGACACGCCCACAAGTCAGGCTGTTATTGATAATAGACCAGGAAGTGGGTCAAAGAAGACGCAAGATAAAAAGACTGTATCGCCCATCTCGGATGATATTCCAGAATATAGACCTACAACAGCTCCAGGAAAAATGACAGGTAGTATAAAGTTTTATATTTGCAAACCCTTATAGTTCACACCTTAAGTATGTTACACTTTCATACATAAGTAAGCTTTGAAACCTAAATAGCATTGAATTAATGAAAATGACTTTCTCAACCAGAAAAACAGACTAAGGCATTGCAATTTTGAGGGTGTTTTCTTTTTAGCCAGAATATTTCACAAAATATTGGACAGTGTATGTCAAAGATAAGACTACATATTTTGTACATTCTAATCTTTGGTTTACACTGCCTGCAAGAGGCAGTCTGATCTTGATCTAAAACACCTACAAAAAACAACTAAAGTTGTGCTTAGCACTCTGAGGGTTAAGTGTCTTTGTTAATCATTTCCAAATAACAAATTTTAAAATCTTCCAAGTTCAAAACAGTCATATACAACAAACTCAAAATTTGTACAAATGAGCTTAAGTTCTGTGATAGGGTAGAAGTCATTGTGAGAAAAGGAGAAAATGCTGAATACAAAGTTTTATATTTGTAAACCCTTACAGATCACACCTGAAGCATCTCCTTTTCTCACAATGTCTTCAAAACCGTTCCTTCTCAGAATCGTTATATCTCAGGATTATGTAGTGAGCAGTTTATAATAATATTGGCCAGAACTTTACTTTTTTACTTTTTGGATTTGTGAAACAAATTATAAATAAGACTTAAATGAAAAATTATACTGTTGAACCAGACATGTAGCCAGGCAAAACACTGGAAGCCTGGGCTTTTGACATCAAATTTTTATAGACCCTTTACCAAACGACAAAATTTTAGACTAGTTGAAATTCAAAACATTTGCAGATGACAAAGTAAATGTGACTCAAAAATTGAAATTTGTTTTGGTTACCAGCATTTTCTCCTTTTCCCACAATGTTTTCGAAAGGCTTTTTCTTCAGGGTCGTTAAAACTCCTGATTGTGTGGTAAAGGGTAAAAGTAACCTTTTTCAAGACAACTTTGAGATAAAAAGGCTAATAAAGTAGCTGCATACTTGGAAGCCATGGCACAGGTGAATGAGGCTCCGTTTGTCTATCCTAGAACACCAATTCCTCATCCTGCAGCGAATTACAGTTCACATGAATTTACTCTCAGAAGGTGCAACAAAGTTTTTAACTTAAGTAAACAGCAAATATGAACTGGAATGATTATAAATGGAAGAAGCAAAAAGACTTGTGGCAGCTGGGCACATCAGTCTTGTATATGAAGAGCTTGAAATAGACCTGCAATGATCAATATCAGCTGAAATATACGTGAATTCCTTCCTTGGACAAAATTTGTGATACTGGATTTGCTGAAAAAAAAAAACAATGTATAATATGAAATGTTGTTTATTTCAAAAATATTTCAATTGTTTTAGAAAAAAGATTACTTTAATTGTAATTGGTTGCAGGAAATAATTTCTGAACCAATTTATACCCATCACAAGTTTTTTGGTTTTTTTTTTTGTTACTAGTATATTAGATTAAAAATTCTCTTTCGAAAGGGACAGAGGGTTATATTTTCTCAGACTTCATTGCATGCCTTGTGTTGTTATAAAAGATATGGAGGCAAT
The DNA here is from genome assembly GCA_945859785.2 of Tridacna gigas. Classification (NCBI taxonomy): domain Eukaryota; kingdom Metazoa; phylum Mollusca; class Bivalvia; order Cardiida; family Cardiidae; genus Tridacna; species Tridacna gigas. Next base: position 51,769,508 of record OX244030.2, read on the forward strand.
ACTTCAATGCTCTATATTTAGTAACAGTGTTTGATGGTGGACCAATGAAAATATTGGTGTTTCTTGATAGACCAATAGAGCTACACTCACCTGTGGTCATGGGCTTCATCTTTGCTATCATCCCACCTACACTTCTGACAAGTATTCTAATGAGGAGAAAATTTTTAAATGTAACAATTTGTGAATGCTGTTTGTATGGGGATTAAATTCTTTTCAATGTTACGCACCTATCCATGCTTTCTTGCTTTTACTAGTACTTCGCACAATATTCTTCTCAAGCCACTAGCTACTTTCCTGCATAACTAATGCCAAACATTGATCAGTGTTGAGAGAGGAATGAATCCTGTTGCAATGGCTATCACGAATCCTTGGTAAGAAATTGGCTAAGCTGAGGATTCGAACTGGCAACTCCCTTGTTTCAAGCTTGTACATTACCTACTAAGCCACTGGGCTTGGCAAATTTCTGAATGCAGGTAATAGTTAATATCTGTCAAATTGAGAGGCAAGTCTGATTTTTGTTTCCCTTTCAGACCTAAATGACAGACCAAGTATCACATTAAAACCAGGAGATGAACAGGAGAGGCCAAGAACTGTTCCAAAGTCAAAGTCGTATGATTTTGGAGGTATTCATTTTTCAAACTTTTATCAGACAACACAGAGTTTAAAGGACCTTGAGGAAGAAGCTTTTGAAAACACTGTAGGGAAAGAAAAAATAGTGGTATCAGCATTATCTCCTGTTCCCACAATGTTTTCCACCCTTTTGAAGACAAGTCATATCATTTGAGCCGCATTCAATTTGTCGTCTTCAAATCCTTTGAATTTTGACAAGTGTAAAATTTTATTGTCTTGTAAAGGGCTTATCAAAGTTTATATGTGTGATCTTTACTTTCTAACCAGATGACAAAATTTTAGACTTGTCCAAATTGAAAGTGTTGCAGGCAACAAGTTGATTTTGGAGGTAAGTATATCATTTTCATCAAAGTTTGTTTGTTTGACTCTTTACTAAACTTATAGACTTGTCCACTATGAAGGCATTTGCAGACGACTATTTAAATGTGGTACAAAGGATGAAATTTGTCTTTGAAATGGTTAAAAATTTTGTGGGTGAAAGATGAAAATGCTGCTCCAGCATTTTCCTCTTTTCCCACAATGTTTTCAAAAGCTATCTTCTTTGGAGTCATTAAAACATCAGATTGTATGATAAACACTGAAGGCTTTTTTCAACGATTATTGAGATAATAGATCTGAGATCGTTTTCAGTCTTATTTCAGCAATGTACCCAATGTTGCACATAGTTTTGTGAGAGTTTTTCATTACTTCCTAAAAAAAAAAAAAAAAACTGTTAATACTGACAAATTTGAAAATGTCCTTGTATAATAGGAACAATCAACATAACTTAAGGTTTTTGTACATTGCACTTGAAAACATTGTCGTGAAAGGAAATATTGCTCATTTGATTTCTCCTTTGCCACATTGTTTTCAAGAGAGGTCTGATGCAAGTGGTAATGGGGCATCTGCTAAGCTATGTTTTCTGTATAACAGAAAAGTACTTGTTTTCCATCTCAGAATTTGACGCAAATGATCCTTTGGCTGGTATTCCACTGTCAGATGAAGAAGAAGAGTTTGGTCTGCCAAAAAAGAAGCAAACTCCAAAACAGCAACAACAACAACAACAACCCACACCACAGAAAGTTTCGGATAACCTTTCACCAAGAGTGTCAAGTGATATGAAGGGCCCTAAATTAGGTATGTGTGACCAAGTGCACCATTTGATTATGACATTTGAATTTGATGCAGTTAATTTTGTATTTGAGAAAATTATTATTTATAAGGCTCTAAATGAGCCCTCAGTCTTTTTGTTTCCATACCAGTAGTCTCTCTGTAGTTGAGTCATTGACTATAATGCATGATTGTAAATTTCAAAATTTCAGTTTCTATCACTGTTCAGGATATAACTGAAAGTCTTGATTGTTAAGATAAATAATCATTCCAACATGAGTATATCTACTTATGGATATTATTGGCTATGGAAGGCTTCTTTTGAGAAAACAAGGTGGGAACAGCTGTATTTGATCATTGCGCTGCACTGCATTCTTTGAAAAAAAGTCACATTTGAATGAAGACTATCTGCCATAGTTGAAACATTCACTTATCCTTTAACTCTTTACCAAGCGATAGAATTTTAGACTTGTCTAAATTGAAAGGATGTGCAGATGAAGAATTATATGTGATTCAAATGGTAGGAGTTGACTTTGGAGAGATAGAAAACATAGTGAGAGAAGGAGAAATTGCTGAAACCAGCTTTTCCTCCTTTTCCATCTTTTCCCTCCATGTTTTCAAAAGCTTTCTTCCTTAGGTTCAATATAACAAGGGATTGTGTGATAAGGGGATAACCGAATATGACCAAAAAGGGCTGGCAGAAGATGATTTATAAGGTACAAATAATCAGTGTGAATAAAGGCTTAATGTATGAATTCTCTCTTACATTTTTCTCTACCTCTCTTCGTAGATTCTCCGAGACACAAAAATCTGTTTGACAGGCCTCCAACTAGAAGTGGGAGTGGGAAGAGTGAATCACCGGAGAAAGAGGTGGAACCAGCACAGAAACCAGCACAGACAGTGCCTGTCTCAAAACCAGATATACGGTCATTGTGTATGGCTTTTTAAACCCTTATAGGGCTAGATATATAAAATGGACTCTCTGTACCTAGAAAGTAGACTGGAATGTAACAATTTGCCCAAAAACAATGGGACAGTGTAAATCAAAGATCAGACTGCAGTCAGTTGTTATCTAAACCATCAGCACAAGGCAGTCTAATGTTGATCTCATTTGCCTACTAAAACAACTACTTTTTTATTTAACATTCCAAGCATTTAAGTTATATGCTGTATAGTAATGTAATGAATAGTTGAGCAATTATAATTAACACTGTTTATCCCTTCCTCAAAGGACAAAATTTTAGACTGGTCCAAATTGAAAGCATTTGCAGGTTACAAACCAGATGTGACTTGAAATGGCTGGATGTGTCTTTGAAAGGAAAGAAAACATTTTGGGAAGAAAAGAAAATGCTGGTTACTTGCATTTTCTGGTTTCCCGACAATGTTTTTAAAAGCATTTTTCCTCAGGGTTGTAAAAACTGGGGATTGTGTAGGAAAGGATTAAACCTTTACCAAATAATCTCAAGTTTCAATGACCCCAAGAAAGAATGTTCTTGAAAACATTGTGGTATTTTCTCCTTTTCCTATAACATTTTCTCCTTTTACTTGCAATATTTTCCAAAGCCCAATTTCTCACAAGTGTAAAAACCTCAGGATTGTTTGGTAGCTGTTAAAGTAAAGACAAGTCTAAAACCTTTTTGTCTGGTAAAGGATTCAAAAGCCAAACATCCTACGTCAGTAACTTCTAGTCTTCTCTGTAATTAGGCATGTCAAACTTGTATTCATAAACCACCTAAGGGAAATAATGAAAAAGGTTATTTACAGCTGATGGCCTTCAAGTGCAAGGTCAATCAAGTTGAATGAAGAAGGGATGTAAAATTAAAAATATTGTCATTTCACCCTTTACCACACAATTCTGTGTTTTAACAGTCCTAAGGATAAAAGATTCTGAAAACATTGTGTGAAAAGGAGAAATTGATAGTGAGCAATAGTTTTGTCATTTTCCCACAATATTTCTTAACTTTCAAAAGTAAAACTTTCATTTTTAGCCACATCTAACTTCAACTGTAATAATACATGTATTAATAGACACTTTCAAAATAATTTTCCAGCCCTTGCAAAGAAGAAGTCTGAGGAGCTGATATTTAGTGATGATGATGATGACTTGCTCGGAGGTCTTGGTATCGATGAGAAAGGATCTGCCCCGAAACCTAAAGCCACTGTAAGTGACAAAGATGAGGAAGAAAACAGGCCGGCAAAATCTGTGTTTGATAAACTTCTTGGGAAGGACTCGTCGGTGTCTAAGCACCTTGAACAAAAAGCTGAGAGACGAGAATTTGTTTTGGATGCTAAATACACAAAGCAAGGTAGATTTTGTTGTGGATGATTCTTTGTTTTGGCTTCTAAGCAAACTATGCAAAGCGAGTTAGAGCTATTTTGGATGCTAAGCAAAATACAGTAGATTTAATCAGCAGCTTTGGACTTTAACTCTTTACCACACAATCCCGACTTTTAACGACCCTGTGAAAGAAGTCCTTTGAAAACCTTGTGGGAAAAGGAGAAAATGCTGGTAACCAGCATTTTCTCCTTTTCCCACAGTGTTTTCTATCCTACCCAAAACAATTTTCAATTTTTCAATTACGTTTATTTTGTTGTCTGCAAATGCTTTCAATTTGGACCAGTCTAAATTTTTGTCGTTTGGTAAAGAGTTAAATGCTTTGTAATAAATTGTAGAAAAGGTTTCTTGCATGGATAAGTGGTGCAAATGTAGGATTCGTAAAAGTTCCTACAGGTAGTTCAAGGATTCGTAAAAGTTCCTACACATAGTTCAAGGATTCGTAAAAGTTCCTACACGTAGTTCATACGCTGAAGGGTGTCCTTATGCAGTACACTTCAGAGCCTTGACCTAGAACTGGTAAAACCCAGAAGGCCCATGAATAAGTGAGCGATTGCCGTGACATGACTAAAGTATTTTTGAAAGTGGTATGAAACACCATTTAATATACCATAGATTATAGAAATATTTAAACTGGATTTCACAGTTATTGATTTAAGCTGCATTTACACTAAAACAAATTGATCCAGCCTATGGGGATATTTTGGCATTCACTGCAATATGGTGAAGTTTGTTAGCTCATTGTGTATGCACAAAATATTTCAACATATGACAACAAACAATCGTGTATGAAGCAGGTTTGTTTGAGGAATGGTTTGTAGTACCAGAATGGTTTGTTACCTCTATGGTAGCATTCATCAACCTGGAACCTTTAGTAAATTCTAACCTATTAACTCTTTACCAAATGACAACATTTTAGACTAGTTCAGATTGAAAGCAGTTGCAGACACAAAATGAATGTGATTAATTTGAAAGGGTAGAAAACATTGAGGGAAAAGGAGAAAATGCTGGTTACCAGCATTTTCTCCTTTTCCCTCAATGTTTTCCAAAGCTTTCTGTCTTAGAGTCATTAAAGGTCGGGATTGTGTGGTAAAGGGTTAATAGCACAGAGAGCAAGCATAACATGTTAGATGTTTATTGATATTTGTCTTGCATTTACTGTTGTTCATCCCTCCTTTATTTCAGAATCATTCTAGTATCCTTTCAGACTCAGTATCAGCTCATAATATTAAGCCCCTGATAAAGAAATTACAAAAGAAATCAAGATTTTGTGGGTATTCGTGTGTATTTGAGCTTTGCAGCCCATTAGTTAACAGTTCATTCTTCAGTTTGTCACAGCATAAATCTGCCTAAACTGCTCTAGTAATTTGATATCCAGTCTCAATAATAAACTGGCCAGGCCATGTAGCTCAGTGGTAAGGGTGTCTGACTCCTGACCTGATGGTTGCAGGTTTGATACCAGGTTGAGGCAAACTTTCCATCCGTCTCTCACCTCTGAACATGTGAGAAAAGTAGTCGGTGTCTTGGAAAGACAGTTGCGTCAGTACTTGTGTGAGAAAGCCAGGAAATACTGATATGATCTAAGCTGTTTAAACCGCATTCAGGTCCAATACAGTCAATTAATGATAAACTCTTTTTTTTTGCTGACAGAAGAGAAGAAAACAGATGAAGAAGATTTCCTGTTTGGAAGTTACATGCCGTCTGCTGTAGCGTCAAATACAGGAAGTTCTAGACCTACCTCACGTAGGTCTGTCAGGTACATGAGACATTTAATCCTTTACCAGATGACAAATTTTTTGACACCTCCATAATGAAAGTATTTGCAGATAACAAATTCAGTGTGGCAAGGCAGATGAGATCTGTCTTTAAAGGATCAAAACATTGTGGGGAAAGAAGAAAAGGCTGATTTCCATTTCTTTTGCCTTTTCCCTCAATGTGTTCAAAAGTCCTCTTTCATAGGGTTGCTAAAACAAAGGATTGTGTCGTTAGCTCTGTACAAAAACAACCCTGTATATTCATGACCTGTAGGAAGGAGTCATTTTAGTCTTTTTAAAACATTGTGGGAAATGAAGAAAATGCTTGTAACCAGCATTTTCTTTTTTTTCCACAATGTGTTATCTACCTTTACAAAGACAGATCATATTATGGAACAGTCATCAATTCTTTCTACTATAAAAAGATTAATGGATAGTAGGTAATAGATACTGCTGGTTGATGAGCCACCAGCTAGTAAAATAATTGTCACCGACTGTCTACAGCCTTAGTGCCTTGGCATAAGAATTTAAAGCTTTGAAAGGATCCTGCATGGCTCAGTGGTAAAGTGCAGAACCCATCACTGGAAGCCCAATGGTCAAATATCTCTTGAAGCACTGCATTTTCTTTGGAGTGTCCTTTGGCAAGACACTTCAGAGCCCCAGCTAGTACTGGTGAAACCCAGGAGACACGTGACTGTATGAGCTGTTGCTATGATATAACTTAAATAATGTTGAAAGTAGTATAAAAGACCATTCAACTAGAACTGTGGAAGTTTTTAGGAAAAAGCATCTCGTAAGCCAGACATTGACAGAGGCTTTCAAAAGGGGTTACACAATAATTAACACTTTACCTTACATAGGTTTCAAGATGATGATGATATTTTTGGACTAAATGATGCCCCTCCATCAAGAGCCACTCAATCAAAAGTGAAAGAGGATGGAATGGACTGGCTGGAAATGGCAACCAGTGGACCAACAAAAATAGTGCAGAAGCAAGAAGAGAAAAAAGTTGACACAAAGACTCAAGAGCCTAAACTTGAGGAAACAAAACCGTCCACTGCACCTCCATCTAAAGTGAGGTCACCTCGAGCTGATTGGTTGGGGCTGAAAAGTGATGATGATGATGATGACTTTGATTATCTTAAGAGCTCATCTTTTTCTGCACCAGCTCGACAAACGCCATTTCAGGTAGGATGCGTAGAATTGATTCATTGACTTTCCCAAGTAAGTGTCAAACAGACAACTTGCAAACTTCAGAAGAAAATATGGACAATCTACAAAAGGGCTAAATGCATGAAAACATGTGAAAATCTTTGGTTAAAGAAAAAATGTCTGTTACGAGCTCTTTCTCTTTTTCCCTCATTGTTTTCGACAGGTATCCGCTACAAGACTACTAAAAGGTATATTCTGTTGTTGGTAATGTTAAATCTTACTTTACAATCATTATGTCTTATCAACCTTTTACTCTTTACCACACAACAAAATTTTAGACATGTCAGTTGTGGGAAAAGCGTTTGCAGACAGCAAAAGCATTTTCAGACAGCAAATGAAATGTCTGAATAATAAGATTCTGTTCATAAGGGAAGAAGACATTTTGGTAAAAGGAGAAAATACTGGTAACTAGCATTTCCTCCTTTTTGCACCATGTTTTCAAAAGCCTTCTTCCTCAGGGTCATGAAAACCTGGGATTGTTTGGTAAACAGTTAAGGAAACAGGGTTACAGAGTGAGAGAAGAAGAAAATGCTGATTAACAGAATTTTTTTTTGCAACAGTGTTTCTGGAAAAACTCCACAACGTTTTAGTCACATTATTGAGTTGTCTGCAACCAAATACTTTTAATGAAAGAGACTCTCTCAAAGTTCACCCTTTACCACACAGCAAAATTTTGGACTGGACCTAATTGAGAGCATTTTCAGAAGACAAATCACATGTGGTTCAAATGTTTGAATTTGTTCTTGACAGGTTGGAAAACATTGTTGGAAAAGGAGAAAATGCTGCTTACCAGCATTTTCTCCTTTTCCTACAATGCTTTCAAATACCTTCTACAATAGGGTCATTATTCCTTTACCGCACAACAAAATTGTGGACTTATCCAAATCCAATGCAGTTGCAGAATCCATAATTAGATGTGGATCAAACTGAAGAAATGGTCTTTTAAAGGGAAGAAAACATTGTGGGAAAAGAAGAAATTGATGGTTACCAGCATTTTCTCACAATTTTTTTCAAAAGGCTTCCTCATCAGAGTTGTTAAAACTTGTGAATGTGAGATAAATGGTTAAACTCAGCATTGTTTGGTACAGGGTTACAACTATCCTTGAAAAATGTAAATTACACATTATTCACATTGTTTAAAAGGCAGCCATGCAGATTTTTGTAATCTAATCTGATCAAACTTCAAAAATGAGATATCACTGAATCAAGTTAGGTAATAGCAGGCAAATCATCAGTAAAGGAGAAAGATCAAAATAAGAGAAAAATAAATTAGTCTTCTTTCCCTAATATTGGCTATTTAGCCTCCTAAGGTATATTTAGATTTTGCACCAGAGTTTTGTGAATACTTACAGGAATGTCACATTATCCATAGCACACGTCAGTTTCGAGGATTCATATTCAAACTAGTATGATGACATCATCTCTGATTTAATAAAATAGATTGAGTTAGCTTTCGCAAAAAATGACCATCCATTTATTTAAACACCCAGAAATGCACCCTTTTCACTGAGTGTAACCATACTATACGATAGCATAGGAAAATATATGAGCCCTGCCTTGGCAAAAGAGGGTTTAATGCATCTCCTTGATCCATGATGCCAAGCAAGTCATCATATAATTGTTGATCCCTAAAATCCATTTTATCAAACAACCTACTGAATAATGAGGTACTCTGATCTTTTGAAATGCAGAAAATTAATCAAATGCAAAATGCCTTTGCTCTGGTCAGCCTGCGCAGACTGCAGAGCATGACCTGGGTCGATATATTTTGCAGATGCATTAAGCTCCCTTTTCACAGAGCATGGCTCATATGCAGTTTTTGTTCATGATATACTGCAAAAAAATTTAATAGCTCCCTTTAAATTGTGGCTCCTGTTTTGTTAATTCCAGAAAACACAGGCTCCAGCAGATAAACCTAAAACCTCTCCACAGGTACTGGGTTTGAACAAGGTTGCCACAATACCAGTCAAAGATGACAAGAAACCTCTCAGCTCCCAGCTAGACATTCAACCACTGAACAGTACAAAAGATGATTATCTTGGGCTCGGTGATGAAATTGATCCCAATACATTACTGAGGTATGGATGTCTGTGTGAACTGTATTGCAAACTTAGTATACATGTATTTAGCCCTGAATTTGTATTACTTTCCCTTGATTTGTTTCATTTCCATAGCTTTCTCCAACTCACTGGTAATAAACAAGTAGTTATAAAGCCAATTAGAAATGCATTACTTTCTTATGCTGGAACTTGACTAAGAATGCAACTTAGAAAGGTTGTTTGATAAGTTAATTTTATTTTCATGTTACTGATTTCAGGTGAGCACTTCAGGCAAAGGGTTAACTATTCCAAGTTTAAATGATCCTCGGAAATAAGAGTTTTGAAAACAGTGTGAGAAAAGAAAAAAAAATGCTGGTAACCAGCATTTCCTCCTTTTCCCACGTTTTCTATCCTTTCATAGACAGATGACATCATTCGAGCCACATGTAACTTGTTGTCTGGAAATACTTTCGATTTGGGCAAATCTACAATTTGGTTGTCTTGTAAAGAGTTAAATGGACATTTCAATCTGACAGTGACAATGACATTATTTCATGCTTTTTGGTAGTTTGTCGGGAAATAATGTTGGATTATAAGGTAACATGATTTATGGTTACCTAGGTAAACAGTGCGTGCAATTCAATCAGACAGAAATATGATGTAATTTACATACATTTACCTGACATTTCTCGCACTTTACATAACATTGTAATGTGTTGTTACATGGGGGGGAGCATGCCATGTGCAAATACAAGAAAACAACAGTATTGGATTTTGATGAAAGTTCCAACAAAAAAGTAGCTAAAAGCATTGAATCAAAAGAAAATTTGTTTTTTTCAGTGAAAGATCCTAATTTATTTCATCTCATGAACATTATCGGTAATATTTTCACTTACGGCTTAATGCATCTGCGAAAAGTATTGACCCAGGTCAGCCTGCGCAGTTCGCCCAGGCTGACCTGGGTAGAAACTTTTCATTATTGGTAAATTTTCTGCATGTCCAAGGACCAGTTTGCCTTATGATTAAGTTGATTGTTAAAGAAAGTAGGTTTTATCAATCCATAATTATGGGATCGCTTGATTGGCATTATGCATCACGGACATGCATTAAGCCCCATTTTGCCAGAGCATGGTTCATATTGTTTTGCTGCATTGTTTCAGGAACAAATCTCAGTCGCCCTCATTTGGGCTATCCAGGAGCAAATCTGATTCCCCTTCTTTTGGTCGATCGAAAACAGAATCGCCAGCATTCAGTCGATTTGTTGATGTTAAAGATGCTATTAGGCCTGATGATACTGGTGTCTTAGAAACAAGGTCTGTGTCGAAAAGCAAACTGGACACAAATGCGATGTCGTAAGTTGGCTCTGTGGAGTACAGTGATGTGACGTAGCATTTGTGTGCTTAAGCAGATGTGAAGAAATTAATGTGTTGTTAGTGTCTCATAAACTTGTATACAACTTACATGTGAAATCATGTAGGACATAGGATTTTCTAATTTTGTGACATCTTTACAAAGAATTAAACCCATGCAATGTTCATTACAGTTAACCCATTAATGCATAGACTGCTTTTAGATTTACATTTTTTTTAATAAATTACACAAATTATAAATATTTGAGGGAAAGGAAAAAACTTGTTTTTAACTCTTTACCACATGCCAAAATTTTAGGCTAGTCCAATTTTAAAGCTTTTACAGAATGTTAGAAAATGTTAGAAAACATTGTGGGAAAAGGAGAAAATGCTGGTTACCAGCATTTTCTCCTTTTTCCACAATGTTTTCAAAAGCCTTCTTCCTCAGTCGTTAAGACTTGGGATAGTTTGGTTTAGGGTAACGCAGTTTGGAATACATTGTTGGAAGTGTTCATTTACTTTTTTTACAAGCAATCTTTCCTTTGCTCCACAAACCTTTTCAAAGCTCTCTTCTATCATGGGGGATACACTGCATGGAGTAATGATGTGACCCTTACATGTGAATTTTTATGACACCATTATGGTATCATTAAATCTGGAGATAAGATCGCTGTAACATGAACAGAAAAAGCCATTTACCCTAGTATTTTGTCCAAATTCCGCCATTACTCCATGCATTATATCAAATAAAACCCACTTGATCTCCCCCATGACTTTTTTTTTATCATAAAAAAAAACTAGATAGGATGGTAAATTTGTTATTTTTTGATACTATGAGCAGCTACCTATTACACGTTTAACCCTTTACCATACTACAAAAAGGTAGACATGTCCAAATTGAAACGAATTGCAGACAACTGTTACAACGTGGTTACATGGAAGTTGTCTCTAATAGGGTAGAAAACATTGTGGGAAAAGGAGAAAATGCTGGTAACCAGCATTTTCTCCTTTTCCTACATTGTTTTCAAAAGGCTTTCATAGCACAGAATTTTGTGGTAAAGGGTTAAGAAGTGCAAAACTGAGAATACTACAGATATGTTAGGCAGCGTGAACATGATAATCAGAAACCATTATATTATCATGGATTTTGGTTCAATTGTAAATCCCTCAGTGAGAGAGGGGGCTATCTGCAGAGATTTGTCTGTATTTTTGTGTTTCCAACCTTGTTGTAGCTTGTGTTTATTTGCAGGAACTTTTGTATAAGTCTTTTTATTCTCTGTTTTTATGTGGTACCTTTTTTTGTTACTGCTTTTTAATATATTTAGGTATACATGTATTTGACTAACATTTAATATCCTGTTTTGTTTTGTTTGTTTGTTTGGTTCTGTCTTTTTTTTTTTTTTTTTCCCATATGGAAAGCAGCTGGTGACTTAGAGAGAGTGTTGTGTAGTAGTAATAAAGAAACAGTAGAGGTGCATGGTTGGGTGCTCTGGCCTCTGTGTGGTTTAACCCTTAACCACACAATCCCTTATTTCAGTGACCCTAAAAAAAAAAGGCTTTTGAAAACATGATGCGAAAATGTTTTCTCTTTTACAGATAAATTTCATCTCGGTTCAGCTACCTTTTACTTTTCATCAGCGAATGCTTTCAGTTTGGGCCAGTCTCAATATTTGTCCTTTGGTAAAAAGTTAATGTGTCTGTAAAAGGTTTCAACTGCAGAATTGGCACAGACGTACTTGGGTGGAAACATGCTTTTGCTAAATTTTCTGAATGTCAAGGGACCATTCTACCTGATGATTTAGTCTGTTTATAGACAAATTTGATCTATATAATGCATGACAACTTGCTTGATAAGGTCCATGACTGTAAAAATGCATTGAAGTCCCTTTTACAATGGCATCACTCATTGATATAAGAGACAGTGTTACAGTCATTTCTGCAGATTTATCTAACATACAGGTGTTTAGTTGGTTTTGTTTTAACCTTTTCCCAAACAAGCCCTGGTTTTCATGTGTCTGCAGTACAAGTCTTTTGAAAACACTGTGGGAAAAGGAGAAATTGCTCATAACGAGCAATTTCTCCTTTTCCCACAGTGTTTTCTACCTTTTTTGATAACTTTCTGCCATTTTCATCAAATTTAAAATTGTCGTCTGCAAACTTTTTCAATTTGGACCAGTCCAAAATTTGTCGTTTGGGAAAGGGTTAAACAAGACAAGAAAGGAGCAAAATTCCGATTACCGTGATCCCATTTTACCATTCTTTCTTTCTTTTTTAATTGTTTTTAAAACCATCAGTGAGGATACAGAGGAAGAAGTATCCAGGTAAACCAACTGTTGTCAAAATGATGTAGTCTTGCCAGATTGGGTTTGCTATTACAGGACTTACAGATTTTTTGTAACTCTTAGACCCCTAATTCATTTTGATTTTTTTTTTTTTTAAAGAAAAGCAAAATTAAGGTTTAGGAATTATTGCCTCATAAGTGCAGTTGTATCTTTTTCAACAATGATTTCCAAAGTTGTCATTTGCAGGGGCATAAAAGTCAAATTTGTACTGTCATGGGTTAGACCTTAACCCTTTACCACACAATCCCAAGTTTTAATGACCCTGAGAAAGAGGCCTTTTGAAAACATTGTGGGAAAAGGAGAAAATGTAACCAGCATTTTCTCCTTTTCCGGCAATGTTTTCTTCCTTTTACATACATTATCTCACTTTATAAGCCATTTCTAATTTGTCATCTGCAAATGCGTTCGATTTAGACAAGTGTAAAATTTTGTTGTGTGGTAAAAGGTTAAAAGGCTTGACGAAACTTTAGTTACTTCAGATAACAGTGTTGATCAAGATCAGATAAATATCATCGAAGTTTCACACTAATGAAAATTTTGTAGGAATGGAAAATATGTCTTTTTGATTGTTCTTGAAATCATTATGAAAAAATGAGTATGCTACAGCTCCTTTTCTCATAATGTTTTCAAGAGCTGTTAAAATGCAAAGGCATGAAAGGTCCTAATTAAATAGCAATGGGTTAATGATTGAAGATAATATTTAAAAACTAGTAAGGATGGAAATGGATACAAAACAGGTATTCAAGCAGAGCTCCAGGTAGAGGGAATGATTTTGATTTCAAAATTGAAAATATTAATTACTTTCCACTAAAACCTATGTTGTGGGTACTCATTAGAATCGTCTCCATGAGATGATTCTAATGTTTACCCACAACATAGAGTTTGGAGGCAAAATAGTGGATTTAGAATACTATCACTCCCTCATATCTAGAGGTCTGTTCAAGTATTCCTTTTTAGTATTCAAATATATGTGAATAGTTGTTTTTAGAATTTTAGAACTTTGTTTCGGTGTGTGAAGTTTGAATGCCCATAGGCTGGTTCTTTTTTAGCCACATGTTGATCAAATACTAGTAATATCTAATAAAACATGTACATCAGAACCATTTCACAGGCTAGTTTTGTAAATTTCACATAAAGAAAGGTCCTCAGTGAATGCAAAACTAGTGTCCCAGTATAACTTACATTTATTTCTAATGAGGACTTTTCCATCTGCCATGTTCATAGTGAAAGAGTGAGATCAAAGTATCTGAGTATTGCATATAGTTTTTGTTTAGTCAGTCCATACGCCCGTCTGTCCATCTGTCCCCTTTCATGTACAAGCCATAACCTTTTTCCCTAATGTTTAATTTCAGTATAACTTGGCACAAATGTTAACCATGTGGAGACAATGTGTCATGCGCAAGAGATATGTCCATAGGTTAAAGGTCAAGGTCACAGCCAGGTCATATGTTTGTGGAGGGTATAGTATTTGTGTCTGGCCTGTTGTTGACTACATAAAGAAGGTGTGTCATGTGCAAAAGTCATCTCCTTGGGTTAATGATCAAGGTCACAGCAAGTTCAAATCTGTTGGGGGGAAGGGGGGTAGCCATTTTTGTGTCCGGGCCATAACCCTTTTTCCCTATAACTTAATTTCAAAATAACTTGCACAACTGTTAACCACATTGAGACAATGTCTTATGTCTGTAGGGTAAAGGTCAAGGTAAGAGCATGGTCATATGTGTTTTTGGGGGCATTAGTCACTTCTCAGTTACACATCTTGTTTTGTGTCTACTACTTTGCTTAATTCTATTGATGCAACTGTACATCATATATCTGTGAAATTATGTCCAGGTCTTACCAAAGCATAAACTGGTCCTGTTGTAAATATATATATTAGAAGTGGCACAGCCTATTGTGTAAATGCTTTTCATTGGGCTAAAAGAATATCATTGAATAGCCAATCAGAGCATCTTACACATTTCCAGTTTGGCAGTATAGGTAACATGACAATTTTTCACACAATTTGAAACTCATAATCAAAACTAATTTAATGTTATGAGAAATAAGATTAAAATGTGATACCATATATATACAATTCACTTATTTGTGAGGTCAAAATTATAGGAAATTCTGTATATGAAGCGATAGTGAACTCCCCTGAATTTTCGATATTGCTGTTCTAAAAATAGACGGCTAGTATTCTACCCGTTGTCAGTAGCCTGTACCAATCCCTATACACTTGCTGTATCAGGGGAGGCAACCAATCTAACCAAACCACACTCTTTGCAAACACCTTGTCATGAAATTTTAAGTGTTACATATAGGAACTGAAAATTTTATTACAAGGTCCTCTGCAAAGAAGATGCATTTTTATGATGCAATTATGGTATGGTTGGATAGGAACATAAGTGTGGTGGAATAATTGGTGCATAAATCTGTTGATAATGTAAATAGACAGAAAAGGACATTAACCCGGCTAAATACGTGAAATAAAACTTTCAAGCCAATAGTAAAAACCAAGATTTTGCTATTTCAAGTGTATTTTGGGGGAAAGATATCGTCTTATCGGACATATGTAGATCAAGGATCAGACTCTACATTCTGTGCAATAGGTCATTGAGTCGTGCTTAGCCGCCTAAGGGTTAACCTTTGCAGTTTGTCAAAGTCCTTCATTCATCCAGGCAGTGTATCAAAACAAAGACAACATGATTTCCCACCCTGAGAGTAGAATATGGTACACTATATGCTTTTTGTAGCAAAATACATTGCTTGTAAGTTACTTTTCACATGTAAAATACTCATACCTGCTGAAACAATTTGAAGAGGATGGTCTTGAAAAAATTGATGTATAATATATGGGTAATCATGATGAATTAAAGATTCATACACAAACAAAACATAAAAATATTTTGGCAAAAGGAGAAATCCATCATTGCATACAGTTTCTGCAATTGCTATAGTGTATCAAAAGCCATCTGCTGCAAGGTGGAAATCAGAACTTGAATTAAATGTATTAATTAAGAGATCATTTGCCTTGTTTTTTTTTTTCCTACAGTAAGAAGCCTAAGTTTGAATCAGCTGCTAGAAGACAGCAGATGTCACCAAGGATGAAAATGGACAGTCCTCGAAAGAAGAGCCCCGAGAGAAAAGGTTAAACCATAGCTGTAGCACAATCATCATTTTCAAAGTTGAATTGACCGTAAAATTTGTGACAAGCAATGTTTTGGGATATATCTGGCAATAATACAATGCTTTATCAAGTGCAGTCACATAATGCTTCTATGACGTCATTTAATTAACAGGTGGAGTCACCTAATGCTCCTATGACATCAGAAAATCTTACCTTTGTCCTTTACCAAACAGCAAAATTTTAGACTTGTCCAAAATAAAAGCATTTACAGATGACAAATCATTGTGACTGAAAAATTAAAATTTGATTTGGGAAGGGTAGAAAACATTGTCAGAAAAGGAGAAAATGCTGGTTACCAGCATTTTCACCTTTTCCCACAATATTTTCAAAAGACTCTTTTCTCAGGGTCAATAAAAGCCAGGATTGTGTGGTAAAGGGTTAAACATTTGTTAGATAAGAAAATTTGTAAGGGCTAAATCACTTTGAAAATGGGGGGGGGAAAAATCAGAACATGAGTGTAATTCTAAATACGGTGAAAAGTTCTGATGAAGTTATTAATGATAAGATGCCTCTGAGTTCGATCCATTTTGACAAAGTTGGTGTTAGCACTTTGGGAACCCAGAAAATAGATGACAAAATGAGCTGTCATTTTGATTTTTCTCGTATAGTTCATTAAGTCGTGTAAACATAATGTTCAAACAAAGAAAGGGGTCTGTGAATTTTTTGAAAGGTTTATTTTATGTTGTATGGAATGAAAATGAATTAATAAATGAACACCTAATTTTCTCCATATATGAGCCAAGCTCTGTGAAAAGGGGGTTTAATGCATATGCAGCCTGAGCAGTCTGTGCAGGCTGAAATGATTCAAAACTTTCTGCTATTTGTTAATTTTCTTCTTGTCCAAGGACCATTCTACCTCATGATACAGTTGTTTGTTGGGCAAATGGATTTTTATTGACCAATAATTATGAGATGATTTGCTTGGTATGATGTATTATGTAGATGCATTAGGTCCCCTTTTGCCAGAGCACTGCTATATTATTTTTACTTTAGATAGAACAATGTCAGTATCATAGGTCCACTTTTTTTTTAACTTGTTAGGGAAGGAATCAAGTCCAAGGTCATTACTGGAACAACTGAATGAATTACCGAAGTCTGATATAAATAAACAGAAAGAAGCAGAAGAATCTCAACCCCCTAGACAAGTGCCCCAACAACAATTTCCACCCCAAACAGTGCCTCAGACCCCCTCAGTGCCTCACACAGCCCAACCAAAAAGCCTCACAGTGACTGACGCATCATTACAACAAATGGTTTCAAACGAAAACCAGTCTTTTACATCACAAACAAAGCCAGTCATACCACAAACAGAGACAGAATCAGACCTCAACTCTTCCACTGATTTCTTTACAATGAAGAAAAAGGAGCCTGGACCAATCAGTAGTCAAGCTGAGATATTTGGTAATGTGAAAAATAGGTCACAGGCTGCTTTCCTGCCTAGTGATACTTCACCTGTTTCAGACAACCAAGTGTTAACAGGAAACCAGTCTGATTTCTCAGACGTAATGAATGGTTCCCTGCAGCTAAATACTCAACAATTTTTGCAGCAACAACAACAACTTCAACAACAGCAACTACTGCAACAGGAGCAGATGAAACAGCAACAACAACTGAAGCAACAACAAATGTTGAAACAGCTTCAGAGACAACAACAACTGTTCCAAAAACAACAACAACAACAGTTTATGCAGTTACAACAGCAGTTTCAGCAGTCCAGTCTGCCTGAGCCACAGGTATTGGTTTTACTTAATATGAAAAAGACAAAGCCTCAATACAAGCAACATGAATAATCTGTTGAATAAATATCTAATAATTCAAACTTCAAGCTAGATCTTTAAATCATGGGGTTTTGAGTTTGAATCCCGGCTTTGCCAGAACTAATTTCGAAGGTTTTCAAAAGTCATTGCAATAAAATGCATTCTTCTCTCATAGATGTTCACATCTGATTTAGGGTGAACAAACCCATGCAAGTGTGAAATAGTGCAAATGGTCCTGTTTTCTCTTATAGGGCAAATGGTCCTGTTTTCTCTTATCAGAACCAAGACAGTTCTCTGATGATTTTCTTCATTTTGGTTCAGAGTCAAATAACATGTAGTAATCATAACTTTTCATAATCAGTGAGTTCATCTACTTTTTAAGAACACTTTATCAACATATTTCCTTATTGCGTGTTGATCTATAAAAGAAAGACAGAAAGGACAAAAAATTGAAGTCATATTTTCCTATTGCATGTATAAAAGAAAAAGTAAAAAAAAAAAAAGGAAAAAAAAATATTCACATTTTATACATCATTCTAAAGGCATGATCCAAAGGAGAGGGTTTAAGTCATTACCAAACAACACAATTTTGGACCAGTCCAAATTGAAAGCTTTTGCAGACGACAAATGTGACTCAAAAAATAAAATTTGTTGTGGGAAGAGTCGAAAACATTGTGGGAAAAGGAGAAAATGCTGGTTACCAGCATTTTCTCCTTTTCCCGCAATATTTTCAAAGGGCTTCTTTGTAAGGGTTGTTAAAAGGCAGGATTGTGTCGTAAAGGGTTAAAAGAAAACACACACAAACATGGCGAAAATCTTTATGGTATTCTAGTATGATTTAGGAATTTTATTCCTCTGATTAAACCCAAAAAATGAAGCTGAATACACAATATTTGTACTGTATTAGTATTTGTACATGTAAAGGAAAGAAGACATCAAATGCAAGAGTGGGTCATGATAATTTCTTTTGATGATGATTTTACGGGAAATCAGCCAGTAGGTTGGGGAGAATACATGTATTGTGCAAAGTACTGGTGAAAGAAACTCGCCACCGTGGTATATATTGTAACTGAAATAATACTAAAACCAGCATCAAACATCATACAAACAAACAAAGAAATTCAAAATTTTAGCTATAGATTTTGATTTAAAAAAGAGGCAATCGCTTGAAAATATTTCTGCATGAGTTTTAAGCTGTCAGCTTATTTTATTTCAGTGTATTGATAAAATACCAAGGTAAACTTGTTAGAAAAACAATTTAGTTTGTGCCTGGTAATCTGAAGGGTAAATATGAGCTGTGCTCTGGCAACAGGGGGCTTGATGCACTTCAATAATCCATGACACAAATCAAGCTATCACATAATTATAGATCCGTAATACTCACTTTTTTTTAACAACCGACTTAATCATGAGGCAGACTGGTCCTTTGACATACAGAAGATTGAC
Organism: Tridacna gigas; assembly: GCA_945859785.2. Taxonomy (NCBI): domain Eukaryota; kingdom Metazoa; phylum Mollusca; class Bivalvia; order Cardiida; family Cardiidae; genus Tridacna; species Tridacna gigas. Next base: position 51,788,630 of record OX244030.2, read on the forward strand.
AGTAGCGAAAATTTTTGGCTCAGGTCAGCCTGCGCAGACTGCACAGGCAGACCTGGGTCAATACTGTTCGCAGATGCATTAAACCCCCTTTTCACAGAGCATGGCTCATATGTATCTCCAGATTTTTTCCTTGCTATTCTGATACATGTTGTGAAAAGGATGGGATGATTTTCTTGGACTTGTTAAAAATTTACTAGTTACTTTGAAAGCAAAACAATTTACACCTTTGAAAATATTCTTGTAAAATATGGATAATCAATGTAAATTTAGTCTAAATATATGTGAAAACATTGTAGTAAAAGGAGAAATTGCTTATGAGGAATAATTCTCATGTTGCTACAATGTTTTCAAAAATGGTCAGTTGAAAATCAGAAAAAGATGGCTGCAGGAAGTAACTATTTGCATGTTGTGCAACAAAATTGAGTAAATTATGAAAAAGCCTAGATGGGTTAGAAACGATTGTAGTTAACACAGTGATTGTTTTGATTATTATCTTTATTGTTTATAGTTACAGTTTGGTGTGAATCGTCCATTTTATGATGACATGAGTTTAGGTCTTGGAGGGCAGTTTGACATGGATGCTCAGTCAAAGGTGATGGATGCTCTCTGTTATTCTGTTTTGTTAGTAGGGCATTTTGACAAACATAATAATATTGTCAAAAAGAATATGGTTTGAATTAAAGTCGAGTCATGCTCACAAAACAGTGAAATTGACTAAGCCTTTACCATACAATCCTGTGTTATAATAGCTGTGAGGAAGCTTTTTGGAAACATTGGGGGAAAAAAGGAGAAAATGCTGCTAACCGGTATTTTCTCCTCTTCCATAATTTTTTCTACCCTTTCAAATAAAAATCCTATCATTGGAGTCACATTTAATTTGTCATCATTTAATGCTTTCAATTTGAAGAATTTGAAGTGTAGAATTTTTGTTGTCTAGTAAAGTTAAATGACCCTGGCTGTGACTTTTTTATTGATAGACACATGAAATGTTATCTAGAGGGAATCCCCTCTTTAGCTCAGCTGTTTTCAAAGAAAACGTCAAGTTATTGTAGTGCTGGTGTTGTCTGCATCATCATCTGCATTTTCATACAAAAACTTTGACATTTTATAGTATCTCTGTTATTACTGAAGATATTTACTCCATAGTTGGATAAGTTAGTTACTGTCAAAAGGAGAACCCATAGAACAGGGGCAGATAACCATCACAGTACTTTTGACACATTCATGCCCCTTTTTCAAATTAGAATTTTGAAAAACTTTGACATTTTGTAATATCTGCTATTACTGAAGATATTTACCTCAAACTCAGACAAGTTGTAAACTATCAAAAGGGGAATCCATACAACAAGGGCAGATAACCATTAAAGTATTTTTGACACAGTTATGCCCCTTTTTTTACTTGAAATTTTTAATATGAAAATCAAGCAACTGCAGCTGAGTGTTGGCACCTGCATGCAGTGCTTTTGTTTATATTCTCGTATTGTACATGTTGTTAACAGATCAAAAGACTTGAGGTTGAGTTACAGTATGCAAAAGACATTCTAATCAGTACTAAATCACGATATGATGAAGAAATTACAGCCATTGAAAACTCTTACAAGTAAGTAAATAATTGACCTTTACAAGCTAAATGAAACTCTGGGTGACATTTGTCAACCAGCGAAAACACAAAACAGGCAATTTGATCTATATTTCCTTCATGGTTCATAGCTTATACTAGGTTGGGAATTTAACTGTTTACTTCATATTCAGATATACTAGTTAGTAACTGCCAGTGGAGCAATTCTGGCCCACATTGGCCTTTTGTTTTTCTTACTGCGAAAATATGTTGATTTTATTTATAAATGTGTATATATCTGTCTAGGGATTAATCATGAACTTTTTGCTATATCAGATTGTAAACATATACCTCATACATCACCTAGACTCTTTATTATTATGTTGGCAATAAGGGAGTCAAACGTATCTAATCTGGGTTCAAAGGAAGACTGCAAAGAAGCAAGAGAGCAGCACTTGCTTTTTCTCCCAAAGTATTTTCAAAAGTTTTGTAATGCTTTACAGTTACTTGTGTGATGGCTGTTTTGAAACTCACAGCATTATTGTACAGGTATATTTAGATTAAACATATTTATTTAACATCTATTGTGAAAAAAGTTTGTATAACTTAAATTGATCACTCTCAGTGATTGCTTCATGTAAATTTTCAGGAGCAGACTACATATTTATTTAACATCTATTGTGAAAAAAGTTTGTATAACTTAAATTGATCACTCTCAGTGATTGCTTCATGTAAATTTTCAGGAGCAGACTAGAACTTGCAGAGGAAACCTACAACAAACGAGAACAAAGGTCAGATATGTTATTGCTGTGACTTTAGGGCATGTTATTCTGTGGCATTTATTCTGCATGTTTTTCATTCATCATATTACGAAAATAGAGTTGGTACAGACTTTTTTAAAAACTTCTTGATAATAACTTCATGGAGAAGTTTAATTACTAGTGTGAAACAAGAGCACTCCACAACGCTGCAGTTGCTTTTATATTTTTTTTCCCAGCAACTGTATTACTCAACACTTTACCACACAATCCCGATTTTTAACAACCCTGACAAAGAAAACTTTCGAAAACATTGTGGGAAAAGGAGAAAATCCTGGTAACTCCTTTTCCCACAATATTTTCTACCTGTCCCAAAACAAACTTCAATATTTGAGTCACATCTATTTTGTTGTCTGGAAATGCTTTCAATTTGGACAAGTCCAACATTTTGTTGTTTGGTAAAGGGTTGGATGGAAAAAAGGGCAAATGTTTTTCAAGAATATTTTGAGGGTTATCTGCCCTGTAAGGTTATTTATTGATTCCATGATTAGGCTTATACTTGAAGTGAACTGAACTTTGACAGTGATTACAATTGCAGATGGAGAGAAGAAAATTCTCAACTGATGGAGAAACATTTGGGCAAAATAAAACAAATGGAAGAAGAAAAATCTGACTTAGTTTCTACAATGTATAAAAAACTGGAGGAAACAGAGAGAGAGAAAGGAGAAGAAATTGAGAGACTGAAAGAAATCCAAAGGTATGTTTATGTAAGTTTAACTCATTATCTGTGATAGAATTTTGCAACAGATGATTTTGAAAGTGTCATGTGTTGAATAATCTTGTAACTTTCAACTTGTTTGTAAAATTCTCATAAATAAGGACGATTTGTTAGGAAAAAAAAGTGAAGAATAGAGGACTTCACAGAACAATTTTATTCTCTTTATATGTCATCTCTACTAGATGCAATTATATTGTTTAACTATTTGATAACACGTAATTAAAAATTCTTATGACCTATCAAGGATAGTTTTTTGCTGAAAATGTGCTTTATCATGTCAGTTTAATCATGCAAGACTTCATATAAAAATTACTCTGGTAAGATGTTTTCTTAGACACAAAGATCCTTTGTTGGTGTAATAAGGCCTGTGGCCCATATTACATTTTTTTCAATATAAGCTAATAGCAATGTGTGAATTTAGAAAAACATTCCATAGATTTTGGTACATATGAAGTGAATCTGTTGATGTTTTTTTTAATTTTCTTCCTGAAGACAAGCCCTTGAAAACATCAAAAAAGATCACGAAGAGACACTCGTAAGACTAAGAAGATCTAAAGATCAACAGATTGAAGCAGCCGCAGCCAGTCATGATACCTCTAGGTAGTACTGTCATTTCATAACTCAAGAGTTTATTTCTTAAAATGGCATTTATATTAAATATTAAAATTATATTTAGAATAGCAAAAAAGAGACCCTTGTAAGGCTAAAAAGATCTATGGATACAGTAACCAGCATTTTCTCCTTTTCCCAGTGTCGTAGATCACACTAAAGACAGATACCTTGATTTGAGCCTTATGTGATTTATTGTCTACAAATGCTTTCAGTAAAGGCAAACCTCAGATTTAGTCATCTGGTAACGAGTTAAAGCAGCTGCAGCTATCCATGATGTCTCCACATGGGACAAACATATTACAAAATACAGTGTAAGTTTGTTATGAAAATGTAATAAGATACATGTATAACACTCATGAAGACACAATGATGCAGCTAAGAAGGTCTGAAAATTAAAAAATTTGAAGCAGCGGCAGCTAGCGATCTTACCTCCAGGTATTGTCTCTTAATTCAAAGTTGGTAAACCTTTCTATTCTATTTTGATTTTGTTTTCCTGATTTATTGACAGACATGGTGGGTAATTCATCTGCCAGCAACAGGTCTAGTTTGTATTTATTTGTTATTGGATTTTACAGGTCTCTGATTGCAGCAGTGGAGATGGTAAAGAATAATGCTAAAGATCTTGGAGACCTCCAAAGAAAGATAGATAATTGGCATGCCCAAGGGTTGGACGATCGGGAAATAACTCTCAGAGCTAAAGATGAACAGCTACGCAGTAGGTTATAATATCAATTACAGTATTACGTTAGGCATGGGAATTTTCCCTTATGAATGCAGCTTTTTGGCCGTTGCAGCGAAAAGCCCTTGAGAAAAAAATCAAAGTGGCTTCTTGTTAACTAAAGTAAAATTGTGAAACATATGAGAAAGAATCATACATTTTTTTTTTTCCATAAAAAAAGTCTACTTTACTCTTAACTTTCTACCAGATGACAAAATTTTAGACTCATCCAAATTGAAAGCATTATCAGATAATAAATTATGCTGAAACAATAGAAGAAACAATAGAATGTACTCACAAAAATGGAAAAGCATTGTCTTAAAAGGAGAAAATGCTGGTTACCAGCATTTTCTCCATTTCCCACAATGTTTTCAAAATGCTTCTTTCTAGGATCATCTGAACTCGGGATCTTGTGTTAAAGGATTGATTATAAATAATCTGCTTCAGATATTTTGCTTGTAAGTTTGGTATTAGATGTATACCCTTTGCTAGAATACAAAACTATAGACTTAACCATATGGGAAGCAGATCCAGACTAGAAATAAACTATGGCTCAAATGAAGAGATTGGTCTTTGAAAGGAAAAAAGAAAATTTGTGGGATAGAGAGAAAATGCTGGCTACCAGCATTTTCTCCTTTCCCCACAGTGTTTTCAAAAGCTTTCTCTGTCAGTTTTGTTAAAACAAGGATAGTGTGGTAAAGGATTAAGCCTGTTTCATGCATTATTTCTGATAAATTTGTGGTTAGTGTACCTTTCTGTCTTTTCATGGTGGTATTTTTACCAGTACTTCGAACCTCATTCCTTCCAAGCCACTGGCTGCTTCCCAACATAAGTGTCACAGGAGAAGTCCAAGGTTTAATAGCAAGAGAGGCATCCTGTCACATTATCAATCATCAAAAGTAATTTTGCCTAGCTATATTTTAGATCAAAGACCCCTTGGTTTATTTCCCTGTATGTTAATGACTTAGCAACCAGGCTCGGTTACAGCAGATGAGTTGCTAATGTTTTGACTATTGGAACAATCTACTTTTGTGAGACTGTATTTAAGAAGAAATTAGATTTTAACAAAGAGTATAACCTGGGTCTGTATTCTCCAACCATTATTAATTTCGTTCTAAATTTAATTCTAGATTTAGAAAGTAATGCAACTTCTGATTGGCTAAATCATTTGATTTAAGTAATCAGAAGTTATGTTGCTTTCACATTTAGAAAATTCTTGAGAATATGACTAAGAATGTTCTTAAAAATGGTTGTGAACCCTGCTCTTACTTCTGGATGTTTTCAACATGCCTTGTAGCTTAGTTTGGCTTGAGACCCCAGGTTGTTGGTTCAGTTCCCAGCTTGGCCAAATTCCTTTGGAGAATTTGTAATAGTGATTGTGACAGAATTCATTTCTCTCTCTCTTCTAAACATTGTTTTGACAATGTCTATGCACAAAAGCATCCAAGGCTTGGACGGAATATTGCGTGCAGTTCCAGGAAAGCATGGATAGATGCCTTGACCACAATGATATAAACTAATAATATCAAAAATGGTGCTAAATCCTATAAGAACACACTAAATAAATCTGAATGAATTCTATATAACATAATTATACTTTGCTTTTTTTATGCTTATATCAGTGTTACAAGAACGCCTAAACAAGCAGCAAGAGGACAATGATCAAGAACGACAGCGTCTACAAGAATTGATAACACGTCTAGAGGCTCAGATAAGAGAACAGACTAGAATGCTTGAAGAGGTTGAAATTACTTATAACCCTTTACCAAGCAACATTATTTTAGACTGTTCCAAATTGAAAGCATTTGCAGAAGACAAATTAAATGTGGTTCAAATGATTTGATTTGTGTCTGAAAAATAGAAAGACATTGTGGTTACCAGCATTTTCTCCTTTTCCCAGTATGTTTTCAAAAGTCCAATTGCCCAGGGTTGTTAAAACCTGGTATTGTGTGGTAATGAGTTAAATTATATAGCAATGAAAAGCCTCAAGCTTTGAAAAAAAAAAATCACTTTTAACCCTTTACCACATGGCAAAATTTTAGACTTGTTTCGAAGGGATTTACAGAGGTCAATTAAGATATTTTTATAAGTGATGGTATTTTGTCTTTGAATAGGTACAAAGTATTGTGGGACAAGGAAAAAAGGCTGGTTACCAGCATTTTCTCCTTTCCCACAATGTTTTTGAAAGGCTTCATTCTCAGGTCATTAAAAGTTAGTATTGTGTGATTAAAGGTTAACCCTTTACCAAACAATCTTGTATTTTAATGACCCTGGAGAATAAAGCTTTTGAAAACATCAAGGGAAAAGGAGAAATTGCTTGTCACAAGCAATTTCTCCTGTTCCCACAATGTTTTCTACCCTTTTAGAGAACTTAAGTTCATTTGTACCAATTACAAATTTGTTTTCTGCAGACAATTAGGTTGTTTGATGTATGAATGATACACACAAGACATATTTTTATTTTTGATAGGTCTAAAAACAGCCTGTATAGAAAAAGGTTTTTAGAACCTAGGTATTTGCTTTTACATAAAAAATGGGTCAAAATCCAACAAGAAGCATACTATATGATCTTTATCTTTATCCTTTGCTATATCAGTCTAAAAGTAAAATATCCTCCAGGAAGTTTCTATATCCCACCATGGAATATAATACATAAATGTCTAAATGTCCTATGTCTAAGAGTAGAAGTACAGTACACCCATGCATCAAATGCACAAAGAATATATCTACTGTTGAAATATGAAGTATTATTATTCTCTCTCTCTCCATTCCTCCCTCTGCCCCCTCCCTTCCTCTCTCCCCCTCTCTTCTTTTTCTCCCCACTCTCTTCCCCTCCAGTCCTCCCTTTGCCCCCCTTCCAGTATCCCCCTCTCTCTCCCTTAGCAAAATTGAAAGGAAAACTAAAAAATAAAAAAAAACTATAAAAAAAGAAAGAGCTTTCAGAAGCTTTCAATTTGACCCTCAGGAAAGATGGAAGGTAAAACAGGAACAGTCTAGATTACAAGGACTACAGACTGCCCTAGAAGACGAGAGAAAAGCCTGGACAGATCATCAGGCTCGAGAGAGGTCCAATATGGAGAAGAGCAGAGTATGTGCTTTACCTTTTATTGCAGTCCTGAGTCTAATGACCTTTTTCGAAATAGGCTGTTGACAACATTGTGGGAAAAGGAGGAAATGCTGGTAACTAGAACTTCTCCTCTTCCCACACTGTTTTGTATCTTTTCAGAGACAAATCCAACAATTGAGCCACGAGTATTTGTGTTGTCTGCAAGTGCTTTGGAATTTGTTGTTTGGGAAGGAATTAACTCTTTCAGTGCCAAATACTGTATGAACCATGCTCTATGAAAAGGGGGCTTAATGCATCTTCAAAAAGTATTGCTCCATGTTGGGGAGGCTGACATGGGTTGAAACTTTTTTGCATGTCAAAGGACCATTCGCCCTCCAGATCCAGTCGGTTGTTAAGACTAAATGGATATTATGGATCCATAGTTAAGTGTTTATTTGTGTGGTTCATTGCATAGCATAGATGCACTAAACCCCCCTTTTGCCAGAGCATGGCTAATGTATATATAATGCTCTGGCAAAAGGGGTTTAATGCCTCTCTGAGATGCATAAAACCAAGCAAGACATACTTAATTATGGATCCATAAAATCCGTTTTGTCTTACAACCAACTAAATGATGAGGAAGAGTGGTCCTTTGGCGTACAGAAAAAATACAAACAGCAAAATGTTTCGACCCATGTCAGCCTGCGCAGACTATGCAGGCTGACATGCGTCATTGTGTTTTTGCAGATGCATGAAACCCCTTTTCAAAGAGCATGGCCCATATATTTCATCCCGTTTGACATTGAATGTCGGACAGATGTTTATTTCATGAGCTAAACAAAACAAGTGGATGGTATAGATCCATGATCAAACTGCACATTCTGTGGAGTCTGATCTTGATTTGTGCTATCCCCAAAAGCCTCTGATGTTGTGTATATTGCTGAAAGGGTAAAATCTTGACCAAACCTGGTGTTTAATGACCCTGAGGAAGAAAGACTTCAATAACATTGTGGGAAAAGGAGAGAATCCTGGAAACCAGCATTTTATTCTTTTCCTTAATGTTTTTACTTTTTCAAAGACAAACTCCTCCTGGTATCCAACATTTTCATCTAATGTTTTCTATGGCAGAGCTATGGATAAGTTGTACCAATACAGATTTTGCAAATGCTCTGAATTGGGAAATGTCTAAAATTTGACTTTTAACTCTTTTTCACACAATCCCGACTTTTAACAACCCTGAAGAAGAGGGCTTTTCAAAACATTGTGGGAAAAGGAGAAAATGCTGCTAATCAGCATTTTCTCCTTTTCCCACAATGTTTTCTACTCTGTCAAGGACAGGAATCGTCATTTGAACCACATTTGTCATCTGCAAACAAAATTTGGTTGGGTCGAAAATTTTGTCATTTGGTAAAAAGTTAAAATAGGGTAAAGAAGAATTATATCATTGCTTGTATTAGTATTACTTTAATGTTTATTTTTAATCAGGAAGCATTATTGGAAGAACAAAAGTCTGTATTGAGTCAGCTCCACAAAGAACGTCAAGTTCTAGCCGAGGAACAAGTTCAGTTTACCATGCAGCAGAAAATGGCCAAAGAGGAAGGCAGTCAATATGGAATCAAACTAACACAGGCTAAAGCAGAGCTTGAGGCTTTAACTCGTGCCATAGCTGAGTCAAGGGACAGGTATGATGAAATATTATGTTTCAGTAATCCTCATGGTGCTTGTGTTTGCTCTAAGTTGTCTGGGAACTTTCGATATCTTGCAAGACCCGATGTCGGGCAGATTCTCTGTTCCAGCAAGAAGCAAATACAAGTTCTAGGAAAGTTACTACAACATAATATTCCTCTTAATATATACCTAAAAATTGCAGTTATGGTCAATGTTTTTCAAAAACAGTAAGAAATCAAAACAAAAACTGGTTTAGTAGTTAGTAGTTTCTTTTTATGAATGCAGGATGAATATCATAACATATCATTTTGACCATATTGGAAACTATGCCAAAAGTAGTGTGCCCAAGTGTTATGTCGCCATTCCGTACCTGGGACCATATCTTATGCTATGAATTTACAGATTTTTTTCCATTGTGTCTGATTTTATCTGTGTGTGATGTATGAATTTGAGCCTGAAAATTTGTTGGTACATGTATTTAACTCTTTACCAAACGACAAATTTTTAGACTGGTCCAAACTGACAGCATTTGGAGACAAAAAATTAAATGATACTCAAAACATCACATTTGTTTTTGAAAGGATAGAAAAACATTGTGGGAAATGGAGAAAATGCTGGTTATCAGCTTTTTCTCCTTTTGCCACAGTGTTTTCAAAGGGCTTCTTCTACAGGGTCGTTAAAACTTGGGATTGTGTGGTATAGGGTTAAAAAGTGTTTTTCTTATATAGTGCAGTCTCTGCAGGCCAACCTGGATGAGAGCTTTATTGCTATTTGTAAATTTTCTTCATGCCTAAGGACCATTCTATCTCATGATTCATCCAGTATATCCATATAATGCAACAAATTGCTTGGTGTGATGCATTACGAAGATGCACTAATACCCCTGTTTTCCAGAGCTCTATTCATATAGTTGTAAGGTCATATTTTATATGCAGGTATGATACAATCAAAGAAGACATTAGAAGGGAAGAAGACAGAATTAAAGAAGAAAGAAGGATGATGGAAAAAGAGAGGATTAAGATGGATAATAAGGAGGCAGAGTTAATGGAGGCAGCCAACATGTTACAGGAGAAGTCCAGGGAAATAGAAGAAACATATAACGTAAATAAACTTTTAGCTATTAACCCTTTAACACACGATTCCAAGTTTTAACAACTTTTGGGAAGAAGGCTTTTGAAAAGATTGTGGTAAAAGGAAAAAATGTTGGTAACCAGCATTTTCTCCTTTTCCCACAATGTTTTCAGCCCTTCCACAAACAAATTTTAATCTTTGAGTCACATTTATGTTTTTGTCTGCAAATGCTTTGAATTTGGAAAAGTCCAGACCTTGTTGTGTGGTAAATGGTTATGTAAGCAACATGTCCTAACTCTGTACCAAGCAAAATAAAATTAAACTTATCCATCTAGACAGTGAACCTTATGTGCTTAAGTCGGAATTGTGAATAAAGTTTCTGTCCCGTTTTGTTCATATTGAAAATATTTGCAGATGACAAAGTATGCTGGGCAAAAAGCTGAAATTTGTCTGTAGGAGGGAAGAAAACAGTATGGAAAATAGAAAAAATACTAATTACCAGCATTTTCTTCTTTTTCCCCACAATTTTTTCAAAAGCCTTCATTGTCGGGATTTTTAAAACCTAGGATTACTTTGTAAAGGGTTAAGCAATCACATTTTGAGTGTCTTTGAAGTGTCTGTTTGATACAGGTTGGCTTGTATTTCAAACTGGTTAATTTTACATAATTTGGACAGTAATTTTATATAATTTCGACAGTAGGAATGTCCTTATTCATTCATAATGATAAAATTTATATTAATGTTGGGATGAAGAGTATTTGCCTTTTTTTTCCCTACTATTCAATGTTTTGTTAGTACATGTATGATGCTTCCTAACTTTGCATGTAATCCCAGAGAAAACAGGTTTTTAAGCTACACAGTCTTGGAAATTATTTTTTTTTGTGAATTCATTGATATTTAGTATGAGTGATAATTGGGTAGATATTTTTCAGGTTTCTTGATTGCATCATGATCATAGTAATAATCCTTTACCAAGCAGTCCTGTATTTTAAAGATCTTTGAGAAATAAGCTTTAGAAAACATTGTAGGAAAAGGAGAAAATGCTGGAAGTCAGCATTTTCTCCTTTTCCCACATTTTTTATGCTTTCAAAGACAAATGCCATCATTTGAGCCACAATTAATTTATCAGTCTGCAAATACCTTTGATGTAGACGAGTATAAAATTTTGTTGTCTGGTAAAGACTTGAACTAAAATTAGTAACTTAATGCTATCAATTTGAGGTGAGCAATTCGGCACTTTCATGGTTCTCGTGTTGTTGGTTTTTTTGCAGGAGGGCCAGAGAAAGTTTGAGGAGGGCATGGCAGCACTTAGCGAGGCTCAAAGATTAGAATCTGAAGAAGCTAAGAGAATAGATACCATCAATTTCCAGTTAAATGCATTTAAGATGAAAGAGAAAGAAATATCTGATGTAAGTTTATCACACACCTTTTTATAATTCTTGAAAAATATACTGAAACAGTGTTACTTTTTATAAATTTTAGAAAAGCTGCTGACTGCTGATTGGTTTGAACCTGTAAGCCCTTCTAGGAAATCAATAATACTACCATGGAATTGTTTGCAACTTAAGATTGTGAAAGCTCATATAGCTTCACATAGCCCTGTAGTAATTTTTAGGGCTTGTAACCCAGGAGAGGCTGCTTTGATTCCCAACTTGGTCAAATTCTTTCAGAGGATAAGTGATATTCATTCTGACAGGATTCATTCATTTCTCACTGCTGAACATTGTTTGGATATGGGAAAGCAGCCAGTGGCTTGGAAAGAATGTTTACAAATTGCCAGTGAAAGAGACCTGAGGAAAGCATAGATAGCTGCAATAATGGCTGCCAATATATATTTGCAATATTGTCAAAAACCAAACAGACCAGATCCTTATAAAATGACTATTTGTATGTTTAATTTTTTTAAAATTTTCTTGTCATTTTCTTGCAGTTATTGCATACTTATAAGATTCATAGTCTCTTTGACACATCCATTTCTTTTGTATTCACTATTGATTGTTTATTATTATTTTTATTGATAGGTATCCTTAAACAGAAGTATGTAGAAACTGTTTGAAAATTTTCAAATGTGTTTATCAATATTGCATGAAAGTGTTTGTATTTGATATTCAAATATTTTCTGATATTTTATAAAGATCTTTTTTTCAGTGTCCAAAATGTCAATATCTGAATACTGATATATATTGAACTAGAGCTTGATCTTAAAATGTTTGAGCTGAACCATGCCAGTTGGAATAATTTCTGTAATGGTTTTCTGCACTTTACCTCTTTGCCAAACAACCCCATTTAAACAACCCCCCAGGAAAAAGGCTCTTGAAAACATTGTGGTAAAAGGAGAAAATGCTAGTAAACAGCATTTTCTCCTTTTCCCACAATGTTTTTCTACCCGATCAATGACAAATTTTATCATTTTAGCAAACTTTAATTTGTCGTCTGGAAATGCTTTCATTTTTTACCAGTCTAAAATCTTGTCATTTTGTAAAGAGTCAAAGAAAGATCTTCCATGCATGGTAAATCAGATACATGTATATAAACTTATACATGGTCTTTTTGCTCTCCAGGAAAAATTACGATTATCAAAAGAGAAAAGAGAACATGAAAAATTCAGGAATACATTATTATGCCCAAACTGTAGACAACCCTCCAGGCAGCTTGTAAATGGGAATATGAATTACTCCACAGGTAAGGTCCATTAGATGATTGGTTTATTGAACCCCTCCACCCCTACCCCCAAGAGCAGAGGGATACAGATAATTGGTTTATTAACCACCACCCCCCACTCTAAGAGCAGAGAGATACAGTTTTAGCATTGTCAGTCTGTCTATCCATCTATCAGTCCATGGGAGCAATATTACTAAAACACTGTGCCAAGTGAAATTTTATTTGATATATGAACACCTTATGGGATAACTCCAATATGCTTTTTTTTCAGAATTGACTCAAGATGGATGGCTGGTGGCTATTTTGGATTGAACCCTTTACTAAATAATTCAGAGTCTTGATAACCGTAAACAAAAAGCCATTTGAAAAAATTGTAGAAAAAGGAAAAAATGCTGGTAACCAGCATTTTCTTCTTTTCCCACAATGTTTTCTACCCTTTCCAAAAACAAAGTTCAATTTTTGAGTCACATTTATTTTGTCGACTGCAAATGCTTTCAGTTTGGAAAGGTAAAAAATTTTGTCATTTGGTAAAGGGCTGAGTAGTTGACCAGAATTTGGGATTTTTCCTTTGTTTGGAGTGTTTTCTCTGTCACCATGTGGTGAAGCATAGTGGAACTCCAGTGATGCATGAAACTCTGTAATATACTGATTCAGGTCATCTTTTCCTCTGACAGATTGGATTCAAGATGGCCTACTGTTATGTGAGTATTTATTTCAGGTACAAATCAGGGCTTACTGATGACAACCAATGAGTATCAGACTAATGGCGTCCCATCCACACTTCCAGTACAGAATGGTGGGCTTCAACAGGGGTATACACCACAATTAAGCCCGGGAGTACAACTCTCTGTCAACACTGTGGATGCTGTGACAGAGTCTATTAAATCAGACAGGTCTATCAGATTGTGGAAAATGGAAGCATTGAAGGTAAAATAAGCAATAATACAAATGAATACCATGGAGAATCTTTGGTCCATTGCTTGATTTTTCCAAGAGTGTACTTAATTTAATGGTACAGTTGATGAGACATTTGTAAGCCTGATGTTTTGGGTTTGATTTCTATAAGTTGAGCTGGTCACATAGCAGTTGCTATGAGCAAGGCACTGTTGAGTTTCAGCCTAGTACTGGTGAAACCTGGTAAAGACATAATCAAAGGCAGCTGTCACCCTGATAATACTGAAATATATGTATTGTCAAAAGTGGCAATAAACACCATTGACTCTGTACTACACAATCCCGACTTTTAGCGACCCCGAGAAAGAAAGCTTTTGAATTATTGCAGGAAAAGGAGAAAATGCTGGTAACCAGCATTTTCTCCTTTTTCCACAATATTTTCTATCGTTTCCAAATTGAAGTTCAATTTTTGATTCACATTTATCTTGTTGTCTGCAAATGCTTTCAATTTGGACAAGTCTAAAATTTTGTTGTCTGGTAAAGGGTTAAAGCATTAGAAAATCTGACATATTTTCTAAGACCGTCACCTTCATAGGCATCAGAGGTAGTTTCAGGAAAAAAGCAGGAGAGAGTACTTGGATGTTTTCATTACAACAGTTGTGAAGGACTGCAGTTATTCCATTTAGATTTGATTGCTTTTTTTTGTTTTTTCATTGCAGGACCAGAAATATCTTGAAGAACAAAGTCTGTTTCTACATACACTGAAATACATGCCATATACTTCACCGAAGAGCTGATGCAGTAAAAGAAGAACAAGCATTATAACTGACTATTCAGTACACCACATGAACAAGCATTGTTACTGACTATAAAACTTCATGTGCACAAGAATTGTGATAGACTCTTCAATACATCATGTGAATAGGCTTCATATCCAACTCTCCATCTGTCACATGTCATCAATAATTTAAGAAGAAGGTACTCAGTATCTGATGCAATGGAATCTATCACTCTACTTATGAAGGAAGGAAGATGAAAAATCATAACAAACAGTCCTATGTTTTTTGACCGTGAGAAAGAAGGCTTTGGAAAGCATTGAGGGAAAGTGAGAAAATTCTGGTTGCCAGTGTTTCCTCTTTGTCCAATAATTTTTCAAAAATTTCATCATACGAGCCCCTCAACTACAAATTTTTTTATTTCAGCAACATTTACCAATTACTATATAATTCCAAATTTTAATGACCCTGAAGGAAAGGACATCTGAAAACACTGTTGGAGAATGAGAAAATGCAGGCAAACAGCTTTTCTCCTTTTCCCACAATGTTTCCTCTCCTTTCAAAGATGGCTTCCATCTTTTGAGCTACATTTTATTTGTCATCTTCAAATGCTTCTAACATGGAAGAGTCTAAACTTTTGTTGTGTGGTAAAGGGTTAATATGTCATCTTCATATAGGTTCAATATGGATGGGTCTAAAATTTTGTTCTATGGTCAGGATTAAGGTTGAAATTAGGTTGAAAATATTCCCGGCAAACTGAATTATGTTAGTGGACTAATGAAGAAAAGGATGTAGTAAACTCTGACATAATAAATGCTCTTTTTCACCAGAAGTTTCTACCAGTAAATGAAGATGTAGGCAAAGGCTTCACGTTGTAATTTTGTTGTCAAGTAAGATGTTGCAGGATTTTTGTTAATCTGTTTAACCCTTCACTACATAATCCCAAGGTTTAACAACCCTGAAATAGAAGGCTTTTGAAAACATTGGTGGAAACGGAGAAAATGCTTGTCACCAGCATTTTCTCCTTTTTCCACAATGTTTTCTACCTTGTCAAAGACAGAAATAATCATTTGGGTTAGATTTAATTTGTTAACTCTTTACCAGATGACACAATTTGATGACACAATTTTACGCTGGTCCAAATTAAAGGAATTTGCAGACATATCAAAAGTGGCTCAAATGACCAGATTTGTCTAAGGAGGGGTATAGCACATTGTGGGTAAAGGAGAAAATGCTGGTTTCCTGCATTTTGCCTTTTTCTTAAATTTTTTTTGAAAACCATTGAAATTCTAGCTACACGTCATAAGGACACAAATTTTCTCTTCGGTAAAGGGTTAAAAAAAAAAAAAAATGAATTAATGTTGATGTATTGGTATGTGTAAACATTGCAGTTAAAAGGAAATTGTTGGCCTTCCGAGCAGTGATAAATAAGCCATGCTCTGGGAAAAAGGGGGCTTAATGCATCCCGTGATACATGATACGAAGCAAGACATCACATGATTTATGGACCCCCTAAAATCTGTTTTGACTGAATCATGAGGTAAACTGGACCTTTGACATGCAGAAAATTTAAAGATAGCAAAAAGTTTGGGCTCACGTCAGCCTGCTCGGACTGTGCAGGCTGACATGGGTCGATGCTTTTTGCAGATGCATTTACCCACACAGTACCCAGTTTTATCAACCCCTTGATAGGAAGTTTTGAAAACATTGAGGGAAAAGGAGAAAATGCTGGTGACCAAGCACAACATGCTCAAGGTGAGCTATTGTGATCGCCCTATTTCTGGCGTCCATCGTCCGTCATCCATCAACAATTTCTTTAAACATCATCTTCTCCTAAACCACTGGGCCAGTCTTGATGAAACTTGGCAGGGATGTTCCTTGGGTGAAGCTCTACCAAATTTGTTCAAAGAATTGAATTCCACCCTTAACTCTGGTTGCCATGGCAACTAGAAGGAAAAAAATGCAAAATCTTTGAAAATCTTCTTCTCTGAAACTAGAAGGCGTGGAGCTTTGATACTTGGTATGTAGCATCTTCTAGTGGACTTCTACCAAGTTTGTTCATATGATGCCATTGGGGTCAAAACTGGCCCTGCCCCGTGGGTCACAAGTTCGAGCATAGGAACAAAGAGGGAAAACTTTAAAAATCATCTTCTCTGAAACTGGAAGGCGTAGAGATTTGGTATGTAGCGTCTCCTAGTGGACCTCTACCAAGTTTGTTCATATGATGCCCCTGGTCAAAACTGGCCCCGCCCCAGGGGTCACAAGTTCGAACATAGGAACAAAGAAGAAAAACTTTGAAAACCTTCTTCTCTAAAACTAGAAGACATAGAGCTTTGATATTTGGCATGTAGCATCTCCTAGTGGACCTCTACCAAGTTTGTTCATATGATGCCATTGGGGTCAAAACTGGCCCTACCCCGTGGGTCACAAGTTCGAACAGAGGAACAAAGAGGGAAAACTTTAAAAATCATCTTCTCTGAAACTGGAAGGCGTAGAGCTTTGATATTTGGTATGTAGCATCTCCTAGTAGACCTCTACCAAGTTTGTTCATATGATGCCCCTGGGGTAAAAACTGACCTGCCCCAGAGGTCACAAGTTTGAACATAGGAACAAAGAAGGAAAACTTTAAAAATCCTCTTCTCTGAAACAGGAAGGTGTGGAGCTTTGATATTTGGTATGTAGCATCTTCTAGTGGACCTCTACCAAGTTGTTCACATGATGCCCTTGGGGTAAAAACTGGCCCAGCCCCGTGGGTCACAAGTTCAAACATGGGAACAGCGAAGAAAAACTTTAAAAATCTTCTTCTCTGAAATTGGAAGGCGTAGAGCTTTGATATTTGGTATGTAGCATCTCCTAGTAGACCTCTACCAAGTTTGTACATGTGATGCCCCTGGGATAAAAACTGGCCCTGCCCCGGGGGTCACAAGTTCGAACACAGGAACAAAGAGGGAAAACTTTAAAAATCTTCCTCTCTGAAACAGGAAGGCGTAGAGCTTTGATACTTGGTATGTAGCATCTTCTAGTGGACTTCTACCAAGTTTGTTCATATGATGCCCTTGGGGTCAAAACTGGCCCTGCCCCGGGGGTCACAAGTTCGAACATAGGAACAAAGAAGGAAAACTTTAAAATTCTTCTTTTCTGAAACCGAAAGGCGTGGAGCTTTGATATTTGGTATGTTGCATCTCAGAGTGGACCTCTTCCAAGTTTATTCATATGATGCCCCTGGGGTCAAAACTGGCCCCGCCCCAGGGGTCACAAGTTCGAACATAGGAACAAAGAAGGAAAACTTTAAATTTCTTTTTCTCTTAAACGGGAAGGTGTAGAGCTTTGATATTTGGTATGTAGCATCTCCTAGTGGACCTCTACCAAGTCTGTTCCAAGGATGCTGCTTGGGTCAAAATTGGCCCAGCCCCGGGGTCACAAGTTCGAACATAGGAACAAAGAAGGAAAACTGTAAAATTCTTCTTTGAAACTGGAAGGCATAGAGCTTTGTTATTTGGTTTGTAGTGATTCTCTTCTAAGTTTGTTTGCCCATCTAAGCACAATGAGTTCATTGAGTTCAAAATTGGGTCATCTTGGGTCATAAACTAGGTCACTAGGTCAAATTAAAGAAATACCTTGTTGGCACTCTTGAGGCCACATTATTTGCTTAGTTGCCTTGAAAACTGGTCAGAAAGTTTGTCTATATAAAATTTCACATAAGTATGACTTTGGGTCAACTGGGGTCATAAACTAGGTCACTGAGTCAAATTAAAGAAATACCTTGTTTGCACTCTGGAGGCCACATTTATTGCTCAAATAATCTGAAATTTGGCCAGAATGTTTGTCTTGATGAAATTTCAGATGAGTTTGGATTTGGGTCACCTGGAAACATAAACTAGGTCACTAGGTCAAATTAAAGAAATACCTTGTGGGCACTCTAGAGGCCACATTATTTGCTCAATTGCCTTGAAAATTGGTCAGAATGTTTGTCTTTATAAAATCTCACACGAGTCTGAAATTGGGTCAACTGGGGTCATAAACTAGGTCATTTGGTCAAATTAAAGAAGTACCTTGTGGGCACTCTAGAGGCCACATTTATTTTTCAGTTGATTTGAAAATTGGTTAAAATGTTTCTTTTGATAAAGTCCAAGACCAGTTCAAATTTGGGTCACCTGGGGTCATAATCTAGGTCACTAGGTCAAATTAAAGAAATACCTTTAGGGCACTCTAGAGGCCACATTTTTTGCTCAATTGACTTGAAAATTGGTCAGAATGTTTGTCTTCGTGAAATATGAGTTTGAAATTGGGTCACCTTGGGTCATAAACTAGGTCACTTGGTCAAATTAAATATCTTTAAGGCACTCTACTCAGGTGAGCGATCCAGGGCCATCATGGCCCTCTTGTTTAGCTAAAAATTTTACTAGAAAAGCAACAGCAGCCAAGCCTTGGCACCCACATCTGGTGCTCTTATATATGGACAGTTCATTGTAGTTCTGTGCTTTTCACTATGTGACAAGCACTATGTGACATTTTTTTTAATTTTTTTTTTATCAAGCTGTGGTCTTGGACTTAACTGTCTGTGATATTTTTTTACGATATTAAAGATAGCATTTAATCCATTTTTTGTCTTTTTCGTTTTTTTGCAGTGTCATTTGATTAGTCTTTAACCCCTAACTCTTTCTCAAATGAAAAAAATTTAGATTGGTGCAAATTTAAGGTATTGCAGATACACGTAACGTCAAATTTGGCAATTTTTTGAGTGATATGGTATCTACAAGGGCCATTTGAAAAGTTCTGATCATGCGTGCGGACTTCGAATATAACTTTTACCTGATGGAAATTGTCTACTCCAGTCCCTCGAAGTATTCCCCGCGAACTTGTACACACTTTTTCAGGCATCTGATCGAGTCAGAAAACGCTTTTTCATAGTCAGATTTAGGGATAGCGTTAGTGCATTGATATAAGGCACGCCCAAAAGCCATGCAGGTCTCAAACTTAAGACCTCTGAGGCACTGTTTGATATTGGGATTCAACCAGAAATCACAGGGAGCTAGGTCTGGGCTGTGAGGTTGGTGTGGCAAAGTATGGAGTCCACATGTCTGTAAGTAGTCAGGCTGACTTCTGGGTGGGGGCGTTGTCATAGAGAAGTTTAAGTCCTTGCACTCCGGTTCGTGGGCAGGCTGCCAAATAGTGGTTAACAACGGCAGGCAAAATACTTTCAGCGTACATCTTTCCTGTAACCGTGGTGTGGTCTTGGACAGGGAACTGAAGCACCATTCCACACCCATCAAAAAATAGTGCATACACAACGCGCCTGACACTTCGAGAACGTCTAGCAATCTGGGGCCTTTCTCCATTTTTCCCTACCCAAACTTTGTTATTTTCTTTTCCACCAGGCTCAAAGAATGATACCCAAGTTTCATCACCAGTAATGATGTCAAAGAGTCGCCTATCGTCACAGTTCTCATACACTGCAAGTAGTTCCGTGAGTATTCTTACACGCTCCTGCTTCTGGTGGTCCGTCTGGGGTGGGGCAATTTTGACCACAGCTATAATTTGAAGAATTGTAGTAGAAATTGATTAGATGACAATACATGCCAAATCTGGTAGCCCTAGGCCTTATGGTTTAGGACAAGAAGATTTTCAAAGATTTTCTCTTTTTTTTCAGTCTTGTTGCTAAGGCAACCAGAGTTTTTACAATTTCTTTTACAAATTCTTTAAAAAAAAAAAAAAATGAGAGGACCATAGCAGGGTCATTGCTGTGAAGTTTAAGAGATGTTAGAAATAAAAGTTAATGCACTGACGATGGATAGGCACAGGGCCATGACTAGGACAAAAACCCACAGACCAAAAGCCCACTGGAACATAACTTCCAACAGGACAAAAGCCCACTGTTAGTCCTCGTGGGCTTTTGTCTGTACCCCTAGGATGTCAGGTTGTAAAGAAAAAGAATCTCAGCATATGATCCTTCTCTCAAACCATTATAAAACAAGAGGGCCATGATGGCCCTGGACGCTCACCTGAGTCAATAGGCGAAATTCACTCAACGTGCATAATTCAATTTCTGACCAATTGTCAGGTCAATTGAGCTTAAAATGTGGCCTCTAGAGCATCCACAAGGAATTTCCATAAGTTGACCTAGTGACCTAATTTATCACCCCACGTGACCCAATTTAGAACCCATCAAAAAATTTATCAAGACAAACATTCTGAACAGCTTTCAAGTTAATTGAGCAATAAATGTGGCCTCTAGAGTGCCCACAAAGTGTTTCTTAAATTTGACCCAGTAACCTAGTTTATTACCCAAGCTGACCCAATTTCAAACTCACCCAATATTTCATCAAGACAAACATTCTGAACAACTTCCAAGTCAATTGAGCAAGAAATGTGACCTCTAAAGTGCCCTAAAGGTATTTCTTTAATTAGACCTAGTGACCTAGACTATGAGCCAAGGTGACCCAAATCCAAACTCATCTAAGATTCATCAAGACAAACATTTTAAGCAATTTTCAAATCAATTGAACAATAAATGTGGCCTCTAGAGTGCACACAAAGTATTTCTTTAATTTGACCTAGTGACCTAATTTAAGACCCCACATGACCCAAATTCGGACTCATGTGACATTTTATCAAGAAAAACATTCTGACAAATTTTCAAGTCAATTGAGCCAAAAATGTGGCCTCTAGCGTGCCCACAAGGTATTACTTTAATTTGAACTAGTGACCTAGTTTATGATCCCAGGTGACCCAAATCCAAACTCATCTAAGATTTTATCAAGACAAACATTCTGACCAAATTTCAGGTCATTTGAGCAATGAATGTGGCATCTAGAGTGCCCACAAGGTATTTCTTTAATTTGACCTAGTGACCTAGTTTATGACCCCAGGTGACCCAATTTCAAACTGACTGAACATGTTGTGCT
Source organism: Tridacna gigas (assembly GCA_945859785.2). Lineage (NCBI taxonomy): Eukaryota > Metazoa > Mollusca > Bivalvia > Cardiida > Cardiidae > Tridacna > Tridacna gigas. The sequence goes on from OX244030.2 coordinate 51,810,075, forward strand.
CAGGTGGGCTAACAAACTTAGAACAGGTTCACTACATACCAAATAACAAAGCTCTATGCCTTCAAGGTTTAGAGAAGAAGAATTTTAAAGTTTTCCTTCTGTGTTCCTATGTTAGAACTTGTGAACCCCGGGGCAGGGCCAGTTTTGACACCAGGAGCAACGTATGAACAAACTTGGTAGAGGTCCACTAGGAGATGCTACATACCAAATATCAAAGCTCTACGTCTTCCAGTTTCAGAGAAGAAGAATTTTAAAGTTTTCCTTCTTTGTTCCTATGTTAGAACTTGTGACCCCCGGGGCGGGGCCAGTTTTGACCCCAGGGGGATCATATGAACAAACTTGGTAGAGGTCCACTAGGAGATGCTAGATGCCAAATATCAAAGCTCCACGCCTTCCAGTTTCAGAGAAGAAGAATTTTAAAGTTTTCCTTCTTTGTTCCTATGTTCGAAATTTGTGATCCCCCGGGCGGGGCCAGTTTTGACCCCAGGGGCATCGTATGAACAAAGTAGGTAGAGGTCCGCTAGGACATGTTACCTACCAAATATCAAAGTTCTACGCCTTCCAGTTTCAGAGAAGAAGAATTTTTAAGTTTTCCTTCTTTGTTCCTATGTTCGACACTTGTGACCCCCGGGGCAGGGCCAGTTTTGACCCAGGGGCATCATATGACCCAACTTGGTAGAGGTGCACTAGGAGATGATAGATGCCAAATATCAAAGCTCCACGCCTACCAGTTTCAGAGAAGAAGAATTTTAAAGTTTTCCTTCTTTGTTCCTATGTTCGAAACTTATGACCCCCGGGGCGGGGCTAGTTTTGACCCCAGGGGCATCATATGAACAAACTTGGTGGAGGTCCACTAGGAGATGCTACATACCAAATATCAAAGCTCTACGCCTTCTAGAATCAGAGAAGAAGATTTTTAAAGTTTTCATTCTTTGTTCCTATGTTCAAAACTTGTGACCCCCGGGGCGGGGCCAGTTTTGATCCCAGGGGCATCATATGAACAAAATTGGTAGAGGTCCACCAGGAGATGCTAGATGCCAAATATCAAAGCTCCACGCCTTGCAGTTTCAGAGAAGAAGAATTTTAAAGATTTCCTTCTTTGTTACTATGTTCGAAACTTTGACCCCCGGGGCGGGGCCAGTTTTGACCCCAGGGGCATCATATGAAAATACTTGGTAGAGGTCCACTAGGACATGCTACATACCAAATATCAAAGCTCTACGCCTTCTAGAATCAGAGAAGAAGATTTTTAAAGTTTTCATTCTTTGTTCCTATGTTCAAAACTTGTGACCCCCGGGGCGGGGCCAGTTTTGACCCCAGGGGCATCATATGAACAAAATTGGTAGAGGTCCACTAGGAGATGCTAGATGCCAAATATCAAAGCTCCACGCCTTCCAGTTTCAGAGAAGAAGAATTTTAAAGCTTTCCTTCTTTGTTCCTATGTTCGAACTTGTGACCCCTGGGGCGGGGCCAATTTTGATCCCAGGGGCATCATATGAACAAACTTGGTAGAGGTCCACTAGGAGATGCTACATACCAAATATCAAAGCTCTACGATTTCTAGAATCAGAGAAGAAGATTTTCAAAGATTTTCCTAGTTTTTGCCTTTCTGTTGCCATGGCAACCAGAGTTATGGGTGGAATTCAATCTCTTGAACAACTTTGGTAGAGCTTCACCCAAGAAACATCCCTGCCAAGTTTCATCAAGATTGGCCCAGCGGTTTAGGAGGAGAAGATGTTTAAAGGAATTGTGGACAGACGGACAGATGGACGCAGGACAACGACCCATCACAATACCTCACCTTAGCACTTCGTGCTCAGGTGAGCTAATAACTAACAAGTTACAAAATGGTGATTCATATGGATGTGTCCATTTCTTTTTGGTATGTAAAAGAATTAATCCATGCTGATAAAAAATCCACAGATGCAAATTTATTTCAGAAAGTGAATATGTTAACTCTTTACCAAACAACAAAATGATTGTCAGGCTTATCCAAATCGAAAGAATTTGCTGGCGCCAGACTAAATGGGGTCCAGATGATAGGAATTGTCTTTAATTGGGTTGAAAATATTGTGGAAAAAGAAGAAAATACTGGTTATCTGCATTTTTAGCTCACCTGAGCACAAAGTGCTCAAGGTAAGCTTTTGTGATCGCCCAATGTCCGTCGTCCGTCGTGCGTCGTCCACAATTTCTTTAAACATCTTCTCCTCCTAAACCACTGGGCCAATCCTGATGAAACTTGGCAGGGATGTTCCTCAGGTGAAGCTCTACCAAAGTTGTTCAAGAGATTGAATTCCACCCATAACTCTGGTTGCCATGGCAACCAAAAGGAAAAAAAAATAGCAAAATCTTTAAAAATCTTCTTCTCTGAAACTAGAAGGCGTAGAGCTTTGATATTTGGTATGTAGCATCTCCTAGTGGACCTCTACCAAGTTTGTTCATATGATGTCCCTGGGGTCAAAACTGACCCCACCCCGGGGGTCACAAGTTCAAACATTGGAACAAAGAAGGAAAACTTTAAAATTCTTCTTCTCTGAAACTGGAAGGCGTGGAGCTTTGATATTTGGCATGTAGCATCTCCTAGTGGACCTCTACCAAGTTTGTTCATATGACGCCCCTGGGGTCAAAGCTGACCCTGCCCCGGGGGTCACAAGTTTCGAACATAGGAACAAAGAAGGAAAACTTTAAAATTCTTCTCTGAAACTAGAAGGCGTGGAGCTTTGATATTTGGCATGTAGCATCTCCTAGTGGACCTCTACCAAGTTTGTTCATATGACGCCCCTGGGGTCAAAACTGGCCCCGCCCCGGGGGTCACAAGTTTCAAACATAGGAACAAAGAGTGAAAACTTTAAAATTCTTATCTGAAAATGGAAAGCGTGTAGCTTTGATATTTGGCATGTAGCATCTCCTAGTGGACCTCTACCAAGTTTGTTCATATGATGTCCCTGGGGTCAAAGACTGGCCCCGCCCCGGGGGTCACAAATTTCGAACATAGGAACAAAGAAGGAAAACTTTAAAGTTCTTCTTCTCTCAAATGGAAAGCGTGGAGCTTTGATATTTGGCATGTAGCATCTCCTAGTGGACCTCTACCAAGTTTGTTCATATGACGCCCCTGGGGTCAGAACTGGCCCCGCCCCGGGGGGTCACAAGTTTCGAACATAGGAACAAAAAAGGAAAACTTTAAAATTCTTCTTCTCTGAAACTGGAAGGCGTGGAGCTTTGATATTTGGCATGTAGCATCTCCTAGTGGATTTCTACCAAGTTTGTTCATATGACGCCCCTGGAGTCAAAACTGGCCCCGCTCCGGGGGTCACAAGTTCAAACATAGGAACAAAGAATGAAAACTTTAAAATTCTTCTTCTCTGAAACTGGAAGGCGTAATGCTTTGATATTTGGCATGTAGCATCTCCTAGCGGACCTGTACTAAGTTTGTACATATGATGTCCCTTGGGTCAAAACTGGCCCCAACCTGGGGGTCACAAATTTCGAACATAGGAACAAAGAATGAAAACTTTAAAATTCTTCTTCTCTGAAAATGGAAAGCGTGGAGCTTTGATATTTGGCATGTAGCATCTCCTAGTGGACCTCTACCAAGTTTGTTCATACGTTGCTCCTGGTGTCAAAACTGGCCCTGCCCCGGGGGTCACAAGTTTTCGAACATAGGAACAAAGAAGGAAAACTTTAAAATCCTTCTTCTCTGAAACTGGAAGGCGCGGAGCTTTGATATTTGGCATGTAGCACCTCCTAGTGGACCTCTACCAAGTTTGTTCATATGATGTCCCTGGGGTCAAAACTGGCCCCGCCCTGGGGGTCACAAGTTTCAAACGTAGGAATAAAGAATGAAAACTTCAAAATTCTTCTTCTCTGAAACTGGAAGGCGTAGAACTTTGATATTTGGTATGTAGCATCTCCTAGTGGACCTCAAACAAATTTGTTCATATGATGTCCCTGGGGTCAAAACTGGCCCCGCCCCGGGGGTCACAAGTTCAAACATAGGAACAAAGAAGGAAAATTTTAAAGTTCTTCTTCTCTGAAACTGGAAGGCGTGGAGCTTTGATGTTTGGCATGTAGCATCTCCTAGTGGACCTCTACCAAGTTTGTTCATATGATGTCCCTGGGGTCAAAACTGGCCCCGCCCCGGGGATCACAAATTTCGAACGTAGGAACAAAGAAGGAAAACTTTAAAATTCTTCTTCTCTGAAACTGGAAGGCGTAGAGCTTTGATATTTGGCATCTAGCATCTCCTAGCGGACCTCTACCAAGTTTTTTCATACAATTGTTCTTGGGTCAAAACTGGCCCCGCCCCGGGGGTCACAAGTTCTAACATACGAACAAAGAAGGAAAACTTTAAAATTTTTCTTTTCTAAACCTTGAAGGCATAGAGCTTTGTTATTTGATATGTAGTGAACCTGTTCTAAGTTTGTTAGCCCACCTGAGCACAACATGTTCAGTCAGTTTGAAATTGTGTCACCTGGGGTCATAAACTAGGTCACTAGGTCAAATTAGATAGATACCTTGTGGGCACCCTAGAGGCCACATTTATTGCTCAAATGACCTGAAATTTGGTCAGAATGTTTGTCTTCATAAAATCTCGGATGAGTTTGGATTTAGGTCACCTAGGGTCATAAACTAGGTCACTAGTTCAAATTAAAGGAATTCCTTGTGGGCACTCTAGAGGCCACATTTTTGGCTCAAATGACTTGAAAATTAGTCAGAATGTTTGTCTTGATAAAATCTCACATGAGTCCGAATTCGGGTCATGTGGGGTCTTAAATTAGGTCACTAGGTCAAATTAAAGAAATACCTTGTGTGCACTCTAGAGGCCGCATTTATTGTTCAATTGATTTGAAAATTGGTTAAAATGTTTCTCTTGAGGAATTCTATGATGAGTTCAAAAGTGCGTCACCTGGGGTCATAATCTAGGTCACTAGGTCAAATTAAAGAAATACCTTGAGGGCACTCTAGAGGCTACATATCTTGCTCAATTGACTTGAAAATTGGTCAGAATGTTTGTCTTGATGAAATATCAGATGAGTTTGATATTGGATCACCTGGGGTCATAAACTAGGTCATTTGGTCAAATTAAAGAAATACCTTGTAGGCACTCTAGAGGCCACATTTATTGCTCAAATGACCTGAAATTTGGTCAGAATTTTTGTCTTGATAAAATCTCGAATGGGTGTGGATTTGGGTCACCTGGGGTCATAAACTAGGTCACTAGGTCAAATTATAGAAATACATTGTGGGCACTCTAGAGGCCACATTTTTTGCTCAGTTGACCTGAAATTTGGTAAGAATGTTTGTCTTGATAAAATCTCAAATGGATTTGGATTTGGGTCACCTGGGATCATAAACTAGGTCACTAGGTCAAATTAAAGAAATACCTTGTGGGCACTCTAGAGGCCAAATTTTTTGCTCAATTGACTTGAAAATTGGTCAGAATGTTTGTCTTGATAAAATCCCACATGAGTCCGAATTTGGGTCAACTTGGATCATAAACTAGGTCATAGGGTCAAATTAAAGAAATACCTTTTGGGCACTCTAGAGGCCACATTTATTGCTCAATTGACTTGAAAATTGTTCAGAATGCTTGTCTTGATAAAATCTCTTGAAAAAATCTAGGATGAGTTTAAAATTGGGTCACCTGGGTCATAATCTTGGTCACTAGGTCAAATTAAAGAAATACCTTGTGGTCACTCTTGAGGCCACATATCTTGCTTGACTGACTTGAAAATTTGTCAGAATGTTTGTCTTGATGAAATATCAAATGAGTTTGAAATTGGGTCACCTGGGGTCATAAACTAGGTCACTTGGTCAAAATAAAGAAATACCTTGTGGGCACTCTAGAGGCCACATTTATTTCTCAATTGATTTAAAAATTGGTCCAAATGTTTGTCTTGATAAACCCTACATGAGTCTGAATTTGGGTCATGTGGTGTCTTAAATTAGGTCACTAGGTCAAATTAAAGAAATACCTTGTGGGCACTTTAGAGGCCACATTTATCATTCAATTGATTTGAAAATTGCTTAAAATGTTTGTCTTGATGAAATCTAGGATGAGTTCAAAATTGGGTCACCTGGGCTCATAATCTAGGTCACTAGGTCAAATTAAAGAAATACCTTTAGGGCACTCTAGCGGTCACATTTCATGCACGATTGACTTGAAAGTTGGTCAGAATGTTTGTCTTGATGAAATATTAGGTGAGTTTGAAATTGGGTCAGCTGGGGTCATAAACTAGGTTACTGGGTCAAATTTAAGAAACACTTTGTGGGCACTCTAGAGGCCATATATTGCTCAATTAACTTGAAAACTCTTCAGAATGTTTGTCTTGATAAATTTTTTGAAGAGTTCTAAATTGGGTCACGTGGGGTGATAAATTAGGTCACTAGGTCAACTTACGGAAATTCCTTGTGGATGCTCTAGAGGCCACATTTTAAGCTCAATTGACCTGACAATTGGTCAGAAATTGGATTATGCATGTTGAGTGAATTTCGCCTATTGACTCAGGTGAGCGACCCAGGGCCATCATGGCCCTCTTGTTTTCTTTCAAACCATGTCTTCAGACTCATCTTCTTCAGGGTTGTTTGTATACGTTATGTGGTAAAGGGTAAACTGAATTTAGAATAATTGTAGCTTGCTCTCAATACCTGTACTATATAATCCCCCTTTTAACAACCTACAGGTGGAGGCTTCTGAAAATATTGCTGGAAAAGAAGAAAATGCTGGTAACTGCCAATTTCTCCTTTTCCCACAATGCTTTCTACCCTTTTAAAGACACATCCCACCAAGCTACACCATGAACCACATTAACCCATTACCATACAATCACGAGTTTTAACGCCCCCAAAGTAAAAGCCTTTTGAAAACATTGTGGGAAAAGGAGAAAATGCTGGCAACCAGTATTTTCTCCTTTTCCGACAATGTTTTCTACCCTTCCCAAAACAAATTTCAATTTTTCAGTCACATTTTTTTTGTAGTCTGCAAATGCTCTCAATTTGGACTAGGACTATTTTTTGTCAGTGGGTGAAGATTAAACATCATCTGATAAGATCTAAATAGCTCATGTAATGGTCTTTTCTTTGCCTCTCATTGTAAATAAAAATTTGATGAATTTATACTTTACTTGCAAGGCACATCTTCAGTGTTTGTATGTTATTTTTTGCAGTGTAGATCAAGATCAAACTGCATTAACCATTTACCACACAATCCAAAGTTTTAACAACACTGAGAATGAGGCTTTTGAAAACATTGTGGGAAAAGGAGAAATTGCTACTAATGGGCATTTTCTCCTTTTCCCACAATGTTTTCTGTGCTTTTACAGACAAATCTCGCCAAATGAGCCATATCTCATTTGTCGTCCACAAATGCTTCAATTTGGACAAGTGTAAAATTTTGTCGTGTGGTACAGGGTTAAAATATAAAGTTTGATCTTTGGATATACACTCTTTGATTCATTGTAACTAATTTTACAAAGGCCTGTGGCTTGTAAAGGCCCATCTCTTTGTTAACTTCTTTCATAACTCTTTATCTGACAACACAATTTAAGACTTGTTCAAAGCTTAAAGGATTTGTAAACAACAAATGATGAAAATTTGTTAAAACATGGAAATTCGTCTTTGGTACCGTAAAAACATTGTGGAAAATGAAGGAAATGCCAATGACTAGCATTTTCTCTCACAAGGTTTTCAAAAACCCCTTTTTCCAGGGTTGTAAAACCAGGATTGTTGGTAAAGAGTTAAAAATTTTGGACTACATTTTTTCAAGTGGTAGCCCCAATGTTTGTTATGTCTACTTGTAAAGGATTGGACATGTTGTTGCAAAAATACCTTGAAATTACCATAATTATTTGTGTTCCCCCCCCCCCGAAAAAATTCAAACCTTTTTATCACCTGAAAATATCTTTTTCATCATCACAGAATAAACCCATGTTTTAACAACTCTGAGCTAGCTTCTTAAAACATAGCAGGAAAACTAAAAGATGCTGGTAACTTGCCTTTACTTTCTGCAGAATGTTTCCCACCCTTACTAAGTCAAATTCCATCATTTGAGTCACATTTGAATTGTCGCCTGTAAATGCTTTTAATATGGCAATGTTCAAAATGTTTCCATCGAGTAAAGAGTTAACCCCTTACCTGACAAGAAAATTTTAGAATGAACCAATTTGAAAGCATTTGCACACGACAAATTCAATGTGGTTCAAATGATGAGATTTTTTTCTTGAAGTTGTTAAAAAAAATTGTGGGAAAAGGAGACCAGCACTTTCTTTTTTTTTTTTTTTTTAAGCCCTATTCCCACAACATTCTGAAAAGCCCCTTTCTTTAGGATCGTTAAAACTAAGGATTGTGGGATAAAGGGTAAAAAGCTATTAATATCAAGACACAGTTCAATGAATCTTATTTTATTTAGCTTCTTTTCATCTTTCTCACCTTCTTTTTTTTTATTTTCAAATAAAAAAATGAAGTACACAATTATTTAACCCTTTCCCACACAGCAAAACTGGACTCGTCTACATTCAAATGGCTTGCAGATGACAAGCTAGATGTGCTTCAGATGATTTCAATTGTCTTTGATACTGTAAAAAAAAAATATATATATATATATATATTGTGGGGAAAGGAGAAAATGCTGGCTTTTTGTCCTTTTCCAACCATGTTTCTAAAAGTCTCCTACCCCAAGTTCATTGAAAAAAAAAAATATTGTGGGAAAAGAAGAAAATGCTGCCTTCCAGCATTTTCTCCTTATCCAACCATATATCGAAAAGTCTCCTACCCTAAGTTCATAACAAGAGCATCGCATGTGGGTGCCTACCCTCAGCTGCAGTTGCTTGATTTTCAGTGAAAATTCAAATTGAAAAAGGGAAATGACTATGTCAAAAATACTTTGATGGTTACCTACCCTTGTTGTATAGGGTCCCCTTTTAATAATTAAGAACTTGTCCAAGCTTGAAGTAAATATCTTCCGTAATAACAGAGATATTATAAATTGTCAATGTTTTCACATGATGATGCAACGACGACAATGCCAGGGCTATGAGCAGAGCTAAAACAACAGAACTGTTTGGTAATTAACCCTTAGGCTGCCGACATTGAAGATCAAGATCAGACTGCACAGAACGTGCAGTCTGATCTTGGATCTACATTGTCTGATAAGGAGATGTTTCCGCAACCCCCATAACTTTGAAATACCAACATGTTGGTTTTTGCCATCACCTTGAAAGTTGCATTTAAGTTATCTAGCAGGATAAGAGTTAAGAAGATGAAGTCAAAAGCAAAAGAAGGTTTACTGCTTCATTAGATCTACAAACAAAGAACAAATTATACAATGATACAATATTTAGATATGTTTTATCTTTGATCTAAAAAGTTGCACAAGTGGATGAATCTGGAAGAAAAAAAAAACAGAGAGAGAGAGAGAGAGAGAGAGAGAGGCAGGGAGAGGGACAGAGAGAGAGAGAGGCAGGGAGGGAGAGAGAGGCAAAGTGTTTATTCATACCCTGCCCATAAGACAATTATTAGTTCACCCCCTTAAAGACCTATTTGGACAAGTATAAAATTTTGTCATTTGATAAAAACTCTTCACTAGATGACAAAATTATAGACTCCTCCAAATTGAAAGCATTTGCAGAGAACAAATGTGTCTTAGGTGATGAAAATTGTCTTTGAAAGGGTAGAAAACATTGCTATAAATAAAAGCTCATATCAAAATACATGTACAACTCACTCAAAATCGCTGCAATATAAATACATTCCACCATAAGTACAGCCAGCTGATCAGTTACAACAACATTGAGACAAATGGAGAAAAAGTTCACAAAAGAGCAGTACCTCCTTTTGCAACATAATTCTATCACCAAAGTTTAAATCCTTTCACTGCCAACTAAAGAAGTCCTCCTTTTTTTGCGTTATAAAGCACATGTTTAGATTTCCATGGCAGACAAAGATTATTTTGATCGAAGTTTAGCATAAAATTGTATATTCAAGATCAGACTGTACATTCTCTCTGATCTTGATCTATGTCATCTGAAGAAACTTATTTATTACTAACCCTTATCCTGCTAAATAATTTAAATGAAACTTTCAAGCTAATGGTAAAAACCAAAATGTTTGTATGGTGGTTGGGGAAATGCCTCCTTACCTGACTGAGTAGATCCAAGATTAGATTGCGCATTCTATGCAATCTGATCTTTATCTAAATTGTCAGCATAAGGTCTGTGAGTCACCCTTAGCAGCCTAAGGGTTAACAAAACAAAAATTTTCAGTCATGAAAAAACACTTCTAAAACTGCCGTTTCAAACTGCTACTAGCCACAAAGTGTCTCAGCACAGATGGCAGTGTTGATCCAAGATTAGACTGCATATTTTGTTGTCTGATCTTGATCTTCACTAGCTGCAAAAAATAACTATAGTTGTGGAAAGCATTTTAACTTTTTACAAAACATTCCTGTGTTTTAATAACCCTTAGAACAAAAGCTTTTGAAAAACATTTTGGGAAAAGAAAATGCTGGTAACCACCATTTTCTCCTTTTCCCACAAGGTTTTTCCCACAAGGTTTTCTAACCTTTGAATGTCCATTTCCATCATATCAGCCAAGTTTAATTTCTCATCTACAAACCTTCTGAATTTGGATAAGTTCAAAATTTTGTTGTTCAGTAAAGAGTTAACTCTTTACCTCACAGGAAAAATGTAGACTAATCCAAACTGAAAGCATCTGCAGATGACAATTTAAGTGAGACTCAATTGAATTTTTCTCTAATAGGGTAGAAAACATTGTGGGAAAAAAAGAAAGTGCTGGTTACCAGCATTTTCTCTTTTTCTCACAATGTTTTCAAAAGGTTTCTTCCTCGGGGTTGCTTAAACTCGGGATTGTGTGGTAAAGGGTTAAGGGTTTAGTTGCAGTTGACAGTGAAAGAGTTATCCTAATTTATTCTGCTCAACAGATATGTTAAAATACATTCATTCAAAAATGGTTTATATTAAAATTATTTTGCATTTGTCAAAGTTTTGTATAAGCAAATTAACTATCACATGAAATATACATGTGCATAAAATGCACAAAATTCAAGTACATACATAATACATGTAAGGAATACACAAACTGGATTTTGAAACAAAAAAAAAAACAGAGAAAAAAAATAGAAATATTTAAAAGAAGCAAAATGAACAGCCCGGATTATGTATAAACAACAACTATCAAAAAATAGTCCCGTTTCATATTTCATTTACTCCAACACAATCTCCTACCTAGATCTGAAACCTAAATTACACACTACTCTTTTACCAGATAACAAACTCTTAGACTTTTCCAAATTGAAGGCATTTTCAGATTGCCAAATTTGGCTAAAAATTATGGCATTATTTTTTTTTTGAAAGAGTGAAAAGCGTTGTTGAAAAAGGAGAAAATGCTGGTTACAAGCAAATTCTCCTTTGCCCATACTGGTTTCAACAGCATTTTTCCTCTGGGTGGTAAAAACGGCATTGTTTGGTAAAGAGTTAAATCTAATTAATAATTTATTAAATTTGCACCAAAAGCTTTCTCTCGCTATCATGTATATCTATCAAAACATCATTATAAACAAACAAACACTCTCCCAGTTCAGAAATTATTTGAGCCATGCTCTGTGAAACAGGGGCTTAATACATATGCAATAAGTATTGACCCCAGCCTGCACAGGCTTACCTGGGCCGAAACTTTTCGCTATTGGTCATTTTTCTTTATTTCCAAGAACCAGTCTACCTCATGTCTAAGTCAGTTGTAAAAAAAAAGGTGGCTACTATGGATGCATGGCATGATAGGTATCATACATCACGGTGCTGCATTAAGCCCCTTTTGCCAGAGTATGGCTCATTTACTTGTTACACCAAAAAAGAATTTGAAACTGATGATTTTGAAAACATCAGGCCAGTTACCAGCATCTTCTCCTTTTCCTGAAATGATTTCAAAAGCTTTCTTCATCAGGGTCATTGAGACACAGGACTGTTTGGTAAAGGGTTTAATTTTGTCGCCTGCAAAAAAGAGCTGTTCCCAACGACTTGGGGTTGTCTATACCTCAAATAGATTTTAACCCATAGCAGAGCCACACATAACCCAATAGCTCTATTGGTTGAGCACCTACACAGTGACTGAGGGGTCCTGGGTTCTAGTCCCTGTCAGGCCACTAAATTTTTCTCTTCTGGTTGCATTATACTTTTCTTTCGCAAGGCAACTTTTGATGGACACCAAACATTGCAAAGTATGCAAGGTTTGCAAATATAAGTAGACAAAATTTCCAAATTTCCAGTACTTTTCTAGAGCTGAAACTACGGACAAATAGAAATGGGCACTGCTCTGAGAAAAGGGGGTTTAACTCTTTACCACATGAAAACATTTTAGACTAGTCCAATTTCAAAGCATCTGCAGACGCCAAAATCAATTTTGGAACAAATGGGCTTAAGCTCTCTGATACAGCAGAAAACATTGTGGGAAAAGGAGAAAATGCTGGTTACCAGCATTTTCTTCTTTTCCCACAATGTTTTCAAAAGCCTTCTTTCCTAGAGTTGTGAAAACCTGGGATTGTTTGGTAAAGGGTTAATGCACCTCCATGATCTGTTGTACCAAGCAAGTCATTACATGTTTATGGATCCATAAAATCAATTTTATATAATAACTAACGGAATCATGAGGTTTACTGGTCCTTTGACATGTGGGAAATTGACCAATGGCAAAAAGTTTCGACCAAAGTCAGCCTGCCGAGACTGCAAAGGCTGATCTGGGTCAATACTTTTTGCAGATGCATCAAACCTCCCTTTCACAGATAATGGCTCATATTCATAATGTACTAACCTGTTGCACACCCAATTACCCACCATAAAAATGCACCAATGATGATGAAAACACTTTGCTATAGTTGCTTTTTAAGTGGAAATCTTAAGTCTAAGAAGGGGCATAATTTTATCGAAATTATTGCAGCCATGCTCTGTGAAAAGGGCACTTAATGCATCTGCAAAAAGTATCGACCCAGGTCAGCCTGTGCAGTCAGTGCAGGCTGACCTGGGCTGAGACTTTTCGCTAATGGTCAGTTTTTTTGTATGTCCAAGGACCAGTCTAACTCATGATTAAGTCAGTTGTTTAAAAAAGTGGTTATTAGGGATCCATAAGTATGTGATGGCTTGATCAGTTTCATGGATCATGGAGATGTATTAACTCTTTACCATACAACAAAATTTTGGAATGGTCCAAATTGAAAGCATTTGCAGATGACAAATTAAATGCTGCTAAAATGATGATTTCTCTTTTTGAAAGGGTAGAAAACATTGTGGGAAAAGGAAGGAAAAAATACTGGTTACCAGCATTTTCTCCTTTTCCCACAATGTTTTCAAAAGCCTTTGCTTTCAAAGCTGTTAAAAGTCAGCACTGTGTGGTAAAGGGTGATCTGTCCTTATGGTATAAGTTCTCATTTCAGTAGTGAATAACTAGCCATAGTTTGAAGTAAGAATCTTCAGCACTGACAAAAGTGTTAAAATTTTGGCACAAAGGCACAGCAATAACAGAACTATGACAATACCTCTATCTTTTCTTTGAAAACAGCTGAGCTAAGAAACAAAATAAGCACTGCTTAAACACTGAAAAGAAGCTCATTTACAAGAAATGGTAAACATTGCATTGAGAAATAGATATAGACAAAAAAATCCATAAAAAGCTAACATTTGTGCAATTTATTGGAATGATTACATTTGACAAACAAAAAACGTCCTAAAAATGAAATAAATTATCCAAATAATAATAAATAATTCTATCTTTGAGGTGGAATATCACTTCAAATAAATGATATTTATTTCTTTGCAATTAATCTAGAAAAACACAATGAAGACTACATATTTGCTAACAAAATAAATAAATGTCATGGTATTGTTTTAGCCCATCTACCAGACAACAACATTTTAGCGTTGTCGAAATCAAAAACATTTGCAGATGTAACTTAAACTATGGGTAAAATGGTCCGATTCCAAAGAGCTTCATTCTTTATCAAGCAACAAAATCTAAGCCTTTTCCAAACTGAAAGCATTCGCAGACAAAAAGTTTAATGATAATGAAAACCTGAAAGTTGTCTTTCAAAGAGTAGAAAACATTGTGGTAACAGTTTACCACACCATCCCAAGTTTATTGACCCTGAAAAAGACAGCTTTTAAAAATATTGTGGAAAAAGGAGATCTCCTTTTTACACAATGTTCTTCTACCCTATCAAGACAAACTCCACCATTTCTGCCACCTTTCATTTGTTGTCTGCAAAACCCTTTCAAATTGGACATGTCTAAAATTTTGTCATTTGACAGAAGGTTAAAAGCCCTCATCAAGCTTTTTACCAAACAATCCTGTTTTGTAACAACCATAAGGAAGAAGCCTGTTTCAACCCTTTAAAACACAATCCCGAGTTTTAACAGCCCTGATGATGAAGGCTTTTGAAACCTTATGCAAAAAGTGGATAATGCTAGTTACCATCATTTCCTCCTTTTCCAAAAATGTTTTTTACCCTTTCCAAGACAAATTTCATCCCTTTTTGTCTGCAAATTCTTAAATTTGGATAAGTTAAAAATTTTGTTATTTGGTAAAGATTAAAACATTGGCTCATTTAGTAAAGCACTAGGAGAGAAAATTAGCTGTAAGTACAGACCCTGTAAACCATTAAAATTGTGCGTTATAAAAATGAGCTATGCTCTTAGAAAAGGGGGTTTAATGCACTGACAAAAAGTATCAACATAGGGCACTCTGCGCAGTCTGAGCAGGCTGACCTGTGTCAAAACTATTTGCTTTTAATCAATTTTCTGCATGTCAAAGGACCATTGTACCTGATGATCCAGTTGATTGTTCATCAAAATGAATTTTATGGATCCATAATTACATATTACAGAGATTCATTAAACCCTTTTTTCCAGAGTGTCACTCAAATATCTTTTTCTTTTCTTCTGTCTCGATATCATTCTTCAACCCTACCAAACAATCCTGTATTTAAACAACCCTGCTGAAAAAGACATTTAAAAATTTTGTGGGAATAGGAGAAAATGCTGGTAACCAGCATTTTCTCCTTTTCCCACAATATTGTCTAGCCCCTTTGCAAACTCTAGGACAAAAAGGGGAATAACAGTCAAAGAATTTTGAAGGTTACCCACCCTTCTGATAAAGGCCCCATTTTCATATTTAACAACTAGGCCTAGTTTGAAATAGATATCTTTTGTAATGACAGATATCGGACAAACGTTTCGCATAACAATGACGACATCAAAGCTATCACAATACCCTGGATGTTTTTGTCAAAAACATCCTTGCCAATAATATTAAAACAGTCTACTACACCTAACAAACAACAAATTATGAGCTCAAAAGCTTGCAAAAAGCCATGCATGCACAAAAGCTTAAAAATTGAGCGAAATAAATATGTAATATCATGATATAACAAGTCATGCCCACCTGCAGACATTTAGACAATTTTACCTGTAGTGAAAAGCTTTGATCCATATCCAGCTGGTAACTTTTGAAAACATTGTGACAACAAGAGAAATTGCTCAATATGAGCATTTTCTCTGTTTGTCACAATATTTTGTTTAATCTACAACAATCGAATCTGAGTTACATGTTTTCAAATAGGAAGAGTCCAAAACCTATACTATGAGGTACATAGTCATATCTACCAGATGACAAAATACTAAAAAATTTCCAAATTGAATGCATTTGAAAACAACAAATTAAACATGGTTCAAATGATAAGGTTTGTCTTTCAAAGGATAAAATATTGGGAGAAGGAGAAAAATCATCGTTACCAGCCACATTTTCTGTTTTATCCACAATGTTTTCTTCCCTTTCACAGATGAATTTTGTTGTTTGAGGTAAATCTTTTTTGTCATCTGCAAATGTTTTTGTAATGGCTAGCATAATTACCTCCCTTAACTCCTTACCACACAACAAAATTTTAGACTCGTCCAAATTGAAAGTATTTGCGGATGACAAAATACATGTAACTCAAAAATTGGAATTTGTTTTGGGAAGAGTAGAAAACATTGTGGGAAAAGGAGAAAATGCTGGTTACCAGCATTTTCTCTTTCTCCCACAATGTTTTCAAAAGGCTTCTTTCTTAGGATTGTGAAAATCCGGCACTGTTTGGTAAAGAGTTAAATTAATGCACGTGGAATGGGCTATAGGCAAAATATTGGGGTACTTGTTTAGCTACATAAGCCGAGGCTGAGGCCTTTCTATTGAAATGGAGCACGCCTAAGGCTCAGAGCATTTGTCTGCATTAGAAGCCTGCCAGCTTGGGTCCTTTGTCATATCTGTCTGGCTTGTCTTGTGTGCTTGTTGACACAAATTGCTGGCCATAACATTTTGTAAATGGACGAGTCAAATATTTGTTATCTAGTAGAGTTAATCCTTCACAAAACAATCCCAAGTTTTAATTACCCTGAGACCTTGAAAAAATTCTGTGAAACAGGGAATATGCTGATAGCCAGCATTTTCTCCTTTTCCCCCAATGTTTTTTACCCTTTCTAACACAAATTCAATCATTTGAGCCACTACTAATTTGCTGTTTGCAAATACTTTCAATTTGGACAAGTCAAAAATTTTAGTGTTTGGTAAAGAGATAACTCTTTACCGAAAAACAAAATTTTAGACTTTGTCCATATTGAAATGATTTGCAGACAACATATAAAAACTGTCACAAATGAAAGGACTTGTCTTTGATAAAGTTTAAGCATCCTTTTCCCACAATGTTTTCCAAAGCTTTCTCACTCAGAATCATTAAATTTTGGGAAAGTGTGGTAAACAGTAAACCCTTTACCACACAATCCCAACTTTTAACGACCAGGAAAGAGAAGGCTTTTGAAACCATTGTGGGAACAGGAGAAAATGCTGGTAACCAGCATTTTCTCCTTTTTCAAAAATGTTTTCTAACCTATCAAAGACAGAAATCATAATTTTTGCCACATTTAATTTGTCGTCTGTGAATGCTTTATATTTACTCCAGTCTAAAAATTTGTCGTTTGGTAAAAAGATAATAAGAGACTGGTCCAACTCTATATAATGAATTATCAACCCAATGACAGTTTACTGTACCATATTCCCAGTTACTGCCTGGCAATGACATTGGCAAGCACGGGCATATTTCTGTTATTGTATTGCCATGACATTTGCCAGCCCAGGTAAGACTTGAGCTTGGACTGGCTTACAGTCAATTTTTTCCCCATCAATCATGATGATACCTCGATCATCGACAGGCTCCAGGCGGAATGCAAGCACTTTCACAAATTCTAAATTTTCAGACACATAGTCTATATGTGTTCCTTTTTCTAACTTTGTCATAAGTGATAAAAGTTCAGTTCTGGCTATGCCAGCTTTGATAAAACAAAGGTGTATAAGTCCATCTGTGAACCTAGCATCTGGGGCCATTATGACATCACTACCAAGATGGCTAAGATATGTTGCTACCACTGTCACAAAATCATCTTCGATGGTGACCCAGTTGTCAGGCACAGGTTCGTTCAGAGGTTGTAGAAGTACTGATGGGACATCTTTACCTGGCTGTTTTAACAGCCGAACGATATCCTGTACACTACTGGAACTATCACTTTCCGTGCAGTACAAGGTATTTGGACCATTAGCGGTGGCACTTTCATAGTCAAGAGAAAATTCAGGTTTACTTTTTGCAGTTTTATCACTACTTTCAAAAACTTCTCCACTTTCGTCTATTATATCTGCAAGTTGTTCTTCAATTCCATTATCAGTGGATTGAGGTAGGTGGGATGAATCTTTCGACAGTTGGACCGGCATCGACTTTGTACGAAACCTCTCACTGAAACCTCCCGATATTTCCGCATCTTCCACATCTAAACTTTGTAATGACACTCGCATGTTTTTTCTTGGAATGTTAACCACTTTGCTGTTGTTGTTGATTGTAGACTTTGGAATGTATGGTGTTATTGGCAAAAATGATAGTTTGGCTCGGTATTTTCTGAGAGCTGAAAATTACACTAAATACAGAGGTACTGTCAACTCTTTACCAAATGACAAAACTTTAGCAGGCGAGAAATTAAATGTGTCTCAAATGATGGAAGTTTTCCCTGAAAAGTTGAAAACATTGCAGGAAAAGGAGAAAATGCTGGTCACCAGCATTTTTTCCTTTTCCTACAATATTTTTGAAAGCCTTCCTCAGGTGTTTAAACATGCAATTGCCTTGTAAAGGATTAAGAAATAACTAATTTATTTCCTTTCTTCCCTAGGTAAGAATATACTTCTACTGCAAAAAGTTTTTTTTTTTTCCTAAATATTGTAGCAAAAGGAGATTCATTTATAATTACTTGTAGTTCATGGCTCATTACCGTTACCTAACTCTTTACCAAAATGACAAAATGTTTGCCTTGTTTGTCTACAAAGTTTTTGCAGACGACAATTCTAATACGGTTAACTGATGGAACTTGTCTTTGATGGGGTAGAAAACATTGTGGGAAAAGGAGAAAATGCTGGTTACCACAATGTTTTCAAAAGGCTTCTTCCTCAGGGTCGTTTAAACTTGGGATTGTACGGTAATGGGTTAACAAAAATGTTTTAAAAGTTGTCTGCAGCAAGCTTGCATCAAGAAGTGATAAACTAACATGTACAAGTAAATATAACAGAATTTTATACGGTGCTTAATGCAGTTTTCAACATTAGTGCAGCTATATTGTGAGGGCTATCTATGCATTTGTGGCATTTATTTTTTACCAGTACTTCAAACATTAATCTTTCCAAGGAGCTGGCTGCTTTCCCACATAACCATATCAAGAAAATCATCAATGGCAAGAGAAGAATGTATCCTGTCCAAATGACTATCATCAAACCATAGAAAGAAATTGGCCGAGCTGCAGATTCAAACCAGCAATGCCCTGGTCTCAAGTCCTGTACACTACCGACTGTGCTACCAGGTTCAGCCAATCAAATGGGAAAAAGGAAGAATATCTTCGTACAAAAAGAAGCACTTCTGCTAGTAGATAATACCTAATATCCTCTTCACAGCTTGCAGAGTAAATCTTGCCTCTCCAATTGCTCGATATTTTTCACTTTCGTAGTCAATGTCTGCAAACAGTCCCCATGATACTGACAAAAACGAGTAGATTCGAGTATTGAGCTGTTCCACGAGCACCAGATCCATCGGTACGACTCGATGTTTGATGAGAATAAAGGTGGAATGAAGGATCATGTCGTTTTCAATGGATTCTCTGAAGTATAACAAGAGGGCCATGATGGCCCTGGATCGCTCACCTGAGCCAATAGGCAAAATGACCCCAGGTGACCAAATTTCAAACTCATCTAAGATTTAATTAAGACAAATGTTTTGACCAATTTTCAAGTCAATTGAGCAAAAAATGTGGCCTCTAGAGTGTCCACAAGGTATTTCTTGAATTTGACCTAGTGATCTACTTTATGACTCTGGGTGACCCAATTTCAAGTTTTCTGAGATTTAATTAAGAAAAACATCCTGACCAATTTTCAAGTCAATTGAGCGAAAAATGTGGCCTCTAGAGTACCCACAAGGCATTTCTTTAATTTGACCTAGTGACCTAGTGACCTAGTTTTTGACCCCACATGATCCAATTTCAAACTTGTCCTAATTTTATCAAGACAAACATTCTGACCAAGTTTCACAAGTATCTGACTAAAAATGAGGCCTCTGGAGCTCACACAAGGTTTTTCTAAGATTTGACCTACTGACCTAGTTTTTGACCCCACATGACCCACATGACCCATTTTTTTAACTTGTGCGAGATTTTATCAAGACAAACATTCTGACCAAGTTTCACAAGTATCTGACTGAAAATGTGGCCTCTAGAGCACACAAAAGGTTTTTCTAAGATTTGACCTAGTGACCTAGTTTTTGACCCAACACGACCCAATTTCAAACTAATCCTAGATCCAAGACAAACATTCTGACCAACTTTCACAAGTATCTGACTGAAAATGTGGCCTCTAGAGCATACACAAGGTTTTTCTAAGATTTGACCTAGTGACCTAGTTTTTGACCCCACGTGTCCCAATTTCGAACTCGTCCGAGATTTTATCAAGACAAACATTCTGACCAAGTTTCATGAAGATCGGACTGAAAATGTGGCCTCTAGAGTGTACACAAGGTTTTTCTAAGATTTGATCAAGACAAACATTCTGACCAAGTTTCATGAAGATCGGACTGAAAATGTGGCCTCTAGAGCGTACACAAGGTAAAAAGTTGACGACGCACGACGCACGACGGACACAGCACGATCACAATAGCTCACCATGAGCACTTCGTGCTCAGGTGAGCTAAAAATAAGTTGGTTTGAAACCGTTTTAACATGTGTATAGCTGTTTTAAACAGTGTAATTTCAGTTACCCGGTATGTATTATCCATGCTTTCTTTGAATTTCTATTAACCCTATCCTTAACCCTTTGCAGAACAATCCACTATTTTAATGACCCATAGAAAGCTTTTGAAAACATTCTGGGAAAAGGAGAAAATGCTTGTAACCAACATTTTCTCCTTTTCCCACAATGTTTTCCACCTTTCAATAGGCAATTTCAGTTTTTGATTCACATTTGATTTGTCATCTGCAAGTGCTTTCAAATCATACAGGTCTAAAATTTTGTCATCTGGGAAGAAGTAAACCCTTGTACTGCTAAATAAATGAAACGGACAATCAGTACTAAAGAAGCAGATTCTGCAAATTCAAAGCTGCTTTTGTAAGAATTTGTGGTAAAGCAGTGGACAGTGTAGATAAAAAATCAGACAGCACATTTTGTGCAGTCTTGATCTTGGTTTATATTGCCAAGAAGCAATAAAATCTGGTTTAAGCGGCGCTACAGACAAATTTTTTAACTGTTCCAAAATAAGAGAGCCGGCAGACAACAAAAAATTAAAATGAGGCTAAATGATGAGATTTGTCTTTAGCAAGTGCTAAAAGCATTGTTTGAAAAGGAGAAAATGCTCTTGGTTACCAGACTTTCTTCTTTTTCCAAAAAGTGTTCAAAAAGCCTACTTCCCCAGGGTGGTCAAAACATGGAATTGTTTGGGAAAGATTTAAGGACGCTCATTGGAATTACTGTCTGACCAAAGTAATTCCAATGAATTCCCACATTATTGTTTTAACTCCGACAAAATTTTAGACTGGCCCAAGTTCAAAGCATTTGCAGACGACAAGCTAAATGTAGCTCAAATGATAGAATTTGTTTCTGAAAGGTTAAACAAGAGGGCCATTGGCCCTAAAGCGCTCACCTGAGTAAAGTCATCTACAGTTAATAAATCTGAAGATATCCTGCTTTTAATGATGTAAAACACATGAGTGTAAGTGACCTACTTTTTGAACCAATGTGACTAAATTCAAAATTTGTCCAACATAATCATTAAAACAGACATTCTGACCAAGTTTCAGGAGTATCAGACTGAAAATGTGGCCTCTTCGGTGCACACAAGGTTTTTTTAAGATTTGGTCCAGTGACCTACTTTTTCACCAGATATGACCCACTTTGAAACTTGTTCAAGATATCATCAAGACAAACTTTCTGACCAAGTTTCATGAGAATCAGGCTGAAAATGTGGCCTCTAAAGTGCACACAAGGTTTTTCTGAGATTTGGACCAGTGACCTACTTTTTGACCCAACATTACCTAATGTCGAACTTGTCTAAGATATTATCAAGACAAACATTCTGACCAAGTTTCAAAAGTTTTAAGCTGAAAATGTGGTCTCTGGGGTGCACACAAGGTTTTTCTGAGATCTGGCCCAGTGACCTACTTTTTGACCTGACGTGACCAATTTCGAACTTGTACAAGATATTATGAAGACAAACATTCTGACAAAGATTCAAGAGTATCGGGCTGAAAATATGGCCTCTAGAGTGCACAGAGGGTTTTTCTTAGATTTAGCCCAGTGACCTACTTTTTGACCTGACATGACCCAATTTCGAACATGTCTGAGCTATTATCAAGACAAACATTCTGACCAAGTTTCATGAGTATATGACTGAAAATGTAACCTCTAGAGTGCACACAAGGTAATTGTTGACGTCTGGACGACACACAATGGATGCCGGACACAGCACGATCACAAAAGTTCACCTTGAGCACTTCGTGCTCAGGTGAGCTAAAAACATCCTGAGAAAAGGAGAAATGCTGGTTACCAACATTTTCTCCTTTACCCACAAAGTTTTCAAAAGTCTAATTTCCCAGAGGCGTTAAAATTCATTATTGTGTGGTAAAAAGTTAAATGAAGAACTTGATTTTAATAAGGAATTAATGAAGTGCAGGGCCAGTATTCATCAACCATTTTTCAAAGCATTCCAAGAATCTTATTCTCAAGAATTTTCTAAATTTCAAAGTAAGGTCATTTCAGATTGGTAAAATGGTATAGCCAATCAGAAATAATGTTTCTTTCTAAATCAAGGAGCGACCAAAGATTGGCTGATAAATACTAGGCCCAGATTTTCCTGACAAAATAAAGTAGCATGCCCAAAATACTACCCATATGGGACAATAGCCCCATAGCTGCACACCTATAAATCCTGTAAATAAAGAGCATGGTGCCTCTTGTATCAAGACCTATATTGGGTCTACCATTTAGTATTTTCTAAGATATCAATATTTGTAACAGTTCTCTGACCTTTCCAATGAAAAAAAGTTGGCCCAGGGTCTGAAATTGTCTGTTTAATACATTAACTTTTTATCAATCCTGTGCTTTTAGGGGAAGGAAGGCTTTGGAAAGCATCAAGAGAAATGATGAAATTGCAGGTAATCAGCATCTGCTCCTTTTCCAACAATGTTTCAAACCCTTTATAAGAACAAAGCCCATCATTTGAGCTATATTTAACCCTTTACCAAACAACATAACTCAGACACCTTAAAATTGAATGTATCTGCTGACAACGAATTCGAAACTAGTACAAATGAACCAAAGATTTTGGACAGGGCAGTCAACATTGTGGGAAAAGGACAAAATGCTGGTTACCAGCATTTTAGCCTTTTCCCACAATGTTTTCAAAAGCCCTTTCCTTCAAGGTCATTAAAACTCAGGTGTGTGTGGTGAAGGGTTTTTTTTTTTGTTCTCAGTAAAAGCTTTCTACAATTTGTCCTCTGGTCAAGGATTAAGAGATATGTACTAGTTTTAGCATGAGTTCATTCACTCAGGCTGGCACAGTCACTTATCCTACAGCATTTATAGCATAGCTATGAGTATTTCCTCAGCCTGATGATACTATTTATAGTTAAAAGAGATACAACAAACTATTTATAGAATGCCTTCATTTACCCAGGCTTACTTACTTACCCTGCAGAATAATTAATGGCACAACTAAGAGCATTCCCTGAGCCTCCCGGTACACAACCTACTGGAATCTTCATGGCATCTTGCCAATCCTCTCTGCTCATTAAACCATTTATCACCTGGATAAAAAAGGTAGAGAGTCAGTCTGATTAGCTCACGTGGTAAAGCACAGTTTGTAATCTATGGATACTTAAGGGTGTGGGTTCCATACCCCCCCCCCCCCCCTTTTGATTTCAAGGTAAGGTAGGGGTGGGTACCGTAGGGTTGTCATGTGGGCCCCTGAAGTAAACATTGGAGAAGGGGGGACTAATACTGGGGAGGGAGTGTCTATTAGGTGAAACATGGTATAGGTAAGATATACATAAAAAGCAAAAGAGCATCCACATGTTAGTGCCAACTATTGGCTGAAAATTCTTTTTCAGTGAAAAGATGGGCATAACCATGTAAAAAATATTTCAAGGGTTTCAAGTTCAGATGACTGCTTCGTATGGCTGCAGGTCTCTTTTTTAATGTTTACAAGAAAACAACATTTTAGAGTCTTCCATATTGAAAGGGTTTGCAGACAACTATTCAACTGTGGCTCAAATAATGGGATTTGTCTATGAAAGGACAGAAAACATTGTGGGAAAAGGAGAAAATGTTGGTTACCAGCATTTTCTCCTTTTCCCACAATGTTTTCAAAAGGCTTCTTCCCCAGGGTTGTGAAAACTCAGTGTTTGGTAAAGGGTTAGACTATAGAAGAAACTGCTCAAGTATTCATCTTTGACTCTTTTAGCACCATAAACACTCAACCTCTTTTGACAGCTAAAACTTCAGTCCACTGAAACTCAAAAAGAGTTTATCTTAACAAGCTGACAGTATGAATCCAAGATCAGGCTGCATGCTGTGTGAAGTCTGATCTTGAATCATGCCAAGGCCCCGGTTTTTGCCAATGGCACTGAAATGATTAAAGGGATTCATCCTTGGCTCAGAGGTATGGTAAAGGATTTGTAAACCTCACTCAAACCATTGGGTCTTATATGGAAAGGTCCTTGGGCATGGCATTTCACAACCCTAGCCTATTACTCGTGAAAGCAAGAACATACATGAATAAGTGATATGTCTTCATGATATGACTGAAATAATGCTAACAGCTGTGTAGACAGCCGACCGACCGATCGATCAATCGATCGACTGACCGACCAACCAACCAACTAACCAATCAATATGCAAGGATAATCCCTTTACTACACGACAAAATATTACACTTGTCCAAATTGAAAGCGTTTGCATACCACAAATTAGATATGGCTCAAATGGTGAGATTTGTCTGTAAAAGGTCAGAAAACATTGTGGGAAAAAGGAGAAAATGCTAATTACCAATATTTTCTTCTTTTCCCACAATGTTTTCAAAAGGCTTCTTTCTCCAGGTCATTAAAACTTGGGACTGTGTGGTAAAGGGTTAAACCCTAATTTTGAAACTGGTAATAAATCTTTGCCACTTTGTGAAAAATGTGACACTCTAGAAAGGCCTTATTTGACACAAAGACGCTGGTTGAAACTTGAGGAATCTTTGGTGAAACAGGTTGTTTTTTATAGCTATTGAATTTCAAACTGATAGCAATAAAACAGAATATCATCCCTGTACCACACAACTAAGAGTTTTGACCACCTCGATGAAGAATTTTGCAGCTTTTGAAGCTTTTGAAAACATTGTGGGACAAGGAGAAAATCCTATTAACAAGCATTTTCTCTTTTTTCAACAAAATTTCCTGTCCCTCCAAAGACAAATCCCATCATTTGAGCCACATTCAATTTTTCACATCAAATTGTATATCATAAAATAGGGACCAGTACTATCTCCCCTATTGTTTCCTTCAGATTATCTTACCAGCAGCCATATTCATCGACCATTCTTAACCCTTAGAGCACCAAATAAACCTATCAGACATTTTCATCCTAGAAATATGACTGCAATAATTGCAGTTTCATGGGTGCTTTTATCAACAGTGTTTCAGCAAAGCAGACAGTGTAGATCAATGATCAGGCTGCACGTTTTGTGCAGCCTGATCTTGATCTATACTGGCTGCAAAGGCAACTATAGTCGTGAAAGGCGCTTTAAGGGTTAAGAACATTCTTAGTCTTTATATCTGAGATTTTCTACATTTGAAAGAAACACAACTTCTGATTGGCTAAATCAAATGGTTTAAGCAATCAGAAATTGTGTTACTTTCAAATTAACAAAATTCTGGAGAATAAGACTAAGAAAGTTCTTAAGAATGGTTGATGAATACTGACCCTGAACCCTTGGAGCTCTGACCACATGAAAAAGACCTTTTTAATAAACTATTTCCCAACGACAAAATTTTAGACTTCTCGAAGTTGGGCTTTTTAAGATTTTTTGCCATTTTTTTTTTGTTGAACACTGATTATGCACTACAAAATTATACTTTTCTTTGCAGCAAACATAAACTGAATGGTTACATGCAGTAAAAAGGTGCAAATTTGGCATTCAGTTTACAAGTTCAGTGCTCCAGATAATTTTCAATGACATCAGTACAGTGCTGATGAAAATGACGATGAATCAGTACCAGCATATGGGGATCAGTACCAACATTTGGTTAACAAGATTGATTAAAATCGAAATTTGTTTTCTTTCCTTTGTTTTTATATGAGCATTACTGTACAACTACATAACATTTTACATAGTAACAGTATGATGTTTACTATACAAAAATGTGTGAAGAAGGCTTGTAGAAATAATTATGCAACTCATAATCTGAAAAAAAAATAGCACCGTTTGTAGATCAATCTGCTTGAGCAATTGCTCACTTTTTGCAACCTGGATTTGTATGATTGTGCAAGTCTATTAATTCTCTCCCCTTGCTTTAGTTCTCCTGCATAATCTTATAGCAGGGCAAGGAACAAAGTTTCTTTTTTTTAAATGTGGTCCATCACTAAAAATCCTCATTAAGATATCTACATTTTTTGTCCGAGAGAACATCTGTACTTTTTTTTTAAAATCTGTTTTGAATTGAAAAAGATCTCTCACATGCCACACTGGTTACACACATGCAGAGAGCAATGATGCATAACTATGAAATATTTGGGAACATTTATAACTGAATGCAAAATCAGCAGATCCTTTATCAACATCTTCATACTGAAATTTCTGTAAGTCCCTTTTATCATTGCCTTAATAGTATTCCCACTCACAGTTTTGGGGGGAAGTGCATGCACTCCCTGATGTACAAGTTTTGGAGTGCAAGAGAAATTCTAGAATTGCTGTTAATATTATATTAACAATTTTAGAGCTTCTATAGAGGAAAGTAAGGGTCTCTTGTATTGAAGATTTGTAAAGATGAATCTCACCCTGCAGTCATCTACTCTTGAAAACAATATGGGTAATTTAAAACAGAAGTTAATTGTAACGTTTCCTTACTGATACTCATGGGACTGTGTTAAGAGGGACAACTTTCAACATGATGGCCAGTAGAATTTTCCATTTCACTGTCAATTTCAGACACTAATTACTTTCACTTATTCTTTTATAGAGAGATTTATGTAAATTCACTGTTTAAAGTCATTATTGAAGCTGCATGGACAGTTTGAAATGCCTATGGTTGAACAATGTCAGACTGATCTTTGTTGTGCCATGGGATTTTGCGTTTTTGCAGCAATCTTTTGTTCATGCTATTTAATTTTTGGACAATTATTTGTGCATGATTTAACATAAATTTGTCAAACAGGATAGCACGTACCTTCAAAACCTGTAATTCTACACTAGAAAAGCAGATGTCATGAATACTTTAAGTGCTTCAGTTTTGAAGACATTTTTTCTAACTTGTCCTAACTGGCGCCACAGGCGATCGGCAGCGGGAGCGTGCGTGGGCTTTTCACTTCATATTTTTGTGCGTAATTATTCAATTTAGAGCGTGAATTATTGCATGTATTACATAAATGGGAACAGTGCTTAAGTCTTGGCCAGTCGGATTTTATCTTTCAAACATTCTCAGTTTCGTTAGGGTTATTTGGTTCTGGAGATGAATGAAAGACACTAGCCAAAGTTTTCTGTGTTTTCCCCGACATTTTCGATCGGAACATACATGTACATAATACGATTATCCGCTGGTCCCATGCCATAATCGATAAAAACTTTACTTAAGCAGTGAGGTAGGGCCCAATTCCGGTCCGAGCCGATTTTGCTATTTTTTTAACGGAAAAAATTTGGAAAATCGCTCGGCAATCCCGAAAATATCGATGTTTGAAAGAGTAAGCTCCATTTTATTGTGTACGGATTCGTACCCTATATTTTACATACCTGGAAAAACATTCCGAATCGAGTACAGAATTTTGCAAAAAGATGCGTAACATCAGATCGTCATCCGTAAATTACGTGAATATGGATCTTATCTGGAGCACTGCAAGCTGGTCGCTTTTTAATAAAAAAATCCATCTATTTTAGTAAGATCAAACATGATGTCATCACACTTATGTAATCCTTTAACAAACGATCCCAAGGTTTAACCACCCTGTGGAAGAGGCCTTTTGAAAACATATTGGGAAAAAGAGAAGTGCTGGTAACCAGCATTTTCTCCTTTTCCCAAGATGTTTCCTATTCTTTCAGAGACAACTCTCATCATTTCAGCCATGTTTAACTTGTCTGCTTCAACTGCTTTGAATTTGGAGAAGTCTCAAATCTTGTCATTTGGTAAAGAGTTTGTTTGTATAGGAGTTTAACCATGTGTGCTAAGAGCTTAGGTCATATCATGGCTGTCATGCGTTTCCTGGCTTTCTTACACCAGTACTTACAAATTTCTTCCCAAATCACTGACTACTTTTCTCAGAGATCAAGATCAGGCTGCACAAAATGTACAGTCTGATCTTGGACCTAAACAAAAGTAATTATGAAGTTGCACTCATATGATTGAATTTATTTCTAGACTGAGAATACTGTACAGTATCTGCTGGGTTTATCTAGCGCTCCATGGGTTTATCATTTACATATATGAGCCTGCTCTGTGAAAAGGGGGCTTAATGCATCTGCAAAATGTATCAACCCAGGTCAGCCTGCACAGTCCGCACAGGTTGACCTGGGCCGAAACTTTTTGCTTTTGGTCAATTTTCTGCATGTCAAAGGACCATTGTACCTCATGATTCAGTTGGTTGCTGGAGAAAATGGATTTTATTGATCCACAATTATATTTTGACTTACTTTGTATCATGGATCACGCAGATGCATTAAGCCCCCTTTTTGCCAGAGCATGGCTCATATTCATTTTACATCAACTTCAAAACAAGTTCTTACAACCAAACCAATCAATCTCAAGGACTGCTCCCTGTAAAAACCTTAACCCTTTACCACTCGACAAACTTTTAGCCTTGTCAATGGACAAGCATTTGCAGACAAGAATTTCAGTGTGGCTCAAAAGGTGCAATTTCTCTTTGATCAGGTAGAAAACATGGTGGGAAAAGGAGAAAATGCTGGTTACAAGGATTTTCTCCTTTTCCCACCATGTTTTCAAGAGGCTTCTTTCCCAGGGTCGTTAAAAGTCGGGATTGTGTGGTAAAGAGTTAACCCAGTACTTGTGCAGTGTTGTGTGCATTTCCAAAGGGTTCATCTTGCTCATCACAGGATTCAAACCCTGAACCTTTGAAGTGAGAGGCAGGCGCATTACCCTGACAACAATGTCTCCCACAATCCACTGAATTGAACCATAAAACTGAAATTTCTGCCAGCATTTGAAAAATCTACCGTCAAAGTCCGAACGTTTTGATTGTACACAAAGCTACGACAGAAACAATGAAGCAAATGGATGTTCATTGTGAACAATGTTCCATTAATCATAATTTCTCTAGTATAAAATGTCTGATTTGGGTTTTACATCACTTCAAAAAGTACCAAGTCATATCAAAGACACAGTACACTTAACTATGTCTTTCCTGTTTCACTATTGTTAGGCTTGAGCTATGGAGTACCTTGCCCAAGAACATGCCCTCTTGGTCAATACTCTACACCAGGACTGAATCAGGGTTTCCTGACTTTTTTCCCCATTTTTCGAGACTCTAAGGTAGAAAGATTTTGAAATCTTTCAGAACGCTTTTGAAAACATTTTGGGAAAAGGAGAAAATGCTGATAAGTGATAACCATGCTACAAGTGTGTTTTGTCTATTGACAGAAACTATACAAGTACATGTATGTTTAACTCTTTACCACACAATCACGAGTTTTAACGATCTTGAGGATTAAGGCTTTTGAAAACAGTGGGAAAAGGAGAAAATGCTGGTGACCAGCATTTTTCCCTTTTCCCACAATGTTTTCTACCTTTTCTAAGACAAGGTTCATCATTTCTGCCACATTTCATTTGTGGTCTGCAAATGCTTTCAGCGTGGACTACCAGTAGTCTACAATTGTGTTGTGCAGTATAAAAGAGATAAACTACACGAGCATGTTAAAAGTATGAAAGCGTGTTTAATCCTTTACCACACAATCCTGAGTTTTAACAACCCTGAAAGAGATGGCCTTTGAAAACATCGTGTGAAAAGGAGAAAATGCTGGTAACCAGCATTTTCGCCTTTACCCACATTGTTTTCTACCCTACCAAAGACAGAAATCATCATTTGAAGTACCGGTACATTTGTCTTCTCCACATGCTTTCAATTTGGTCCAGTCCAGAAATTTGTCGTTTGGTAAAGATTTATACTATAAAAAGTATGCTTAAACTTTTGAAAGTATGTTTAAACTACTTAAGTGCATTTAAATTATGTTTAACTCTTTACCAAACAACAAAATTTTTTACTTGCCCAAATTGAAAGCATTAGCAGACAACAAATTAAAAAGTTTTTCAAAACCAGAAATTTTCATTTCAAAGGGTAGAAAACTTTGTTGGAAAAGGAGAAAATGGTGGTTACCAGCATTTTATCTTTCTCCACAATGTCTTCAAAAGGCTGCTGAACCTCAAGGTCGTTAAAACCTGGGATTGTGTGATAAAGGCTTAAACTATGAAATTATGTATAAACTATGAAAGTACAAGTATGATCAAAAATCTGAGAGTATGTTTCAAGTACATGCACATAGCCCTCTAAGAGTTAAATGTCAGCTTTCGATTGCACCAAAATGCCAAAACACAAAGAGAAAGGGAACAAAGAAGCCACAGAAAAACTTGATTACCTCAGCAAACTATGAATCATAATTCCAGACATGGGAAAAGTTAACCCTTGTAGTGCTGATCCCAGATTTAGTTACTTAAATGCTGACAGTGTGGATCAAGATCAGACTGCACAAAATAGTCTTAAAAATATCTACACAATCCATTTCTGCCAGATATCCTGACTAAAAAAAAAAAAATTTAAATTGCAATATCTGCATCATTAGTACTGACTGAGAATATCCATTTCATTTAGTGTTACAAGGGTTAACTCTTTATCAACAACAAAATTTGAGACTGGTCAAAACTGTGAGCATTTGCAGACATCAGTTTAAATATTGATTGGATGGTAAGATTTGTCTGTGATAGGATAGAAAAAATTGTGGGAACAGAAGAAAGTGCTGCTTACCAACATTTTCTCCTTTTCCCATAACATTTTCCAAAGGCTTCTTGCTCAGGGCTGTTAAACTCGGATTGTCTGGTAAAGGGTTAACCCTTAAGAGTTTCGAATTAATGAAATAGACCTTTTCAGTTAGACAAAAACAGTCCAAATACTGCTTTTTAAAGGTTGTTATATGCTACAAAGTGACAGTGTAGACCAAGATCAGACTGCATGTTTTGTATCATCTTATCTTGATCTACACTGTCTGTAAAAGCAAAATAATCTAGTGCTTTGCTCTTTATGGTTTAAAAGATTTAAACTGCAACAGATGTTTCTGTCATTTCAACTTGAAACTTTCCCTTAACCCTCTACCAGACAACAAAATATTTACTGGTCCATACTGAAAGCATTTGCAGATGACAGATTGATGTGGCTGCGATGACAAGATTTGTATCTGAAAAGGCAGAAAATATTGTGGGAAAAGTAGAAAATGCTGGTTATCAGCATTTTCTCCTTTACCCATAATGTTTTTGAAAGTTTCATTCTTCAGGGTCATTAAGACTCTGGACAGTGTTGTAAAAGGTTGAAAATTTACCAAACAACAAAACTTAAGACTTACCAAACCTGAAAGCATCTGCAGGTCACAATTAAAATTTAATGTGGCTCAAATTGGTAGATTTGTCTTTGAAAGGTTAGAAAACGTTGTTGGATAAAGATCAAAATGATAGTTACCACCATGTCTTCATTTTTCCACATTGTTTTCATACATGTTTTTCCTCTAGGGCATTAAAACACAAGATTGCTTGGTAAAAGGTTACATGCAATCAAAAAATGAAATGAGTTCAGCATTATGAGTAGTCTATAAATTGTGAAAACGTACTGCATTCAGCTCTATCCCAGACAACAAAAGTTATAGACTTACCCTTATTAAAAGCATTTTGCAGACAAATTAAATCTAGATCTAATATTTGGATAGAAAATACTGTGGGAACAGGAGATAATGCTGGTAACAAGCTTTAACTCTTTTCCCTTCTATTTTCTCAAAGGTTGTCTTCCTTTGAATATCTAACTCCTCACCAAAACACAAAATTTTAAACTCATCCAAACTGAAAGCCTTTGCAGACGACAAATCACAAGTGGTTAAGGTCTTTGTCTTTGACAGGGTAAAAAACATTGTTGAAAATGGCAAAAATGCTGGTTACCAGCTTTTTCTCCTTTTTCCACAATGTTTTCAAAAAACCTTCTTCTTCCAGGTCGTTCAAAGTCTGGATTTTTCAGTCATATTTAATTTGTTGTCTGCAAATGATTCCAACAATGGACCAGTCTAAAATTTTGTCATCAGTTAAAGGCTAAACTTGTAAAGAATACTGCAAAATTTAATGTGTTCACTAAGGATCAGTCTAAACTTTTTGTCGAGCCAGATAGCCCTTTACCACACAATCCTGAACTTTAACGACCCTGAGGAAGAAGCCTTTTGAAAACATGGTGGGAAAAGGAGAAAATGCTGGTTACCAGCATTTTCTCCTTTTCCCACAATGTTTTCTACCCTATCAAAAACAAATATCATCATTTGAGCCACATTCAAATTGTCGTCTGCAAATGCTTCGAATTTGGATGAGTCTACATTTTTGTTGTATGGTAAAGAGTTAAGCTTGGTCAACCATCCAAGCACAAATCACATAGCACTTTGTTTAACCATCATAGCAAGACATCATACACCAAACTCTCTACCAAACAATCCTGAATTTCACTAACCCTGAAGAAAAAGGCTTTTCAAAGTATTGTGGGAGAAGGAGAAAATGCTGGTAATCTAGGAATAAATTAACTTGCCATGAGTAATCCAGACAGATTTATAGTTTCATTAACTCACTACTTCCTGAAACAAATTTTGCAGCAGAAAACTTTAACCAAAATTTAATGACAAAATTCTAGACTAGTCCAAATTGAAAGCATTTGCAGACAACAAAATAAATCTGACTCAAACATTAAAATTTGTTTCCGGAAGGATAGAAAACATTGTGGGCAAAGGGGAAAATGCCGTTTACCCACATTTTTTTTCCTTTTCCCACAATATTTTCATTCTTTCTCAGGGTCATTAAAAGTCAGGATTGTGTGGTAAAGTGAAACAATCCTGAGTTTCAATGACCCCACGTAAGCA
The DNA here is from genome assembly GCA_945859785.2 of Tridacna gigas. Classification (NCBI taxonomy): domain Eukaryota; kingdom Metazoa; phylum Mollusca; class Bivalvia; order Cardiida; family Cardiidae; genus Tridacna; species Tridacna gigas. Next base: position 51,843,028 of record OX244030.2, read on the forward strand.
GGCTTTTGAAAGCATTGTGGGAAAGGGAGAAAATGCTGGTAACCAGCAATTTTCTCATTTTCCCAAAAATGTTTTCTACCCTATCAAAGACCAATCCCATCATTTGAGCCACATTTTATAAAATTTTGTTGCCTACAAGTTTTAAATTTTGTTGTGCAGTAAAGAGAAGTAAAAAGTTCCTTATAAAGTATGGAAAATTAACATGAATCAAGGCTTTTCACATCAGTACAAGTGAAATACATTGTGGCCGAAAAGGTGAAATCTCTCCTTTTGTGATTATCTTTCTCACCCTTTACTACACAATCCAGAGTTTTAACGACCCTAAAAAAGAAGGTTTTTGAAGACAATGTGGGTAAGGGAGAAGATGCTGGTAATCAGCATTTTTGCCTTTACCCGCAATGTTTTCTACCTTTCCACAAACAAATTTCAATTTCTGAGTCACATTTATGTTGTCGTCTGCAAATGCTTCCAATCTGGACAAGTCCAAAATTTCGTCGTCTGGTAAAAAGTTAAAGAAAGGTCTGCTGCAAGAAAGTAAGTCAGCCTGCAGGAGATCATGAGTCATGCAGGCAGGAGTTGACCCTTTACCAAACAATCATGTTCTAACCCTTTACCAAACGATCCCAGGGAAAGAAGCCTTTTGAAAACATTGTGGGAAAAGGAGAAAATGCTGAAAACCAGCATTTTCTCCTTTTCCCACAATGTTTTTACTCTATCAAGAACAAATTCTGCTGTTTGAGTCACTTATAATTTGTCATCTGCAAATTCTTTTAATTTGGACAAGTCTAAAATTTTGTCATTTGTTAAAAAGTTAACAACACTGAAGAAGAAATCCAGAGCCCCAGATAATTCTTTGAGCCAAGGAGTATTTAAGCATCATTTTTTTAATGGCAGGGGTGAAATGAAATGACTTTGCTTAAGCAGCAAATTCTTAAGCAAGAAAGTTCTAATGGTAGCGTAAAAATCAAGTTTTACCCCATAATTGAACATAGTATGTTTCAATCCCATAATGTTCACTTTTTTTTTTATTTTATATAGTGTTCAGCTAATAAGATCGATTGAAAAATATGGCAATTCTATTTTATTCTTTTTATCTTTTATATGCTGAGCATGGTACATAGTATCTAAGCAACATCTTACCATCATCTGCAAATGCTTTCAATATATAGTGAATCCAAAATTTTGTCATATGGTAAAGAATTAACCCTTTACCACCCAATCACGTATGTTCACAACCCTGAAGAAAAAGCCTTATGAAAAAATTGCGGAAAATGGAGAAAATGCAGATAAACAGCATTTTCTACTTTTCCCACAATGTCTTCAAACTTGTGTTGCATTTACCTTGTCATCTGCAAATGTTTTCAATTTGGACAAATCTAAATTTCATTGTTTGGTAAAGAGTTAATTGTGAGATACATGTCTTTTATGAAGTGTTCTCTGTTGGACAGCTTTTGAAACCAAATGCAGAATCCATGCTAGTGCCTGAAAACCCCCATAAACTGATACTCCAGCCTCAAAAACGCTAGTGTTTCCCAGACAATGCACATTAACCCTTAAACTGCTGAATAAATGAAATAAAAATTTCCACTCAATAGTAGAAACCCAAATATTGTGGTTTCACAGTTGATTTCACTGGAAAGAAAATACTGTACCAGACAGTGTAGATCAAAGACCAGACTGCACATTCTGTGCAGTCTGATCTTGATCTACATGGTCTGCAAACTGTCAGTGAGACACGCTTAGGAGCTGAAGGGTTTACCCTTTACCAGACCACAAACTTTTAGACCTATCAAAATTGGAAACATCTGCAAACAGCAAATTAAATGTGGTGGAAATGTTGCAATTTGCGTTTGAAAGGGTACAAACTAAAGTGCTGGACAGGAGAAATATTGTCTACTGGTATTTTCTCCTTTTCCCACAATGTTTTCAGAAGTCCTCATGTTCAGGGATGTTTGGTAAACATGGAATTGTTTGCTACAGGCTAAAACCTTAACCAACCAATCCTGTGCTTTAATGACCCTGAAAGAAAGCTTTTGAAAATACAGTTGAATATCCATACCTCAAAGTTCAGGGGACTACCGAAAAAAGTTCGAGGTATAGAAAGTTCAACGTGCAGAGATTCTTCAGATGAGTGTGTCAGGTACCAGAAGTAGGTAACCGAAGCATACTTCGTTCACAGGCCGTACATTTTGTTCCCTCTAATAGTTAACCGATCGTTGTCTTGAAAATTAAAGAGTAAAGGATGCATACTGTTTCTTTCATTAACATGTTTTTCTTTAATTCTGTTTGTAAGAACGATACTGAAAATTGTGAAATTAAAAAAGCATTTTGTCAGCCGAAGTTGCTGGCTATCTCCCGGACTTTACCGGGTTTCTTTCACCAAACAAGTCCTTAGGAGCGAGGATATTTGTATTTTCGGTCGACAACGAAATGCCAAGTCTTTCTATATGGCCACTGCCAAAATCACAATGCATGGTATGAAATCTCAGTTCAAACATTTCTAACAGAACCAATTACCGATAATTATCTGCAAGTCAAGATCACTGGCACGTTAACACCCGAGCTGACAAAAGTCAATGATCGAAAATGTCGTCATATCCGGCATTTCTATTTATCATGTATAATACCTTAGTTTATAACCAAAGTCAATTAAAATGTGTGAAAATTCTGTACTGTGTTCGAAGTAAAGATGTGTAAATTACCTGGATCATTGAAGTTCAGAACTGAAATTAGGTTCGACTTATGGAGAAACTTCGAGATATGGACTTCGACGTGCGGATAGTACTTCATATAGAAAAATTGAGCAATTCAATCCGGACTTTAAATTTACTTCGACGTCTAGAGAACTTCGAGAAGTAGATGTTCGAGCAATGGACATTCGACTGTACTATGAAAAAAGGAGAAAATGCTGGTATTAAGTATTTTCTCCTTTCCCAACTTTGATTTCTTAGCCTTTCAAGGATTAACTCCAATATATTGAGATCAGGGTTTTTCTGAAACACCCCCCCCCCCTTATTTCTTTGAATTTGGACCCCCAAATTTTCTAAATGACCCCCAAAATTTGAATGTTTGCCTTCTTTTATTCATTTGAATGGAGCCCAATGACCCCTAAAATAAGAAAATCCAGGGAATATCCTGTTTGAGCCAATTTTTGTTTACGGTCCGCAAACATTACAAGGTGTACAAGTCTGGACTTTTATAAATTTCCGTTAAAGAGTCAAACTGCTAAATAAATGAAATGAAAACTTCCAGCCAAAGCTAAAGTTCCAAATAGTGTGATTACACTTTTCATTTTGGCAGAAAAACCTCATCATATCTGACAGTGATGATCCATGTATGTCCTGCATTTCACCAGTACTAGGTTAGGGCTCTGCAGTGTCTTAGCCAAGGGCACTCCAATAACAAGAGGGCCATGATGGCCCTGTATCGCTCCACTGGCTTATAAATATAAACTATAAATACTAAACATTTCAATTTGAGCCAAATGGTTTCAAAATGAAGACTTACAAAGTTTTCCCTGTAAAAGCCCATGTGAATGTTGAGACCTGCTATAATTACTTGAACCCTGGTAGAGGTCCACAAGATAAAGCCACATGCCAAAATAATACAAGTCTATGCTGTATGGTTATAAATAAGGTGATTTTCAAGTTTTGTCCATATGAAGCCTCTGTAAAACATAAGACCCCTGATGCAAGGCTAATTTCAAAACAAGAGGGCCATGATGGCCCTGTATCGCTCCACTGGCTTATAAATATAAACCATGAAGAAAAGTCTTCACTATATAAGCCCTTATAAAACTTTGACCTCATGGCTACAGTCTGACTAATATTGTATTAGAAGAATAACATGCCAAATGTGGGAGTTCTTGGCCTTATGGCTGGTAACAAGATGGTTTCTGAACTTTTCACTCCATAAACCCATGTAAAACTTGTGATCCCTGGTGCAGGGCCAAACTTGATCCTAGAGCTGTAACTTGGGCCCTCTTTGTAACTGTCCACTAAATAATGCTATAATTATATGCAAAATTTGGTAGCCTAAGCCTTATGGCTGTGTACACCAAGATTTAAAAGTTTTCCCTATGTAAGCCTATGTAAATCTTGTGAACCCCCCCCCTCCAAGTATGAGGCCAAATTGACCCCAGGACTATACTTTGGACACTTTTGGTAGACTCCAACTAGATCAAGCTAAATGCCAAATTTGGTAGCTCTAGGCCTTATGGTTTCAGACAAGAAGATATTTAAAGTTTTCTCTATATAAGCCTATGTATAAAACTTGTGACCCCTGGGGAAGAGCCAATTTTGACCCCAGGGCTATAATTTCAAGAAACATGATAGAGGTCTACTACATAAAGCTACATGCCAAATTTGGTAGCCCTATGCCTTATGGTTTCAGACAAGAAGATTTTTAAAGTTTTCTCTATATAAGCCTATGTAAAACTTGTGACCCCTGGGGAAGAGCCAATTTTGACCCCAGGGCTATAATTTGAAGAAACTTGATAGAGGTCTACTACATAAAGCTACATGCCAAATTTGGTAGCCCTATGCCTTATGGTTTCAGACAAGAAGATTTTTAAAGTTTTCTCTATATAAGCCTATGTAAAACTTGTGACCCCTGGGGCAGAGCCAATTTTGACCCCAGGGCTATAATTTGAAGAAACTTGATAGAGGTCTACTACATAAAGCTACATGCCAAATTTGGTAGCCCTATGCCTTATGGTTTCAGACAAGAAGATTTTTAAAGATTTCCAATATTTTTCAGTTTTGTTGCCATGGCAACCAGAGTTTTTGAAGGAATCAAATTCTTTCAAGAATTCTGAAGAGGACCATGGCAGGATCATTTCTGTGAAGTTTCATGAAAATTGGATGGGTAGTTTCAGAGAAGAAGATGTTTGAAATAAAAGTTAACGCACGCACGCACGCACGGACGCACAGACGGACACACGGACTGACACACGACGGACACCGGGCCATGACATAAGCCCGCTGGCCTTCGGCCAGTGGAGCTAAAAAACCACAGTGTTTCAACATGATCTAACTCTGGCTTCCAGGTTTTAGATCCTAAACATTCCCTTTTTAGCCACGTAGGACCCTTAGAACACTGAAGGAAAATACTTTTCCATTCTTGTATGGAAGAAAAATTAGCTCTGTCTGGATGTTTCTTTTTTATCAGGAACTATTTTTGCAAAAACAAATAAAACCTTACCTCATAAATGAGTCCATCACCTGAAACAATCACAACACCAGAATAATCTGTTCTGTTCAGTTTTTGCATCATTTCCTTCGCATGGCCAGCATGATCTGTGGGCATAAATATCATAGTGAAATGTGGGTCCATATTCACCAACCATTGTTCTACATTTACACAGTAATCCAACTTCTGATTGTCTTAACCATTTGATATAGCTCATCAGGAGTTGTGTTACTTTTCAATTTACACAATCCAAGGATCTATAAGGGCCCTGGGTTTGTATTCAACAATATTCTAAGTATGATTCTGTTCGTCTGTTTGAAATTTATTGTTCCGATTTGAAATTCAAAGACTAGCAATCTGATTCACTGAGAAGTATGCTTCCCTATTTGTATAACTCCCAGTTGTCCATCTTTACCAATTTGTATAACTTTAACTTGTATATCCTTACCTGGTTGTAAAATTGAAACTTGTATGTCCTTACTTATTTGTATAACAATTACTTGTATATCCATACCTGTCTGTATAACTTCCAGTTGTATATCCTTTCCTGTTGATATACATTTCAGTTGTTTATCCCCATCCACTTGTACAACATTTACTTGTATACCATTACCTGTTATATATTTTACTTGTATAATGCAAACATGATAATTGGGGTAAATGTTTACCAATACTGGCTCATTGAAAACATAGACACAGGCCATAAGTTGTGACTATAGCTGTTATTTTACTTTGCCAGCAGTGTATCTTCTACCATGGTACAGTAGTCACCACAGTGGTAGGGTTATAGGAATATGTTCATGAAGCGATTCAAGTTTCATTGATTGACCAGGTGGATGGCACACTTATCGCTTTTGATTTATATACTGTTATCTGTTTGTAGAACTTTTTCATGTAAACCCTTACCTGTCTCCATAAGTTTTACTTGTATATTGTTACCTGTTTGTATAACTTTTACTTGTAGAAGTTAAGCTGTCTCTATATATTTCACTTGTATATTGTTACCTGTTTATATAACTTTTACTTGTATACCTTTGCCTGTTTATATAACATTTACTTGTATATCATTACCTGTTTGTATAACTGTAACTTAGACAACACACAGTGATTTGACCTATCAGCAAACACTATTTGGAAATAATAAAGACACAACTCTTGTGGTTGTATATCTATATATACAATAGTTTATATATTACTCCTGTGGTCTAGGTCAGAAAACCTTGTGCCATAATATAATATTATGAGATATGTACACCCACTATATAACATTTTATATTTTTTGTATAAAATGGCACTCCTTTTCTAACCTATACTCTGACCACACATATAGCCATTTCACCAATCTGCCAACAGTATTTTGAAATTTATATCAGATATACAACTCTCACTGTTGCATATCTTTGTATACAGTAGTTGTATATATTACTTGTGTGGTCTAAGTCAGATAGAAAATGTTGTGCTTATACAAAAAATATACACTTGATACCATTTATATATTTCGCCATAAAAAATGGCGCTAGATTTCTATCCTATGCTTGTAAAGTCGTGCTTGTTAATACATGTATAACCTTTAGCAGTATATCCATTTCTGTTTGTAAACTTTTTTACTTGTATAAGCTATCTACTTGTTTACTTTCACTAGTATAGCCTAATCTATTCATACAAATTTTACTTGTATATCCTTCCATGGTTGAATAACTTACTTGTATGTCCTTACCTGTTTGTAGAACTTTGTTTGTACATCCTCACCTGTTTCTGTAATTTTTACTTGTATATCCTCACCTGTTTGTAGAACTTTTACAGTCTTACTTGTATGTACAACTTTTACTTGTAATAGCCTTGTCTATTTGTATAACTAATAATTGAATATCATGACCTGTTTGTATAACTTCCTGACTGTATATCCTGACCTATTCGTTTAACTTTTACTTGTAAAGCCTAACCTGCTTGTATAACTTTTACTTGTATATCCTGACTCATTTGTAGAGCTTTTAGTTGTTTATCCTGACCTGTTTGTATAAATCTAAATTGTATACCCTGATCTGTGTGTATAAATTAAAATTGTATATCCTGACCTGTTTGTATAAATTTAAATTGTATACCCTGACCTGTTTGTATAAATTAAAATTATATATCTTGACATGTTTGTATAAATTTAATTATATCCTTACCTGTATGGATAACTTTTACTTTTACTTTTAAATCTTTACCTGTTTGTACATCTTATACTTGTATTATACCAACTTGTTTGTGTAACTTTAATTTGAACACTTTCCCTTGTTTGTATCCATCCCCTTGTTTGTATAACTCTTAGATTGTATAATCCAGCCCACTTGTATCAATTTCACAATTATACCCTAAGTTCTGGGTATTTCTTTCACTGAAATGTCCTAAGCTCTTTGTATAATGTTTACTTGAAAGGCCCTACCTGTTTATATACCGTAATTTGCCAATGTATTTGGACACCCTAAAAGTTCGGACACGGTCAAAATTTTTCAGAAATAATTTATCCTGATTTAATTTATTTTCCGGACAGTCCAAAAAATAAATTTTCCTAAATATTCGGACCGCCTGTAACATTAGTTTTCCAATATATCAGCCAGTTAATACATTTTTTTTTTTTTTTTTTTTTTAAGAAAATGTTTCTGATAATGATCGGCTGCATCAGGGATCATAAATTATAATATACGATCCCTGGCTGCATATTTGCACATTTTTGCATCGCAGACATTCATCATTATGATCATGAATCCCTAAAGAGTCGAGTAACTCGGCAGTTATTTTAAGTCATGAAATAAGACACACACACCCCTCCCACACACACACAAAAATGCAACACCAAGGTTGTCTTTGTTGAAAACTTCTCACCAAAACGGACAGTGTAGATTCAGATCAAAGATCAGACCTAACATTCTGCCTAGTGTGATCTTGATCTACACAGGCTGCCTAAGCAACTAGTTTTGATAGATGCTTGAAGGGTTTAACGTTTCTCGGCTTTTTTATGTCATGCAAGCAGTTTCTCCTTTTTTCGTAACTTTTTCATAACGCACCTGCAGAAGCGTTAAATTGTCCCTCCAAGAACAATATTAAAGAATTTATAAAAACCAAACCTCATTGTTTCTTTTCTTTATTTATCGGTAATCCCTTTATATGTAAAACTAGATCTAATGCATTAATTATTGTAATGCATTCCTTTTTATTTCGGCTGCAAGGAATCTTTTCTAAAGACAAGAGGGCCATGATGGCCCTGGATCACTCACCTGAGTCAATAGGCTAAATTTCACTCCAGGGTCATAATGACCCAATTTAAAACTCATCCGAGATGTTATTAAGACAAACATTCTGACCAAGTGTCAGGTCCATTGAGCTGAAAATGTGGCTTCCAGAGTGTCCAAAATGTCTTTCTTCAATTTGACCTAGTGACCTAGTTTATGACTCCATGTGACCATATTTCAAACTCATCCAAAACATCAAAACAAACTTGTTGACCAAGGTTCAGGTGAATTGGGTAACAATTGCCGCCTCTAGAGTGCCCACAAGGGTTTTCTGTAATTTGACCTAGTGACCTAGATCATGACCCTATGTGGTCCAATTTCAAATCCATTCAAGATATCACCAAGTCAAACATGCTGACAAATTTTCAGGTCAGTTGAGCAAAAACTGTGGCCTCTACAGTGCCCACAATACATTTCTTGAATTTGACCCAGTGACCTAGTTTATGACCCTATGAGATCCAATTTCTGAATGATCCGAGATATCATCAGGTCAAATATGTAGATCAATTTTCAGGTCAATCTAGCTAGAATTGTGGCCTCTAGAGTGCCCAAAAGGTATTTCTTCAATGTGACCCAATGACATTGTTTATGACCCTATGTGACCCAATTTTGAATTCATCCGAGATATCATCAAGACAAAAAATTTCGAACTTGTCTGAGATTTTATCAAGACAAAAATTCTGACCTAATTTCACAAGTATCTGACTGAAAATCTGGCCTCTAGAGCGCACACAAGGTTTTTCTAAGATTTGACCTAGTGACCTAGTTTTTGACCTGGCATGACCCAATTTCGAACTCGTCTGAAATTTTATCAAGACAAACATTCTGACCAAGCTTCATAAGTATCTGACTAAAAATGTGGCCTCTAGAGCGCAAACAAGGTTTTTCTAAGATTTGACCTAGTGACCTAGTTTTTGACCCCACAAGACCCAATTTCGAACTCGTCTGAGAATTTATCAAGACAAACATTCTGACCAAGTTTCATAAGCATCATACTGAAAATGTGGCCTATAGAGTGCACACAAGGTTTTTCTAAGATTTGACCTAGTGACATAGTTTTTGATCCCACATGACCCAATTTCGAACTCGTCCCAGATTTTATCAAGACAAACATTCTGACCAAATTTTACAAGTATCTGACTGAAAATATGGCCTCTAGAGCACACACAAGGTTTTTCTAAGATTTGACCTAGTGACCTAGTTTCTGACCCCACAAGACCCAATTTCAGACTCGTCTCAGATTTTATCAAGACAAACATTCTGACCAAAATCACAAGTATCTGACTGAAAATGTGACCTCTAGAGCATACACAAGGTTTTTCTAAGATTTGACCTAGTGACCTAGTTTTTGACCCCACATGACCCAATTTCAAACTCGTCTGAGATTTTATCAAGACAAACATTCTGACCAAGTTTCACAAGTATCTGACTGAAAATGTGGCCTCTAGAGCGTACACAAGGTTTTTCAAAGATCTGACCTAGTGACCTAGTTTTTGACCCCACATGACCCAATTTGGTACTCCTCTAAGATTTTATCAAGACAAACATTCTGACCAAAATCCCAAGTATCTGACTGAAAATGTGGCCTCTAGAGCGTACACAAGGTTTTTCGAAGATCTGACCTAGTGACCTAGTTTTTGACCCCACATGACCCAATTTGGAACTCGTCCAAGATTTTATCAAGACAAACATTCTGACCAAATTTCACAAGTCATCAGATTATACAGAGATAGCAGCCTAAGCTTGGATATATACCGTACCATCCACTACTGAACCATGACTTTAGAGAGCTACTGCATTTAGGTCTAAGAAATTAAGAAAATATTTAAAATACATGCTTTTAAAACTGAAAACATGCTGAAACTTTCGATATACTGAAGTTTTTAACCCTTCATCGGTGCTATAAATAGATCTAAATTTGTCGGATTTTACCCTTACTGTTTCGGACACACTTTCAGACAACAAGGTAAAACCTATTATTTCAGCCACCCCCTTTTTTTCAAAATGGTATTTTCCTAAAGATTTGGACTCTAAAAAAATTAATTTTTTTTTTCTGTCCGAATACAGTGGCAAATTACGGTAACTTTTATTTGTATATCCTCATCTTGCTTTAATTACCATACTTGTAAAGCCTCATCTGGTTGTATAACTTTTACTTGTATATCCTTTACTATTTGTATAACTTTAATTTGTATACCTTTACCTTGTTGTATAACCTTAAATGTTAAAAGCCCTTAAACCTACTCAAGTTGCTTTTGTGGCCAATGTAGATCAAGATCAGCTGGCAAAGAATGTGAAGTCAGATCTTAGACCTACACTGTATGCTACAATGTTAGATGTTCAAATGGAAACAACCTTGAACAAGCAATATTTTGGGCTGTCTTTCCTGATTATAATGGTCTAAATCATTAACAGCTTTAAAGGCTAACTTTCATATCCTCACCTGTTTGTACAACTTTCACTTGTATATCTGCCTCATCTAACATTGGAGCTACTTGTTTCCGGTAAATTTGCATAGCTTTCCCTGGACCGCTGTGGGGATTGACAAGCACCAAAAATCTTTTCTTGGCTGGAACAGGACATTTTTCTACATCTGAAAATAACAGGGTTACAGGAATATTAACTCTGGAGTGCCTGTCACAATTGGAGTTACTTTTGTGCCAGTGTAGAGCAAGATTAGACTGTGAAATGTAGGCATAGGAGAGGGAGAAAAAAAGGGCATCCTCCCATGATCTCTTTAGCTGGAGGGTTGTCTACCTCCATCCCTGCATCTACAAGTTGGCTTCTTTAAAAAAGAAGCCAGGAGAGGTCGGCATCGATGTTTTCAAATAGTTTATTGGCTTTTGATTTCAATATATTTTGGTAGAAGTAAACAAACAAATTAGGCATTAAATGAATGAGAAAAAACATTTTTTTTTCCAATCTTGCTGGTGTAAAGGCACAAAACAGTACATGTTCCACATTGTTATAATATTCAAGGAATTGGAGGCCATATGCTATTAACATGCTCAGAAATGCATATTTTTTTCAAAATTAAAGGACACAAAACCAAAGATGATTATCCAATTTAGCTCATTTTCAAAATGAACAACCCTCAAATGAATGTTTGTAATGTGTGCTCAGATAAGCCAATTTTTTTTTTTTTTGGAAAGAAGAAATCGTTCAATTAAAATTTGATACAATACGCTAATTCCACTGAGGAGGCAAGAATCTTACCTGATAACAACAAATAAAGGTGGCCTATACATAATACTAGTACCAGACATGTTAAAAATAAATGTAACATTTTTTAATCTTTTAACAAACAACAATTTTTTGACTGTCCCAAACAGAAAAAGCATGCAGACGACAATTTAAACTTTGATAATTAATGTGGAAGATGGTGCTTTGATGTGATGGAAACCATTGTGACAAAAAGAGAAACTGCAGTGACTAACAGCTTCTCCTCTTTCCACAATATTTTGAAAAGTTGTCTGCTGCAGACATGTAAAATGAAGAGGTTGTTTGTCTAAACGTTAAAAATTTAAGAAAGTAGATAAATGAGCCATGCTCTGAGAAAAGGGCCCTTAATGCATCTGCAAAAACTATCGACCCATGTCAGCCTGCGCAATCCGCCCAAAACCAAAGGACCACGGACTCTTTTGAGGTGTGCGGTACATAGGGCGAAGAGGCACGACTTTCTTTCGCGCTCATAAGTTGATTTTCGCAGGATTCTCGAAATCCCGCATAATAGAAGCAGCTCTGTGGTGCTATTTCATCAAATCTATATCATTATAAATCCACAGAATTTTTGAATAAAACAGAAAAATGCTAGAATCTAGTCAGTTTTGAAAAATAGAACTTGAAAACATACTGATCAACCTATTTCTATCTATTTGTGGGGTACGAGTTCTCCAGAGAACACGTGCTCTCGAGATTAGGGTACGAGTTCTCCAGAGTACGAATTCTCCATATAGTATCAAGTCACGTGATCTTTTCCCGCGGTGTTCTTTCTCTTTTTTTTTTTTTAACGAATTTTTTTTTCTCTCTGCTTAGATTTATTTGTTTAATGAAAAATTGCAATTATTGGAGAGATCATTTACTATCAGTATAGTATAATAAATCTTTTTGGAAAGCCGTCATATAAAAGAAAACGTTTATTTCCTATTTCAGTTTTTTGATTTCGGTTTGTTTATAAAACCATGACGAAATAGACTGTGTATCAGAACAATTTTGCAAAAACAAATGGATTTAGACAGCGATTTCTGTGGCAGTCTGCCTTTTAAACTCACCACTGTTGGAGAGGTCTGATGACCTCTCCAATGACTTCTTTCCATTTTCTTCAGCAACTCAATTGTCCATCATTGTCTTTTTGCAGACGTCTTTCACTCTTTGCTAGACAACAAAATCATGGAATTGTCCATGTTGACAGCATAATACAGCTCAAATTAATTGTCACTTGTCATTTAAACATTTACCACATGACAAAATTTAACCCTTTACCACACAGTGCCGAGATTTAACGACCCTGAGGATGGAGCCTTTTGAAAACATTATGGGAAAAGGAGAAAATGCTGGTAACCAGCATTTTCTCCTTTTCCCACAATGTTTTCTACCCTTTCAAAGAAATATCATATTATTTGAGCCATATTGACATTGTCGTCTGCAAATGCTTTCAATTTGGTCGAGTCTAACATTTTTTCATGTGGTAAAGGGTTAAGACTTGTCAGAATTGTAAGCATTTGCAGACAACATATCAAATGCTATTCAGTTGTTGAAATTTGTCTTGGAATGGGAAGAAAATATTGTGGGGGGGGGAAAGAGAAATAGCTGGTTACCAGCATTTTCTCATTTTCCAATAACCTTTTCAAAAGCATTCTTCTTCAGGGCTGATAAAATCTGGGACTGTTTGATAACAGGTTAAAGTGCAAAAAATGTTGTGGGAAAAAGAGAAACTGCTGGCTACCCTTTTCCTATTTTCTTTTCAATCCTTCCAAAGACAAATTTGATCTGTAAAATCACATTTAATTTGTTCTCTGCAAATCCTTTCAATTTGGACGTGTATAGTTTTTTGTCGTCTGGTAAACAGTCAAGTCTCATCCTTGACTGATGAACAGGAAAAAAAAATTAATTATTCATCTCTTAAAAGTAAATTGGTCGCTGAGAACTAGAGAGTATACTTGAAAGACAGTGAAGAAAAAATCAATAATGATAATTACATTTTCTATTGATTCGGATGGCTGATAATTTCTTTAACAAATTCTTAAGTCTCAGAGAGCCAACTAAACCCAACAGAAACTTTCAGTCCAGAAATAAGACCAAAATAAATGAAATTTCGTGTATGCTTTGTCTATTGTACTTCAGCTAAACAGACACAAATTTATCAAAAATCAGACTGCATGTTTTGTGCAGGATGACCTGAATCTACAATGACTGCAAAGGCAACTACAGTTAGGCCTCAATATGATACGATGGATGGATGGATGGATGGATGGATTTTTTTCAGTCATATCACAGCTACAGCTCACTTGTGTGCTCTGGATTTGACCAGTACCAGGCTGGGGCTATTAAGCATCTTGCACAGGGACATGCCTTTGAAAATATCCAGTGCCTTGAATAGGCCCAAAACAGCAGGACCACTAGCAGAAAAAGGAACAAGAAATATCTTTAAAAAAGATAGACAGTGTAAATTTGCCAGCAAATAGGCAGAAGCCCTTCAAATAAACATGCCTACATTTTTGACTAATCACAAATTTCTATTTATTCATTTGTTATCAGTACCAAAAAGTAGGTCAAAAGCCAGCATATACAGCTACACCAACAAAGAAAAGATATATTATAGAACTGAGTACTTGTTGGCTTGCAGTAGTAAAGTGTTACTATACAGGGGGTCGTGCATTGGTCAGTGACCAGGTAGCAGCTTTGTCTGACTGTGACAAAAGGAGAAATAGTTCATTACTAGCTACTTTTCCTTCTGTTACCATGTTTCCAAGGGCAGCCTGCTGCTTAACTCAATAGACAAAAGTGTCTTCTGCCACAGCCCTAAATTTTTTCTACAGAAGGTCACAATTTAGTGGACCTGTATTCAAAGTTAACTCCTAGCAGACAGCAAATGAAATGAGAATGAAATGATGAGATTTGTCTGTGAAATAGCAGAAAATGTTGAGAAAACAAGAAAATGCTAGTTATCAAGTTGTTCTTCCTGTTCCACAATGATTTCAAAAACCTTGTGCCTCAGGGTCATTAACCTTTACCAAATAATCCTGCGTTTTAACAACCCCAAAGAAGACTTTTGAAAACATTGTGGGAAAGGAGAAAATACTGGTAAACAACAAAATGTTTTCTACCCTTTCAACCACAGATCCCGTAATTTGTGCCCCATTTAACTCTTTACCAAACGACAAAATTTTGGAATGGATCAAATTGAAAGCATTTGTGGACGACAAATTAAATAAAAACTCAAATGATGAATTCTGTCTTTGATAAAGTAGAAAACATTGTGGGAAAAGGAAAAAATGCTGCTTAAAACTCAGGATTGTGTGGTAAAGATTTAATATATCATCTGTGAGTGTTTTCAATTTGGACATGTCATCTACAAGTGTTTTCAATTTGGACGAGTCTAAAAATTTGTTGTTCGGCAAAGATAAAAGGAAAGAAACATCATGAGAACAGGAGAAAATGTTTTCAACAGCAGCATCCCTCAGGGTCATTAGCTAATTGGATTGTTTTTGTGAGGGATTTATGAAATAACAAGATGAGACAAAATGATAATATCAAAGTTCATTTAATACTGTTACATTATATAAACCATGGGAAATGCATGCACTTTAAAATTTTGAATGCATTTCACTTAGAACTTTGTCTAAGCCTCTGAATGAAAAACTCTTCTTATCCTTTACTGCAGTGTCATATACCATGATAACTGCACATCAAAATTACTGGTTGAAAACAGTTTAACTTTTTCCCTCAGCCACAGCCCATGGCCATTTAAACGGTTAGGTGCTGAACAACAGTTATGTGAGAAAGCAACCAGTGGCTTGGGAAGAACATTGTGGTAAAAGAAATCCAGGAGAGCACTGACAGGTACATTGGCTGCTGTTATATACTAGTAACTGAAATAATGTTGAAAACAATGTTTAACACGATACAAACAAAGCCTCTTACAGCTAAAGCATAATTTCATGCTGCCTGCCTGGGTAGCTCAGTGGTTAGTGTATCTGACTCATGACCTGGTGGTTGCGAGTTCGATACCCAGTTGAGGCAATTTTTTTTCCAGCAATTTTTCGCCTCTCACCTGTGATGCATGTGAGAAAAGTAGTCAGTGGCATTGGAAAGAAATTTGTGTCAGTGCTGGTGTGAGAAGGCCAGGAAACACACTGGTACATCACTGATCACCATGATATGACCTGAGCTGTTAAAATGGCGTTAAAATCAAAATAAACCAAACCAAACCAATAATTTCATGCTACCCATCTACATTTGGAGACAGAAGAGCAGACAGACATATTGCTAATTGATATTTTGGTACATATAGAGATAGATAAAAAGCTGTTAAAGTGTATAAATTCTCTCTTCAAAAGATCAGTGTTCTACCAAGAAGGATTTGTCAGAGAGGTGACAATTGTCCCATTAACTCTTTACCACACGAGAAACATGTACGCTTCTCCAAATTCAAAGCATTTGCAGACGAAAATTTAAATGTGACTCAAGTGAGGAAATTGGTCTTTTATACAGTAGAAAACATTGTGGGTATAGGGGAAAATGCTGGTAACCAGCATTTTCTCCTTTTCCCACAATCTTTTCAAATGACGTCTTCCTCAGGGTCATTGAAAGTCAGGACTGTAATTATGGTAAAGGGTTAAGTAACAGAAATAGGGGACATTTCAATAGACAAGTGAGGCTAAATACACTCAAATGAAGTGGAAAGGGATAAAGAGTCCAACTTGTGTCTATTATGATAGGACAATATTCCAGTTTAATGAGACAATAGCCGTATTCGACTGGTAATTATGGTTTTTCGTGTTGCACTTTTTGTATTTGACTGGTAAATTTCACAGTTTCGTAAACTTTCTTGAAGTACAAACATTACGCTTTCAAATCATCGTAATGTTTGTGCAGCAAAAAAACAGGCACCTTGCAGGTTGGCAGAGCTTAATATTCATTTTCGTGCTTCACGAAAGTTGACTAGTCAATTAATGCTAATGTCCCAGAATCTCCCCCTTGGTAGAACACTGAAAGATTCACTATATACAGTATCTACATGAAGAAAAAGTAAAGAGTATATAAGAAACACAAGTACATATACTACGATTAACCCTTCACCAAACAATACCAAGTTTTAACACCTCGGAGAAAGACGGCTTTGGAAAACATTGTGGGAAAAAGTCTTGTCTTCAATTTTGTTGTCTAACATATGTAAACAGTTAAAAGCTAGCTAGATTTCTACTTTTACAAGGCATTACAAGTTTAGTGATTCAAAGACAAGAAGGTAATATGTATTACTGCCATCTATGATTAACTCTTTACCACACAATCCAGAGTTTTAACGATCCTAACTGAGCAGACCTTTGAAAACTTTGTAAAGACAAGAGGGCCATGATGGCCCTGTATCGCTCCACTGGCTTATAAATATAAACCACGAAGAAAAGTCTTCACTATATAAGCCCTTATAAAACTTTGACCTCATGGCTACAGTCTGACTAAATGGGGAATATTGTATTAGAAGAATAACATGCCAAATGTGGGAGTTCTTGGCCTTATGGCTGGTAACAAGATGGTTTCTGAACTTTTCACTCCATAAACCCATGTAAAACTTGTGATCCCTGGTGCAGGGCCAAACTTGATCCTAGAGCTGTAACTTGGGCCCTCTTTGTAACTGTCCACTAAATAATGCTATAATTATATGCAAAATTTGGTAGCCTAAGCCTTATGGCTATGTACACCAAGATTTAAAAGTTTTCCCTATGTAAGCCTATGTAAATCTTGTGAACCCCCCCCTCCAAGTATGAGGCCAAATTGACCCCAGGACTATACTTTGGGCACTTTTGGTAGACTCCAACTAGATCAAGCTAAATGCCAAATTTGGTAGCTCTAGGCCTTATGGTTTCAGACAAGAAGATATTTAAAGTTTTCTCTATATAAGCCTATGTATAAAACTTGTGACCCCTGGGGAAGAGCCAATTTTGACCCCAGGGCTATAATTTCAAGAAACATGATAGAGGTCTACTACATAAAGCTACATGCCAAATTTGGTAGCCCTATGCCTTATGGTTTCAGACAAGAAGATTTTTAAAGTTTTCTCTATATAAGCCTATGTAAAACTTGTGACCCCTGGGGAAGAGCCAATTTTGACCCCAGGGCTATAATTTCAAGAAACATGATAGAGGTCTACTACATAAAGCTACATGCCAAATTTGGTAGCCCTATGCCTTATGGTTTCAGACAAGAAGATTTTTAAAGTTTTCTCTATATAAGCCTATGTAAAACTTGTGACCCCTGGGGCAGAGCCAATTTTGACCCCAGGGCTATAATTTGAAGAAACTTGATAGAGGTCTACTACATAAAGCTACATGCCAAATTTGGTAGCCCTATGCCTTATGGTTTCAGACAAGAAGATTTTTAAAGATTTCCAATATTTTTCAGTTTTGTTGCCATGGCAACCAGAGTTTTTGAAGGAATCAAATTCTTTCAAGAAATTCTGAAGAGGACCATGTCAGGATCATTTCTGTGAAGTTTCGTGAAAATCGGATGGGTAGTTTCAGAGAAGAAGATGTTTGAAATAAAAGTTAACGCACGGACGGACGGACGGACGGACGGACGGACAACCGGACGGACGGACGGACGACCGGACGGACGGACGACGGACACCGGGCCATGACATAAGCCCACTGGCCTTCGGCCAGTGGAGCTAAAAACTAGCCAGATTTCTTCTTTTGCAAAGCACTACGAGATAAGCAATTGACAGGCAAGAATGCACTATGTAATACAATCATGATTATGTGTTTCACAAGAGGACCCTATGCAGGTGTCGTACTAAAAGGGGCATAACTATGTCAAAAATGTTATAAAGGGTTATCTGCCCTTCCGGTACAGGTTCCCCTTTTGATAGTTATCAGTTACCTACTAGCCAAAGACAAATTTAAAAATTTCCAATAGTAACAGAGATATGACAGATGGTCAAAGTTTTTCCCTGATGACAGACAACGCCAGGACTCTGATAATACCGGTAGTCCTCAACATTTTCTTCTAATTAGACGAGCTGAAAATATGCATACATTTAACTCTTTACCAAACAACAAAATTTTAGACCAGTCCAAATTGAAAGCTTTTGCAGACGACAAAATAAATGTGACTCAAAAATTGAAATTTGTTTTGGGAAGAGAAGAAAACATTGTGGGAAAAGGAGAAAATGCTGGTTACCAGCATTTTCTCCTTTTCCCCCAATGTTTTCAAAAGGCTTCTTCTTCAAGGTCACGAAAAGTCCGGATTGTGTGGTAAAGGGTTAAGAGATAAAGCTTTTTGTCATCAAGCAAAAGCTACAACCCTTTACTGAACAATACTATATTCTAATGATAATAATAAAGACAAGCTTTTGAAATATTGTGGGCAAAAGGACAAAATGCTGCAAATGATCTTGTGCTTGTAATCCAGAGGTCCTGGGTTTGATCCTCAGGATCAAGGGTCCAATGGCACTTGGTTGCTGTCACTGGGGAATTAGCATATCGGCACTAGGTAGAGGCAGGCTAGGCCCTCAGCCACGAGATTCACATAAATGTTGCTAGGGTCAGGGGTCCAAGTCCCTGATTGTTTTATTAAAGTATTACACTTAAGTCCAAGTCCAGTTCCATACTGATATTTTATAATTACATATGTGGATCACCTATTTTCTCATTTCATATATTCAAGTTGAACATTTACAGACATAGACAAGCACTGATTTCTCAAGGTTACTTTTTATACTTAAACCTTTTAATTATAATGCCGAATACTCTCTCAAAACTATAACTAACTCTCTACATAAAAACTATGTATCTTATACTACTTAGAAACCTGCTAAGAAGACCAATGAAATTTTACAATTTCATTAGCCAATAGAAATAAATTGAAATTAACCAATAGATATCAAGTGATTAACTTTAGGCTTAACCACAGGCAATATGGTTTCACACCTTCACAAATATAATGCCTACAGATTAGATCTTAACAATCCAGAAATCAAAAGGTGCTAGAAGCAAAATCTTATTAGAAAGCAGACTTCACTGATTAACATAAGGAAACTGATTGAATCTAGAAGGTGTAAAACATGTCAAAGTAAATCTTAACAAGTGGGATAAAAATGCAAAACTGCATCAAAGTCCTTGTATTAAAACATGAAAGACTTGACAACCATAGTTTTGAAGAAAGATTAACTTTTGTAATGAAAAAGGAAGTCTGAACAATTATGCAATATAATCTAATGTTTTGCATATAACAAAATATTAGATTTCTTGCTAGGTTACACATAACAAAGATTTTACTTCTAGGCCAAATGATTTGAACAAGATTTTCAAAGGTTTCTCCATAAAAGCCTATATGAAATTTGTGACCCCCCCTCGACAAGGCCATTTATGACCACAGTGCTATAATTACTCGAATCCTGGTAGAGATCCACAAGAAAGAGCGACATACCAAGTAATACAGGTCTAGGCCCTATAGTTAAACAAAAAAAAAATTTAGTTTCCTCAATATAAAGCTCCTGTACAACATGAGACCCCCACGGTGGGGCCAATTTTGACCTCAAGACTACATTTTGAACAAATTTATAAGTGATCCACTAGCTGAAGCTATGTGCCAAATTTAGTAGCCGTAGGATTTATGGTTAGTAGCAAGAAGATTTTAATAATTTTCATAATATAAAAGCAAACGTTATGACCCCTGCGGTGGAGCCAATTTTGACACCATGGCTTTAATTTGAACAATTTTGGATTGATTGATTGCTTGTATAGTATTTAATGCCTTTTTCAACATTAATATTTCAGTTACATTGCGGCAGCCAGTGCCCCTACTTTCCTTGAGTTTCTGTTTCCAATACTTTGCACAATATTCTTCCCAAGCCACTGGCTGCTTTCCCTAAAACTTGGTAGAGGTCCATTAAATGATACTTCAGTGCCAAATTTGGTAGTTCTAGCCCCTATAGACCCTTTTAGCCTCTGAATACTTCCGGGTAACGAGACCGGAAAACTGCGCATGCGCACCCGTGTAGGGCAAAAAGACAATAAAACAGTGGCAGAATTACTGAAAGTGTACACAAAATCATTAAATTATGAGCGATTATATGAAAAGCTTGCTACCAGAAGCAAAAGAAACGATAATCAGACTAACTTATTTGCTAAGAGTTCAGTAACGTGGAAGAAACCGATCCGTATTTTAGTGACAATATAAGACGAAGACGTAAAAAAAAAAAACATGTCGCTGTTTTGGGTTGACGTTATCATCAAAAGAAATGTTAACCGACCCCAGGCAGTAACAGACAAACCCCATGAAGCATGGGCAGGAACACTCCGGGAATGGGAACAAGAGGGCCATGATGGCCCTGTATTGCTCCACTGGCTTATAAATATAAACCATAAATACTAAACATTTCAATTCTGAGCCAAATGGTTTCAAAATGAAGACTTACAAAGTTTTCTCTGTAAAAGCCCATGTGAAATTTGAGACCCGCAGGGCAAAGCCATTTTTGATCCCAGAGCTATAATTACTTGAACCCTGGTAGAGGTCCACAAGATAAAGCCACATGCCACAATAATACAAGTCTATGCTGTATGGTTATAAATAAGGTGATTTTCAAGTTTTGTCCATATGAAGCCTCTGTAAAACATAAGACCTCTGATGCAAGGCTAATTTCAAAAAAAAAAATCAAAACAGGAAGATTTCTTAAGTTGTCACTATGTAAGCCCATGTAAAACTTGTGACCCCTGCGGCGGGGCCAATTTTGACCCCAGGGCTAAAATTTTGGCCCGCTTGGTAGAGGCCCACTAGATATAGCTACATGCAAAATTTGGTAGCTCTAGGCCTTATGGCTAGGTACAGGAAGATTTTTAAAGTTTTCTCTATATAAGCCTATGTAAAACTTGTGACCCCTGGGGTACAGCCAATTTTGACCCCAGGGCTATAATTTGAAGAAACTTGATAGAGGTCTACTACATAAAGCTACATGCCAAATTTGGTAGCCCTATGCCTACAAGAAGATTTTTAAAGATTTCCAATATTTTTCAGTTTTGTTGCCATGGCAACCAGAGTTTTTGAAGGAATCAAATTCTTTCAAGAAATTCTGAAGAGGACCATGGCAGGATCATTTCTGTGAAGTTTCATGAAAATTGGATGGGTAGTTTCATCAGAAGAAGATGTTTGAAATAAAAGTTAACGCACGGACGGACGCACGCACGGATGCACGACGGACACCGGGCCATGACATAAGCCCGCTGGCCTTCAGCCAGTGGAGCTAAAAATGCATGTTACCATCATTCTTTACCTTTTGACGTTGTGTTTCCACAAGCCCATTGATGTAGGATCGTTAATTAAGATGAGGGAGACTTAGGTAAAGGGTTTATAAAGGGTAGCCATCTGATATATCACATTGGCCTACTTGTTAGATTAATCGACAAAACAGTGGATATTTTAATTTAATTGCGGAGGGTGTGGGTCAAAATCGGCATTGTTTATGCTGTTACCTCTAATAGTTTAGAGAGTGTGTTTTGTGATCAATTTCATCATGAAACAAATTTTGGCGCAGATGCATTTGAAAACATGAATGAATGAATGAATAAGCGAGCGAGCGAGTGAGCAGATGGATGGATGGATGAACTAACGCGTGAACGAAAAACGAACAAACAACTGTATATTGCCCTGTTGTCATCTGTGGCTGCTCTTTCCATAATTGCTTTCCACAAGGGATCTTATGTAACATGTAATTTGAAAAACATCCCTTTTCCGAAAACAGTGTTGGAAAAGGTTGAAATAATGTTTACCAGCATATTCTCCTTTTCTCACAATGTTTGAAAAGCTTTCTTTTCTCTTGGTTGTTGAGACTTGTGATTGTTGGGTAAAGAGTCAAATGGAAATTGTAACAGTAATTAGTTGAGCACATTGTATACGGGGAAGCATTTTAGCATGTCATATACATGATAATGTAGGGAAACGATATGGACCCTAGCCTTAACCCTTAGCCTCCGTTACGTGACGGTGGTCTTGAATTTACTTTGCGAAAAGCATAATGAGAGATCTGTTTGCACATGGGGGTAGCGTGGACTTGAAATACACTTTTACAAATCCTTATTACGGTTTAAGTAATACTAATTAAGATTTATGACATAAACTTAATGCGAATTCCTCTTGTGCTGGTTAAAAAGTACGGCGGGATATGGGTAAAAAATTAATAACATTAAATGAAGATGGTCATAATAAACGTTTTAACTAATTCGGCATGGAAATTGCGGACGTTTTAAACAAAAGTAGGACGTTTTGACACTGAGACGTTTAAGCCAGATACTAATTTACTAATCTGTTTGTACATTCCGGTGCACAGCATGATAACGGCATCCTGTAACACGATTAATCTTCACAGATTTTAATCAATAAAATCTTTCGACAAAGCCAAAACATTGCGTGTGAAGATAGCTTTCAACAGTGGCGATATAGAACTTTTTGCCCTACAAACAGTGCGCATGTGCGGAAAGTGGAATTCTGGGATCGTATTTCCTTGGCAACGAACGGCTTTGTAAAAGGGTCTATAGTTAGGAACGAGAAAATTTTCAAAGTTTTCACTATATCAGACCAAATTAAATGAAATCTTCTGGACCCCAGGTAGACAACAGAAACCATGCAATAACATAAACTTATCTTGCCTTAGTCAGTAGAGCTGAAAAGTGGTAATTTCAAAATAAAAAAGTTTGCAAGAAGGAAAGCCTTTTTTTAGTACAGAAAAGAGATGTTTCCCATAAGCTCAGTTAGATTCTCTTAACACTTCTGCAGCACCTAAACAATCTGGCAAAGTTCAAAACATCTAAATATTTTTTTTTTTAACCACAATGTTTTGTCTAGTGTAAAGTTATGACTACTTCAATCACATTTTTTTCCTGTTGATTGTTTCAAGATACTTGAACTTAATTATTACATCCTGACCACTTGAGCTTCCTTAAATCCTTAAAGTTCCATAGCTACTCAATTCAAGCCAAATATAATATATATGTGTTTAATTAGGGATGGGACCAAATATTTCGAATATTCGAATATGCTAAGAACGGTTGAATGTTCCCTAGGGTTACTAAAATTGGAGATTCTTTGGTAAAGGGCTTACGCCCAAATATTAACAAGAGGGCCATGATGGCCTTGTATCGCTCCACTGGCTTATGAATATAAACCATAAATACTAAACATTTCAGTTCTAAGCCAAATGGTTTCAAAATGAAGACTTACAAAGTTTTCTCTGTAAAAGCCCATGTGAAAGTTGAGACCCGTAGGGCAAAACCATTTTTGATCCCAGAGCTATAATTACTTGAACCCTGGTAGAGGTCCGCAAGATAAAGCCACATGCCAAAATAATACAAGTCTATGCTGTATGGTTATAAATAAGGTGATTTTCCAGTTTTGTCCATATGAAGCCTCTTGTAAAACATAAGACCCCTGATGCAAGGCTAATTTCAAACATGAGGGCCATGATGGCCCTGTATCAGTCCACTGGCTTATAAATATAAACCATGAAGAGAAGTCTTCACTATATAAGCCCTTATAAAACTTTGATCCCAGGGCTACAGTCGGACTAAATGGGGAATATGTGTATTAGAAGAATAACATGCCAAATTTGGGAGTTCTTGGCCTTATGGCTAGTAACAAGACGGTTTCTGAAGTTTTCACTCCATAAACCCATGTAAAACTTGTGATCCCTGGTGCAGGGCCAAACTTGATCCTAGGGCTGTAACTTGGGCCCTCTTTGTAGTTGTCCACTAGATAATGCTATAATTATGCAAAATTTGGTAGCCTAAGCCTTATGTCTATGTACACCAAGATTTAAAAGTTTCCCCAATGTAAGCCTATGTAAATCTTGTGAAACACCCCCCGCCCAGCATGAGGGCCAAATTGACCCCAGGACTATAATTTGGGCACTTTTGGTAGACCCCAACTAGATCAAGCTAAATGCAAAATTTGGTAGCTCTAGGCCTTATGGCTAGGTACAGGAAGATTTTTAAAGTTTTCTCTATACAAGCCTATGTAAAACTTGTGACCCCTGGGGCAGAGCCAATTTTGACCCCAGGGCTATAATTTGAAGAAACCTGATAGAGGTCTACTACATAAAGCTACATGCCAAATTTGGTAGCCCTATGCCTTATGGTTTCAGACAAGAAGATTTTTAAAGTTTTCTCTATATAAGCCTATGTAAAACTTGTGACCCCTGGGGCAGAGCCAATTTTGACCCCAGGGCTATAATTTGAAGAAACATGATAGAGGTCTACTACATAAAGCTACATGCCAAATTTGGTAGCCCTATGCCTTATGGTTTCAGACAAGAAGATTTTTAAAGATTTCCAATATTTTTCAGTTTTGTTGCCATGGCAACCAGAGTTTTTGAAGGAATCAAATTCTTTCCAGAAATTCTGAAGAGGACCATGGCAGGATCATTTCTGTGAAGTTTCATAACAAGAGGGCCATGATGGCCCTGTATCACTCCACTGGCTTATAAATATAAACCATAAAGAGAAGTCTTCACTATATAAGCCCTCATAAAACTTTGACCCCAGGGCTACAGTCGGACTAAATGGAGAATATGTGTATTAGAAGAATAACATGCCAAATTTGGGAGTTCTTGGCCTTATGGCTAGTAACATAACGGTTTCTGAAGTTTTCACTCCATAAACCCATGTAAAACTTGTGACCCCTGGTGCAGGGCCAAACTTGATCCTAGGGCTGTAACTTGGACCCTCTTTGTAGTTGTCCACTAGACAATGCTATAATTATGCAAAATTTGGTAGCCCTAAGCCTTATGGCTATGTACACCAAGATTTAAAAGTTTTCCCTATATAAGCCCATGTAAATCTTGTGAAACTGCCCCCCCCCCCCCCCGCAGCATGAGGGCCAAATTGACCCCAGGACTGTAATTTGGGCACTTTTGGTAGACCCCCACTAGATCAAGCTAAATGCAAAATTTGGTAGCTCTAGGCCTTATGGCTAGGTACAGGAAGATTTTTAAAGTTTTCTCTATATAAGCCTATGTAAAACTTGTGACCCCTGGGGCAGAGCCAATTTTGACCCCAGGGCTATAATTTGAAGAAACCTGATAGAGGTCTACTACATATAAAGCTACATGCCAAGTTTGGTAGCCCTATGCCTTATGGTTTCAGACAAGAAGATTTTTAAAGATTTCCAATATTTTTCAGTTTTGTTCCCATGGCAACCGGAGGTTTTGAAGGAATCAAATTCTTTCAAGAAATTCTGAAGAGGACCATGGCAGGATCATTTCTGTGAAGTTTCATGAAAATTGGATGGGTAGTTTCAGAGAAGAAGATGTTTGAAATAAAAGTTAACGCACGGACGGACGGACGCACGGACTGACGGACACACAGACGGACGCACGACGGACACCGGGCCATGACATAAGCCCGCTGGCCTTCGGCCAGTGGAGCTAAAAATTGGATGGGTAGTTTCAGAGAAGAAGATGTTTGAAATAAAAGTTAACGCATGGATGGACAGACGGACGCACGCACGCACGACGGACATCGGGCCATGACATAAGCCCGCTGGCCTTTGGCCAGTGGAGCTAAAAAAAGATCAAAACAGGAAGATTTCTTAAGTTGTCACTATGTAAGCCCATGTAAAATTTGTGACCTCTGTGGCGGGGCCAATTTTGACCCCAGGGCTAAAATTTTGGCCTGCTTGGTAGAGGCCCACTAGATATAGCTACATGCAAAATTTGGTAGCTCTAGACTTTATGGCTAGGTAAAGGAAGATTTTTAAAGTTTTCTCTATATAAGCCTATGTAAAACTTGTGACCCCTGGGGTAGAGCCAATTTTGACCCCAGGGCTATAATTTGAACAAACTTGATAGAGGTCTACTACATAAAGCTACATGCCAAATTTGGTAGCCCAATGCCTTATGGTTTCAGACAAGAAGATTTTTAAAGATTTCCAATATTCTGAAGAGGACCATTCTGAAGAAATTCTGAAGAGGACCATGGCAGGATCATTTCTGTGAAGTTTCATGAAAATTGGATGGGTAGTTTCAGAGAAGAAGATGTTTGAAATAAAAGTTAACGCACGGACGGACGGACGCACGGACGGACGCACGGACGGACGCACGACGGACACCGGGCCATGACATAAGCCCGCTGGCCTTCGGCCAGTGGAGCTAAAAATTGGATGGGTAGTTTCAGAGAAGAAGATGTTTGAAATAAAAGTTAACGCATGGATGGACGGACGGACGCACGCACGCACGACGGACATCGGGCCATGACATAAGCCCGCTGGCCTTTGGCCAGTGGAGCTAAAAAAAGATCAAAACAGGAAGATTTCTCAAGTTGTCACTATGTAAGCCCATGTAAAATTTGTGACCTCTGTGGCGGGGCCAATTTTGACCCCAGGGCTAAAATTTTGGCCTGCTTGGTAGAGGCCCACTAGATATAGCTACATGCAAAATTTGGTAGCTCTAGACTTTATGGCTAGGTAAAGGAAGATTTTTAAAGTTTTCTCTATATAAGCCTATGTAAAACTTGTGACCCCTGGGGTAGAGCCAATTTTGACCCCAGGGCTATAATTTGAACAAACTTGATAGAGGTCTACTACATAAAGCTACATGCCAAATTTGGTAGCCCAATGCCTTATGGTTTCAGACAAGAAGATTTTTAAAGATTTCCAATATTTTTCAGTTTTGTTGCCATGACAACCAGAGTTTTTGAAGGAATCAAATTCTTTCAAGAAATTCTGAAGAGGACCATGGCAGGACCATTTCTGTGAAGTTTCATGAAAATTGGATTGATAGTTTCAGAGAAGAAGATGTTTGAAATAAAAGTTAACGCACGGACGGACGGATGCACGGACGCACGACGATCACCGGGCCATGACATAAGCCCGCTGGCCTTTGGCCAGTGGAGCTAAAAAAGAGAATATAGGAGCACAGAAAAGAGCTTCTGATTAGTAATTCCCTTCACAAAACAATTCTCAGTTTTAACAACCGTGTGGAATATAAGGCTTTTGAAAACATTGTGGAAACAGGATAAAACACTGGTAAACAATATTTTTTCCTTTTCCCACAATGTTTTCTACTCTTTCTGTGACGGAAATCATCATTTGAGCCACATTTCATTTGTCGTCTGCAAATATTCTTAGTTTCGTAGAGTCCAAAATTTTGTTGTTTGGTAAAGGGTTAAAAAAATGATTACACACATTGCACATGACAACTTGCCTATATCAAACAATTCATCATCTTGCGCTGGCTGATTTTGCAGGCCATTCACTACAAAACATCATCCAAAATGAACATAAAACACAAATCAAAATGTCATGCATAATTTTAGAAAATACTAAAACTAATTAAAACATTAACTTTTAGTATTGAAACAAACAAAAGTAATATACAGCTGTTGAAAGTCAAAGGGCAGTTAAACCAAATTTTGACCCAGATTTTTTTTTTTTGGAGGGGGGTGGTGGTTTGGAATTAATACCAATGACATTCAAAGCCATAGTCAGCTATTTTTTCAACTGAGCTATGGGGCCAAATGATAGTTCTTCATGTTAAAAATGTATTTATCCATTGTTATACAATAACAGCCATATCATAAACTGACAGAATAGGTAAATTTTACAGTTCAGGTTACAAAAAACTTGGTAACTCCTCACATTTTTTTGTCTAGGTTACATTTTCAAAGCCACCTTTGGCATGTGATTAAAAAGTAGCAGTGTTTGTAATGATTTTTCAAAACAACTTGAGAAGCAAAATTTAGTTCAATGCCCCTTTAAACATACTCAACCTAAATTAATATTATGGTATACAAAAGATTAGTCCTTTACCAATAAATCCCTAGTTTTAGCAAACCGGAGAATGATTCTAAAAACATAGTGGGAAAAGGAGAAAATCCTAGAAACCTGCAGTTTCACCATTTACTTTTGAAACATTATGGGAAAAGGAGAAAATGCAGGTCACCAGCAGTTTCTCCTTCTCCCATAATGCTTTCTATTCATTAACCCTTTACTACACAATCCCAACATTTAACAACCCTGAGAGAGAAGCCTTAAGAAAACATTGCGGGAGAAGGAGAAAATGTTAGTTACCAGCATTTTTTCCTTCACCCACAATGTTTTCTCCCCTTCCCAAAACAAATTTTAATGTTTCAGTCACACTGATTTTGTTGTCTGCAAATGCTTTCAATTTGGACAAGTCTACAATTTTGTCGTCTGGTAAAGGGTAAGGAACAAATCCCATTATTTGAACCCTAATGTCATCTGCAAAGGCTTTCAATATGGGCAATTCTGAATTCTTATCATGTGTTGATATTTAATCACAGTCTATACATTTTCTTTCTTTGAAAGACAAAACTATAGATATTGTCAAAAAATATTGTCAAGTATGACGCCAAAACCAGTATTTAGCTTTATCTCCCATGTTCGCAAGCCAAGGATACTAAGGTAGTACCCTTGGCTGCTTGCCTCTTTAAAAATTGAAACTCCCGCTGCGCCATTTCATTGGATGTGATCAAAACCCATCGCGTCCAATCAAACCATCCGTAACAAGAAATCTTCCGCGAAACAGAAAACAATAATGGTGGCGCCCATCAAAAACGAAAGTTGTCGTGTTTGTGATGAAAATTCCCCAAAAAAGAGTAGACGATCGATATTTAAAGAGTTTTTTATAGTTCATGATTAATTATGTGAAATTTTAGGACGGGTTCCACAGCCAAATGATTGCGAATCATCGTATGTCTGATCAATTTCAGAAAATTGTGATGAAGCCGAAAGCGCAGCCATATTTGATGCATAGCCTAACAAATTTTATTACGAGCATTTTGATTGGTCAGAAATAACATCAGGAAAGGTTACGCAACTCGTGATATTTGATAGGTGGCACAGCGGGAGTTTCGATTTTTAAAGATGCGAGCGGCCAAGGGTACGTAACGAACAAAGTGGAGTTAGTATCCTTGGCTTGCAAAGATGTTTATCTCCTGGCAAAATTCATTATTAGTTAACCCTATACCAAACAATGCTGTGTTTTAATGACCCCAAGGAAGAAGGGTTGTGAAAACATTGTGGAAAAAATAGAAAATGCTGGTAAGCATCATTTCCTGCTTATGCCACACAGTGTTCTGTCCTTACAAAGACAAATTCCATCATTTTATGCATGTTTTATTTGGCATCTGCAAATTGCCTACAATTCTGTATGAGTTTGAAATTGTACTTTTGGTAGACAGTTAACTCTTTACCACACAATCCCAAGTTTTAATGACCCTGAAGAGGAAGGCTCTGGAAAACATTGTGGAAAAAGGAGATATTGCTGGTAACGGCATTTACTCCTTTTCTCACAATGTTTTCTACCATATCAGACAGAAATTGTCATTTGAGCTATACTAAGTCTTATTATATCATCTGCAAGTGCTTTCAATTTGATCTAGTCCAAAATTTTGTTGTTTGGTAAACTTCATGGACTGCTATCAACATCTCCAATTCATTGTCTTACTGATCATCAATTGACAAAATATTAGACTGGTCCAAATTGAAAGCATTTGCAGACGACTATTTAACCTTTTACCAAACGACAAAATTTAAGACTTATTCATGTTGAAAATCTTTACAGACAACAAATTAAATGTGGCTCAAGTTGTGTAATTTTTCTTTGATAGGTTATTAAACATTGTGAGAAGAGGCAAAGATACTAGTTACCAGCATTTTCTCCTTTGTCCAAAATGTTTTCAAAAGCTTTTTCCGTCCACTCGTTGAAACTGAAAATTATGTGGTAATGGGTTAATTAAAGCACATAGGATGGGCATTTAATCAGAAAAAGTAGAAAACACTGTAGGAATGTAGAAGGCAAACAATCCAAAATTTTATTGATTTTAAAGAAAACGGCTTTTGAAAACATTATTGGGAAAGGAGAAAATTCTCTCCTTTTTCCACAATGGTTTCAAAAGCTGTCTTTCTCAAGGTCATTAGAACTACGGATTGAGTGGGAAAGGATTAATTCTTCAGACAGCCAAGTTTGTACTTGATAATTTTGAAGACATTTCCAGACAACAAATGTGATGTGGCTCTTTTGGTAGGATTTGTCTTTGTAAAGGAACAAAACATATGGAAGAAGAAGGAAATGCTGGTTATCAGCATTTTCTCCTTTTCCTACAATGTTTTCTTTCCTTCATCACAAATTTCAGTTTTTTTGTCACACTTACTCTGACATCTACAAATGTTTTCAATTTGGACAAGTCCATAATTTTGTTGTTTGGTATGGGGTTAATTAATCAAAGAAGTCTCCGTATAAGTGAATGTCAAACTTGTGCTAATACCAACTGGGTGTTAGAACGCCAATATCTAATCAATGAAACTGACATCCTTTATCTGTAAGACAGACTCAGACTCAGACCAATATAATGACACAAGCACAATAGTATCATTCCAGTAGTAAACTGCACTGTGCAGTCTGATCTTGATCTTAACTATCCGCGTACATAGCAGAAGCTGTCCTCATCACTCCAAGTGTTAACCCATTACCAGACGACACAATTTTAGCCTTGCCCAAAAGAAAGCACTTGCAGACGACAATTTCAATGTAGCTCAAATGGCGCAATTTTTCTTTGATAGGAAAGAAAACATTGTGGGAAAAGGAGAAAATGCTGGTAACCAGCATTTTCTCCTTTTCCCACAATGTTTTCAAAAGGCTTCTTTCCCAGGGGCGTTAAAAGGTGTCATTCTGCGGTAAAGGGTTAACCCTTTATGGCAAAATCCCGAGTGTTAACAACCCTGACAAAGAAGCCTTTTGAAAATATTGTGGGAAAAGAGGAAAATGCTGGTAACCAGCCTTTTCTCCTTTTCCCACAATGTTTCTGATACTTTGAGAGAGAAATTTTAGTTTTTGAATCATGTTTTATTTGTTGCCTGCAAATACTTTCAATTTGGATAGATCAAAAATCTTGTTCTTTGGTAAAGGGTTAACTCCTTAGTAAATACCAGAGGATCAAGTTTAAGACTCATCCAAATTGAAAGCACTGGCAGACAAATTCACTGTAGCTCAAAAGATGATTTTTGCCTATGAAATTGTAGCAAACTTTAATGGGGGCTATTTAGTTCTTACCCCGTAAATCAAAACTTCTTGTAAAATACCTCTACTAATAAATACAACTAGATAAATATCTTTTTTAGCAAGAGTTAATCTACACAGTTTGAAATTATCCATGGCATTCTAGTAGTTTACAAATTTAATGTATTCTTAAAATAAACTTTTATGTCTTGTGGTAGACTACTTAAAAATAAAAACACTGTGATAAAAAGTAAAATAACCAAAGAAACAATCACAGCCTTTTCTTGAACCATATACATGTAACATCTGCTGATATCAGGGTCCGTATTCACCAACCATTCTTAAGAACATTCTTAGTCTTATTCTCCAACATTTTCTGGATTTGAAAGTAACACAGCTTCTGACTGACTAAACCAAATGGTTTAGCCAATCAGAAGTTGTCTTACTTTCAAATTTGGACAATGTTGGAGAATAAGACCAAGAATATTCTTACGAATGGTTGTTGAATACCAGCCCTGCAGGACACAAAATTAACCTCTTTTCTAACTCGCAAAAAATTCTGAATGTCTTTTACTTCAACTTGCTTTTTTCCAGTCTTACCTAAGAATTAATTATAGATCCAGAGATGAGCAATCATGATATCTGCAAATAAATCTGGTTTTTCTCACATAGTAGTGTACATATATCATTATCAGCTCTAGATTCTTCAAAAATTAATTCACATTTTTCATGGATGAATTTGCAATAACAATTGAGACTTTAGTTTTCACATCAGTTTGATCTTGTATAACGCGCAGAAAGTTTGGAAACCTGGGCCTGTATTCACCAACCATTCTTAAGAGCATTCTTAGTCTTTATATCTGAGATTTTATAAATTTGAAGTAACAAAACTTCTGATTAGCTACACCAAATGGTTGAGCCAATCAAAATTTGTGTTACTGTGTCTTACTGTTGTAAAGGGGGGTGGGGTTCTGTTGTTTCTTTTTACAAAAAGCAAAGTAAGGTAATTCTTTAACATAGTCCTAATCCAATAGACCCAAATTAGTAAAATTGGATATGCCAAGTAATTATTGTTGATCAGAGAAGTATTTAATGATTCATGCTTTTAAAAGAAGTTGAAATCTTTCCTGGGCTTGGCATTTTTATTTACATTTTGCTGATGGTCCACTGCAAATGTAAGACGCTATTTGGTTGGTGCTTTTAGAACAGACTGCAACCAATGGTCATGGGTATCACAGGGACTACAAATTCTTTCTCTCAGCCAAAGGTGAATAGAGCAACTTAGTGATTGTCACCCATGGCTAGCGAAGTTGACTGTAATTGTCCATATTCAAAGCATTAGGAGAATGACAAACACAGCATTACTTTGAGTGGGGTTTTTCATGCTGCTTTCAACAGTATCTAAGTTATATGCTTTTCTGTCATGATAAATGCAGGGCCATGGAAGATGATTGAACACAAGTCATGACCTCTTGATTACTTATTGTAACCTGCATATCTATGTATGTATTTCCTGGGGTTACTAGTATCTAGAGCAAGTCTGGGGCATTGAAATACATTGTTCAGGAGACTCCCATGTGACCCAAAACCTCAAGTAAAGAAAAAAACAGGATTTCCTGATACCAAATCTTATCACTGCTTTTTAACCCTTATCTGTTTCATAAGTATCCCCATTTAACCCTTTACCAGGCGACAAAATTTTAGCCTTGTCAAAATTGAAAGCATTTGCAGACGACAATTTTGATGTGGCTTAAATGGTGCAACTTTTCTTAGATAGGGTAGAAAACATTGTGAGAAAAGGAGAAAATGCTGGTTAACAGCATTTTCTCCTTTTCCCACAATGTTTTCAAAAGGCTTCTTTCTCAGGGTTGTTAAAAGTCGGCATTGTCTGGTAAAGGGTTAATCCTTTACCGTACAATGCTGCCTTTTAACAACCCTGAGAAAGAAGCCTTTTGAAAACATTTGGGAAAAAAGGGGAAAATGCTGGAAACCTTTTCCCTCAGTGTTTCCAACCGTATCAGAAATAAATGGCATCATTTGAGCCACATTTAAATTGTCGCCTGCAAATGCTTTTAATAAATGGACGTGTGTAAAATTTTGTTGCATGGTTAAGGGTTAACAACCCTGAGAGAGAGGTTTTGAAAGCATTGTGAAAAAAGGAGATAACACTGCTAACCAGCATTTTCTCCAGTTTCCACAATGTTTTCAACTATTTCAAAGACAGAAATCATTGTTTTAGCTACATAATTATGATTTGTGGTCTGCGAATATGGACACATCTTGAAATTTGTAATCTCTTGAAGACAATAGGATAGAAATCATTATGCAAAACAGTAAAAATGCTGGTTGACAGCATTTTACCTTTTCTCATGATGTTTTCAAAAGCCTTCTTCCTCAGGATATTGGGACCAAGTGGCAACAGGCTAAACCCTTTACCAAACAATTCCTTATTTTAATGACCTTGAGAAAGTAGGCTCTTGAAAACATGGAGGGAAAATGGATAAACTGATAGTAACCAACATTTTCCCCTTTTCCCACTATGTTTTCTTCTCATGTAATTACAAATTTCATTATTTCAGCAAATTTGTCATCTGCAACTATTTTGAATTTGGACCAGTCTATAATATTGTCGTCTTGTAAAGACTGAACCACTGAGGCATGGAGGACCCCTGTGATATAGTGTGGGCAACATCCTTACATACAGTTTTGGTTACGTGTATATGGGTGTAAAATATATAAAACTATCCGGTATGGCCAAGCATGACTGGTATTTGGAGTGTTCGACATTTAAAACCAGTTCACATATCAGCCCCTCCTAATCTTTCACCTTATATAGCTAAGCCCGAATACAAAATCACTAGGTAACCTACAGAAACATTGTGACAAATTGAGTACTTTGCTTTGAATTAATTATGTCATGACTGGCCACAATTATTTTTCCAAATGATTTACCAGACAACAAGATTTTGGACATGACCAAAATTCAAAGCACTTGCATATATATATGACTGAAATGGTGGGATTGGTCTTTAAAAGGGTAGAAAACATTGTGGGAAGAGGAGTAAATGCTGGCTACTAGCATTTTCTCCTTTTCCAACAATGATTTCAAAAGCTTTATACCCAGGATCTTTAAAAGACTGGATTATTTTGTAAAAGTTTTTAAAAAAAGGGAATGTTTTGAAGGCTGTTTTGGTCCTTATATTAAATAGCAGTGACTCAGTGGTTAAGTTATAGGATTCTCAACCCGGAGGTTTTGGGTTCAATCCTCACTAAAGGCATTCGAATTTTCATGTGAGTGTCCTTGGGCAAGACATTCCAGGGCCCTAGCCTAGTAGTGTTGAAACCCAGGTCATCCAAGAATAAGTCAGCTGTCACTGTGATACGACTGAAGTGATGTTGAAAGAGATTTAAAACGTAACATCAGTCTGTGGTTATGGTAATAGCATCTTTACTAACGTGTCCATGTTCAAACCCCAATTGGATCAAAACTCTTACCAAAGAATGCAGTGTCATACCTCTTTCAGAGGTAAACATTGTTTCAACTTTGTATACATGTGGGAAAGCAGCCAGTGGCTTGGAATGAATTTTGTGTGTAGCTATGATGGAAAAATTGCAGGAACACATGGATAGGTGCACTGGCTGCTATGATGTAAGTGAATTTTTTTTTAAAAAATGGGGTTAAACACCCAAGCAAAGCAAAAGAAATACTCTCATCCTTGATAGCTGATAGATAATAATCCCTGATAATTCTACAAAGACCGGAAACATACCAGTACATACTACTAGTATATTAATTCTTTTCCTGTTGTTCTCGATCATGGGTGTATTTTGTGGAGAGTATAAAGCAAGATCAGCCAGCACTTATATGCAGTCTGATCTTGCTCTACACTCTACACTGCTCCATCAGTGGTTTCAGTCAAATAAAGTCCATTCAATGCCACTAACCTTAACGAAATCTATTTGTGTCATCATCAAAGATTTAGATTTGGCAGCATGAGGGAAGTCAAAGTGCAGAGTTCATCAGATTGAAAACATTTTGCACAGAAAAGATGTGGCTCAAATGATGCAATTTGTCTTAGAACAGGAAGAAAACATTTTGGCAGAAGGTGACAAAGCAGCGTTTAATTTTTTAATTTCCCGAGGATATTTTCAAAAGCCTACTTCTCGAGGGCTGAAAAAAATGTGGATTGTTGGGTAAATGGTTAACCCTTTACTGCTTAATCTTAAGTTTTAATGAACCGGAGGAAGAGAGCTTTTGGAAACATTGTAGGAAAATGAGAAAATGCTGGTAACCAGCCTAAAATTTTATTGTCTGGTAAAGGGTTAAACTACTCGCCTTGATATTTGAGGGACCCAGCCCAATGTATAATGGTTTATACACGGTACATTAACTTTTTACCAGACAACAAAATTTTAGCCCAAATTGAAAGCATTTACAGACGACCAATCAAGTGTGGCTAAAATGATGAGAGTTACCTACCAGCATTTTCTCCTTTTCCCACATTGTTTTTAAAATGCTTCCTCTTCAGGGTCGTTGAAACACAGGATTGTGTGGTAAAGGGTTAATTTTTTACCTCCGACTTTGAAAACATCTTGTAAATTAATGATAATCGGCATGAGTTATGACTATTCAACTACATGTACACTTTGATTCATGAATTATGAGAAAAAATGGTAACAAATGTCGAAAACTAGAGAATTACAAACACATGGCACAGGGCTTCATTCATTCATTCCCATGCTGGCTAAGTGCAAGTTGAAAATACAGTTTGCGAGTAGTCATTGAACTTTTTGAGCCTCTGGCATTTTTTGTTAGGTTTTAAAGCTTTCTAAACAGCAGTGTAAAAGCTATCAAAATAAATAAATGAGCATGCTCTGGCAAAAGGGGGCTTAAGGCATCTCCGTGATCCATGATACCAAGAGAGTCATGGCATAAGCACAGACCTATAAAATCTATTTTTTCTAACAACAGACTGATTCATGAGGTACACTGGTCCAAAAAGTTTCAGCCCAGGTCAGCCTGCGTGGACTGCGCAGGCTGACCTGGGTTGATACTTTTTTTGCAAATACATTAGCCCCCCTTTCACAGAGCATGGCTCAAATACAACTGCTAGTAACTCCAAGGTATAATCATCTTTGTGACAGTTGTCATAAGCATTGCTTGAGTAAGAGATTTTTTTTGTGAAATTGGTTGTTCTTGTTGTTTTGTACTGGACTAGAACACATACAGGCCCTAAAGCGTTCACCCGAGTAAAGTCATCCACAGTTGATAAAGCTGAAGAGATCCTGGTCTTTGTGATGTAAAACACATGAGTGTAACCTGAACATGGCCAAATTCTGAACTTGCCCAAGATATCAAGACCAACATTCTGACCAAGTTTCAAGAGTATCAGGCTGAAAATGTGGCCTCTGTGGTGCACACAAAGTTTATCTAAGATTTGGCCAATTGACCTGCTTTTTGACCCAACATGACCCAATTTCAAACTTGTCAAAGATAGTGCTATCACAAATGCTCACCTTGAGCACTTCATGCTCAGGAGAGCTAAAAAGCATTGCCCAGGCTGAAAATCAAACCTGTGGCCTTCAGATTGATAGTCAGTCCTGTGCATCACCACCATACCACTACACCACCCAATGAACTAATCAAAGATTTTCATTTTTTGTTTGTTTATCTTTGCCACTGGTTGTCCATATGGGCATCATTCCCAGAGGACTGTTAGTTTTACTTTTACACTGGAGATAGTGCAGGATACCAGACAAAACCCTACCTAAGTCACTCATGGTGCCTTAACCCTTTACCACACAATCCCGACTTTTAACGACCCTGAGAAAGAAGCCTTTTGAAAACATTGTGGGAAAAGGAGAAAATGCTGGTAACCAGCATTTTCTCCCTTTCCCACAATGTTTTCTACCTTCCCCAAAACAAATTTCAATTTGTGAGTCACATTTAATTTGTCGTCTGCAACTGCTTTCAGTTTGGACCAGTCTAAAATTTGTCGTTTGGTAAAGAGTTAAAGTGCTCAGTGTATAGCATCATCACACCAGACCTAGGTCTAATGTCTCATTCAAAACACATTTTAGTAATTTTAGGTGGTCAGCTGTGGGTATCAAACCCACACACTCAAGTGTCCTGAGATTTGACATTCACAAGTCTCACTCTCTACCACCTGAGCTATTGGGTCTGATCGACTGATCAGAGATTTTCAATAATGACTATTGTGACTATTATACATCACATGGACATTTGTGTATTGCAATGCAGATGACATTTACTTGTTATTGACAGTGAGCAGTACTTTTCTTTACAGATCAGTTCACCCTTAGAGCATTGAATACCTGTATTAAGTGTAACAGACATTTGCCATCTAGAAATTTGACCAAAAGAATTGCAATTTCAAGGTTACTCCTATCATGAATGTTTAAGCAATGGGGGCAGTGTACACCAAAGATCAGACTGCATATTTTGTCCAGTCCAACAATTTTCTACCCCTTCTGAGATGAATTCCATCATTTTAGCCACATTTGTTTTACAATTAACTCTTTACCAAACAACAAAATGTAGGGAGTTGACCAAATTGAAAGCATTTGCAGAAGACAAAATAAATGTAGCTCAAAGGATGATTTCTGTCTTTGATATGGTAGAAAACATTATTGAAAAAGGGGACATTGTTGGTTACTAACACTTTCTCTTTTTCCCTCAATGTTTTCAAAAGCCACCTTCTTCAGGGTCATTAAGATTGGGAATAGTATTAACTCTTTACCAAACGACAAAAAATAATACTTATCCAAATTGAAACCATTTGCAGACGACAATTTAAATGTGGCTCTAATGATGAAATTTGTCTTTGATGGTATAGAAAACATTGTGGGAAAAGGAGAAAATGCTGGTTACCAGCATTTTCTCCTTTTCTCATAATGTTTTCAAACGGCTTCTTCCTCAGGGTCGATAAAACTCTGGATTGTGTAGTAAAGGGTTAAACGAAGCTTTATCTGCAGATGCATAATGCCTTGAATATTGCCGAGTCTAAATTTTATCTTCTGGTAGAGTTCACTCTTTATCAAACAATCCTGTTTTTTCATAAACCTTCAGCAAAAGACTATAGCAAATACTGTGAGGCATGGACAAAATGCTGGTAACATCCATTTTCTGCTTTTCCCACCATGCATGGTTTCTTCCCTTTCAAGGGCGAAATTTCATTAATTCAGCCAAACTTATTTTGTCATCTACAAAATGTTTTCAATATGGATAAGTCTAATATTTTGTTATCAGTTAACCCTATACCACACAATCCCAACTTTTAACAACCATGAGAAAGAAGCC
The DNA here is from genome assembly GCA_945859785.2 of Tridacna gigas. NCBI lineage: Eukaryota > Metazoa > Mollusca > Bivalvia > Cardiida > Cardiidae > Tridacna > Tridacna gigas. Next base: position 51,882,038 of record OX244030.2, read on the forward strand.
TTTTCAAAACATTGTGGGAAAAGGAGAAAATGCTAGTAACCAGCATTTTCTCCTTTTCCCATAATGTTTTCTATCCTTCCCAAGACAAATTACAACTTATCAGTCACACTGATTTTGTCATCTGCAAATGCTCTCAATTTGGACTAGTCTAAAATTGTGTTGTTTGGTCATCAGTTAAAGAGTCAACACTACACACTGATAGAGTCAGCAGCTTTGAGATAGGGGTAAAATGTACATGAAATATTGCGATTGGGTGCTCTAGTTCACATATGACCTAGATAAATTAGCCTTAACCCTTTACCACACAATCCCAAGTTTTAACGACCCTAAAGAAGAAATCTTTCGAGAACATTGTAAGAAAAGGAGAAAATGCTGGTTATCAGCATTTTCTCCTTTTCCCACAATGTTTTCTACCTCTTCAAAGACAGAAATCATCTTTTGAGGTACACTTAATTTGTTGTCTTCAAATGCTTTCATTTGATCGAGTCTAAAATATTGCTGTTTGGTAAAGAGTTAAGTGGGGCTCAAATTTTACCCATTTACTGAATATAGAGTGCTGAAAAAGTTATTAAACAACTGATGTTTAAGATTTTGTACAAAAGGGCTCTTTTTCACCCTGTAACTTGGTTTTTGCAATGAAAGTTTACTCATAAACTGGTAATACTGGTAGATGCTAAAAAAAAATTATCCTTTTTCAAAATTGGATTAAACCTTGTACTTAAATACAGTAAATTAAATCTTTACCACATTACAAAATTTTACAATTGTCCAAATTAAAGCATTTGTAGACAACAAAAAAAATGCGGCTAAAATGAGAACATTTCATTTTGAAAGGGTAGAAAACATGGGAAAAGGAGAAAATGCTGGTAACCAGCATTTTCTCCTTTTTCGACAGTGTTTTCAAAAGCCCTTTTCATCAGGGTTGTTAAAACTCTGTCTTGTTTGGAAAAGGGTTAAACTGCAATAGATAAACTACCTATTGTCAAACAAGAGTAGAAGCAGGCAACTGGGAAATTATTCTAATTATTTATAATGTTGATAATCAATATAAATTAAAATTTGATATGTGTCTCCATGTGAAAAGTTAAACATTGTGACAAAGCTGCTTAGTGCTTGTTGTTTTCTACTTTTGTCACAAAGGTTTTAATGAAAGAGATATATTTTGGAACAATTGAATTTAAAGAAAAAAGTCATCAGCAATTGTTAACAAAATCATGAATACTAAATTGCAGACTAGAGCATTTTTCATATTCTTTGTATCTGTAGATCAACGATAAAACTTTAGTCTGCTCTTAATCTCACCACCACATAACCCTATATTTTAACAATCCTTAGGAGGAACAATTTGAAAACATTGTAAGAAATGGAGAAAATGCTGGAAACCCAGTATTTTCTCCTTTTCTCACAATATTTTCCAACCTTTAAAAAAAATAAAATAACCTTAACATGAGCCACATATCTCATTATTTGAAAATATTTTTAAATTTGGACAAGCCTTAAGTAATCTTGTATGGCTAAGGGTTAATCTACACTGTCAGAAAATATAACAAAAGTTGCCCACAGCTTTATAGAATGTAATCCTGTAATGTAAATGTGGCTGAAAGGATGAAATTTGTCCATGAAAGAGTAGAAATCACAGTGGAGAAAGGGAAAAAATGATGGCTGTCAGGATTTTCTCCCTTTTCCACATTGTTTTTTTTTTTTAAAGTAGTTTTCCTACGGATATTTAACTGTTTATCAAGCACCGAAATGTTGGACCTCGCCAAATTAATAGCATTTGCAGACAACATACGAGGGACACTTTTTAAGTTCGTAGAGTAGGGCGGTCTTTTTAAAACCGCTTGAAATATCAAAATTTTATTTATCTAAGACCTTCGAAAGATGCCCCGTCTGCCTCCACACACATTTTACACCGATCTACCCATTTCCGGAACGCCGCCCGGTAGTCCTCTTTAGGTATATGTTGCAGACACTGGTAGACCGCACTGCCTATACCACAACGGGATTCAAAACGGTGCCCTGCCAGCATTTCCTTTAGTCTTGGGAACAACCAAAAGTCACAGGGGGACAGGTCAGGGCTGTATGGGGGATGATCTAAGACATCGAGCCCAGATTCTTTCAGATATTCCTGTACCGTAGCGGATTTATGGGCCGGTGCGTTATCATGGAGTAATTTGATGCCGCGGACACCGGTGCGCGGTCTGCGTTTCTGATAGAAATCAACAAGTTGAGTAAGAACACTTTCTCTGTAAAACTTTCCAGTGACAGAACTACCTTTCGGGACTGGAATTTGAAGGACTGGACCTTTCGAGTCAAAGAATATCGCATACAACATGCGATTTGATGTTTTGCAACGGCGCGCAATGACAGGTCTGTCGCCCTCAGATGAAACCCAAACCTTATTTTTAGCCTTAGAATCGGGTTGAAAATGATAGATCCAGGTTTCATCACCTGTAACTATCTCTTCCAAACGACGTGGGTCACATTTATCATATTTTTCTATAACTTGCGATGCAAGTCTAACCCGACTTTGTTTCTGCTCGTCAGTGAGCAAATGGGGCACCCAGCGCGCGCAGATCTTACGTAGCCCAAGTCGTTCACGTAAGATCTTCAAAACACTTGACGAATGAATGCCACTTAATTCTTCTATCTCTTGCACGGTATAACGTGCGTCTTCCTCAATTAACGTTTTCACAGTAGCAACGTTCTTTTCTGTCAAAACGGAAACCGGCCTACCCACCCGAGGGTCATTTTCAATTGACTCCCGACCATCATTAAAACGACGTACCCACTTGCAAACTGTAGCATGTTTTAAAGCACCATTCCCATAAACATTTTGCAAATCAGCATGAATTTCTGTTGGCGGAAACCCGAGCTGTGCTCGAATCTTACAATATACCCTCTGTTCAGAGATTTTTCCATCCATATTGAACGCTATATTTTACTATAGTGTATAAAACCACGTGTTGAAAATACCCAGCGCAGCGCACACGTGGACCTCGTGTGCCGCATACCGTGACACCGTTCGAGAGAGGAATGATTACGCAAGTTCTGTGTAAAAAGTCGTGCAACTTCATAATCGGGTTAAAAAGTTATAGGCCTACTCTACGAACTTAAAAAGTGTCCCTCGTATGAAATAGGGCCCAAAAGAAGACCCTTCTCCTTTAAATGATAGAAAAGCATTATGGGAAGAAGAGAAAATGCTGGTAACCAGCATTTTCTGCTTTGCTCACAATGTTTTCAAAAGGCTCCTTCTTCAGGGTTGTTAAAAAAGGGGATGGTATGGTAATAATTCAAAAACTTGGTTGCATCTAGTAAAGGGCTAACCAAGTAGGCACTGTAAAAGTCTATTCCTAGTATTTATAACCTGAGGCTCATATTCATGATTATGCTATATTGAATAATAATGTATTAACACTGTGTACTTATGACATATTAAATTAAGAAGCTTTGACATATTACATCAGGATTGCAAGCTTCTACACATCTCCAACTGCAGATGAATTTTTTTCATCTTGCAGCAGATAGCTTATTAATCCTTTACCAGTTGACAAAATTTTAGCCATGCCCAAATTGAAAGCATTACTTGTAGATGACAATTTTCAATATGGCTCAAATGGTTACCAGCATTTTCTCCTTTTTCCACAATTTTTTTAAAAGATTTCTTTCCCAGGGTCATGAAAAGGCAGCATTGTGCAGTACATAGTTAGCTCTTTCCCAAATGACAAAATTTCAGACTCTTCCAAATTGGAAGCATTTGCAGACGACAAATGTTTGGTAGCTCAAAAGATAATTTCTGTCTTTGAAATCGTAGAAAGCATTGTGGCAAAAGGAAAAAATGCTGGTTAATACCAGCATTTTCTCCTTCTCCCATAATATTTTCAAAAGGCTTCCTCCTCAGGTTTGTTGAAACTGGGGATTTTGTGGTAAAGGGTTAAAGACATTGTGGTCAATGAAGATACCTCTTGTATCAAATATTTTCTCCTTTTCTCACCATGTTTTAATACAAATTCATGTGTTACATGATAATTGACGCTCACCATCCCTCTTAAATCTACCAGAAAATATTCCAATTTTTAACCCTTTACCACTCAATCCAGACTCTTTACAACCCTGAGGAAAAATGCTTTTGAAAACATTACAAGAAAGGAGAAAATACTGGTAACCAGAATTTTCTCCTTTTCCCGAAATGTTTTACATTCATTCAAAGATAAATTTCATCATTTGAGTCACATTCAATTTTATAAAATTTTGTTGTGCGGTAAACACCCAACTATCAGCTACCCCTGAGGAAACAGGCTTTCATAAACATTGCATATAAAAGAAAGAATCCTGTAATACAGCTTTTTTTTCTTTTCCCCCTAATGTTTTGCTTTTTCACATGAAAATCAAATATTTAAGCACATTAAATTTATTGTCTGCATTTGCTTTCAAAATGGACCAGTCTAATATTTCACTGTGTGGTTAAGAGATAAAAAAAATTCTGAGCAAAGGAAAAAATGCTTTTAACAAGCAATTTCTTCTTTTATCACAATGTTTTAACACACACATATGTATAAAACCATATTTCATGCCGATTTTTGCCTATTTTACACTGTTGCTTACAAAGCGACCTGCTGCAAAACTGTTTCAAGCCAATAACAATTTAACATCATAAATGACTCATTAATTTACCCTTTTTCCGAACTGGTAACCTCTGGCAAAGGTGTAAAAACACTCGTCTCCATTTCTCGACAACTCTCCTATTTTCGTCGAACGAAGAATCACTTCTCCTCGCGAAAGTAACATGATGTTTGTATCGAATCCATTTGTCACTCAATAGTTTCTTTTTTAAAGGATATGCAAAAATTGTTAAGTATGCTTTGTGAAGGTGTTTTTCGTCAACTGACTTTCTACACCGACAGCCTATAACATCACCAAAATGAATGTATTTTTTATTTTTCGAGTCTCTATTTTCATTTAAAGGATAATAAGTTATCCCATGTTTTGTCACTTCAACTTTATGTAAAAGCTTTTCATTTGGAAAAATCTCGAATTCGTCCTCTAACAAGATTTCATCTGTCGACATATTTTCCGTCGTGACACAACTTAATCTTGTGGCCATGTTACGGTCATGTGACTTAGTTGTAGAATCACGTGACATTTTTAGTATTCTGCTGGTTGCCTACTCTTCATGAAGGAAATGATAAGGGGAACCAGCTTGTGACTCTTCCTTTTCCAAGTTTTCCAAAATGGTTTGTACATGGCTATCGAGACTCCTGTTAAATCCCTTAGTGAATCAGTAATCGTAGTACTTATGTGGTTCATTCATACGTAAAATCAAAGAGTCGGAATCTTACTCTGTCTTTTTATTCTTATTTTAGGGTATAGATATTTGCCATCGAAATGAACGTAAAGTCCGTCGGACAGCCCCAAAGAGTGATGACATTTACCTGAAACTTCTAGTTAAAGTAAGTTTTCTCTGTTAAACCCTTGTGTAACCTTTGATTACGCATGTGATCAGTGATTACAAACCTTTATCAGGAATGGCAATAAAGTGTCGGATCTGCACTTATCATGAACTCTTGGAAAATTCTGTGGACAGTGGAATATCAAACAAGCCTTTCACGCCAAAGACTTGCAGGTGACACACAGTCCATCCTGCTCAAGAAAGCACCTACATTAAGCAACATAATTGTCTAGGAGACCTCAATGTTCATTATGCATACCCCAATAACTTGCACATAGTCTGACAGAGCCCTGTAACACAGTTGGTGGAGTGTGGAACTTGAAACCATGGTAGTCCAAATATTTAGACGTATACATGCTTATTTACCTTTCAACATTTATCATCGGACATTTCACATTTGATTTTTCTTATTGCATGTAACGTCTAAACGGGTCCCATTCAGTTTTATGTAGCAAATCCGATCATCTTTAAAACCAGAATTATAACAAAAGAGAACTTCATTTACCTGTAGATAGAACTTTTTTTGAAAATATTCAGCCGCTGTCTTGATAAATAATGGGCAGATTCATTCAGAATTCAATAAAATCACTCGCAAGTTGGATTGCCGACAGAGTCGCCGCCATGTTTTTCAGTCATGCAGACAGTTGGATGACAAATAAGAATTTACTTTAAGTTTATGAACGAAATCTGTTACAGTAATCAAACAAGACCGAAGCGAACAAAATTTCGTTTTAAAAAAAGACATAATACCATTCTGTAAGTTGCACTGACCCGCACATGACGGTTCATTCGGAACAATCATATCTCTTCCACGGCAATTCATAACAAAACAGAGTGGTGTTGAATCGGAATGGATTTAGCTCATAAATAGGCAAGTTTTGGACAAATATCCTTTTTCAATCGAGAAATTATTCATTTATCTTACTTCTGATGTATATTTTATTGAACAAGTTCACTTGAAAGTATCCAAATTTGCTGTTCAAACAGCGACAAAATTCGATGTCGGAGTTTGCTAAAGGAAACTATGAAGGAGCCGATAAGACCCTACGTACACGATGAATGTCAGAATGAAAAATAACGTACGTAGGGGCTTATGAATAGGACTAAAACCATGGGAGCCCTAATTAGAATCTCAGGCTTGGCAAATGTCTGATTGATAAAAGGTACTGTGACAGGGGTCATTCCTCCCTCACAGTTGATTATTGTTTCAGTGATGCTTATATGGGGAAAAGCCAGTGGCTTGGGAGAAATACTGTGCAAAGTACTGGTAAAACAAAGTCCAGGAAGGTATGGATAAGTTCTTTGGCCACTGCATGAGTGAAAGTTCTCCATGTTTTGATGGAATTCCATATTTTCAGAGTCCAACTAGGGCCATCATTTAGTGAATATGATCCCATCAATGCATCAAATATCTTTGAAAATACAGGCATGAGTAGGAAATAGCCTGCATAATTTAAAGGCCAATTGTCTGAATGACTGGAAACTTTCTGATTAGCAAGCGCTTTGGATTACTGTAGAGTTGTTATTAGTGTTTGGAAATGCACTAAAAAATGTTTAAATATAGAAAATAACATTGGACAAAGTGTGTTTATTTCACCCTTATCTCTCCATAATAATGGTAATTTTGACAGTTGGACATTTCATTGACTCTTGAAAATATGGGCTCAAGAGTCATGCTTCAGGACTCAGTGAGAACCCTGTAACAGTAACTGTACATACATTTTGGATTTGTTGCATACTGAATTTGTTTACTTTTCTCTTTTAGCTGTACAGGTTCCTTGCTAGGAGGACAAATGCTAAGTTCAACAAAATCATCTTGAAGAGACTGTTCATGAGCAAGACCAACAGGCCTCCCTTGTCTCTCGCTAGACTGGTATGTGTCTTAACTCTTTACCAAATGACAAAATTTTATAGACTCCTCCAAATTGAAAGCATTCACATTCAAGGATGTGAATCAAAAATTGAAATTTGTCATGGCAAGGGTACAAAACATTTTGGAAAAGGAGAAATGCTGGTAGCAACACTTTCAAAAGCCATCCCTCTCAGGAGTTGTGGAAAGTCTGGATTGCATGGTAAAGAATTTCCTCTTGCTATCTGGCATCTTGTATGGCTTAGTGGCAAAGCAGAGGATTAGCTATAATATAGGAGTCCCGAGTTTAATTTTCACTTTGTGCAATAAGATTTTCATGGAATGTCCTTGGACAAGATGCTTCAGGGCCCCCTGCTGCCAGTAAAGCTGGTCAAGGCCTTGGATTTGTAATCAGGAAATCGTGAATCAATCCTGTCCAGCAGCATTTGTGTCTGACTGTCCTTTGTGAAGACTCTTCTATGCACCAGTGTAGGCTGCGAGTGAAACACCAAGAAATGTGACTAAAGCAATAGTATGCCTGAAAGTGATGTAAAGCATCAGTCAGATCAGTCTCTTTCTTCCCATTGTTGTTAAGTTATTTCTTTATGATTCGGATACAAGTACTATCATTCTAGAAATAGCTATATGACCTACTGTATTGTCTCTTTTTAACGCCACTGGGTGAGTAACATTTTCGGACAGCAGGTCTCCCACTGACAATCGCCAGTGGCGCCAAATGTGACAGTTCAGGGAAAATATCTCGGAAATGAAGCACTGGCGAATTTGCTTGCGACAAATAATGCCCATACATGAATCTTAAAAGATCTGAACTCTGACCTAAACAATAAGTATCAAGTGTAAAAGATGCATGTGTCAGTTTATTACAGCTAATCAAATGGGCATTTCATTTATGAAAAAAGGATAATGATGTCATTTGGTTAATCTAGTCTAAAATGACAGGTTTTGAAGTTACCTGCTATCCTTATGGACAAATTCATGTCAAATCATCCAAAAAATAATTGACTTGAAAAATAGATCGTTGCTAAAAATGCAAAAACCCATAACACAACAAACTGTCAGTTTGACATTGTCCAATCAGAGGCACTATAGACTATCTTTTCAGCTTGAACAAGGACTTTAAGCAGTAAATTTACATAAATATCTATATAAGTCAATAAGTGGATGCTTAAATCTCTGTCTAATTATGAGCAAACAAAATCAGTGGTTTTACGAACAACCTACAAGGGGGCGGGAGAGAATTGTTAAGCTTTCTTGTCTTACAATGGTAGCACTGGAACAGATGTTGAGGAAAAAAGATATATGACATGCATAAAAAGAAAGAAGACTAATAAGAGCACCTTTTGATAATGTGATCTTGTGGAAAAAGGCTTTTGAAATCATTGTGGGAGAAGGAGAAAATCCTGCTAATCAGCATTTTCTCCTTTTCCCACAGTGTTCTAACCTATGAATGACGAATCCAATAATTCAAACCACACTTGAATTTTTGTCTGCAAGTGCTTTCAAGATGAATGAGTGTACAGTTTTGTTGTTTTTAATCTCGTGAAAAAGCTTCCACTTTTTCCGGATTACCATGTGCTTATTTCACACAGCTTATTACCCTGCAGCAAATTATAATTTTTTTTTTTCTCAACAAGAATTTAAACTTTTTGTTGATGTATTGATGAAATTATTAAAACGATATTTGGTCTGTTACATATTACATTTTCATTTAATCCAGTATCACAACTTTTATCTTCCATTTCACATCTTCTCAGTGTATATTTACCATTTATTGGTCAAAAACTTTGGCGCATGTTTTAAATGTAAGTTCATATGAATTAAAATTCGCTGGGAGATAGGAAATTTTGTAACTTAAGCACATGGCTGTCAGATAAATGTAGAAGCGCTTTTGAAATTCAGGAGATCAGTTTGCATAAGTCATTTGCAAGCAATGCAGCACATATAAGTGGAAAACACAATTTACATCTGAAGAAGTGTTTGTGCTTTTTAGCCATCAGACTCAGTTGTCTGCCATTTTTTTTACCATTCGGTAAACTGCTAGCCCGTTCTCAAGTCTACTGGACAGTTACAGGAGATACAAAAGGTACCATTTAAAAGTATCGCATTGCTTTGATACTATATAAGTAAAAAATACAAGTAGAAATTGCAAAACCCTCATCAATTAATACACTGACAAGACAAAGTGGATAAAAATGTGTTGTAGACAGTCCTTTTGAACAGGTTTTTATCATTTGCAAACCTGAGATGATCTGTTGGTTTTTATAAAAAAAAAAAATGAAAATAGATTTTCAAAAACAGCATCAACTTGGCATAATGACAAAAACAAATAGAAAATGATATTTTTCTGTGTTTCGATAATCACCAAAAAGACCTGTAAATCTATTGTATAAAAATCTTTTATTTATTTTTTTCTGTTATTTTTAGCTCACTGTGAGCACAAAGTGCTCAAGGTGAGCTATTGTGATCGCCCTATGTTCGGCATCCATCGTCCGGCATCCCTCAACAATTTCTTTAAACATCTTCTTCTCCTAAAGCACTGGGCCAATCTTGATGAAACTTGGCAGGGATGTTCCTTGGGTGAAGCTCTACCAAAGTTGTTCAAAGAATTGAATTCCACCCATAACTGGTTGCCATGGCAACAAAAAGGAAACAAGAGGGCCATGATGGCCCTGTATTGCTCCACTGGCATATAAATATAAACCATAAATACTTAACATTTCAATTCTGAGCCAAATGGTTTCAAAATGAAAACTTACAAAGTTTTCTCTGTAAAAGCCCATGTGAAAGTTGAGACCCGCAGGGCAAAGCCATTTTTGATCCCATAGTGATAATTACTTGAACCCTGGTAGAGGTCCACAAGATAAAGCCACATGCCAAAATAATACAAGTCTATGCTGTATGGTTATAAATAAGGTGATTTTCAAGTTTCGTCCATATGAAGCCTCTGCAAAACATAAGACCCCTGATGCAAGGCTAATTTCAAAAAAAAAAATCAAAAGTGATCCAGATTTGGTAGCCCTTGGGTTTGCGGTTAGGAGCAAAAGGATTTTTTTAATTTTCACCATATAAGCACATGTTTATGACCAAATTTGGGAGTTCTTGGCCTTATGGCTAGTAACAAGACGGTTTCTGAAGTTTTCACTTCATAAACACATGTAAAACTTGTGACCCGTGGTGCAGGGCCAAACTTGATCCTAGGGTTGTAACTTGGGCCCTCTTTGTAGTTGTCCACTAGATAGTGCTATAATTATGCAAAATTTGGTAGCCCTAAGCCTTACGGCCATGTACACCAAGATTTAAAAGTTTTCCCTATATAAGCCCATGTAAATCTTGTGAACCCCCCCCCCCCTCAGCATGAGGCCAAATTGACCCTAGGACTGTAATTTGGGCAGTTTTGGTAGACCCCCACTAGAACAAGCTAAATGCAAAATTTGGTAGCTCTAGGCCTTACGGCTAGGTACTGGAAGATTTCTTAAGTTGTCACTATGTACGCCCATGTAAAACTTGTGACCCCTGCAGCAGGGCCAATTTTGACCCCAGGGCTAAAATTTTGGCCTGCTTGGTAGGGGCCCACTACATATAGCTACATGCAAAATTTGGTAGCTCTAGGCCTTATGGCTAGGTACAGGAAGATTTTTAAAGTTTTCTCTATATAAGCCTATGTAAAACTTGTGACCCCTGGGGCAGAGCCAATTTTGACCCCAGGGCTATAATTTGAAGAAACATGATAGAGGTCTACTACATAAAGCTACATGCCAAATTTGGTAGCCCTACACCTTATGGTTCAGACGAAGATTTTTAAAGATTTCCAATATTTTTCAGTTTTTTGCCATGGCAACCAGAGTTTTTGAAGGAATCAAATTCTTTCAAGAAATTCTAAAGAGGACCATGGCATTTCTTTGAAGTTTCATGAAAATTGGATGGGTAGTTTCAGAGAAGATGTTTGAAATAAAAGTTAACGCACGGACGGACAGGCGCACGACGGACACCGGGCCATGACATAAGCCCGCTGGCCTTCGGCCAGTGGAGCTAAAAACTGCAAAATCTTTGAAAATCTTCTTCTCTGAAACTAGAAGGCGCAGAGCTTTGATATTTGGTATGTAGCATCTCCTAGTGGACCTCTACCAGGTTTGTTCATATGATGTCCCTGGGGTCAAAACTGGCCCCACCCCGTTTTGGAGTTTGGAAGTTTGGACAAAGGAACAAAGAAGGAAAGTTTTGAAAACCTTCTTCTCTAAAACTAGAAGGCATAGAGCTTTGATATTTGGCATGTAGCATCTCCTAGTAGACCTCTACTAAGTTTGTACATATGATGCCCTTGGGGTCAAAACTGGCCCCGCCCTGGGGGTCACAAATTTGAACATAGGAACAAAGAGGGAAAACTTTAAAAATCATCTTCTCTGAAACTGGAAGGCATAGAGCTTTGATATTTGGCATGTAGCATCTCCTAGTGGACCTCTACCAAGTTTGTTCATATGATGCCCCTGGGGTCAAAACTGGTCCCGCCCCGGGGGTCACAAGTTCCAACATAGGAACAGAGGGAAAACTTTAAAAATCATCTTCTCTGAAAATGGAAGGCATAGAGCTTTGATATTAGGCATGTAGCATCTCCTAGTAGACCTCTATCAAGTTTGTTCATATGATGCCCCTGGGGTCAAAACTGGCGCCACCCCGGGGGTCACAAATTCGAACATAGGAACAAAGAGGGAAAACTTTAAAAATCATCTTCTCTGAAACTGGAAGGCATAGAGCTTTGATATTTGGTATGTAGCATCTCCTAGTAGACCTCTACCAAGTATGTTCATATGATGCCCTTGGGGTCAAAACTGGCCCTGCCCCCGGGGTCACCATTTCGAACATAGGAACAAAGAAGGAAAACTAAAAATCTTCGTCTCTGAAACTGGAAGGCATAGAGCTTTGATATTTGGTATGTAGCATCTTCTAGGGGACCTCTACCAAATTTGTTCATATGATGCCCTTGGGGTCAAAACTGGCCCTGCCCCGGGGGTCACAAGTTCGAACATAGGAACAAAGAAGGAAAACTTTAAATTTCTTTTTCTCTGAAACGGGAAGGTGTAGAACTTTGATATTTGGAATGTAGCATCTCTTAGTGGACCTCTACCAAATTTGTTCCAAGGATGCTGCTTGGGTCAAAACTGGCCCAGCCCGGGGGGTCACAAGTTCAAACATAGGAACAAAGAGGGAAAACTTTAAAATTCATCTTTGAAACTGGAAGGCGTAGAGCTTTGATATTTGGTATGTAGTGATTCTCTTCTAAGTTTGTTTGCCTATCTAAGCACGAGTTCATTGAGTTCAAAATTGGGTCATCTTGGGTCATAAACTATGTCACTAGGTCAAATTAAAGAAATACCTTGTTGGCACTCTCGAGGCCACATTATCTGCTCAATTGCCTTGAAAATTGGTCAGAAAGTTTATCTTTATAAAATCTCACATAAGTCTGAATTTGGGTCAACTGGGGTCATAAACTAGGTCACTTGGTCAAATTAAAGAAATACCTTGTTTGCACTCTGGAGGCCACATTAATTGCTCAAATGACCTGAAATTAGGCCAGAATGTTTGTCTTGAAAAAATATCAGATGAGTTTGGATTTGGGTCACCTGGAACCATAAACTAGGTCACTAGGTCAAATTAAAGAAATACCTTGTGGGCACTCTAGAGGCCACATTATTTGCTCAATTGCCTTGAAAATTGGTCAGAATGTTTGTCTTTATAAATCTCACATGAGTCAAAATTTGGGTCAACTGGGGTCATAAACTAGGTCACTTGGTCAAATTAAAGAAATACCTAGTGTAGTGGGGACTCTAGAGGCCGCATTTATTATTCAGTTGATTTGAAAATTGGTTAAAATGTTTTTGATAAAGTCCAAGACCAGTTCAAATTTGGGTCACCTGGGGTCATAATCTAGGTCACTAGGTCAAATTAAAGAAATACCTTTAGGGCACTCTAGAGGCTACATTTTGTGCTCAATTGACTTGAAAATTGGTCAGAATGTTTGTCTTTGTGAAATATGAGTTTGAAATTGGGTCACCTGGGGTCATAAACTAGGTCACTTGGTCAAATTAAAGAAATACCTTTAAGGCACTCTACACAGGTGAGCGATCCAGGGCCATCATGGCTCTCTTGTTTACTATGAATTGTGTGTCTTGAAAAATGTACCTATTCTTTCAAGGAGCATCATTGCAAAATTTGCTGTGTCAAAGTGGAAAGAAATGCACAATTAGTGAAACACTGTTCAATAGGTTGTATATTCCGTTTTCTGTTGAGTATTCTTTTTCAAAAGGGACAGGGGTCAAACTTTCTCTGATTTCGTGGCATGCCTTGTGTCATTTCAGGGATTCAACATACCTGTAGGGCTGATAGGCCAATATGTTATTTTTAGTGATGGTGTTATATGATTGACCAATGAAAATTTGGGTGTGCCATTATTGACAAATGGAACTTCAAGGGACTGTGTTTATACACCACTCTGACTTGTCCTTGTCAGAACATTGAACCTCAGTTGAAGAGTGATCATGCTGTTCTGAAGTAAAATTCTTTGGGAGTGATTATATAACTTCTATCATTCTATGAGATAAACATAATATTTTTCTGGTCTCAAAGGTAAATAAAGGATATCATGGAAGGATATAGAGAACGATAGCCATAGCTGAAAGATATTGCGTAAATATTGTCTAAATATTGTCATTTTTACAACACTTACAACACTTATATATGTCCTTTTCTTTTCCATATTTTAGATCCGACTGATGAAGAAACCTGGCCGTGAGAATAAAATTGCCGTTGTTGTTGGAACAGTTACTGATGATCTTAGAATTTTTCAAATTCCAAAGCTGAAGGTAATTTAGAAAATAAAGACATGAATAATACATAACTTTTAGTCCAAAAAATATTTTAAACAAGAAAAAACCTTTGTTTTTGTATGAAAAGAAGACAGGCAATGAGCAAGGTAAAATGCTAAAATATTGTTGCCTTGGTAAAAGTTAAAAGCACTAATAGACAACCATCTAAATGTGGCTCCAATGATGGGATTTGTGTATGAAAGAATGAAATGAAAAAAATGTCTAAAGAGGTAGAAAACTCATGTAAAGATGATAATGCTGGTTTACTACCATTTTCTCCTTTTCCCACAGGGTTTTCGCCCACCCAGGTATCTTGGTGGGTAGCGTTACCTGACTTACGACCTGGTGGTTGTGAGTTTGATACCTGGTGTAGGCAAACTTTCTTTGCGGTGATTTTTCGCCTCTCACCTCTGATGCTTGTGAGAAAAAGTGTCAGTGGCTTTGGAAAGAAAGTTGCGTCAGTGCTGGTGTGAGAAAGGAAACACATGGATGTTTCACTGATCGCCATGATAGGACCTGAGCTGTTAAAATGGCATTAAACTCCAATACAAATCAAACCAGTGTTTTCGATGGCCATGTTCCTTTCTTCCTTAGGGTTTTCAGATATTAGGGCCTATGCTCACCAGCCACTCTTAAGAACATTTTTAGTCTTTTTCTCCAAGACTTTCAAAATTTGAAAGTAACACAACTTCTGATTGGCTAAACCAAATGGGTTAGCCACTTTAAAGTTATGTTACTTTCAAATTTAGAAAATTCTGAAGAATGAGACCAAGAATGTTCTTGAGAATGGTTGGTGAATACTGACCCAGATCAAGGTTGACTTGAATGAACTGAAGTTTTTTTTTCCCCCTCTATCAGGTATGTGCACTGAAAGTTACAAAAAGGGCTAGGGCTCGAATCATTAAAGCTGGTGGACAACTGATGACTTTTGACCAGTTGGCTCTGAAATCACCAAAAGGCAAAAACACAGTCCTTGTACAAGGTATGATATTAGTCCATTTTCCTCTTCCATTGACAATATGCACTTCACTGTTGACCAGACGACAAAATCTTAGACTTGTCCAAATTGAAAGAATTTACAGACGACAAATCAATGTGGCTTAAATGATGGGATTTGTCTACGATAGGTTAGAAAACACTGTGAGAAAAGGAGAAAATGCTGGTAACCAGCATTTTCTCCTTTCTCACAGTGTTTTCTTGCCCATCACCACCATTTTCTCTTTTTCCCATAATGTTTTCAAAAGACTTCTCACTCAAGGTTGTTAAAAGTCAGGATTGTTTGGTAAAGCATTGAAAAGCTTTTGCGGATGGAATAGTTCAAGATCAGACTGCATAAAACATGCAGTCTTATCATATGTACAGTATCTGCAACCTGATACTGAACTTTGATCAAAATATTGTATAATTAAATTGAAATGGTATTTGTAGACCTAAAAAATGAATTTATATAGATGACAGAGAAAGAGCTAACCCATTACCAAACAGCATAACCCTTTACCACACAATTCCGAGTTTTAACAACTGTGAGAAGGCCTTTGAAAACTTTGTGGGAAAAGGAGAAAATGCTGGTAACCAGCATTTTCTCCTTTTTCCACAATGTTTCTACACTATAAAAGACCGAAATCATCGAGTTGCATTCGTTGTTTGCAAATGCTTGCACTTGGTTGAGTACAAATTTTTGTTGTTTGGTAAAGAGGTAAAATTCGACCTTTCCAATACTATTAGGTTTGCAGACAACAAAACAATTGTGGCTCAAATGGTGGAAATTGTCTTTGAAATGGTAGAAAACGTGGGAAAAGTAGGAAATGCTGGTTACCAGCATTTTGTCCTTTTCCAACAATGTTTTCAAAAGCCTTTTTCCTCAGGAAGATTAAAAGTGGGATTGTGTGGTTAAGGGTTAAAGACTCTTGAAGTTGGATCTGGTCTTATATTTTCTGTAACCCTTAACCATGGGATGAAATTCAAGATTCCCTCATGGAAGCAATTCAAGATCACATGAAAAGGAGCTCAAACAATTGCCTTTGTCTTGGAAAGTGAAGTAAAGGTTATGGGGGGAAAAGGAGAAGATGTTGGTTATCAATATTTTCTCCTTTTGTAGCAGTGTTTTAAAAAGCTTTCTTCACGGAGGTTGTGAAACTTTGAGGATCATTTGGAATTGAGTTGAACCACGTTATCATCACAGGCATTATGTTTATTTAATTCAAAATATTTACGTAAGATTAATGTGGATTCTTGAAGTTCTAGATATTTAGTTTGAATTATTGAGGTTGATGATCTCTCTGTGCATTCTTATCGTGAGGCCTTGTCTGGTAAACCCATGCTTTTCAAACGTTACATTTATCCTTTAGCAAACAATCCCTCATTTTAACAACCCTGTAGAAGTAGCTCTTGAAAATATGTGTGAAAGAAAAAGTGTGTATTTTTTCTGTCCTTTCAATAACAAATCACATCATGTCAGGTTCATTTCTTATCATCTGCAAAAGCTTTCAATACGAACAGGTTTAGAACTTTGTCCTCGGTAGTTGTTTAGCTAGTTGTAAACCCAAACAGAGGATCTTTTTCTTTATGGGATTTTGAAAGAAAAAAAAAAAAAATCAAATTTATTGCACTAGGAACACAAATTCATGTCACAAGTTCATTTTCAAAACGAGACCATTTAATCTTTTACTAAACAATCCCTTTTGCTAACAGCCCTGAAGAAAAAAGGCTTTTAAAAAACATTTAAGAAAAAGAGAAAATTGTGGTAGCCAGCATTTTCTTTTTGCAGAATGTTTTCAACCTTTCCAGAGACAAATGTCACCATGTGAGCTACATTCAATTTCTTGTCTACGACGTCTTTGAATTCGGAGGGATCTAAAATTTGGCATGTGGTAAAGAATTGAATCTTACCTTGTGACCCCCAATTTTTTTTTTCAGGTCGTAGAAAGGCAAGAGAGGCTTACAGACATTTTGGAAAAGCCCCTGGTGTTCCCCACAGTCATTCTGCGTATGTTTTATTGTGCTCATACGAAAAAAAAATTTTTTTTTTGTTATGCCTAGCCAAAGTCAGTAGTGGACAAAACTTGAGACCTGGGCCCATATTCACCAACTATTCTTAAGGATATTCATAGTCTTACACTTCAAGATTTTCTAAATTTGAAAGTAACACAACTTCTGAGTGGCTAAACCAAATGCTCTGGCCAATCAGAAGTTGCGTTACATTCAAATTTAGAAAGTTCTGGAGAATAAGACTAAGAATATTCTGAAGAATGGTTGGTGAATACGGGCCCAGGGGTTCGCTGCTGTGAATCCCCAGTTTGGTGAATTTCTGATAAAATTCATTGCAACAGGATTCATTCCACTCTCACTGCTGACCATTGTTTTGATGATAGTTATATGGGAAAGCAGCCAGTGGCTTGGGAAGAATATTGTACAAAGTACTTGTTAAAAAAAGTCTAGGAAAGCATGGATAGGTGCACTCGCTGCCGCAATTTAATCAGAGTAACATTGAAAACAGCATTAAACACCATATAAACAAAAAAATTTCTTTGTTCTAAGTAAAGTTCTCTTGAAGCTTAATTAACTTGGTCAAAAACAAAATTGCAGCAGAACACCTTTGAACCATCCCATTATTATGTGGAAGATATTGGGGTTAATACTTAATACACCTCTGAAAACATTGTCGCATGGGAGAAGATGCTCATTTCAAGCATTTTCTTCCTTCATCGGAATTTTTTCAAGTTCAAAAGACAGATTAGTGGTCTGCAGGAGATGAATAAGTTGAAAAAGTTTCACACAGATTATATTGAACATGACTTGCAAAATTTGGCAAAACAATCCTGGATCCATATTCACGAACTTCTTAAAATCAGTCTTATTCCCAAGAATTTTCTAAATTTGAAAGCAGCCTATTTGCTTAGCCAATCAGAAGTTGTGTTACTTTCTAGGTTGGACTTAAGATTTGATTTTTTTAGCGTACTTCGACTACACCTGAGCAGCACGCTAAATCAAGTGAAATCGAACAAACAGCGTACTCCCGAGATAAGTCAGAGGAAAAATTAAAGATAGCTGACAATGATCGCAATATTGTTGTTACAGCTCTATTTCAATTAATGACTTGTAAATTACCAGTTTGCTATATACATGGATGCCCTCCGAAGACTGCCATATCAAAAAGCCATCCTTTGCAATCCTCACGTTCGAAAATTGTTCTTGCCGCCACTTTTTGAGGGGATTAGGTCATGCGATTGCTCTGTTCTCGACCGCACCACCTCGGAAAATGGAGTACTCCGGAGTGCGCTGGCACAGCTACCCCATTACACTTGATTACTAATCTGCATGTGCGGAGTAAAAAGAGTGCTGATATCAGCTGAATTAAATCCACCTCTGATCAAGAATAAGGCTAGGAATGAAATTAAGAATAGTTGGTAAAAATTGACACTTGTCCATATCTGATAGCTTAATTTGTTGTACCTTTACAAAATGACTAATATGCAATTCTACCATGTCTGGAGAAGTTGCATGACATATTTTAAGTACAAATGAGTTAAAGTTATTCAGAATGATTAGAAAACATTTTAGCAAGGGGGACATTGTTTGTCTCAAGCAAGGTCTCTCTCTTTTTTTCCACAATATTGAGTAAAATTCCGACATTTGGTGAACCAGTTATATGACATCAGACAAAATTGGACTTTTTTTGCATGCTTCTTTATTAGCTCACCTGAGCACGAAGTGCTAAGGTGAGGTATTGTGATCGGTCATTGTCCGGCGTCCGTCTGTCCACAATTCCTTTAAACATGTTCTCCTCCTAAACCGCTGGGCCAATCTTGATGAAACTTGGCAGGGATGTTCCTTGGGTGAAGCTCTAAAAAAGTTGTTCAAGAGATTGGATTCCACCCATAACTCTGGTTGCCATGGCAACAGAAAGGGAAAAAAATAGCAGAATCTTTGAAAATCTTCTCTGATTCTAGAAGGCGTAGAGCTTTGATATTTGGTATGTAGCATCTCCTAGTGGACCTCTACCAAGTTTGTTCATATGATGCCCCTGGGGTCAAAACTGGCCCCGCCTCTGGGGTCACAAGTTCGAACATAGGAACGAAGAAGGAAAACTTTAAAATTCTTTTTCTCTAAAACTGGAAGGCATAGAGCTTTCATATTTGGTATGTAGCATCTCCTAGTGGACCTCTACCAAATTTGTTCATATGATGCCCCTGGGGTCAAAACTGGCCCAGCCCCAGGGATCACATGTTCGAACATAGGAACAAAGAAGGAAAACTTTAAAATTCTTCTTCTCTGAAACTGGAAGGCGTAGAGCTTTGATATTTGGCATCTAGCATCTCCTAGTGAACCTCTACCGAAATTTGTTCATATGATCCCCCTAGGGGTCAAAACTGGCCCTGCTGGGGGGGGGGTCACAAGTTCGAACATAGGAACAAAGAAGGAAAACTTTAAAATTCTTCTTCTCTGAAACTGGAAGGCATAGAGATTTGACATTTGGTATATAGCATCTCCTAGCGGACCTCTACCTAGTGTGTTCATACGATGCCCCTGAGGTCAAAACTGGCCCAGCTCCAGGGGTCACAAGTTCTAACATAGGAACAAAGAAGGAAACCTTTAAAATTCTTCTTCTCTAAAACTGGAAGGTGTAGAGCTTTCATATTTGGTATGTAGCATCTCCCTAGTAGACCTCTACCAAATTTGTTCAAATGATGCCGCTGGGGTCAAAACTGGCCCTGCCCCGGGGGTCACAAGTTCGAACAAAGGAACAAAGAAGGAAAATTTTAAAATTCTTCTTTTCTAAACCTGGAAGGCATAGAGCTTTGTTATTTGGTATATAGTGAACCTGTTCTAAGTTTGTTAGCCCACCTGAGCACAACATGTTCAGTCAGTTCGAAATTGGGTCACCTGGGGGTCATAAACTAGGTCACTAGGTCAAATTAAAGTAATACCTTGTGGGCACTCTAGAGGCCACATTTATTGCTCAAATGGCCTGAAATTTGGTCAGAATGTTTGTCTTGATAAAATCTCACATGAGTTCAAATTTGGGTCATTTGGGGGCTTAAATTAGGTCACTAGGTCAAATTAAAGAAATACCTTGTGTGCACACTAGAGGCCACATTTATTGTTCAATTGATTTGAAAATTGGTTAAAATGTTTGTCTTGATGAAATCTAGGATGAGTTCAAAATTGGGTCACCTGAGGTCATAATCTAGGTCACTAGGTCAAATTAAAGAAATACTTTGAGGGCACTCTAGAGGCTACATTTCTTGCTTAATTGACTTGAAAATTGGTTAGAATGTTTGTCTTGATAACATCTCAGATGAGTCCAAATTTGGTTCAACTGGAATCATAAACTAGGTCACTAGGTCAAATTAAAGAAATACATTGTGGGCACTCTAGAGGCCATATTTTTTGCTCAATTGACTTGAAGATTGTTCAGAATGCTTGTCTTCATAAAATCTCTTGAAAAAATCTAGGATGAGTTTAAAATTGGGTCACCTGAGTCATAATCGAGGTCACTAGGTCAAATTAAAGAAATACCTTGTGGTCACTCTTGAGGCCACATGTCTTGCTCAATTGACTGGAAAATTGGTCAGAATGTTTGTCTTGATAAAATATTGGATGAGGTTGAAATTGGGCCTAACATCATATTTATTTGGCATGTAGTACTTTCAATTTATGACCCTGGGGTGGAATTTCACCTATTAACTCAGGTGAGCGATCCAGGGCCATCATGGCCCTCTTGTATTTAAATGACTTAAGTTTACCTGTTTTGAAGGTATTCAAACAGACTCCACACTTCTTTTCTTTTCTTTTTTTTCAGGCCTTATGTGCGATCCAAGGGACGCAAATTCGAGAGGGCTCGTGGTCGTCGTGCAAGCCGTGGTTACAAAGCATAAATTATCAATTGACTGGCAAATACTGGAAAATAAATTTTTCCTTAGTGATGCTCTTTCTCTTGTGTTTTCTGTCAAGTTTGTTACTGCATAGGCAGGACTAAATCAAAGTGTGATCTTGTAAAATATTCTTAACTCTTTACCCAACGACAAAATTTTGGACTAGATCAAATTCAAAGCATTTGCAGAATGAAATGTTGCCAACATGATGATTTCTGTCTTTGATAGGGTAGAAAACATTTTCTCCTCCCACAATGTTTTTGAAAGCCCTCTCTTTCAGGTTCGTTAAAAGTCAGGATTGTATGGTGAAGGGCTAAATACTTTTAAATTTTAACACTTTACCAGACTACAAAATGCTCCATGTACCCTAATTGAAAGCATTTGTAGATGACAAAAATTGAATGGCTCAAACGAAAACATATTATCGAAAAGGAGAAAATGTTGGTTACCAGCATTTTTTTCTTTTCCCGTAGTCATTCTCGAAAGACCTTTTCCTCAGTGCTATGTTTGAAGATTGTTTGGTTAAGTGTTAAGCACTATTGATGGAAACGGAGAAAAACAAAAGATTCTGTATGTGTAGTATTTTTGGTACTCTGAAATATTTGTAAAATTTCTATTTGAAAGAGGGTCCTCGTTGGTGAAGGCATTGAATTGGTAACCTGGATATCCTGGTACAAACCCCATCGAGAAAGTAGAGGTGCTTTTAGCAAGGCGCTGAATTAAGGCCTTTAACTGATTAAATGATGACCGATTTATTTAAATGTTTATTTCAATATGCACATCAATACAATATTTTAGTTTTTCATCCAGTCACTTTAAATAATTTGAGCCCAAAATTTCACCATCATGATGTTTCTTCCATAAACTTTGGATGTGAAACTTGAATGGAAAATTATCTGATATAAATAAGCCATGCTCTGAAAGGGGTTTAATGCATTTGCAGAAAGTATCAACCGAGGTCAGCCAGCACAGGCTGAAATCGGTTGAAGCGTTTTACTATTAGTCAATTTTCTGTATGTCTAAGGACCGTTTTACTTCATGATTCAGTTGGTTGTTAGACAAAATAGATGTTTATGGATCCATAATAATATAATGACTTTTGGTAAAATGCATCACAGAGATGCATTAAACCCCCTTTTGCCTGGTTGCAGCTAAAATAAATGTCATTGCTCTTGGTCCCTTACCACACAATCCCAACTTACAACAACCCTGGGGAAAAACGGCTTTTGAAAGCATTGTGGGAAAATGATAAAGTACCCATGACCACTCCAGCATTTTTGCCTTTTCCCAGAATGTTTTTAAACCTTACAAAAACAAATTTCAATTTTTAAGTTGCATTTATTTCATCGTCTGCAAACGTTTTTAATCTAGACATGTCTAAATTAATGTGATTTGGTAAAGAATTTATACAGGGAGCATGTAACGCTATGGTCATTTTCAATCAATTGAAAATCAAACTTACTTGCAGTTTAAATACAAAGATTTTGATTTATTTTTAGAATTGAGAAAGAAAAAAAGAAGTACTGATAATATAACTCTTGGATTGCGCAGATCTCGGATCAGCAGGCATAACTTTTTTGTCTGATCTTTATCTCAACTGTCCCTGAAAGCTACTTGGGATCTTGATGTGTAGCACTGTAGGTTTGATCACAAGAGGCTCTCCAAGATTGCACAGTGGAATCTATTGCCTCAAACAGTATATTACATTCTGAAAGTTACAATCTGCCTTCCCTTGGGTCCAGCCCATTTATGATGAAGATTTTGCAATGAACACAAAAATAGTTTTAACAGTGTCATGACTTCTTCCGCACTGTGAAGTAAATGGCCAGTATAATCACAAACAGTATAATCAAACAAATAAAGACTAGCAGAATTCTGTTCTGTATAATCCTGAAATAGAGTACAAGAAAAACTGCCATATGAGTAGCACTCTAGGAAAAGTGGGTTTAATGCATCTCTAATGCATTATACAAAACAAATCATCAGATACCAGATAATGGATCCCATAGAATCCATTTTGGCTAACAACCAACTGGACCATGAGGTAGACTGTCCGTGGACATGCAGAAAATTTATAAATTGCAAAAAATTTCACCTCATGTCAGCCTACATAGAGTGAAGGCTGAATTCAATACTTTTTGCAGATGCATTAACCCTTTACCACACGATCCTGAGTTTTTACAACCCTGTGGAAGAAAACATTGTGGGAAAAGGAGAAATGCTGGTTACCTTTCTACTCAAAGGCAAGTTTCACCATTTGAGCCACCTTAAATTTGTTGTCTGCAAATGCTTTTGATTTAGACAGGTATAAAATTATGTCATCTGGTAAAGAGTTAAACCCCCTGTTCACAGAGTTTAACTTGTATATATTTCAACCTTTTACCAGATGACATTTACACCTGAAAGCATTTGCATACAACAAATTGAATATGGATGAACTAATGGAATTTGTCTTGAAATAGTACAAATATAGGTGAAATTGCTGGTTATATTTTTCCTAAATGTTTTCGAAAGCCTTTTTTCTACAACAAGGAACTATTTCATATTGTGTAAACTCTACCACATAATCCCGAATTTTAAAGACCCTGGGAAAGACAGCTTTTGAAAAAATTGTTAGGAAAGGGGAAAATGCTGGTAATCCTTGGCCATTTTCTCCTGTTCCTACGTTTTCTATCCTATTGAAGACAAATTTGAGAGACCTTTGTCATCTACAAATCCTTTCACTATGGACAAGTTTAGAGGTTTATTGTTTGGTATATTTAACCCTCAGCCACACAACAAAATTTTAGACCTGTCCAAACCCAAAGGATATGCAGACGTCAAAATAAATGTGGCTAAAATTGTGACATTACCTCTGATACGGTTGAAAACATTGGAAAAGGTAAAATGCTGGTTACCAGCATGATGCATTTTCTCCTTTTCCCACTGTTTTTAAAATTTCCTTTTTTGAGGTCGTTAGACATCATGATTGTGTGTTAAAAGGGTTAAAAGACTATATTGCATGACTTATGGATTTCTTATAAGTTACTTTCACAAAAATAACACAATATACAACTACTGCTGAAATGTCTCCACAGACTGTTGGTTGTCTTTATTTGAATCTTAAAATTCTTTGTAACACCCTAGAAGACAAAGTTGCTTTCAGAAAAATAAACAACTATGTTCAGAATGTCCACACAATTCATAGATCAAAGTCACTTACCTTTTAAACATCCCTGATAATACTCTAGAACTTTTTCCAAGGTTTGTATTGGTTTCTTCAAGCTGTGTAAAATACATATGAATCATGAGTCATACTCTTTGAAAAAAGGTGTAATGCATCTGCAGAAAGTATCGACCCATGTCAGCCTGTGCAGGCTGAAAT
The DNA here is from genome assembly GCA_945859785.2 of Tridacna gigas. Classification (NCBI taxonomy): domain Eukaryota; kingdom Metazoa; phylum Mollusca; class Bivalvia; order Cardiida; family Cardiidae; genus Tridacna; species Tridacna gigas. The sequence goes on from OX244030.2 coordinate 51,906,456, forward strand.
GGGTTAAGATGTTTTGCTAACAGTAAATTTTCTGCCTGCCAAAGGACTCTTCTACTTCATGATTCTGCAGGTCTTATTATGACTTAGTTGGGATAATGCATTACCAAGATGCATGAACCTGCCTTTTCCTGGGGTGCCAGTCATAATTATATAGTAAAACTACTTGACTACATAGTGAATTTTTGGTACTATCTTTGCAAAACTAGAACTGTCACAAAGCAGACAAATACTCCCCATCAGTGACCTTGATCTTTGACCCATGTAACCCAAAAACAAAAGGGCACCTTGGGTCATGAAAAACACTTGTATATAAAGTTTCAGGGTCAGAGGTCAAACAACTATTGAGTTAGTGCACAGAAACGATTTTCAAACAAAGTTCACCTGTAACCTTGACCTTTGACCCTTGTGACCCCCCGAAACAATAAGGCACCTCCTTGGGTCAAGAGCAACACTTGTATAAAGTTTCAGGGTCAGAGGTCAAATAGCTTTAGAGTTAGAGCATGGATACAAAAAAGTCTACAGATGGATGGATTGTCAGACAGACAGATATGGTAAAACCAGTATACCCCCCCCCTCCTCTATTCTGTAGGTGAGAGGTATAACGATCCAGTTTACATATAAACCTTTAGAAGAAGTATAACTCAAAACACTGAACTAATAAACAAGCAAAAGTATGATTCAAAACTTACTCTATTCCTTGCTCTTTGAATCGTTTGTCTTTGGTCATTTAAATCTGTCAGCATTTGTGCGCCCATTTGTTCTGTGGACAAACATGATAATGTAATGATACATGTATTTATTATACACAAATTTAAATAGAAATTCTTGCAACCAAATAATAACCACAGGGAAGCTGACATATACACCAGACAAAAATCTTTCCTACAAAATTATAACTATAGAGGACTAAACAGGTAGCTAATGGTTGGTAGCATCATCTAATAGACCTCTATTAAGATAGATCAGTGGAAAGCCCTTGATGAAAAAAAAAAAACAGTTTCACTTCAGGGTTTGGGTGTTTTACAAAGATTTATATGCATTTCACTCTGTTCCAAATAATTCTGTTTCAATAATCATTAAGATATAAGATTTTGAAAACTGAGGAAAAAAGGAGAAAATGCTGGTAACCAGGATTTTCTCCTCATCCCACAATGTTTCCTACCATTCCAGATCTCATCATTTGAATCCAGTAATAATTTTTCAAATGCTTTCAATTTGGATAAGTCTAATAAAAAATTCTGGTTAAAAGCAAACATCTGATGACAAACTTTTAAGAAGGTGATTTCAGCTCATGTTCCTGTTTTGATTACCATCTTGTTAGATCATTGCAACAAAAGTACCTGTCTCTAAGATGACTCTGTAACCTGTTTCCAGCTGCCGACTTCCCCTTTCCAGCTTCTCTGTATTATCTAGCAACCTGGCTCTCTGTAACAAAAATAAGGAAATCACACATCACTTTAAATCTTTAGTACATAGCAAAGTTTGAAACTGGTCCATATTAACCCAGACGCTGCTAAACTCGACTCGACCTTTTGTGGACAGAGTAGATTAATATCAGACTGCACAGAATGTGCAGTCTGATCTTGGATCTACACTGTCCAATAAGAAGAATATTTTTCTTCCCAATATTACCTTTGAAATAGCAAAACTTTGATTTTTAAAAAGGGCTTAAAAGTTACATTTCACTTTTAAGCAAGATATAAAGGTTACTTGCGGATGACAAAATAAATATGGGTCAAATAAATTATGATAAAATTTGTCTATAAAGGGATGACCAGCATTTTCTCTTTTTCAAAATAAATTGTTTCCAAGCCTTCTTCCTCAAAGTTGTTAAATCTCAGGATGGTTTGATAAAGGTTAAGTCATTACCAGGAAACGGAATTCTAGGTAAGTCTAAATTGAAAGCATTTGTAGACAGCAAATTAAACCTTTACCAACTAATCCAAGAGTTTTAACAACCATAAGAAAGAAGGCCTTTGAAACAATGTGGGAAAAGGAGAAAATGCTGGTAGCCGGCATTTTCTCCTTTTTCCACAATGTTTTTACGATTCAAGTATAAAATTCATTTGAAAACCATTTGAATTGCTCACTGTAAATTCCTTCAAAACAGACAATTCTAAAATTTTGCTGTGCAGTAAAGACCTAAAAAGTGCTCCAATTATGATTTTTGCTTGGATAGGCTAGAAAATATTGTAGGGCAAGCAGGAAATGCTGGTATCAATTACCGTAACTAGCCTTTTCTCCTATTCAGATTAAGCTGCCATGAAACACCCTTTTGCTACACATGACGATTTAAAATTGTCCATATTGGAAGGATGTGCAAATGACAAATTTGCCTAAATTCATGGGATCTGATAGGGAAGAAAACATTGTGGGAAAACAGAGAAATGATTTCAAAAGCTTTCTTTGTCATAATACATAAAACACAGAATTGTTTAGCAGAAGATTAACCCTTTACCACACTTTCTCATGTTTTAATAACCCTGGGGAAGAAGACTTTTGAAAACTTGGAGAAAAGTGAAAGTGCTGGTAACCAGTACTTTTTCTCTCCATTTCTTGTGAAGTTTTGCACCCTCTCAATGACGACATGCGAAAATGTGACTGAAATCAAACTTTTGTCTTTGAAATGGTAGAAAATATGGTCTAAAAAGTAGAACAAGAGCACCACATGCAGCTGCAAACACTCGGCTGCAGTTGCTTTTAGAAACAGATTGATCTTCAGTGAAAATTCACACTCTTAAAAGGGGCATAACTGTGTAAAAAAAAAACTGATGGTTACCCACCCTTGTTGTAAAGAATCCCCTTTTGATAGTTAACAACTTTTCAGAGTTTGAAGTAATTACCTTCAGTAAATTAATAACAGAGATGTTATAAAATGTCAAAGTTTTTGCAAGACAAATTCCATGTCAAAAAAGGGGCATAACTGTGTCAAAAATATTTTGAAGGTTTATGGCTTTCTCTTTGGATAATTACCACCTAGTCTGATTTTGAAGTAAATATCTTCAGTAATGACAGACATATCATAAAATGTCAAAGTTCTAACACACAGACAACAACAGGGCTATGACAATTACTCTGGTAACAAGCATTTTTTCTCCTTTTCCAACAATGTTTTCAAAAGGCTACTTCCTCAGGGACGCTAACACAGAATTGTTTGGTAAAGGATTAAGGGTCATACCTGATCTTCTGAATCATTGCACTCTTCCCCGAGTAATTCATCACGAGCATTCAAACCCAACTTGGCTCTTTTCTGGAAGTGAAACAAATTTCAAGTCATGAACATGAAAGGTATTATACAAGGAGTGTTAAAAAATAATATGCATCTAAGCACCTAAAATTTGATTCTGCATAGGTTTCACTGAAATTTTTATTTTGTTCCCTGAAAATATTCACCCTAACAGATATACAAAGTTTCAGTCTCCAGATCCATCCAATCTTGAAGGCATTTTCATAGTCTTTTGTAGGTATACTATGAAGAGACTGGAATTCATTTTCTGTAAACTCTATTTCAATGTGTGTAAACCATCAGTTTCAGTCATTGTCTTTTGTATGAGGTGCAAGACTTTCTGAAGCAGGAAAAAGTCATTGTGCTCCCCAACCCTCAGTATTCACCTGACCTTGCCCCTTGGGACTCCTTTTTCTTTCCAAAGCTAAAAAAAAAAATACCTTTTAGGTTGAAAATTTGTTCAGCGCAAACACATTGGTTCTGCAATATTCCAGTGTCTTCATAGTATATCTTGTCATTTGATGTCTACAAATGCTTTCAAAATGGAAAAGTTTGCATTTTTGTCGTTTGATGAAGGCTGAAAAGGACCTTTTCAAAGTTATCTGCTGCAAATTTGTTTAGGGAAATCATGTGTTAACTTTCTTGCAGACAACAAAAAAGATTAGGCTTCACCATAAAGATCTCTGCAGAAAATAGGACCAGCACATGTTGATGCCAGTGCTTGGCTGCCAAGGCTTTATAAGTGAGAAATCCCAAGTTCAAAAAGGGGACATAACTGTGTCAAAAATATTTTTAGGTTTACCTATTCTTCTGGTATTGTTTTCCACAGTGTTTTCAAAAGGCCTATTTTAAAGGGTCGTAAAAACTCAGGATTGTGTGGAAAAAGGTTTACATTTAACAAACAGGTTGAGTTTCAAGTACATATCTTCAGTAATGACAGAGATAGGAGTCTTCACAAGAATGACAACATAGAAAACAGCAGGGCTATGACAATACCTTCCCCTTTTTTTAAAGAATGAATATTGTTTTAGGTTGCTGTGACAACCAGGGTGATTTAGAGTGTAAGGCAAGGAATAAAGAAATATTGATAAAAAAAAAGACTCTGTATCGGTCTTAAAAAGTGTAAATGATAATGTGATTGTACATTAAATTGTACAGAATTGTATGTTTAAAAAGAGGTAAAATCCTGTTATATTATACATGGGCAAAGGACATTATTGAGTAACTTCAGCAATCCCTGCCTACTTAGCCCTTGCCATTTAGTTGTTTCCAGAGGCAAATGCTAGTTAGAAAAACATTACTTAACACTTTACCACACGACAAAATTTTAGACTTGCCCAATATGGAATCTTTTGCAGACTGACTCAAAAATAAAAATTGGCTTTTGGTAGGGTAGAAAACACTTTGGGAAAAGGAGAAAATGCTGGTAACCAGCATTTTCTCCTTTTCCCACAATGTTTTTAAAAGGCCTCTTCATCAGGGTCGTTACAACTTGGGACTGTGTGGTAAAGGGTTAAGCTGGGGGATTAACACAGAAAAGAATGAAACAGCGGAGCTAAAAATCAATACCATGTCAGTGACTAGTTTCTTGTTTTCAGCTTTATATGATGCTAATCTTGTTCTATACTTTTGCTTATCTTTAGGCGGCAGCTCTTTAATCTCCAACTCCATCTGCTCCAACTGAAAGAAACAACACATATACTGGTAATACCGGTAGCATATATTTCAACCATAATGCAATGCATCATAATTTGCATGTGTATTTCATGTTTTTTGTTTACTTAGAACACATTCATAACTCTCTTAACCCTTTACCAAACAATCCCATGTTATAACAACCCTGCTGAAGAAGAGTTTTGAAAATGTTACCAAAAATACAAAGGTACAGTAACATGTATAAGCAATAATCCTCAACTTCCTATTTATGTATCAAAAATAGCTGTCAAGAGATTTCACACTGAGCATTTCTATCAATACTATCAACACAAAACATGTTATCCTTTACCAGACAATCCCATGTTTTAAAGACTCTGAAAAAGAAGGCTTCTGAAAACATTGGAAAAGCCATCTTCTTCAAGGTTGTTAAAACTCGGAATTGTGTGGTAATGGGTTGACTCATTACAAAATGACAAATTCTGATCTTGTCTAACTGGTTTGTAGACAATAATCTAAATCTGCTTAAAGGGTCAGATTTATCTTTAAAAAGGACAGAAAACATTGCTAGCTACCAGCATTTTCTCATTTTCCAACAATGTTTCAGAAGCTTTCATCAAGGTCCTTAGGAGACAGTGATGTTGTGGTACAGCATCGGCCTCTGACACAAAAGGTTCTGGTTTTGGATCCCATGAAGAGCGCTGTCAACCTACTAACAGTGCCAGATTCTGACTTTCGTTGAGGTTGTCATTTGAGACACATTACAGAAACATTAATAGACTGTATGTAGTAACATTCTCAAATCCGGAGTTGACACAATGTTTCAGACTAACCTAAGCAAAATGAATGGACTTAAGTCAATTAACAGACTTAAGTCCATTATTCTGCTGAGTTGAGTCCAAAATGTTGTGTCAACACAGGACTGGAGAATATGACATAAGTCTATTAATGTTAGTGAAATTTATCTTGAATAACAAACTCAAGTCAGAAAATAAGTCTGTTTGCAGATTTGAGTAAAATAACAGACTAAGTTTTTTCATGAAACTGTGGCCTTTCTGCTACAGGATTAAACAGTTGAACTTACCAACTCTGTAAGTTCATCAAACAGTTTCTCCACATGTCGGATATGTGCCTGTTTCTCCCCTGAAATAATCATTTCAACCGTAACTCTTCCTGCCAAATTTTCTGGTACTTAGCCTTTTACCAGACTTGTCCAAACCAAAAACATTTGCAGACAACAAATTAAATGTAGCTGAAACAGATAGAATTTGTCTTTGGAAAAGAAGAAAGCATTCTTGAAACTATGATAGGTCCAAAAATCCTATTATCACATACAGTGCTTAAGTGTAAAGCACTGATAACTAGTCTAAGCTTACTATTCAGCCAACCTTTACAGTGACACGGTTTAGTGCATGTGATTGTCCTTCCATTTAACTCTTTACCACACAACTATTTTGAACAACCTAGAAGAAGAAGGCTTTAGAAAACATTGGGGTAAAATGAGTGGATGTGTGGATAAGTCCCTGGGTTGAGACGTCTCGAAGGAGAAAGTAATGTCACAGAAAGTGGGGGTACCAAGAAAGTGGCTGGTGGCGTACCGGTTTGCAAAATAAAGAAAATTTAATGTTCAAATACGACATCCTACCTCCAAGAGTATTTGTAATTTTGCCAATGCAAACTGTTATGTCAGCACTTAGGCTAGAATACTGCTGCTCATACGACTCAATAAGATTCGTCATCGTTTTTCACAAATTATTTTGAGAGAATTTATTCTGTCAACGAAATCTGATTACGTTAGAGCTGACTCCCCGCATTGTGGGCAATTGGGTACCAGCAATACCGCCAACTTCCTTTTCCGGGAAAATATTTCAAGGTATAACAACGTTTGAGAGTGAGCTTTCTTGAAATCATCATGTATCGGCTGAAACAACGTCCACATTTGTCGTTTCTTACCGAATTTCAGTAGAACACTGATAAAATTACTAAACAAGTCAGTAATGGAATCGGATGAATTAATTTCTTATGGTAATCTCACATCTTAGTTATTCGCTTGTAACGCTACCAAAAGCACTTGCAAATTACGAATTAGTTATAGTTGCAACGAAATACTGCAATACGTCTGGGCAATACGCAAATCTTAAATGAATAAAATAACAGTAGATGTTAGTTTTGAACAGCCAAAGTCTGTTAAGCTTGTAGTGTTTTGCCGGAATGTGTTTCACAACTCATCAAAAATTAAAACAAAAAAAATGCACCCTGGAGTAAATTCTAGTTGAAGCAATGTAGTATTACCTTCAAAAGCTTTCAGGAGCGTTTTCAAGATTTTGTGAATTTGTTTTTGTTCAAAATTGATAAATACTACAATTTTGCCAAGCAAAAAAAATTTGATGACCGCCTTGGCAGCTTGAACCCTAAATTCAATGAAGGCAAGTTATGAAACATCTCTGCTCAGTTTAAACATATTTATTTTACATCGGTTGAGAAACAAGTTCTTACAACTTTACTAAACTCTCTTGTTCTGCATCCTGGGAACTACAAATGGGTGGGTCATTGAACAATCCCAGAGTTGGCACACACTTCTGGGTATCAAACTCAGGATCTTATGGTTAAGGGGTAGACACTCTAGTCTCTATCTTAAAACAAAATGGACATATATATCTGTTTAATTATTCGAAAGCCAAAATAGATTTTTAGCTTCCATGGCCAAAGGCCAGTGGCTTATGTCATGGTCCTGTGTCCGTCCTGCTTTAACATTTTTTTAGAGCTACTGGCTGTAAGCCAGCAGGGCTTATGTCATGGCATGGTTTCCGCCATCTGTTTGTCTTCCCATCTATCCCTCTGTTCGTTAGTTAAAGCTTTTAAAGTCCGCATTTGTGGTTGGATTTTCATGAAACTTCAGTGCTCCAGATAAGGTCCGTTTTCACGTAATTTATGGATGACGATCTGATTGTTACGCATCTTTTTTTTTTTACAAAATTCCGTACTCGATACGGAACGTTTTTCCAGGTACGTAAAATACAGGGTACGAATCCGTACACAATGAAAGGGAGCTTACTCTTTCTCAGACAAACATTCAGCTATCTTCGGGATTGCCGAGCGATTTTCCAATTTTTTCCCGTTAAATAAAAAGGGAAAATCGGCTTGGACCGGAATTTGACCCTGCAACTCGGCTTTAATCAATTTTTTATCGATTACGGCGTGGGACCAGCGGATAATCGTACTATGTACATGTATGTTCCGAATGAATAGTTTGCGCTTCAAAAAAGTCGGGGAATACAGTTATACATAGAAACGTCTGGCTAGGTTATTTCAACCATCTCCAGAACCAAATAATCCTAACTGAGAATCGTTGAAAGATAAAATCAGACTGGCCAAGACTTAAGCACTGTTCCCATTTATGTATAAATGTGCGATAATTCACACTCTAAATTGAATAATCACGTACAAAAAATATGAAGCAAAAAGCGCATGCACCCAGATGGGCTCTCTGTTGATCGCCAGTGGGGCCAATTTGGGCCAAGTTAGAAAAAATGTCTCCAAAACTGAAGCACTGGTGAATTCAAAAGTATGTATGATATCTGCTTTTCTAGCGTAAAATTACAGGTTTCGAAGTTATTTGCAGCCCTATTTGACAAATTTATGTCAAATCCTGCACAAATATTTTTCCAAAAGTTAAATAGCATGACAAAAATATCGCTTCAAAAAAAGATTATGAGTTGCAGATTTGTTTCTACAAACCTGCTTTACACTTTGTACAGTAAACATCATACTGTTACTAGGTAAAATGTTATGTAGTTTTACAGTAATGCTTATATAAAAGCAAATGCAAGAAAACCAATTTTGACTTTAATCAGTATCGTTAATTAAATGTTGGTACTGATCCCCATATGCTGGTACTGATTAATCTTGATTTTCATCAGTACTGTACTGATGTCATTGAAAATTATCTGGAGCACTGAACTTGCACAGTTTAGTTATCTCATCAATAGGCTGAACCCTATTGATTTTGAAAAAAATCTGACAATCAGTGTGGGAAAAGTAGCCTAAAAGTAGAGTTTCTTATCTCATCAATAGCTTGAACCCTATTGATTTCGAAAAAATTCTGACAATCAGTGTGGGAAAAGGAGCCATTTAAAATTCAACATTTAAATTTCTTGTTTACACAATAGTCTTCATTTTTGGTCAGATTTTCATGAAACTTGCACATCAAAAGCTTGAACCCTATTGATTATAAAAAAAAATTCTGACAGTCAGTATGAGAAAAGTAGCAATTTGAAGTTCAGAATATCTTTTTCTTGTTTATGCGTTTTAGTCTACATTTGTGGTCAGATTTTCATGAAACTTGCAGTCTGTTAATCTCATCAATAGCTTCAACCCTGTTGGTTTTGAAAGAAAAAAAAAACTGACAATCAGTGTGGGAAAAGTAGCCATTTAACCCTTTCCCAAACAAGCCCTAGTTTTCACGTGTCTGCAGTACAAGTCTTTTAAAAACACTGTGGGAAAAGGAGAAATTGCTCATAATGAGCAATTTCTCCTTTTCCCACAGTGTTTTCCACCCTTTTTAAGACCTTTCTGCCATTTTCATCAAATTTAATTTTCATGGAACTTGCACAGTTGCTTTGTAGAACCAATTCTTTTGAAACTTGCAAAGATTATTTGTATCATCAAGGGATTGAATTCTTTTTTAAATGAAGAAAATCTAGCAATCAGTTTAGGAAAAGCAGCCATTTGAAGACTTAGTATTGTTTACTCAACACAGTCCACATTATTAGTCATTTCTTTGTAGTTTGCAGGGATTGTTTAACCCTTTCCTAAACAGTCCGTGGTTTTAATGACCCTGGGAAAAAGGCCTTTTGAAAACATTGTGGGAAAAGGAGAAAATGCTGGTAACCACCATTTTCTCCTTTTCCCACAGTGTTTTCTAGCACTTCAGAAACAATTCCCAACATTGAAGCAACATTTGTCATCTGCAAATGCTTTCAATTTGGACCAGTCTAAAACATTGCTGCGTGGTAAAGAGTTAATACAATGAGTACTGAAACCCCTATCAAATTTGGCTGGATTCCAAATAGTTCATTTTGAGAAATTGTTCTTCAATTTTTTTTTCACTATTAGTTCAATTCAACATGCCTACATGTGCTTTCCTAGTGAGTTCAAGCCCAATTACAACAACACCTCCCTTTTTTTTTGGGGGGGGGGGGGGTTGTCTTTCACTTTTTTGCATCATGAATTCATAATGTGAGCTAGAAAAAAGCAAAATCACTGCTAGTAGAGCGATATCAGGCCCTTCAAGGACCTCTAGTTTTTTAAACATTTCAGAAATTACCTATCAGATTTTGATGAAACTTAATACAAATGATTCTGCCATGGTCCTCTTCAGAATTACTTGAAAGAATTGGATTCCAATGAAAACTATGGTTGCCATAGCAACAAAACTGAAAAATAGTGATAATCTTTAAAAATCTTCTTGTCAGAAACCATAAGGCCTAGGGCTATAAAAAGTGGCATGGAGCTTCATCTAATAGACCTCTACCAAATTCCTTGAAATTATAGCCCTGGGATCATAATTAACCAAACGACAGATGATAGATTGCTCCTCCCACTGATGTCACGTGACCCACGAATCTAAAAACCTAGACAAACATTACCCAGACACGAGGGCTTAACTAGGAGACATATGCAAGTTACCAGAAGATACTTTAACACGAAATAATTGTTCAAGATGAAATAAGCATGGGAACAATTTGAGAAAAGGTAGTTACATCTTTTGGATTTAGGTTTTTTGAAGTTTTATAGGTGAAAATTGAAATAGACTGTTTATTTTGAAGTAGGTTGACTTACACCTCTTACACCACTTACGTTTGATAATCGTGTACATGTAACTCGTGCTTCCTAAATATTTGTTAAAGTCATTGGTCTTCAAATGCAATTCATCTTTTACCTGGACAAAAATAAGCTTTTTCAAAGTTACAGAGATTTTTCCATTACTTAGTCCGTGATATATGCTTCAATAATTTCACCACAAATTGCAAGACTTTTACATTACCAAATGAAATATACATGTTTTTAACAGGGCAATATGATTACCAGATGTTTGAATTGAAATTAGAAGATACATTAACAAATGATAGGTTTACCAAATTGATTTTTTCAAGTTTGAGGGAAAAACCCGAGGAGAAGAATAAAAAGAATAAAAACATGAATATAGTTCTAAGTATTCCCCGGTAAATACTATGCTGTAAGAGTAATAGAAAAATAAACTGACTTACACATTGAACATGTATAATCCAAATTTCAAACACTAATAATCGTTGAAAAGGGTTATAGATGGTCACAAAGAGTCAGACTGATATGACACTTGTGTGTAATTTTACAAGTAGGACAGTACCAGACGCCTTTGGGGTGGTATACCGATATCAAAGGAATACCGCATAAACCCTTACTCCACGTTTTGCGTAAAAAGTGGCAACATGTACAACAAATCAAACGAAAACGGCTTGATTGGTACCTAATTGATTTTCGATAAATAAATAATAGTTTAAGGAAGATTAAAAGATTGAAAATAAAGGGAGGGGAAAGATGGTTATATATATAGGGTGGCATATCGTCTTTAATTTAACAGGCTTTAAGTTTGCATTCATAGATATGTTAAAATACAGAGACCAATGGGAACAACGTTTTTAATGGTTTACTGATGGAGGAAGATGGATTTATTATCTAAACCAATGTCAAAACTGTGCCTACATTGCATTTACTTTAAAAGAGGGCGGGGGCAGGGGGGGCGCTGTTTAGGTTTGACTTCTATGAAGACTATATGAAAAGCATATTTACCCGAATTTCGTCGACTCAAATTTTATTTAAGGATAATTTGCGAGGGGGGGGAAGATTCAGCAAAAGAGATGTAACCAGCATTCAAAATAACAAGTCAACTCAGTTTGGTAAGAAAATGAATTACAGAGTATTTATTTAAATGAAAAATAAGGTAAAGGAAATAAATAACTGAACATGATAAAATCCAATCAGTTGTCTAAAATATTATCTATACATTTCTTTTAGTAAAGAAACAGGAATCTGTTGCCAAGATTGAAATTCTGGAAAATTTATGACAGTAAAAAAGCAACGTTAACAAGAAGTATTCATTTATTTTTCTCCTTTTAAATCTGAATTCGTCTTCTGCAACAATAGTTTTACCTGGTGTAACTCTGCATCTTGAAATTGCAGTCGTAAGGATTAATAATGGATATCAAGTTTAAAGTTATTCATCAGTTTTTTCTCATAAATATACTATACATTTATATATAGTTATAACTCCTAATGATTCAGAATGTCTAGGTTTTATAACAGCAAGACCGCTTCGGCTCTGAATGGAAAAATACTGATCGCTGATTGGCTTATTGATTTTTTTGATTGACAGCTGGCGTTTGGTTAATTGACACCCCCCCCCCCCCCCCCCCCCACCAGGGGTCACAAGTTTTACATGGGCTTATATAGTGAAAATTTAAAAATCTTTTTATTTTCTAAATCATAAAGCACCAGACTACCAAATTTTGCAAGTAGCATCATCTGCTGGACCCCAGCTTATGTTATGCAAATTATAGCCCTGGGATCAAAATTGGCCTCACCCCAAATGTCACAAGTTTTACATGGGCTTATATGGTGAAAACTTCAAAAAATCTTTTGATACTAAATGTAACGCCTTGTGCTACCAGATTTGGCATGCTGCTTCAATAGTAGACCTCTACCATGATCATCCCATTTATAGCCCTGGGGGTCACAAGTTTTATATGGGCTTACAAACTGAGGACTGAAAGAATAGTCAGTTTCCTAACTGCAGTGTCTAGGCTTACAAAATGGTGTATGTAGCTACATCTAATGGACCTGTAAAAAGACTGTTAAACTGTCTTCACATTGTCGTTTGACACTACTATGGCAGTATCAAAGGGAAATAAGTAGGACCCTGTATGGATGTCAAAGTTAGTACCCTTCTCTTATATCAAATGAACCTGCTTTTTTGTCCAGAGATGTTTGTAATGTCAGGGTTCCCATTCACGCACATATGTGCGTGATTCACGCACTGAATTGAATAATCGCGCCCAGAAATATGAAGTGAAACGTGCATGCACGCACAGATTTCAGGGCTCCCGTTTTCGATCACCAGTAGCGCCAGTTGGGACAAGTTAACAAGTGTGAAAGTCACTGTTTACCACCGCTAATCAAACTTGGTATCAATACGCTTTTCTAGTGTAAAATTAAAGGTTTTGAAGTTACATGCTATTCTTATTGACAGACCTATGTCAAATCATGAGGAAATACTACTCCAAAACTTAACAGGCATGAAAAAAAGATCGCTGCAAGAAACGCTAAAACCCATGACACAACAAAAATTGGTTTGACATCGTCCGATCATAGGCATTTCAAACTGTCTATTCAGTTTTATCAATGACTTTGAACAGTAAATTTACATAAATATCTCTATAAAACACTAAGTGAAACTTAATTAGTGTCTGAAATTGACAGTGAAATGGAAAATTCTACTGGCCATCAGGCTGTAAGTTGTCCTTCTGAAACTGGTCCCATGAGTAAGGAAATTACAGCAAGCGTCTTCTTTTATTAAATTATCCATATTGTTTTCAAGAGCAGCTGACTGCAGAGTAAGACTCATCAAAAATTTTCAATACAACAGACCCTTACTGTCCTTAATAGATGCTCTATAATTGTCAATATTAAGTGCACTCCTAGAATTTCTCTTGCACTCCCAAACTTGTATTCCAGGGAGCGCATGCACTCCCAAAAAGAGATATGAGTGGGAACACTGAATGTTTTTCAATATTTCAGATGGTGCAGCGGTTAACATTCCGCAGGCGTTTATCATACAACACAAAGAGTAACCGCAGGAAGGTGTAAGTAGTATAAATTTTATTTAACCATCCATAGTAAAAAATCAAAGTGAAAAATGATCCATGTAAAGATCTTCCAGAAAAATAAATTGCAAAGTACATACTAGATTTTTTAACATCCCATTAGTGATAGCTTTGGAAATCATTGTAGGAAGAAAAAGCAGCTGCTTGTTACAAGCAACTTCTCTTTCTCCACAGTTTCTAATAAATGATTCGTTTCTTTCTTTCAAAGCACATTTTTTTAGTAATTGGGTTTTTATCTGTGCAAACTGCCAAGTGATCGCCATTTGAGAAACCTGGGCCCGTATTCACCAACCATTCTTAAGAACGTTCTTGGTCTTATTCTCCAGAATTTTCTAAATTTGAAAGTAACACAACTTCTGATTGGCTAAACCATTTGATAATTAATACTGGACACTGGTCTTTGATTCTTTCACTTTCTTTAAGTTTTTCCAAGTTACTTGACCAATATTATATGATCAACTGACAAAAAAAAAAAAAAGGTTTAGGCTTAGGCATAAAAATTAGACACAATCTAGTGACCAGAACCACATATATTTTGTTTTAGCCTAATCTGAATCTTTGCTGGCTGCAAAGGCAACCACAGTTGTGAAAGGTGCTTTCAGGGTTAAAGCAATATACAAATGTGTTGGGTAAGAATCTTCATAAGAATCAATAATGATGATCATTCATTATCTTTCTCTTTTTCATGTGGTTGCTGTTCCCTTCAGGTCCAAAACACCAGGTACGAGTTTTACTTTCAATAATGCTTTACAAAATAGTGTAGAAGCAATGTCAGATTGTAAACTCTAAGCAGATGGTAGAACTTTTAAACTTGTACAGATTGAAAACATTTTGCAAATGAAAAACCTTAAATACAGCTCAAATTATATTCTGTTTTTATGGATAGAAAAAATCTTTGAAAAAAAAAAAAAATGGAAAAATGCTTATCATCAGCATATTTTTCCTTTTTCACAAAGTTTTCAAAGGCATTTTTCATGGGATTGATGGTTTAGAGATGACACAGGCCATTTCTAGAGTACTGACAGGTAAAAGGAATTTAAAGGAAAAGAAAAAAAGAAATATCATTAATTGCAACATGGATTCATGCTGACAGGAAAGTCTAAACAAAACCAATCAGAAAATCATAATTCTGATAGAATCTTTCACCATGTGTTCACATGGGCATAACTACTGGTGTCCCCGAAACTAACTAGCAGATACCTGCTATACTAGGGGAAAAAATTTCCTGTGCATTGCTATTACACACATAACTTACTTGGAAATGGCATTGGTGTCAAATTATTGAATTGTGTAAGTATTAATGCTTGAATAATTTGATAATACAGCAAAATTGCCACAGAGAAAATATCCACAGCTATCACAGCTAGTCACCTGATATGACAATAAAAACATCAGGTACAAATCAGTGTCTTGTGTCTGCTATTTGCAGCAATGCATCCCACATTCAGATTTCACACGAATTGGACTAAGCCTATGGAATAGCAGTCTATATCTGTTACGGCAGTCTTTCGAGTTGAAGAACTGTTTTCAGTTTGATAGGAAAACATTGGCGATGACACTCCATACTATCTCACAAATGCTCTTTAGGCAAAAAATCTTGCGACTAAGCAGGCCAAAATATGATTATTGTTTTGTCTTGGGAAATTCAACATGATGGAAACAACATGTGAACAACATTTGTCATGCAGGAACTTATGGCTGCTTGCTTTAATCCTTAACCACACAGTCCTGACTTTTTACGACCCTGAGAAAGAAAGCTTTTGAAAACATTGTAGGAAAAGGAGAAAATGCTGGTAACCAGCATTTTCTCCTTTTCCTAGTTTTTCTACTCCTTCCAAAACAAAATTCAATATTTGAGTCACATATGGATAGACATGACATCAGCCATTATTACTGTCCAAACGGAAACGAGACTCATCCAAAAGCAGGATATGTACCCAGTTTTGTCTCCTGAAGCAAATGCGTTGTCTCGACCAGTGTTAGAAATTAACTTATTCTGTAGGTAGCAAGTACTTGCTACCTGGCTTAAAATAAGGTAGCAAAAGGAACATTCTGGTAGCAAAAAAGGGCACACAAATAATGGCCCTCCCTCCGACCAATAAAATTATTGCCTTTGCCCATTAATTGCTTGGCAGAAGTAAAAGCAGCATGTCTTCAAAGACATTGGCATAGAGACTGTGCTGTTTGGCTTTTTCAGTTTCAGGTGGCTCATTTATACTTGCATGTTTTCACCCATTTGTTATAATGCAGACATTCAAATGAACAATAGCAAAATTTCACGAAAGTAGCTATAGATGTTGAATATAGTCATCATCAAGCACAGACATAGTGATGCTTGCATGTTTTTGAACCTATGCAGATGATTGTGAAGATCATTTCGAGAGATTTCTAAATTAACAAGTGAAAGATTAATTAATTGAAAATTGGCAAAACACTTCAAGTAGACAGAATTACCAGATAGCAACCTTTTGCTACTTCTTTTGTGCCCAGGTAGCAAAATTTGTTTTCCAGGTAGCAAATTTGCTACTTGCTACTGATGATTTCGAACCCTGTAGACCATGCCAAATGAGTTGCCCAATGGTGATGATGTAACATAGGACAAATTGCGAGACATGCTGGGCATATTTCATACTCTTGCACTCATTTCCTAACAGTCTGTCCACTGATTGGCATAGACCAAGTGTGCTGAGGGCAGTAAATGTTGCTATCTGAAAGCACTTCCTAAACTACTGTTTGCAAACATCAATAACTATACATAGTGACATCACACTTGGATGCCTTGACCGTCAGCCATTTGAAGCACTGTGTTTTGGCAATGTCCTCTTCAAGATTGTGTAATGTTTCTCTGCACTCAGAACCATCTGGCAACGTCAGTTTGTATTCCAACAGTTTCAAGCATGCCAACTACATGTAAACCTTTAGACATGGCATCTCTCATATGCATCAAAAGTAAAAACGCATGTTTTTCTGACTTTTCACAAAAGTACATGTACTCAAAGACTACAACTGATCAGAACGATGTAAATGATTGGAAAGTTAGCTACCAGAAGTGAAATGTGCATTTTCAAGACTTATATTTGCAAGACAATCATGTGATTCAACGGAGGAGAGGACACATTTTAGCATGTCTATATTTAAGGTCACATTCATATGATGGTTCTGGTGCAGCTTACACACATATTAATTCCATTTTGCACAATAGTATGAAATACATAGGAATTTTTTCCCACAAGTATATTTTCCATCTGCCTGTCTTATTTTTATTTTTTTTTTTTTATGAAAGTATGCTCCCTTAGGAAGGAGATATCAGATCAGTGCATCAGTGCAGTAACTTGTTAGCCTGGCTCTTTTCTAAGAAAACATTGAAATACATGTATGGTCATACATCCTGGCAACATCGTCTGTGTCACGCAAAAACTTTGACATTTTATAATATCTCTGTTATTGCTGAAACTACTTACTTTTGACATTTTATAATATCACTGTTATTGCTGAAACTGCTTACTTTAAACTCGGACAAGTTGTCAACGGTCAAAAGAGAAACTCATGAAGCAGGGTTGGGTAAATATCAAAATACTTTTGATACAGTTATGCCCCCTTTTCAACTGAATTTTCGAAAACGTCAATATTTTATAACATCTCGGATTACTGAAGAGAGTTACTTCAAACTCAGGCTTGTTGTTAACTATCACATGGGGAACCCATAACATAGGGACAGATTATCATCAAAATATTTGATACAGTTATGCTCCTTTATTAACTTCGAATTTTCACTAAACGCAACTGCAGCCAAGCGTCAGTACCCCCATGCGGTGCTCTTGTTTAAATTTGTTACAGAATCACACAATTTTGATCCGGGTTTTAATTATTTTTCAGGCGGTAAACTTGTGTATCTATACAAAAAAAAGATGGGCAGCATCCCTAAATGTGGGGACTGTAAAGCTGTTCGTCTTAATGGTGTAAGTAAAGTTCTATTAAATATTAAGTATTTTGTACATGTGTTAGGCTGTGCAACAATATCTGACTCTTGAAAATAGTCATGCACAGAACAGCCCATTATGAAAGGAATAAACATTGTAATAAACATTATAAATATGCTATTTTATTGTCCCTTTACCACACTGTCCCATGTTTTAAAGACCCTGCAGATGAAATCTTTTGGGAAAAAAAATGCAGGAAAAGGAGAAAATGCTGGTAACCAGCACCTTCTTCTTTTTCCACAACATTTTCTCCTCTTTCATAGATAAATCCTATCTTTGCAGGTGCATGAAATTTGTTGTCTGCAAATTTATGCTTACAATTTGGACATCTGTAAAATATTGTTGTTTGGTAAAAACTACATAGAAAATTATTTAACCCTTTACCACATAATCCCGACTTTTAACAACCCTGTGAAAGAAGCCTTTTGAAAACCTTATAGGAAAATGAGAAAATGCTGATAACCAGCATTTTCTCCTTTTCCCACAATGTTTTCTACCCTTTCCAAAACAAATTTCAGTTTTTCAGCAGCATTTATTTTGTCGTCTGCAAATGGTTTCAATTTAGATAAGAATTTTGTCGTTTGGTAAAGAGTTAAAGATAGGCATAATTGTTTCATGTGAAAAAGAAATGCATATGTTAAATTAACCCTTTCCCAAACGACAAAATTTGGACTGGTCCAAATTGAAAGAGTTTGCAGACGACAATTTTAAATTTGATGAAAATGGCAGAAAGGACTCAAAAAGGGTAGAAAACACTGTGGGAAAAGGAGAAATTGCTCGTTACGAGCAATTTCTCCTTTTCCCACAGTGTTTTCAAAAGACATGTACTGCAGACACATGAAAACCAGGGCTTGTTTGGGAAAGGGTTAAGTACGCCCTGAGAAATGTTGTGCAAAAAGACTTAAATGACAGTGACTTCAGTGACAGTTATTTCAGTTATTATCTGATATGTGATAATGATGATTTGGCTTGCCCTCTCTGCTTGAGATGATGACATCAGTCCATTGTACTGATAAATAATTACTGAATTACTCTCAGTCGATTACTCCTTACCAGAGAGAGAAATTTTAGTCTTGCTCATATTTAACCCTTTACCACACAATCACGAATTTTAACACCTCCCCCACCCACCCACACACACACACACACACACACACACAAAAAGGGACTTTTGAAAATATTGTAGGTAAAGGAGAAAATGCTGGTAACCAGGATTTTCTCCTTTTCCCACAATGTTTTCAACTCTTTCAAGAACACATTTCATAATTTGTGCTACATTTGTCACCTGTAAATGCTTCCAATTTGTATCAGTCTAACTTTTTAGCTCACCTTAGCACAACGTGCTAAAGGTGAGCTATTGTGATCGCCCTATGTCCGGCGTCCGTTGTCCGTCGTCCGTCAACAATTTCTTTAAACATCTTCTTCTCCTAAACCACTGGGCCAATCTTGATGAAACTTGGCAGGGATGTTCCTTGGGTGAAGCTCTACCAAAATTGTTCAAAGAATTGAATTCCACCCACAACTCTGGTTGCCATGGCAACAAAAAATAGAAAAAAAGCAAAATCTTTGAAAATCTTCTTCTCTGAAACTAGAAGGCGCAGAGCTTTGATATTTGGTATGTAGCATCTCCTAGTGGACCACTACCAAGTTTGTTCATTTGATGCCCCTGGGGTAAAAACTGGCCCCGCCCCAGGGGTCACAAGTTTGAGCATAGTCACAAAGAAGGAAAACTTTAAAAATCTTCTTCTCTAAAACTTGAAGGCGTAGAGCTTTGATATTTGGTATGTAGCATCTCCTAGTGGACCTCTACCAAGTTTGTTCATATGATGCCCCTGGGGTCAAAACTGGCCCTGCCCCGGGGGTCACAATTTCCAACATAGGAACAAAGAAGGAAAACTTTAAAAATCTTCTTCTCTGAAACTAGAAGGCATAGAGCTTTGATATTTGGCATGAAGCATCTCCTAGTGGACCTCTTACCAAGTTTGTTCATATGATGCCCTTGGGGTCAAAACTGGCCCTGCCCCGGGGATCACAAGTTCAAACATAGGAACAAAGAGGGGTAACTTTGAAAATCATCTTCTCTGAAACTGGAAGGTGTAGAGCTTTGATATTTGGTATGTAGCATTGCCTAGTGGACCTCTACCAAGTTCATATGATGTCCCTGGGGTCAAAACTGGGGGTCACAAGTTTGAGCATAGTAACAAAGAAGGAAAACTTTAAAAATCATCTTCTCTGAAACTTGAAGGCATAGAGTTTTGATATTTGGCATGTAGCATCTCCTAGTGGACCTCTACTAAGTTTGTTCATTTGATGCCCCTGGGGTAAAAACTGGCCCCGCCCCGGGGGGGTCACAATTTCCAACATAGGAACAAAGAAGGAAAACTTTAAAAATCTTCTTCTCTAAAACTAGAAGGCATGGAGCTTTGATATTTGGCATGAAGCATCTCCTAGTGGACCTCTACCAAGTTTGTTCATATGATGCCCTTGGGGTCAAAACTGGCCCTGCCCCGGGGGTCACAAGTTCAAACATAGAAACAAAGAGGGGAAACTTTAAAAATCATCTTCTCTGAAACTGGAAGGCGTAGAGCTTTGATGTTTGGTATGTAGCATTGCCTAGTGGACCTCTACCAAGTTTGTTCATATGATGCCCCTGGGGTCAAAACTTGCCCCGCACCGGGGGTCACAATTTCCAACATAGGAACAAAGAAGGAAAACTTTAAAAATCTTCTTGTCTGAAACAGGAAGGCATGGAGCTTTGATATTTGGTATGGAGCATCTTCTAGTGGATCTCTACCAAGTTTGTGCATATGATGCCCTTGGGGCAAAAGTTGGCCCTGCCCCGGGGGTCACAAGTTCGAACATAGGAACAGATAAGGAAAACTTTAAAAATCATCTTCTCTGAAACTGGAAGGCGTAGAGCTTTGATACTTGGTATGTAGCATCGCCTAGTAGACCTCTACTAAGTTTGTTCATATGATGCCCTTGGGGTCAAAATTGGCCCAGCCCTGGGGGTCACAAGTTCAAACATAGGAACAAAGAAGGAAAACTTTAATTTTTTTTTTTCTCTTAAATAGGAAGGCATAGAGCTTTGATATTTGGTATGTAGCATCTCCTAATGGACTTCTACCAAGTTTGTTCCAAGGATGCTGCTTGGGTCAAAACTGGCCCAGCCCCTGGGGTCACAAGTTCGAACATAGGAACAAAGAAGGAAAACTTTAAAATTCTTCTTTTCTGAAACCGAAAGGTGTGGAGCTTTGATATTTGGTATGTTGCATCTCAGAGTGGACCTCTACCAGGTTTGTTCATATGATGCCCCTGGGTCAAAACTGGCCCAGCCCCGGGGGTCACAAGTTCGAACATAGGAACAAAGAAGGAAAACTTTAAAATTCTTCTTTTCTGAAACCGAAAGGTGTGGAGCTTTGATATTTGGTATGTTGCATCTCAGAGTGGACCTCTACCAAGTTTGTTCATATGATGCCCCTGGGTCAAAACTGGCCCAGCCCCGGGGGTCACAAGTTCGAACATAGGAACAAAGAAGGAAAACTTTAAAATTCTTCTTTAAAACCGGAAGGCGTAGAGCTTTGATATTTGGTATGTAGTGATTCTCTTCTAAGTTTGTTTGCCCAAATGTGTGTCTTGATGAAATACCAGATGAGTTTATTTTGGGTCACCTGGAACCATAAACTAGGTCACTAGGTCAAAATAAAGAAATACCTTGTGGGCACTCTAGAGGCCATATTCTTTGCTTAATTGCCTTGAAAATTGGTCAGAATGTTTGTCTTTGTAAAATCTCACATGAGTCTGAATTATGGTCATCTGGGGTCATAAACTAGGTCACTTGGTCAAATTAAAGAAATAGCTAGTGGACACTCTAGAGGCCACATTTATTATTCATTTGATTTGAAAATTGGTTAAATTGTTTCTTTTGATATAGTCAATGACCAGTTCAAATTTGGGTCACTTGGGGTCATAATCTAGGTCACTAGGTCAAATTAAAGAAATATCTTTAGCGCACTCGAGGCCACATTTTTTGCTTAATTGACTTGAAAATTGGTGAGAATGTTTGTCTTCATGAAATATGAGTTTGAAATTGGGTCACCTGCGGTCAAAAACTAGGTCACATGGTCAAATTAAAGAAAAACCTTTAAGGCACTCTACTAAGGTGAGCGACCCAGGTCCATCATGGCCCTCTTGTTAGCTCACCTTAGCACAACGTGCTAAAGGTGAGCTATTGTGATCGCCCTATGTCCGTCGTCCGTCGTCTGTCGTCCGTCAACAATTTCTTTAAACATCTTCTTCTCCTAAACCACTGGGCCAATCTTGATGAAACTTGGCAGGGATGTTCTTTGGGTGAAGCTCTACCAAAATTGTTCAAAGAATTGAATTCCACCCACAACTCTGGTTGCCATGGCAACAAAAAGGAAAAAAATGCAAAATCTTTGAAAATCTTCTTCTCTGAAACTAGAAGGCGCAGAGCTTTGATATTTGGTATGTAGCATCTCCTAGTGGACCTCTACCAAGTTTGTTCATTTGATGCCCCTGGGGTCAAAACTGGCCCCGCCCCAGGGGTCACAAGTTTGAGCATAGTCACAAAGAAGGAAAACTTTAAAAATCTTCTTCTCTAAAACTTGAAGGCATAGAGCTTTGATATTTGGCATGTAGCATCTCCTAGTGGACCTCTACCAAGTTTGTTCATATGACGCCCTTGGGGTCAAAACTGGCCCCGCCCCGGGGGTCACAATTTCCAACATAGGAACAAAGAAGGAAAACTTTAAAAATCTTCTTCTCTAAAACTAGAAGGCATAGAGCTTTGATATTTGGCATGAAGCATCTCCTAGTGGACCTCTACCAAGTTTGTTCATATGATGCCCTTGGGGTCAAAACTGGCCCTGCCCCGGGGGTCACAAGTTAGAACATAGGAACAAAGAGGGGAAACTTTATAAATCATCTTCTCTGAAACTAGAAGGCGTAGAGCTTTGATATTTGGTTTGTAGCATTGCCTAGTGGACCTCTACCAAGTTTGTTCATATGATGCCCCCGGGGTCAAAACTGGCCCAGCCCCGGGTGTCACAAGTTTGAGCATAGTGACAAAGAAGGAAAATTTTAAAAATCTTCTTGTCTGAAACTTGAAGGTGTAGAGCTTTGATATTTGGTATGTAGCATAGCCTAGTGGACCTCTACCAAGTTTGTTCATATGATACCCCTGGGGTCAAAACTGGCCCCACCCCGGGCGTCACAACTTCCAACATAGGAACAAAGAAGGAAAACTTTAAAAATCTTCTTCTCTGAAACAGGAAGGCATGGAGCTTTGATATTTGGTATGTAGCATCTTCTAGTGGATCTCTACCAAGTTTGTGCATATGATGCCCTTGGGGCAAAAGTTGGCCCTGCCCTGGGGGTCACAAGTTCGAACATAGGAACAGAGAAGAAAAACTGTAAAAATCATCTTCTCTGAAACTGGAAGGCTTAGGGCTTTGATATTTGGTATGTAGCATCGCCTAGTAGACCTCTACTAAGTTTGTTCATATGATGCCCTTGGGGTGTAAAAATTGGCCCTGCCCAGGGGGTCACAAGTTCAAACATAGGAACAAAGAAGGAAAACTTTAATTTTTTTTTTTTTCACTTAAATGGGAAGGCATAGAGCTTTGATATTTGGTATGTAGCATCTCCTAGTGGACTTCTACCAAGTTTGTTCCAAGGATGCTGCTTGGGTCAAAACTGGCCCAGCCCCTGGGGTCACAAGTTCAAACATAGGTATGTAGCATTTCCTAGTGGACCTCTACCAAGTTTGTTCATATGATGCTCCTGGGTCAAAACTGGCCCAGCCCCGGGGGTCACAAGTTCGAACATAGGAACAAAGAAGGAAAACTTTAAAATTCTTCTTTAAAACTGGAAGGCGTAGAGCTTTGATATTTGATATTCTCTTCTAAGTTTGTTTGCCCATCTAAGCGCAACAAGTTCATTGAGTTCAAAATTGGGTCACCTTGGGTCATAAACTAGGTCACTAGGTCAAATTAAAGAAATACCTTGTTGGCACTCTCGAGGCCACATTATTTGCTCAATTGCCTTGAAAATTAGAAAGTTTGTCTTTATAAAGTCTCACATAAGATTAATTTGGGTCAACTTGGGTCATAAACTAGTTCACTGGATCAAATTCAAGAAATACCTTGTTTGCACTCTGGAGGCCACATTTATTGCTCAAATGACCTGAAATTTGGCCAGAATGTTTGTCTTGATGAAATACTAGATGAGTTTGGATTTGGGTTACCTGGAATCATAAACTAGGTCACTAGGTCAAAATAAAGAAATACCTTGTGGGCACTCTACAGGCCATATTCTTTGCTTAATTGCCTTGAAAATTGGTCAGAATGTTTGTCTTTGTAAAATCTCACATGAGTCTGAATTTTGGTCAACTGGGGTCATAAACTAGGTCACTTGGTCAAATTAAAGAAATAGCTAGTGGGCACTCTAGAGGCCACATTTATTATTCATTTGATTTGAAAATTGGTTAAAATGTTCCTTTTGATATAGTCAATGACCAGTTCAAATTTGGGTCACCTGGGGTCATAATCTAAGTCACTAGGTCAAATTAAAGAAATATCTTTAGCGCACTCGAGGCCACATTTTTTGCTTAATGGACTTGAAAATTGGTCAGAATGTTTGTCTTCATGAAATATGAGTTTGAAATTGGGTCACCTGCGGTCAAAAACTAGGTCACATGGTCAAATTAAAGAAAAACCTTTAAGGCACTCTACTAAGGTGAGCGACCCAGGGCCATCATGGCCGTCTTGTTTTAATTTGGTTTTTCGCAACTTCCCAACACTAATTTTAACAATTAACAATTGTCATCTGCAAATGCTTTCAACTTGGACAAGTATAAAATTTTGTCATGTGGTAAACAGTTAAAGCATTTGCACGCAAATGTTTCTCAAATGATCGGAGTTATTCTTGTAAGGATAGAAAACATTATAGAATTCATAAACTACTCTTCATCATTACAACATCATTTTTTTTTTTAAATATGCTTTGAATTCTTGCAAGTTAAAGCGTATTACATTACTAAACGACAAAACAGAAGATTTGTCCAAATTAAAAGCATTTGTAGATGACAAATGTGAAGCAACTGGAAAATATTGGCCTGTGAATGGTTGCAGACACTTTGGGATAAGGAGAAAACACCATTTGACAGCATTTTCTCCCTTTCCAAGAATGTTTTCAAAAGTTTTTATCTCAAGGGTCCTAAAAACATGTGCTGAATTGGTAAAGAGTGAATTGTAAATATGGAATGTGGTATATAATAAAAGGAATATTACAACAGTCTGCATTTATGCGTGGTCGGATCATGTTGAGTTGTGTGTGTAAAGAGATGCGTTACACATGCAACGAGACGTGACCCGACCGCGCAGAAATGCAGACTGTTGTAATATTCCTCTTTACCAAACAACAAAATTTTAGACTCGTCCAAATTGAAAGCATTTGCAGACGACAAATGTGGCTCAAATAACGGAATTTGTCCCTGAACGGTTAGAAAACATTGTGGGAAAAGGAGAAAATGCTGGTTACCAGCATTTTCTCCTTTTCCCACAATGTTTTCAATTGTCTCCACTGTCAGGGTCGTTAAAACTCAGGATTGTGTGGTAAAAGGTTAATCACGATGCCGAAATCACGAGTCTATTGTACAGTAGCATTTGGAAATAGCCTTTCAAAACGACACGTTTATGTAATAGGCATTGATCAATATCGGACAAAATCAAGTTCAGCATAAAAATGATTTTTGAAACATGTAGATGACAACAGTCGAAGTATCTATAAATACACTGATAAATGGGGTTTCCATGCTTTGTCATGCTAACTTTGCCATACTAGCTTCAAACATAAATGGTTGAAATTCCCGAACGTTATTACACAGATGTAGTCCATGTACACGATTATGCTGTACACACAGTACGAGGCTGATACTGAAAAATTTGGTCTCGAGTTGCATTGTGAAGTTAGATAACCCCGGTATTTTACTCCGATCATTTATGGGTATATAATAAATACAGAGACTGATGTACTTTCAAGCACAATGTAGCAACTGATGCATTATTTCACTGCAACAGATGTAAATTTGTGCAATAGTAACTTATATTATGACTTGGTTGGTATTCCCTTTCTTAGAAGAATTCCAAAATCATATACCTTACATTTTGATTGAACCTACACTTCACTGTTCAATCCCAATTTTTAACAACTCTTAGTTCGAGGCCTTGAAAAAGCATTGTTAGAAAAGGAGAAAGCTGTAAAGCATTTTTCTCCTCCTCTTACAATGTTTCATTTTCAAAAACAAATTTAATTATCATAGTGGCATTTTATCAGTCTTCTGGAAATATCAGTTTGGACAAGTCTAAAATTTTGTTGTGTGGTAAAGAGTGAAAAACTATCAGACAAATTTTCTGATATTATTTAAGTGCTGAAAGGCTACTGGTATAGCACATAACTGCTGATTGTTTTATTATTCAACCGCTGAATATTGATGGTATATTATAGAACTGCTAATAGGCTATCTACTTATCTTCTAGATTAAACCAGCCAGACCAAAAGAACTGATGTCCATGTCTAAAAGATTAAAAACAGTTTCAAGAACATATGGTGGCTCTAGATGCCACAAATGTGTCAGGGACAGGTGAGTCAGAGTTTTCAATCATGAGATTGAAAAAAAAAAAAAAAAAAAAAAAAAGCCATGCTCTAGCAAAAGGGGGCTTAATGCATCTATTTGATGCATGAAACCATGCTAGTTATCACATAATTATGAATCAATTAAAATCTATTTTCTCTTACAACAGACTTAATCACACTGGTTCTTTGACATGCAGACAATTGAGCAAATGCGAAGTTTCAGCCCAGGTCAGACTGTGCAGGCTGACTTGGGTCGATACCTTTTGCAGATGCATTAAGCTCTCTTTTCAGAGAGCATGGTAGAACTGGTATCCTGACCATATTTGTCAGAATAAAAAGAAAAGGACCAAACAAATGGGCAAAGGAAGAGACAATGCCAAGAAGACACCTTTTCGACCTTGAAATGGTTTTAACAAGAAAACAATTCCAAACAACAAATCAGATGTTTTTCAAAAGGATGGGATATATCTTGAAATGGGGAGAAAACATTTTGGGAAAAGGAGTGAGTATATGTAATGGGTACAACTATTTTCACCTTTTCCCACAATGTTTTCAGAAGCCTTCTTCCGGGTCATTTCTGATACTTTTCAATATGTGAGTTAAAAACCTTGCATTATAGTTTAAAAAAACTTAGCATGTAAAGTTACCACTCGAGAAATGTGACCAGATAGTTATGTGCCAGTAGTAAAGGGACTTCTGATCTTTATGACAAATGGAGAAATGAGGTTTGATAATGGTGCACAACACTTGAGCCTATTTGATGTTGATGGTCTATGGGTGATAAAATTGTGCAATAATTGTACAGGACTGTCACATTTGGTTACCTTTTTTCGAGGATAGCATCATAATTTGTCCTGTAACATGGAAAACTTGCTTGTCTGCTTTCTTCTTGAAAATGATTAAGATTCAATTTTGGAGGATAGCATCATAACTTGTCCTGTAACACGGAAAACTTGCTTGTCTGCTTTTTTCTTCTTGAAAATGATTCAGATTCAATTTTCGAGGATAGCATCATAACTTGTCCTGTAACATGGAAAAGTTGCTTGTCTGCCTTTTTCTTCTTGAGAATGACTCGGATTCAAGCGCCCATATTCACCCACCATTCTTGGTTTCATTGTTAGTCTAAATTAACCAAGTAATGCAATCTGTGATTGATAGACCAAATGGATAAGCCATGATGGTTTAGGCTAAACCAAGATGGTGTAGCCAATCAGAAATTGTGTTCCTGTAAAATCGGAAATGTTTGTGTTGAGGGAATCATCATGATTTTCGCTTTGTTGATAAGAAGGGTAAATTGAAGCTCCATTGACCCTTTACCACACAGTCCCGACTTTAAATGATCCTGAGGAAAAAAAGCTTTTGAAAACATTGTGGGAAGAGGATAAAATGCTAAGAAACCAGTATTTTCTTCTTTTCCCACAATGTTTTGTACCAAATCAAATACGGAAATCACTGTTTAGGCAACACTTAATTTGTCGTCTGCAAATGTGTTCAGTTTGGTCCAGTCCAAAATTTTGTTGTTTGGTATAGCGTTAAGGTATATTTTACCTATACACCGGGTCATGTTGGAGCAATTTATGGGTCCCATGTTGAAATAAGTGAGTGCCCTTTTTTTTTTTTCATCAAAGTTGACCAGAATACCAGTCTACTGGCATTTAATACTGCCAATCAGACACCTTTCACCAAAGTAAAAACAGAAATTTATAAGATTGAGTAAAAACTTAGTTTTACAGTACAAGTACTTATTTTACCTTAAAAGTTTTTTGCGGAAATCAAAGCATGTGTAAGGTTAGCATTTGGTTGTTCGCAAAATTTTAGACCTGCAGTAATATCCACTTTTGCAGTACTTCCATTCTTTAGAATAAATTCTAGACTAAGAATGTTTTTAACAATGGTTGGTGAATATTGACTCAGGTTTATGTAAAGAATTTTAATCCTGAAAGGGCCAAATTAGTAAAATGGAGATCTTAACCCTGTACCAAGAAATCCTGAGATTGTACAACCCAAAGGAAGCAGACGTTTGAAAATATTATTGGAAAAGAAGAAAATGCTGGTTACTAGCATTTTCTCTTTTTCCTACAATATTTTCTACCCCAGTAAAGACAGTTCCATAATTTGAACAACATTCAGTTGTTGCCTACAATTGCTCTACATTTGGACAAGCCTGAAATTTTGTCATCTGGGAAAGAGCTCAAGGCAGGTTAAATGGCATTAACGTTGTAATTTCAAAGCTGTCATAGTCAAAATGTCAAAAAAAGTATTCTCTGCAGTCTGATCTTGATCTTAACCCTTTATGAATTTAGGGCCATCAATCATGGCCCTCTTGTTGTATAGTTTAGTGATTGTACAATGTTTCAACAATGGATGCAGTTTCCTTGCTTCTTGTGAACTCACTACTTATAAATTTGTTTGCATTCAGAAGTTAAATGCACAAGCTAGAGCCCATTTGATTTTCAAGTTAAATGGGTGTAGACTTAGTGCAACAGAAAGAACTTTGTCGATATGGTGGACAATTTGTTTTAAAAGATTGTTCTTAGCCCGGACTCAGTTACAAAATCCTTTTGAACTTTTTGGTCTTTTTTAGTTGTTTTGTACAGGGTAGATAAGGAAGAGTTGCTATTTTAATAGTTTCAATAGTACCTCAAAATACATAGTTTTTGAAGAAAATTAGGTTGATAAGTTCGGCTTTTTGAAGACAAGTACTAGTATCTGTAGGCAAGTAAAAAAGCTGTTTTAACTGGTAACCAAAATGATCTTTTTTTTACATCACTGGGAAAGAAGACACCTGAAAAATGCTGACAATAATCATTAGATACTGTTAAATCTTAGACTACAGTTTTGAGTGCCTCTGTGGCCTCAAAGGAAAGGTGGGCCTCATGTGCACCTGTTAAAAGTATATATACATTGATGGTGGGCAGAAAAATCAATATCTGCCATTCATGTAAACATCAACAGTCAGATTTTTTTTAATTGGGTCTTTTATTAGTCCCCTACCGGCGAAGCCGAAGGGGACTTTGGGTTTGCGCTCTGTCCGTCCGTCAGTCTGGCAATTCAGTTTTCCGGACTATTTTTCTAAACGCTGGTACATATTGAGCTGAGTTTGGTGTGTAAGTCACCCACCATCACTTACAGATCAAGTTCGACTTTCGTTCCGGTCCACTGGTTTTTCATGGATTTACGGGCCTTGGACTTACAAAATTTCACTGATAAATCAGTTTTCCGGACTTTTTTCCTAAACGCTGGTAGGTATTGATCTCAGATTTGCTGTGTAACTCAACCACCATGACTTACAGATCAAGTTCGACTTTCGTTCCGGTCCACTGGTTTTTCATGGATTTATGGGCCTTGGACTTACAAAATTTCACTGATAAATCAGTTTTCCGGACTTTTTTCCTAAATGCTAGTAGGTATTGATCTCAGATTTGCTGTGTAACTCAACCACCATGACTTACAGATCAAGCTTGACTTTTGTTCTGGTCCACTGGTTTTTCACGGATTTACAGGCCTTGGACTTACAGAATTTCACTGATAAATCAGTTTTCCAGACTTTTTTCCTGAACGCTGGTAGGTGTTGATCTCAGATTTGCTGTGTAACTCAACCACCATGACTTGCAGATCAAGCTTGACTTTTGTTCCGGTCCACTGGTTTTTCATGGATTTACGGGCCTTGGACTTACAAAATTTCACTGATAAATCAGTTTTCCGGACTTTTTTTTCTAAATGCTGGTAGATATTCAGCTGACTTTTGCTGTGTAAGTCAACCACCATTACTTACAGATCAAGTTCGAGTTTCATCCGGCTCCACTGGTTTTTCACGGATTTACAGGCCTTGGACTTACAAAATTTCACTGATAAAACATTTTTCTGCACTTTTTTTCTAAACGCTGCTACATATAGAGCTGATCAACCACCATGACTTACACATCAAGTTCTAGTTTCGTCCAGCTCCGCTGCTTTTTGATGCATTTACAGGCCTTGGACTTAAAAAATTTCACTGATAAAACATTTTTCCGCACTTTTTTTTCTAAATGCTGCTACATATAGAGCTGATTTTTGGTGTGTACATCAACCACCATGACTTACACGTCAAGTTCGAGTTTCGTCCTGCTCCACTGCTTCTTGACGCATTTACAGGCCTTGGACTTTAAAAATTTCACTGACATACCAGCAATACGTATGGCCGGTAGGGGACTGTGTATTGCTATGCAATACTATCAGAATGCTTGTTTATAATAGTAATTTATAATTTATAAAAGTGTCTAAAAAGATTCTCATGCCCATTATAGCAGCAAATGAAATCCGATTACAACCGTTTCCATGCCAAAAACACCCCAGCAATCTCAGACTGGAAGTCAGCTGGATTGTTGAAATAAATAAAACACTGTTGTCTGCATGACTTCCTTCAATGCAAAAGCTGCATCTGCACAATCCAAAATGTCAATTTTTTTAGGTAAAATACAAAGGGATTCAACCCATGAATCTTCAAACTGGCCAAACAATTTTAACAACATTGTACCAGATGAAGTCACAGGAAAAACTAGATTATCCTTTGGCAAGGAAAAAAAGTCCCATGTGTTCTCAACTTCATGGAAAACTACTCTTCTTTGGCTGTATGTGAATGAGGAAGGGGAGATGTGTAAAACAGTTCTGGACAGATTAAGTGGCATCACTAATGAATTAAGAACAATGACTGTCTAAAATACAAATTACGGATATCACACATTTCGAAACAAAAATTGGTGATACTTATTTAGAAGCAAACAAAAGTAGTGGTGGGTAGTTTTACCTGAAGATGAGAGTAAAATTTAGTCTCTCCCCACCCCCACCCCCCCCCTTTTTTTTTTTTACACTTAAAGGGGAGGGACTTGCCCCCCTTTTTCTGAAGGTGATGGGGAACAGACACCCCATTTGACAAGTTCTAGATACAACCCTGAAAATTTTGTTATTTGGTAAAAGGTGAACCAAAAGATTTCATGGTTTACAAGCTTAGGGAGGAAGATATATCTCAATATTGTGGGAGAAGGATAGTATGTAGGTACCCAGAAATTTCTTCTTTTCCCCTCAAGATTTTTACATTTTCATGGATGAAACCCATTATTTAAACCGTTTTCAATGTAGTTTGTATGTAAAGGAAAAAACTTTTTTTTTATTATTTACCAGATTACAGATTTTTAGACCTGTCCATATTTGAAGCATTTGCAGATGCTAAATCTGCTGTGGACCAAAGTATAAAACATGTCCGTGTAAGCCTAGAAAACGGGAGAAAATACTTGTTACCAGCATTCTTTCTATGGGTTGTTTGGGTTCCTGTGTGGTAAAGGGTAGGACTCATAACCTATAGGCCCTGGTTCAAGCCTGACTACAAGCACTTAGCTTTTCAAGGAGTGTCCATGGACACTTCACGGCCGTAGCCTTTGATATTACTGAAATAATGTTGAAAGTGGGGTAAAACACCATTAGATCTTTTAGTCTGTGTGTTGTTACTTTTTCTCATGTAAATAAAAATCACTCGGTACACTTGCAACAACATTTTCAACTGTTATGTGATAATGATGATTTGGCTTGCCCTCTCTGCATGAGATGATGAGACCAGTCCATTGTACTCATAAATAATTACTGAATCACTATCAGTCTCTCTAATCTTACTATTTTGTAACATTACAATTACCTTTTGTCAGAATATCAATACTCCCCCTCAAGAAGTCCTCAATTATTAGTGATGGGACATCGGTTAGAAATCATAATCGATCATCGGTTGGAATCGGTTGCTGCTACCGATGCGATTCTTCCGATTATAATCGGTTCCTCATAAATTTGCATGTTTCATTGTAAAACCTTGTATCATTTATGTATTATGCTGTTGTTTGTGTTGCAGATAGACTTTTTGTAGTTTTACCTTTGCTTTCTATACACCTTTTGGTTTTTAACCACCTCTGCTTTGTGCTATTTGGCTTTGTAACACAGAAGTATTTCGGCTGATTGTTGTTGTTATTGTGGGAGTGATAAAACCCAGTTAACACAGCGTTTTTTCTCATAGTTTTGGGAACGGGTCCGAAACCAGGCAAATTGGGGAAAATGCGTTGTTTTCTATAAAATTGGGAATTATTTTCTTGATGATTTTAAACACAGTCCTTGCATACCATTTACTACCATAATACAAGGGGTTAGCACAAAACTATTGTAAGTGCCTATATAAATATATGCATTACACTAGTTTTGCACTAGACCCTCAAATAGAGGTTATTTTCCCTCTTAAGTCATTGAAACTAAAACTGAACTCAAAAATACCATCACGACGTTTTACTTTTATTGTTCAGTATGACATGAAATACATGTACTGTAAATAAATTGGTCTTTTCAAAGGGCAATGTCCCTGCTTCTCATGTTACTGAAAATACCAATTTAGAGTCAAGTGTCATTTGGTTTTTAGTAAGAGGGAATATGGTAGAGGGACTGGGTTCTGGTAGATGGTCTATTTTAGAGGCAAACAGAGTTTCATTACTGACAGTGGGATCAGGGTGGCTGGTAGATTCACACTGAATGGCAGACATAGCTTGCTCGCCCTCAAAACTCAAGCCTGCTGTGAACGGGATAACTTGGTTACATCTTGTACTTGAAGTGTTTTGATCTCGATCTACGATTGCAGACGAGCGCTTACTTTGACTTTCCTCAGGCTCGTCAACCTCATCTTGGCTAGAATTATGACTTGGCCTCTTACAGATAAAGTCTGTTAACCTTTTACACCCCGTTGGTTTTAACTTTTTTCGGTAATATTTGCTGTTGTGGCTCATTTTCACGTTAATTTACCATTCTCGTCTCTCCGCGAAATCACATGTCAGACCGAGCGTGAAAAATTGCAAGTTTTTGGCGCCACAGAAACGAAGCGCCGTTCACTACAGAGTTCTCCGAACTAAATACACTGGACCCCGGCTTAATAATAGAGAGCACACTCCGGGACCAGTTGATCTAAAAAAAAAAAAGGAAGTACATGTGTTTGGGAAATTCATCTTTTTTTTGACCAGTGACATCGCTGATAATTGGAATATATATATAGCTATGGGAAATCCAAAAAATAGCCGACGACTTGGGGTCTTTCGTTTTGGGAATTTCTTAAACTGGATTTTGGGAAAAAAAGGTCATTTTTTGGCATAGAGAACGGGTCCATTTTACGGACCTGTTCATAGAAGGAAAAAAAAACGCTGTTAACAGACACCGGTATATAAAGTCGGGTACCCGACCGACGGTGCAGACTTCCTGCCGATCATCGATTATGACAAAGTTCAATCGATAATCGACATTGGGAGCTTCCAACACGCCGCTAATCGATACTTGCCCATTATTGGTACACCACTATCAATTATAAATTTTTTTTTAACCGCGTACTTCATTAGTGCAAAATGAGGAATTTGAAGAGCATTATATTGATGAAATATACACGTGTAGTTTTCCTGGATTGGTCACATGTGCTCCTATACAAAGAAACATTTGTCAAAATTTGATGGCAATCAATTTGCATAGACTTTTCAGTCTTCTGACATTTTTGTTTACCCTAGCTTTATTCTTGTAATAAATTGTGTGCTTGATCAAGGTATTGTCCATTAA
Source organism: Tridacna gigas (assembly GCA_945859785.2). Lineage (NCBI taxonomy): Eukaryota > Metazoa > Mollusca > Bivalvia > Cardiida > Cardiidae > Tridacna > Tridacna gigas. The sequence continues at coordinate 51,940,496 of OX244030.2, forward strand.
TTTCATCTTATACGTTAGACTAGATGTACCAATAAATGTAGCCATGTAAGGATAAGAGAAACGATATATATATATCAGACATAATTTTGAAGATTTTATTGAAAAAAATGTCATTCCTTTAATGCGAACATACATGATGATATTGTGAGCATTGGGCTATGAAAATTGTATGATTCCAACTGCCACACTGATTATGTTCTAGTATGTCATTATGAAATCACTGATATATTTTGCTGATCCAGTGACAAGCAATTGGTTGTGGTATATGTCAGCATGTGACAGGTTCTTTGAAACCTTTGGTTATACATACCATTGCAAATACCGGTACATTGCATTGCACACATATGGACTATAAATTTGAAGATCAGATGGGGTCACAATCAGTTTACTTGTGCAAGTACACATGATGATATTGTGAGCATTGGGCTATGAAAAATTGTATGATTCCAACTGCCACGCTGATTTGTTTTAGCATAGCATTTTGAATTTATTGTAACATTTTTTCCTGATCTAGTGCCAAGGTGACCAATCAGGGGATTCTATTGGCTGCAACAGTTTTAATTAGTCGTGCATTCTTTAGCTGTACATAGATTTTGCAAAGACAATGCATACATAATAATATGGACTATTGAGGATTTCACAGGGAAACAATCAGTTTATCAATGCTAATATCCATGGGGATGTTGTGAGCAATGGGCTATGAAATTTGTATGATTCCATCTGCCACACTGATCTATGTACTGTCATAGCAAAATTACCTATAATTGTTTGTAAGCTTTTGTAGAAGGTTTTATCTTTACAAATTAGTTAGGTTTTACATTCTTTGTATAGTAAGATTTTTAAACTACAGACAACATCCATATTCAAAGCATTTGCAAATGCAAAAATTGCTGTGGCCCAAATTTTAAAATAGGTCTCTGTAGGAATAGAAAATATTGTAGAAAATGGAAGAAAATACTGTTTTCACCTGTAGACCCTTGTTCAAGACCTACCACAAGCACTTAACATTTTATAGGTGTGTCCTGCAAGACACTTCACAGCCCTAGCCTGTGATATCACAAAAATAATGTTAAACGCAGGGTAAAACACTATTCAATCAAACAATCTGTGTTTGTGTGTGTGGTTTTTTTTTTTATGTCCATGAAAATCACTCGGTACACATGCAACAACTTTTCAACTGGTATGTGATAATGATGATTTGGCTTGCCCTCTCTGCATGAGATGATGAGACCAGTCCATTGTACTCATAAATAATTACTGAATCACTATCAGTCTCTTTAATCTTACTATTTTGTAACATTACAATTACCTTTTGTCAGAATATCATTACTCCCCCTCAAGAAATCCTCAATTATAATTTTTTTTTTTTTAACTGCATACTTCATTTGTGCAAAATGAGGAATTTGAAGAGCATTATATTGATGAAAACATACACATGTTGTTTCCCTGGATTGATCACATGCTCCGATACAAAGCAACATCTATCCAGATTTTTTTTAACCCTGGGTTCATCCTTGTAATATAATGTTAGCTTGATTAGGTTATTGTTCCATGATTTCATCTTAAATGTTAGATGTATCAATAAATGAAGCCACATAGATGTACCAATAAATGAAGCCACAAAAAGTAATTCCTTTAATGCTAGCATACATGATGATAGTGTGAGCATTGGGCTATGAAAATAGTATGATTCATCTGCCACACTGATTTGTTTTAGCATAGCATTCTGAAATTATTGTAACATATTTTCCTGATCTAGTGACAAGGTGACCAATCAGAAATTTCTGTTGGCTGCAACAGTTCTAATTCGGCATTCTTTAGCTGTACATAGATTTGGAAAGACACTGCTTACATAACAATATGGACTATTGAAGATTTCACATGGAAACAGTTTATTAATGCCAATGTCCATGCAGATATTGTGAGCATTGGTCTATGAAATTTGTATGATTCCAACTGCCACACTGATCTATATACTGTTATAGCAAAATTACCTTTAATTGTTAGTAAGCTTATAAACATACTTAAACATACAAAGAATGTAAGATTTAACTAATTTGCAAAGATAAAACCTACAAAAGCTTACTAACAATTAAAGGTAATTTTGCTATGACACTTTTTTTTTTTCACCCTAGGTTCATCCTTGTAAGCAATTGTTACCTTATCAATTTATTAATAATAATATTTGTGGGGATATTTTAAGCATAGGGCTATGAAATTTGATTGATTCCAACTGCCACTCTGATCTATGTACTGTCACAGCAAAATTACCTCCAATTGTTGAAAAGCTTTGGTAGAAGCATATATCTTTGCAAATAAGTTGGGTCTTACGCCCTTTGTATGTGAAGATTTGAAACTACAGACAATGCTTTTGAAAGTTTGAAAGGAATTAATCGTTTTTATTAGCAAGAAGTGCTCAAGGTGAGCTTTTGTGATGGTGTTGTGTCTCTGTCATCCATTGTGTGTCGTGCATCATCCACTGTCAAGTTTTACCTTGTGTACACTCTAGAGGCCACATTTTCAGTCCAATACTTATGAAACTTGGTGAGGTTGTTTGTCTTGACAATATCAAGGACAGGTTTGAAAATGGGTCATGTGGGGTCAAAAACTAGGTCACAAGGTCGAATCTTAGAAAAACCTTGCATACACTCTAGAGGCAACATTTTCTTTCAGATACTCATAAAACTTCAGAATGTTTGTCTTAATATCTCGTGTTTTTTGAAAATGTATCACGTCCGGGAAAAAACTAGGTCACAAGGTCAAATCTTTGAAAAACCTTGTGTACACTAGAGGCCACATTTTCAGTCTGATACTCATGAAATGTCAGAATGTTTGTGTTGATGATATCTCGAATGAGTCTTTAGACAGGGTCAAAAACTAGGTCACCAGATCAAATATTGGGAAAACATTATGTTTGCTTTAGGGGCCAAATTTTCAATCCAATACTCATGAAAAGTGATCAGAATGTTTGTCTTGATGATTTCTATAATTAGAGACCAAGGACCATATCTGGTCAAAACTAGATCACAGGATCAAATCTTTTAAAAACCTGATGAATGCTCTAAAGGCCACATTTCTAGTCCAATACTCTAGAAATTGGGTCAGAATGCTTGTCTCAAATGAGTTTGAAAATGAGGCATACCAGGTCAAAAACTAGGTCAACAGGTCAAATCTCTGGAAAACCTTGTATTAGCTGTAGAAGCCAAATTTTTAATCCAATACTCATGAAAAGTGGTCAGAATGTTTGTCTCGATGATTTCTTTGATGTGTTTGAAAATGACTCAAAAACTAGGTCAAATCTTTAAAAAACCTTCTGTACACTGTAGAGACCAAATTTTCAGTTGTATACTTATGAAAGTTGGGCAGATTATTTGTTTTGATAGTATTGCTTACGAGTATAAAAATGTGTCATGTCTGGTCAAAAAGTAGGTTATACCAGGTCTAATCTTAGAAAAACCATGTGAACACTCTAGAGGCCTCACTTTTAGTTCAATACTAGTGAAAGTTAGAATGTTGATGATATTCAGGACGAGTTTGAAAATGGACCATGTCAGGTCAAAAAGTTGGATGCTAAGCCTTGTCTTCAAAAAAACTAGTACACGCTCTAGAGTCCACATTTTTATACCCCCAAACGAAGTTTGTGGGGGGTATACTGGAATCAGCCTGTCGGTCGGTCGGTCGGTCGGTCGGTCTGTCTGCAAAATCTTGTCCGGACAACTCCTCCTACAGTTTCTGTCTGATTCACGTTAAACTTGGCAGAAGTGTTCATTAGGAGCTGTAGATGTGCAAGACACACATTTTGTAAAAATTCCATTAAGAATTACTGAGTTATTGCCCCTGATTTGACTTAAAAATGCTTGTCTGGACAACTCCTCCTACAGTTTCTGTCTGATTCACTTTAAACTTGGCAGAAGTGTTCATTAGGAGCTGTAGATGTGCAAGACACACATTTTGTAAAAATTCCATCAAGAATTACTGAGTTATTGCCCCTGATTTGACTTAAAAATGCTTGTCCGGATAACTCCTCCTACAGTTTCTGTCCGATTCACTTTAAACTTGGCATAAGTGTTCATTAGGAGCTGTAGATGTGCAAGACACACATTTTGTAAAAATTCCATCAAGAATTACTGAGTTATTGCCCCTGATTTGACTTAAAAATGCTTGTCCGGACAACTCCTGCTACAGTTTCTGTCTGATTCACTTTAAACTTGGCATAAGTGTTCATTAGGAGTTGTAGATGTGCAAGACGCAACTTTCGTGAAAATTTTATGAAGAATTAATGAGTTATTGCCCCTGATTCACATTTAAAATGCTTGTCCAGACAACTCCTCCTACAATTTCAGTCCGATTTGCTTTATACTTGGCAGAAGTGTCCATTTGGAGTTGTAGATGTGCAAGACACACATTTTGTAAAAATTCCATCAAGAATTACTGAGTTATTGCCCCTGATTTGACTTAAAAATGCTTGTCCGGACAACTCCTCCTACAGTGTCTGTCTGATTCACTTTAAGGAGGTCTTTTCTGTCATATGTATAGTTGGCCAACATTATGCGAAAACGCACCTTTGGACATTTGCAACAAGTTTGGATCCAGACCAGCCGCTGTGTCTCAGACATCATATCAGATCATGGTCTGCACTTTTTTACACTCATTTACTTTTGTGTCCAATTAAATTGATACTTTGCATAAATATTCACCAGGAGCGGTAGAGGTTCAAGATGCATTTTTCTCAAATGTTTGCCAAATTAATTACCCCTGAATTTACTCAAAACTTCTTGTCCAGAGAACTATTCCTTCAGTTTAAGTCTTATTCACTTGATATTTGTCATGATATTCACCGGGAGCAGTAGATGTGCAAAGCACAAATTTCATGAGTGTTGGCCTAATGATTACGGAGTTATTGCCCCTAAATTGACATTGCAGAGTTATTGCCCTTGTGACATGAAATATAGGGACGGGGGTATTTATCACCTTTAGTGATAGTTATTCTAGTTAGTCCAGTCCTCATGAAAATTAGAATGTTGTTCTTGATGATTTCTTTGATGAGTTTGAAATGGATCACATTGGATCAAAAACTAGGTCACTGAAAGAAATCTTTGAAAAACCTTGTGTACCCCCTAGAGGCCATATTTTCAATCCAGTTCTCATGAAAGTTTGTTAGAATGAAATGGGTCAAGTTTGGTAAAATAGCTCAGGTGAGCAACTTCAGGGCCATCATGGTGCCCATGTTTATGCTAAAATACATGATGATCTTGTGAGCACTGAGCTATAAAAAATTGTATGAATCCAACACTTCATTAGTGCTCTGCCATGGATTATTCAGAAATGAGACATTTGTCCCATAAACTTGTAGAAATAGGGTGCACATTGGGAAACAAATGACATTAATTGGGTAGAAGACTGCTTCCCAAAGAGATTTGAAGGAGAGACAATTCCACCTGTATGTATTATGAAAGGACATTGCTCTTTCATGATGGGCAATGTACCAGAATCTCTGCCTTGAAAGCAGTGAATCAGTACAGATCCTCTTATGCAAACATACATGATGAAATTGTGAGCATTGGGCTATGAAAATTACATGATTATTACTGCCACACTGATACATGAAAGAAGTTCTGAAATCCGGCTTTTCAGTGCTGGAAAGGACCATTTTTCTGAATCGCAAAAATTCGTTGAGAAAATTTTAGAAGGGGGGTAGGGGTCATGACGAAGTTTCGCCAACGTGATAAATTCCACAGATCAAGAAAGCCTGAAACCATATTGCTTTTACTCGTTCTCGCTAATTTTGCATGGTAATCCAAATGACTGCTGATTAGTGTGAAGTTTTGACCCCGACTGAGCACTCGTCACAACTCGGCCGATTCCGTACCTATATCTAACTTGATTTGATCACTGGATCACCCAAGGTATGCCGAATGCCCGACTGAGGTCAGCTCCCATAAATCAATAGTGTTTTCATAAGGTCGCATTCGATTGGTTTCTGCGCATTTGTAACAACCAATCAAATTGTTCCTTTTATAATGCGATAGGCAGTTGTTTAAAAATGGCGACGGTAGAGATAATTCTGTCTATTTCGCTACTGGTTACGAAGTTAATATATGTTAAAATGAAGTTTCTTCCACCGGGATATAATACAAAAGAAGTCTTCTAAAAGCAAGTAGCGATGGGAATGGCTATCAGAGCTTGACACCCGTGGGGTAACTGGCTTCGTAAACATGATGTCGCCGGTGTTGCGTTTTGCGAGTGTTGCAGTAAAAGGATTAAGTATGGATCGAGTGTAAAGAAGGCAATGAAATAGCATTCGGACGACCCTAATAATAAAAAGATTATGAAAACTGTCATATGAAATGAGGTAGAGATTCAATCAATTTGCTATGAGAAAGATATTTTTCATGCAGCTTAATGTTCTCATTATCCTCTAGGAGAAGCTTTAATTACCCATAAAAAAAACACTAAAACTCAGGAGCTTCCGGGGGCCTCTGGCCCCCTGGACCTCAGGCCAGGGCATTGCCCTGGACCCACCGGGGGCCCTAGCGGCCCCCAGCTTTAAGTTCAGGCTTTTCAGGATTTTCAACTTTCACACATGAAAATGTTGTTTTTATCCCTTCATAGACAATTTCCACCATTTGAGTCACACTTGATTTTGTCATCCACAAATGCTTTGGATAACGGCAATTCTAAATGTTTGCCATCTAACAAAGAGTTAATTTCAATTGCGGTGGAATGATAGGTACAGATTTTGGGGGTTATATGAAGCAACGATTTGAAAATTTGACAAATTTTTCCCACTGTTAGACACCTGCAGGATGAATAAACTCCAATCAAATTTTTGTATCAAGTCCAAAGAAATTTGATAGACGTAATCTTACTTTACTTTGGTTTTTCAGCAATATTAATGCGGCAACTTCTTAAAATGATTACAGAACTTACCCTCAGACTGAGACCTGACGGATAAACTTGCTCTGGTCAAGATTTCTTGTCTTTAGTGCATCAAAGACTGATCAATTTGCTTAACCTTTTACCACATGACAAATATGTTGTCCAAATAAAAAGCATTTGCAGACAATTGAAATGTGGCTCAAATGATGAGATTTGTCTTTGAAAGATAGAAAACATTATTTGAAAAGGAGAAAAAATGCTCGTTGCCAACATTTTCTCCCTTTCCAATAATTTTCAGAAGGATTCTTCCTCAGGGTCGTTGAAGTTTGAAATTGCTCAAGAGGAGCTTTTGTGATCATGCTGAGTCTGCCATAGCCAACGCTTCAGCAGTGCTCTGCTGTGGGTTTTTCAAAAATGAGACAAATGTCCCATAAACTTGTAGAAATGGGGTGCACATCTGGAAATGAATGACATTAATTGCTCACAGGACTGCTTCTTTAACCCTTTCCCAAACGACAAATTTTGGACTGGTCCAAATTTAAAGAGTTTGCAGACGACAATTTTAAATTTGATGAAAATGGCAGAAAGTTATCAAAAAGGGTAGAAAACGCTGTGGGAAAAGGAGAAATTGCTCGTTGTGAGCAATTTCTGCTTTTCCCACAGTGTTTTCAAAAGACATGTATTGCAGACACATGAAAACCAGGGCTTGTTTGGGAAAGGGTTAACAGATTTGAAGGAAAGACAATTCCACTTGTTTGTAATATGGTAAGACAATTCTCTTACATGATGGACAACATACCAGAATCTCTGCCTTGCAAACAGTGAATCAGTATAGATCTTCTTATGCAAATATACATGATGAAATTGTGAGCATTGGGCTATGAAAGTTACATGATTCCAACTGCCACACTGATATAATTATGTTCTAGCATGTAAGCATGAAAGAAGTTCTGAAATTCAAAGCTAGTTTGTCATCTTTGAGCACGTTACAGATCAGGAATAGAATTGAAAGAAGAGCTCAGATGGGCGATCCAGGGTCATCATGGCCCACTTGTTTATAAGTGGTATAGATTTCTTTTTGACAGAAAGTCAAGCCCTGTTATTACCTGTTAACCTTTTACCACGCAATCTTAAATTTAAATGATCCTGTACAAGGCTGTAGGAAACTGGGAAAATGAGAAAATACTGATAACCAGTATTATCTCCTTTTCTGACCATGTTTTTATCCTTTCATAGTCAAATGCCAACACTTGAGCCATAATGTTTTTTTATCATTTGCAAATGCTTTTGATTTGGATGTGCAAATCAAGATGCATATAGATTGGGGAGGGCATTTCCTCCTTTACCCACATTGTTGTTTTTATCCCTTCATAGACAAATGATCTCACCATTTGAGTCACACTTGATTTGTCTTTTACAAATGCTTTGGATAGAGACAATTCTAAATTTTGCCATCTACTTTTTGCCATCTAACAAAGAGCTAATTTCAATTGCAGTGGAATGATAGGTACAGATTTTGGGGCTTATACGAAGCATTGATTTGAGAAGTTAACAAATTTTTCCCTCTGCTAGACACCTGCAGTATGAACTAACTTCAATCAAATTTTTGTATCAAGTCCAAAGAAATTTGATAGAAGTAATCTTGCTTTACTTTTTCAGAAATGTTTAACATGGCAGCTTCTTGAAATGATTACAAAACTTTCCCTCAGCCTGAGACCTGACGGATAAACTTGTTCTGATCAAGATTTGTCGTATTTAGTGCATCCAGGTCAGATTAATTTGGTTAAACTTTTTACCATATGACAAAAATGTAGACTTATCCAAATAAAAAGCATTTGCAGACAATTTAAATTTGGCTCAAATGATGGAATTTGTCTTTGATAGGGTAGAAATCTTGTGGGAAAAGGAATCTTCCTCAGAGTTGTTGAAGTTCAAGATTGAATGGTAACTGGTCAATCATTGTCATCTAACATTTTTAGCTCACCTGAGCACTTCGTGCTCAGTTGAGCTTTTGTGAGAGTCTTTCCTACGGTTGTCAACAACTACATTGTGTGCACTCGAGAAGCCACATTTTCTTTCAGATACTCATAAAACTTTGTCAGAATGTTTTTAGCTCACCTTAGCACGACGTGCTAAAGGTGAGCTATTGTGATCGCCCTATGTCCGGCATCCGGCGTCCGTCAACAATTTCTTTAAACATCTTCTTCTCCTAAACCACTGGGCCAATCTTGATGAAACTTGGCAGGGATGTTCCTTGGGTGAAGCTCTACCAAAATTGTTCAAAGAATTGAATTCCACCCACAACTGTGGTTGCCATGGCAACAAAAAGGGAAAAAAAGCAAAATCTTTGAAAATCTTCTTTTCTGAAACTAGAAGGCGCAGAGCTTTGATATTTGGTATGTAGCATCTCCTAGTGGACCTCTACCAAGTTTGTTCATTTGATGCCCCTGGGGTCAAAACTGGCCCCGCCCTGGGGGTCACAAGTTTGAGCATAGTCATAAAGAAGGAAAACTTTAAAAATCTTCTTCTCTAAAACTTGAAGGCGTAGAGCTTTGATATTTGGCATGTAGCATCTCCTAGTGGACCTCTACCAAGTTTGTTCATATGATGCCCCTGGGGTCAAAACTGGCCCCGCCCCGGGGGTCACAATTTCCAACATAGGAACAAAGAAGGAAAACTTTAAAAATCTTCTTCTCTAAAACTAAAAGGCATAGAGCTTTGATACTTGGCATGAAGCATCTCCTAGTGGACCTCTACCAAGTTTGTTCATATGATGCCCTTGGGGTCAAAACTGGCTCTGCCCCGGGGTTCACAAGTTGGAACATAGGAACAAAGAGGGGAAAAACTTTAAAAATCATCTTCTCTGAAACTGGAAGGCGTAGAGTTTTAATATTTGGTATGTAGCATTGCCTAGTGGACCTCTACCAAGTTTGTTCATATGATGCCCCTGGGGTCAAAACTGGCCCCGCCCCGAGGGTCACAAGTTTGAGCATAGTAAGAAAGAAGGAAAACTTTAAAAATCTTCTTCTCTGAAACTTGAAGGCGTAGAGCTTTGATATTTGGCATGTAGCATCTCCTAGTGGATCTCTACCAAGTTTGTTCATATGATGCCCCTGGGGTCAAAACTGGCCCCGCCCCGGGGGTCACAATTTCCAACATAGGAACAAAGAAGGAAAACTTTAAGAATCATCTTCTCTAAAACTAGAAGGCATAGAGCTTTGATATTTGGCATGAAGCATCTCCTAATGGACCTCTACCAAATTTGTTCATATGATGCCCTTGGGGTCAAAACTGGCCCCGCCCTGGGGGTCACAAGTTCGAACATAGGAACAAAGAGGGGAAACTTTAAAAATCATCTTCTCTGAAACTGGAAGGCGTAGAGCTTTGATATTTTATATGTAGCATCGCCTAGTGGACCTCTACCAGGTTTGTTCATATGATGCCCCTGGGGTCAAAACTAGCCCCGCCCCAGGGGTCACAATTTCCATATAGGAACAAAGAAGGAAAACTTTAAAAATCTTCTTCTCTGAAACTGGAAGGCATGGAGCTTTGATATTTGGTATGTAGCATCTTCTAGTGGATCTCTACCAAGTTTGTTCATATGATGCCTTTGGGGCAAAAGTTAGCCCTGCCCCGGGGTCACAAGTTCAAACATAGGAACAGAGAAGGAAAACTTTAAGAATCATCTTCTCTGAAACTGGAAGGCATAGAGCTTTGATATTTGGTATGTAGCATCGCCTAGTAGACCTCTACTAAGTTTGTTCATATGATGCTCTTGGGGTCAAAATTGGCCCTGCCCAGGGGTCACAAGTTCAAACATAGGAACAAAGAAGGAAAACTTTAATTTTTTTTTCTCTTAAATGGGAAGGCATAGAGCTTTGATATTTGGTATGTAGCATCTCCTAGTGGACTTCTACCAAGTTTGTTCCAAGGATGCTGCTTGGGTCAAAACTGGCCCAGCCCCTGGGGTCACAAGTTCGAACATAGGAACAAAGAAGGAAAACTTTAAAATTCTTCTTTTCTGAAACCGAAAGGTGTGGAGCTTTGATATTTGGTGTGTTGCATCTCAGAGTGGACCTCTACCAAGTTTGTTCATATGATGCCCCTGGGTCAAAACTGGCCCCGCCCTGAGGATCACAAGTTTGAAGATAGGAAGAAAGAAGGAAAACTTTAAATTTCTTTTTCTCTTAAACGGGAAGGTGTACAGCTTTGATATTGGGTATGTAGCATTTCCTAGTGGACCTCTACCAAGTTTGTTCATATGATGCCCCTGGGTCAAAACTGGCCCAGCCCCAGGGGTCACAAGTTCGAACATAGGAACAAAGAAGGAAAACTTTAAAATTCTTCTTTAAATCTGGAAGGCGTAGAGCTTTGATATTCTGTATGTAGTGATTCTCTTCTAAGTTTGTTTGCCCATTTAAGCGCAACAAGTTCATTGAGTTCAAAATTGGGTCATCTTGGGTCGTAAACTAGGTCACTAGGTCAAATTAAAGAAATACCTTGTTGGCACTCTCGAGGCCACATTATTTGCTCAATTGCCTTGAAAATTAGTTAGAAAGTTTGTCTTTATAAAGTCTCACATAAGATTAATTTGGGTCAACTTGGGTCATAAACTAGTTCAAGGGGTCAAATTAAAGAAATACCTTGTTTGCACTCTGGAGGCCACATTTATTGCTCAAATGACCTGAAATTTGGCCAGAATGTTTGTCTTGATGAAATACCAGATGAGTTTGGATTTGGGTCACCTGGAACCATAAACTAGGTCACTAGGTCAAAATAAAGAAATACCTTGTGGGCACTCTAGAGGCCACATTATTTCCTTAATTGCCTTGAAAATTGGTCAGAATGTTTGTCTTTGTAAAATCTCACATGAGTCTGAATTTGGGTCAACTGGGGTCATAAAATAGTTCACTTGGTCAAATTAAAGAAATAGTTAGTGGGCACTCTAGAGGCCACATTTATTATTCATTTAATTTGGAAATTGGTTAAAATTTTTCTTTTGATATAGTCAAAGACCAGTTCAAATTTGGGTCACTTGGGGTCATAATCTAGGTCACTAGGTCAAATTAAAGAAATATCTTTAGGGCACTTGAGGCCACATTTTTTGCTCAATTGACTTGAAAATTGGTCAGAATGTTTGCCTTCATGAAATATGAGTTTGAAATTGGGTCACCTGCAGTCAAAAACTAGGTCACATGGTCAAATTAAAGAAAAACCTTAAAGGCACTCTACTAAGGTGAGCGACCCAGGGCCATCATGGCCCTCTTTTTTTTTTGATAATATCTTGGAGAAGTTTGGAAGCCTGTCATGATGAGCCAAAAAGTATGTCACTAGGACAAATCCTAGAAAATCTTGTGTGCATTTTAGAGGTCACTTTTTCAGTCTTGTACTCATGAAACTGGGCCAGAATGTTTGTCTTGATGATGTCTAGGTTTGAAATTGGGTCAGGTCGTGTCTAAAAGTAGGTCACTGGTACAAACCTTAAAAAATCTTGTGTGCACTGTAGAGGCCACATTTACAGTGTGATACATATGAAACTCGCAAAGAATGTTTGTCTTGATGATATCTAGTACAAGTATAGAATTGGGTCACTTTGAGTCAAAAAGTAAGTTACTGTAACAAATCTTAGTGTCTACTCAAGAAGCCATATTTTCTGTCTGATACTCATGAAACTTGGTCAGAACGTCTGTCTTAGTGGTATTTTGGACAAGTTTGAAATTGGGTCATGTTGGGGCAAAAGGTAGGTCACTGAGACAAATGTTACAAAAGCCTTGAGTGCATTTTCGAGGCCACATTTTCAGTCTGAGACTCTTGAAATTTGATCTGAATGTTTGTCTTGATAATTTCTCAAAACAGATTTTTAAGTGGATCACAACGGATCAGAAAGATAGGAACACTCGTATTAGTAACTTTTTGATCCAACATGACCTAACACTGGTGTTAGTGGCATTTTGATCCAATGGGACCAAGTTTAATATTTGTTCAAGAAGTCATCAAGACAAACATTCTGATCAAAGTTCATCAACTTTATCAATCCTATATGACTTTACTCAGGTGAGTGCTTCAGGGTCAATGGTCCTCTTGTATTTGTTGGCGGTATATATTGGTAGTTCATGCGTGTGTGACCGTATAAATTTCTCGTATTGGATAAATGGTAAAGAATTTTAGGAATTTAAAGCAATAATATGAAGTGATGACAAACTTTCCCTCAGCCAGAGACCTGAAGGATAAACTTGTTCTGATCAAATCATTTCTATTAATTCAGAAAAACAAATAAAAATACGGCTTGGTATGGTTTTTTGAGATTTTTTATGCTATAAACATGTGTAGGTATCAGTTAAATTGCAGGAATCATTTGAAATGATGACAAAACTTTCCCTCAGCCTGAGACCTGAAGGAGTAAATTATCTGATCCAATGTTTAATTTGTATTAAGTTTGTAGAACTGATAATAATGCCTTGGTAGAGTTCTTTGAAATTCTTTACGATATTGAAACACTTTAGTTCAATGCAGGAATTACTTGAATTGATGACAAAACTTTCCCTCAGCCGGAAAACTGAAGGATAAACTGGATCTGATCAAATATTTATGTCCACTTCAAACTAAAATATAAAAATCCATGCTCTGGTATGGGTCTTTTCCTTTCATTAGCATGTTTAAATTTACAAGGTTCTCAATGAAATGTTTACTTGATTTTGGCATATGTCTTTGAATAATCACCAGATTTTATACTAATGGAATAATAAGTTATCTGGCTGCTGTTATTCTCTTCTACACCTTGGTATATGGTATAAACCAAGATAATGCATGTTGTGCCTATGGATAACCTTTTTCACAAACAAGATGTTTGGGAAATCCTTCCACAGAGTTTAACTCTTTACCAAATTACATACTTTTGGACTTATACAAATTGGAAGCATTTGCTGATGACAAATGTAGCACAAATTATGAAATTTGTTTTTGAAATAGTGGAAAACATTGTGGGAATAGGAGGAAATGCTGGTTAACAGCATTTTCTCCTTTTCCAACAGTTTTTTTCACAAGTCCTTTTCTTGGGGTTGTTAAAACATGGGATTGTGTGGTAAAGGGTTAAACTCTCATGATTTGGAATTCAGCTCTTTACCCAACAGCAAAATTTTATACTGGTCCAAATTGAAAGCATTTGCAGGTGACAAATTTGATGTGACCCGAACACTAAAATTTGCCTTTAACCCTTTCCCAAACAAGCCCTGGTTTTCACGTTTCTGCTGTACAAGTCTTTTGAAAACACTGTGGGAAAAGGATAAATTGCTCATAATGAGCAATTTCTCCTTTTCCCACAGTGTTTTCTACCCTTTTTAGCTCACCTGAACACAAAGTGCTCAAGGTGAGCTTTTGTGATCGCCCAATGTCCGTCGTCCACAATTTCTTTAAACATCTTCTCCTCCTAAACCACTGGGCCAATCTTGATGAAACTTGGCAGGGATGTTCCTCAGGTGAAGCTCTACCAAAGTTGTTCAAGAGATTGAATTCCACCCATAACTCTGGTTGCCATGGCAACAGAAAGGAAAAAAATAGCAAAATCTTTGAAAATCTTCTTCTCTGAAACTAGAAGGCATAGAGCTTTGATATTTGGTATGTAGCATCTCCTAGTGGACCTCTACCAAGTTTGTTCATATTATGTCCCTGGGGTCAAAACTGGCCCCGCCCAGGGGGTCACAAGTTCAAACATAGGAACAAAGAAGGAAAACTTTAAAATTCTTCTCTGAAACTGGAAGGCGTGGAGCTTTGATATTTGGCATGTAGCATCTCCTAATGGACCTCTACCAAGTTTGTTCATATGGCGCCCCTGGGGTCAAAACTGGCCCCGCTCCGGGGGTCACAAGTTTCGAACATAGGAACAAAGAAGGAAAACTTTAAAATTCTTCTTCTCTGAAACTGGAAGGCGTGGAGCTGTGATATTTGGCATGTAGCATCTCCTAGTGGACCTCTACCAAGTTTGTTCATATAATGCCCCTGGGGTCAAAACTGGCCCTGCCCCGGGGATCACAAGTTCAAACATAGGAAGAAAGAAGGAAAACTTTAAAATTCTTCTTCTCTGAAACTGGAAGGCGTAGAGCTTTGATATTTGGTATGTAGCATCTCCTAGCGGACCTCTACCAAGTTTGTTCATATAATGCCCCTGGGATGAAAACTGGCCCCGCCCCGGGGATCACAAGTTCAAACATAGGAACAACGAATAAAAACTTTAAAATTCTTCTTCTCTGAAACTGGAAGGCGTGGAGCTTTGATATTTGGTATGTAGCATCTCCTAGTGGACCTCTTCCAAGTTTGTTCATATGATGTCCCTGGGGTCAAAATTGGCCCCGCCCCGGGGGTCACAAGTTTCGAACATAGGAACAAAGAAGGAAAACTTTAAAATTCTTCTTCTCTGAAACTGGAAGGCGTGGAGCTTTGATATTTGGCATGTAGCATCTCCTAGTGGACCTCTACCAAGTTTGTTCATATGATGTCCCTGGGGTTAAAATTGGCCCAGCCCCGGGGGTCACAAGTTCGAACATAGGAACAAAGAAGGAAAACTTTAAAATTCTTCTCTGAAACTGGAAGGCGTAGAGCTTTGATATTTGGTATGTAGCATACAATGCTCCTTGGGTCAAAACTGGCCCAGCCCCGGGGGTCACAAGTTCTAACATAGGAACAAAGAAGGAAAACTTTAAAATTATTCTCTTCTAAACCTTGAAGGCATAGAGCTTTCTTATTTGGTATGTAGTGAACCTGTTCTAAGTTTGTTGGCCCACCTGAGCACAACATGTTCAGTCAGATCGAAATTGGGTCACCTGGGGTCATAAACTAGGTCACTAGGTCAAATAAATACCTTGTGGGCACTCTAGAGGCCACATTTATTGCTCAAATGACCTGAACTTTGGTCAGAATGTTTGTCTTGATAAAATCTCCAATGAGTTTGGATTTGGGTCACCTGGGATCATAAACTAGGTCACTAGTTCAAATTAAAGTAATTCCTTATGGGCACTCTAGAGGCCACATTTTTGGCTCAATTGACTTGAAAATTGGTCAGAATGTTTGTCTTAAAAACATCTCACATGAGTCCGAATTTGGGTCATGTGGGGTATTAAATTAGGTCACTAGGTCAAATTAAAGAAATACCTTGTGTGCACTCTAGAGGCCGCATTTATTGTTCAATTGATTTGAAAATTGGTTAAAATGTTTCTCTTGAGGAAATCTATGATGAGTTCAAAAGTGCATCAACTGGGGTCATAATCTAGGTCACTAGGTCAAATTAAAGAAATACCTTGAGGGCACTCTAGAGGCTACATTTCTGCTCAATTGACTTGAAAATTGGTCAATGTTTGTCTTGATGAAATATCTGATGAGTTTGATATTGGATCACCTGGGGTCATAAACTAGGTCATTTGGTCAAATTAAAGAAATACCTTGTAGGCACTCTAGAGGCCACATTTATTGCTCAAATGACCTGAAATGTGGTCAGAATTTTTGTCTTGATAAAATCTCGAATGGGTTTGGATTTGGGTCACCTGGGGTCATAAACTAGGTCACATTATAGAAATACCTTGTGGACACTCTAGAGGCCACATTTTTTGCTCAATTGACCTGAAATTTGGTAAGAATGTTTGTCTTGATAAAATCTCAAAACGGTTTGGATTTGGGTCACCTGGGATCATAAACTAGGTCACTAGGTCAAATTAAAGGAATACCTTGTGGGCACTCTAGAGGCTAAATTTTTTGCTGAATTGACTTGAAAATTGTTCAGAATGTTTGTCTTGATAAAATCTCACATGAGTCCAAATTTTGGTCAACCTTGATCATAAACTAGGTCAATAGGTCAAATTAAAGAAATACCTTTTGGACACTCTAGAGGCCACGTTTATTGCTCAATTGACTTGAAAATTGTTCAGAATGCTTGTTTTGATAAAATCTCTTGAAAAAATCTAGGATGAGTTTAAAATTGGGTCACCTGGGTCATAATCTAGGTCACTAGGTCAAATTAAAGAAATACCTTGTAGTCACTCTTGAGGCCACATATCTTGCTCAACTGACTTGAAAATTGGTCAGAATGTTTGTCTTGATGAAATATCGAATGAGTTTGAAATTGGGTCACCTGGGGTCATAAACTAGGTCACTTGGTCAAAATAAAGAAATACCTTGTGGGCACTCTAGAGGCCACATTTATTTCTCAATTGATTTAGAAATTGGTCTAAATGTTTGTCTTGATAAACCCTACATGAGTCTGAATTTGGGTTATGTGGGGTCTTAAATTTGGTCACTAGGTTAAATTAAAGAAATACCTTGTGGGCACTTTAGAGGCCACATTTATCGTTCAATTGATTTGAAAATTGGTTAAAATGTTTCTGTTGATGAAATCTATGATGAGTTCAAAATTGGGTCACCTGGGGTCATAATCTAAGTCACTAGGTCAAATTAAAGAATTACCTTTAGGGCACTCTAGAGGTCACCTTTCTTGCTCAGTTGACTTGAAAATTGGTCAGAATGTTTGTCTTGATAAAATACCACATAAGTTTGAAATTAGGTCACCTGGGGTCATAAACTAGGTCTTTTGGTCAAATTAAAGAAATACCTTGTGGGCACTCTAGAGGCCACATTTCTTGCTCAAATGACTTTAGAATTATTCAGAATGTTTGTCTTGATAAACTTTCAAGATAAGTTCAAAATTGGGTCAACTGGGGTCATAATTTAGGTCACTAGGTCAAATTAAAGAAATACCTTTAAGGCTATCTAGAGGCCACATTTTTTGCTCAATTGACTTGAAAATTGGTCAGAATGTTTGTCTTGATGAAATCTCACATGAGTCTGAATTTTGGTCAACTGGAATCATAAACTAGGTCACTAGGTCAAATTAAAGAAATACCTTTTGGGCACTCTAGAGGCCACATTTTTTGCTCAAATGACTTGAAAATTGTTCAGAATGTTTGTTTTGATAAATTTTCAGATCGGTTGAAACTGTTTTAAATTGGGTCATGTGGAGTCATAAACTAGGTCACTAGGTCAAATTAAAGAAATACCTTGTGGGCACTCTAGAGGCCACAATTATTGTTCAGTTGATTTGAAAATTGCTAAAAATGTTTGTCTTGATGAAATAATGGGTGAGTTTGAAATTGGGTCAGCTGGGGTCATAAACTAGGTTACTGGGTCAAATTTAAGAAACACTTTGTGAGCATTCTAAAGGCCACATTTATTGCTCAATTAACTTGAAAACTGTTCAGAATGTCTTGATCAATTTTTGGATGAGTTCTAAATTGGGTCACGTGGGGTGATAAATTAGGTCACTAGGTCAACTTACGGAAATTCGTTGTGGACGCTCTAGAGGCCACATTTTAAGCTCAATTGACCTGACAATTGGTCAGAAATTGGATTATGCATGTTGAGTGAATTTCGCCTATTGACTCAGGTGAGCGACCCAGGGCCATCATGGCCCTCTTGTTGAGACCTTTCTGCCATTTTCATCAAATTTAAAATTGTCATCTGCAAACTCTTTCAATTTGGACCAGTCCAAAATTTGTCATTTGGGAAAGGGTTAAAAGGATTTAAAACATGGCCGGGAGATAGGAATAATACTGGTAACCAGCATTTTCTCCTTTTCCCTCAAGGTCATCAAAACTCGGGATTGTGTGGTAAATTTATAAATAAATAAGTTTTAGCTTGTGTTTGAAACAAAGCCTTACACTTGTAGATGTTTGTTTTACTTCAGAATTGTCAGAGCTTTCCTGATTGAAGAACAGAAGATTGTTGTCCGTGTGTTGAAAGCACAAGAAGCTGCAAAGAAATAAATTTGTAATTAGTCTGATAAATAAAAGAGGAAAAATGCCCATAGCATTTTTTGTGGTTTTTCCAAGTATGTCAAAAATACAGTAAACTGATACATGTATTGTAACCAAACTGCATTAGAAACTCAATTTGCTCATTACTTCCTGAATCCAGAGGCATCAAAAATTTCATTGGTGGAACATTGCTACTTAAAATAACATACCTTACATGTATATGAGATACACTATCTCTTTTTTGGTAACTACATTCCACCAAGGAATCCACAGCAAGGCCAATATCTGCCCAAGCATTGATGATAGTCATCACTACAAGATTCATCCCACTGGAACTGATCATTGTTTCAACACTGATTACATGGGAAAGCTGCATTGTTTTAGTAATATCAGTGCACCTTTCCATGCTTGCCTCGAGTTTCACTGTACTTAATACAACTTTCCTTCCTAGCCACTGGCAGCTATTTCCAATAATCAATGTCTAAACAATTTTCAGCATTGAGAAAGGAATGAATCTTGTCATAATGACTTTCGGTAGTCATTAGAAAGAAATTGCTTGATCGGGTAAACAAACCGATAAAATGACTGGGTTCTTCCCAAGCAGTGTAGAAAACATTTTGGGAAAAGAAGAAAATGCTGGCTATCAGCATTTTTTTCTTTTCCCATATGTTTTCAAAAGCCCACAATTCCAGGTTCATTACAACAGGGGTTTATTTGAATATTAGTTAAAACATGACAACTGTAAAATAATATTAAGTTAATAACCCTAAAATTTTACCTTTCTGCAAAGAAATCCATTCTTTGAAGCATGGGAAAACAAGCATGTACATGCAATTTTTTATCGATGAAAGTGTTAAGAGAAAGTTGTATACTCAAATAACATTTTCCTTTCTTTTTAAGTGGTTCTCGATGTTATGTGAACAAGTTTTAAGTAGGTATCATATAGCCATGTTCAGAATCTGTCAAATAACACCACGCATTTTCTGGGGCCATGATTGCCCTATGTTGCTGCACTGGCTTATGATTGATTGGCGTTTTACACTGTTTTCAACATTATTTCAGTCATGATGGTAACGGCTCACATATTCATGTACTTCCTAGGTTTGCCAGTGGTAGGCAAGGACTATGAAGTAATTGTCTTGCCCAGGAACACTTTCACAGAAAAGCCAGTGCTCCCAGTGAGGCTGGGACCTCAACGAGTTGTTTCTGATACTTCATTTCATATTTGGACATTTATTGGGGCACCGTGCCCTCTCACGTCATTGTAAATTTTCCAGAAGAAAAGCTACAAAGCTGTACTTTGTTTCGTCACTTTAATCTGTAATGCAGCTTGATACAAATAAGTTTCAGTGATACATGTCCTGTGATCTAGGGCAAATCATGAAATGTTTTTATACCTATAGCACCTTTATAAATTTTTTATAACATATAAATCTAAAAAAAAAAGACATCATGTTTGGCAGCCACTTTTTCTATTTTTGGAAATATATGCACAAAATCTGACCAAGGACAAATCATTAAATGTTTCATTACCAATAGCACTTTTAGAAGTTGTTTATAACATGTAAATCTCAAAAAAAAAAACTATCGTGTTTGAGGGCCATTTTGTGTCAGAATGACTATTATCAAAAGGGGAACCTATGCAACAAGGGCAGGTAACCATCAAAGTATTTTTCACTCCCATTATCCCTTTTTTTTTTCTCTCACTGCAACTGCAGCGAAGTGTTAGAACCACATGGGGTGCTCTTGTTTTCCTTTTCTCAGGGTTTTCAAAAGGGGTCTCCCTAGAGGTTAATACAGAACAGAATCGTTTGTTAAACAGCCAAAATGTATTTTCCTGTCTTTGTTTATCCTTAGGGTGCTGAATAAACCCGATAGGTATTTACATTTTAGAATGAGACGTAGGTAATTGTAATTTCATGGCTGCCTTTTGTCTACTGTTTTTGCAAAGTGCAGTGTAGATCAAAAGATCATACTGTATGTCTTGTGCAATCTGATCTTGATTGACACTGGCTGCAAAGACAACTGTAGTAGTGAAAGGTGCTTAAGGGTTAATTTGCTTTAGGGTTAATTTGTCCTCTGTATTACTTGAGAGGATTTAGAAGGTATTTGATTAACCAGTAAGTGGTTAAATGACACCCCTCAATGATGGCTTTATCTCGCTTTACTGGCCATTAATGAAAGTGAGCTATGGCATCTTAACCAAACAATCCTGAGTTTGTGTGACCCTGAGAAAGTAAGCTGATGAACAAAAAAAAGTGGAAAGAGTAGAAAATACTGCTTACCAGCATAATGTTTTCCACTACTTTTAATGATAAAAAATCATCTTTCAAGCTAGATTAATCTTCTGGTAAGCTCAGCTGTTTTCAAAGAAAATGGCGAGTTATTGTCAGCCCTGGCGTCGTCCGTGTCGTGCAAAAACTTTGACATTTTATAATATCTTTGTTATTACTGGAGATGTTTACTTCAAACTTCGACAAGTTGTTAACTATCAAAAGAGGAACCTATACAACATGGGCAGGTAAACATCAAACAAATTTTGACACAGTTATGCCCCTGTTTCACTGAAAAATATTCACTGAAAAGTGATTATCAACCAACCGCCTCCAAACATTGGCACCCAAATGCAATGCTCTTGTCTGAAAGTGCTTTCACATTGGTAGGTCCTAATGTTTACGGGTTTAGTAATGGAATACGGAAGGCTGTGGCACAAGGGAGGCGTTTGAAATGCAAATTTGCAAATGGCGGCCATAACCTAAAGTTACTTGCCTTCAGCTAGTGGAGCTAAAAAATAAACTCCAGCATGGAATTATCAAAATGATTTATTAATAAATGTCTTACACCAGCCTCACATTCACGCATTATTATAAACTTGGATCATTTACCCACAACCTGTATCTTTAACAAAGGTTGAAAAACATTCTTGTTTATTATATACAATTTATAACAATGTCCAGCTGACAACAAAGGTTGACTAATGTTCTGGTTTAATCCTTGCAAATAATTCGGAACAATCTCGCGATTTTATGACCCTGAGAAAGAAGGCATTTGAAAACTTAGTGGGAAAAGGAAACAAAGTTGAATATGATTTTGATTATTCTACAATTTATACCAATGACCAGCTGGCAACACAAGTTTACTAATGTTCTTTTTTAATCCTTGTAATTTATTCACAAAATATCGTATGATTTTCAAGAAGGAAACCCTTAAAAACATATTGGGAAAAACAAAAAAAAAACAGTTGACATTCTTTATTCTATACAAATTAAAACAATGCCCAGCTGACAAATATTCTTGTCATCTGGGCATGACAAAATTCTAATATTCTGGGTTATTTCTTGCAATATACATGTATTCCATGTCAAGCTAATAGTGAACAACTTAAGTTGGTAACAATGTGATTTTTTTTATACAACTTGGAACATGTACTGCTAGCAATTCAAGGTTTAACCCTTTACCACACAATCCGTTGTTTTAACAACCTTGGAGAAGAAAACCTTTGAAAACATCATGGGAAAAGGAGAAAATGCTGGTTACCAGCACAATGTTTTCTACCCTATCAAAAAACAAATCCAATCATTTGAGCCACATTTAATATTTTGTTGGCATACGCTGTCAATTTGGACAAGTCTACAATTCTCTTGTGTGGTAAAGAGTTAATTAATTTGAATGCCCACTGCCACTGCTTTGGCACAAATCAAACCTCCCTCTATTCTTGTCTTTACCCCTTACCAAACAATCCCATTATGTAACGATCCCAAAGAAAACTGACTTAAAAGCATAGGCTAGGAATGGAGGAAATGATGGTAACCACGTTTTTCTCCTTTTCCTACAATTTTTACCCTCTCAAAGACAAATCTCATTGCTTGAGTGCTATTCAATATGTCATCTGAACGTTTTTAACATGGATGAATTTCGTCATTAGGTAAAGAGTGGCAGGACAAGCTGGCAACAAAACTTCATTTACAATCTGGTTTATTTTTTTTTTAATTTATAATATGTACCTTAGACATTCCAATACATGACTAAAATTTAACTCTTTACCATACAATCAGGAATTTTTACGACTTTACGAAAGAGGCCTTTTAAGAAAAAAACACACAAATTGTGGGAAAAGGAGAAAATGATTGGTAGCATCATTTTCTCCTTTCCCCACAACATTTTCTACCCTATTAAAGACAAATTCCTTCATTTGAGCCACATTTAAATTGTTTTCTGCAAATACTTTCAATATTGACAAGTCTATATTTTTGTTGTTTGGTAAAGAGTTAATGTATTTCCACTACACTGGAACAGATAAAAAATCTTTTCTTCTCTTGTTTTAACCCATTATTGCCTTAAACTTTTCCAATTAATCTCCTGGGTTAACAACCCTGAGGAAGGCATTTTTTGAAAGCACTGTGTTGAGGAGAAAATGCCTTCTGCAAATGCTTCCAAAGTGGATGTCTAAACTTTTGTCAACTGGTATAGACCTAAGAAACTTTACTTCTCTACTTTATCCCTTATCAAACAATCTCGAGTATTAAAGACCTGAGAAAATAACCTGAAAACACTGTGGGATAAGGAGAAAATGCTGGTAACAAGCATTTTCTTCTTTTCCCACAATATTTTTAAACCTTTCAAGAAACCAACCTAACATTTGAGCCACAATTAATTTGTCCTCTGCCAATGCCTTCAAGTTGGACAGGTCTAAAATTTTGTCGTTTGGTAAAGAGATACAACAGACATCTATAGCTGCATCAACAGGTTTTGTTCGAAGTTGACAACCTCTCTACCAAGTAACAAAATTTTACACTTTTCTACATTCAAAGCATTTGCAGAATAACAATTCAGTGCAATTCAAATGATGGAATTTGCTAGAGATCAGATAGAGAAATTATGGAACAAGAGGACCATGATGGTCCTATATCGCTCACCAAGCAGTAAAGATCTACAATGAAGATAAATACCAAATATCGAAGTGCAAGGCCAAAGCTCTAGGTCTTCTTGGTTTAGACAAGAAGATAATCTTTCTTAACCAAACCCGGTTATATAATATTTGTGAGAAATTTGAATGATATTTGTCCAATAGTTGTTGAAAAATTGGGAGAACAAGAAATTTCATCAAAGGAAAATAACTTTGTAAAAATTCAATGAACCGTCACCAAAATATAATATGCACATTCTTGCTTGGCACTGAGTCTCTCTAAAAGTTTGAATAAAATCTGTCCTGTAGTTGTTGAGAACTAGCTCTGAAAGAAAATGCTACAGAAAGACTGATGGATGGATGGACCAACAAGCTGACTCCTATATACCTCCAGAACAGAGTTTTGAAGGAATAATAACAAAGCCCTAGGCCTTTTGGTGCGTGGCAAAAAGTTGCCTGATTTGAACAAACTTAGTAGAGAATGTTTGCCGATTCAAGACTTTCTATACAAGTTAGTATTATAATGTTGTTAAGTACACCAACAACTACAGTGGTTGTCCAGGGACATGTTCATGGGTAATTGCTATTGTAAACACATAAACAATGTATTTACACTAGCAATAATCTTGCACCAACCTTTCAATGCGTCCAGCTTAAAAAAAATTTACCTTCAAGTGGGACATTGACCTTGGCCCTACCTGAACAGATCTTTCAAATGGTACACAAGACAGGATGTTTTATCAGACAGTGTAGATAAAGATCAGACTGCAGTTGGATCTTGGATATATATGCCTTATATTCTGCAAGATGGTATTGCCTACAACACAGTCTTGGAAAGCTGTAGGCCTTACGTTTTGGGAGAAAAACGGTTTTCAAGATTTCCTTCTTTATCTCTATGTAAAATCTGGGATCCTACAAAATAGGGCTAATTTCAATTGTAGAATAATTATTTAAAGTATTATGATAGAGGGCCATCAGGCCATGCTACATGCAAAATTTAAATGTACAAGGCCAATCGATTTGGGAGGAGATGATTTTTACAGATTTCCATCTTACCTCTATGTAAAATCTGGGATCCCACAACATAGGGCTAAATTTCAATGTGAAGTGATAATTTGAAGTATTTTGGTAGAGGGCCATTAGACAATACTACATACCAAATATGAACGCTCTAGGCCTTACGGTTTTGGAGAAGAAGATTTTTTAAGTTTTTTCATTCTGTTGCCATGGCAATCAGAGTTCTTCACTGATTTCAACTCTTTGAAGTATTTTGAAAGAGCATGACCTAAGGATCATTTCTGTGAAGTTTGATTGAAATCTGACTGTTAGTTTAGGAGGAGAAGATTTTTTTTGTAATTGTGAATGGACGGACGACGGACATTGACCGAGCACAATAGCTCACCTCAAGCACTTCGTGCTCAGGTGAGCTAAAAAGGAGAAAATGCAATACTAGTATCGTCTCCTTTTCCCAAAATGTTTTCAAAAGTCATCCTCAGATAACTGAATTATAGGACTGTTTCATAAAGGTTGGAGGAGTTCCAAATTGATGTCCTACAAGATGAACTATTTCAACACTGTACATTCACAACTCATTTGCCTCCCCAAAACCAGCCTTTGACCATGCCTGTAATTCCACCACCGCCTTTCTTT
Organism: Tridacna gigas; assembly: GCA_945859785.2. Lineage (NCBI taxonomy): Eukaryota > Metazoa > Mollusca > Bivalvia > Cardiida > Cardiidae > Tridacna > Tridacna gigas. Next base: position 51,965,726 of record OX244030.2, read on the forward strand.
TGCTCTATTTTGTCTTGAAGAGATGGCATTTCAACATGATTTAATGCTAGATCAAAGAATAATGGTCGACATGGAATAGGTTTAAAGTCCGGCGGAAATGACACCAGCTTCGCTTTCTTTGTTGTTAACGCTGTATCTTCAGAATACTGCTCTAAACGTTCTAATAATGGCTGAAATAGAAAATATTGGTAAACAGATTAAATATCTATGCATCCTTCCCCTTTTCATTTTTCAATCTACATTTCACATTTGGTGCTCAGGACAATATCAGGTTCTTTCGCAGACACTGTAGATGAAAATCAGTCTGCATAGAACATGCATTTTGACCACAGAACTACACTGCCTGGTATTTTGAATATGTACTTCAGTCCAAAATGATTGCTACTGCTACAAGACTATTTTGCCAAATGACTGGAAAGATATGATTTATTTTATTTAGAACTCTAAAAAATAATGATTAAATTCTTACTAGGCAAAACAATTATAGACTCATTATTCAAAGCCTTTGCACATGACAAATTTGACATGAATAATGACATTTGTCTGTGAAGGGATATAACACATTATGAGAAAATGCTGGTTACAAGCAATTTCTTTGCTCATACAGTTTTCAAAGGATTCCTCCTCAAGGTTGTTAAAACAGGATTTTGTTGGAAAAGGTTAAACTGCTTGATAAATTAATGAACATTTTGAATTTTTTAGCCAATAATGAATGACACACAAATATTTTCCAACAGATGGGAAAAGCTTATGAAAACGTTTGAAAGGAGACAATGATGGCTACCAGCACAATGTTTTCTACCCTTTCAAAAGCAAATGGCAACATTTGAGCAAAACTTGGTATTTCATCTACAAATGCTGAACTAACCTCTTTCAATCTAAACCTTTAGAGTGCTAAGTAATGTAAGAGGACAGCTAACAGCAAGAATATTGGCAAATCCCTAGTGTTTTGGCCCAATAATTCTGTCAATTATCACAAAGTGTAGACCCAACACGTGATGGCATGTTCTAAACTACATGATCTAATTCACAAGGGTCACAGATAATTATATTTAAATATTACTTCAGTTAATAGTCAAGTTCATGAGGTATCCAAGATCAACTAGAAACTCTTTAAAACTGGGCCACAAAATAATATAATACTACTTCTTTCTGAATGAAATTCCAAAGAAGAAAATGAAATCTGGAAGTGAAATTTAATTTCAATTGTGATGACAGAGAATTTGATAGTTTGTGTACTTTAGAGTTTGACCATGCTTTTAACATTACAAACATTTATATCACAGCAGCCAGTGCACCTATTTAAGCATTCCTTCAAAGTCTTGAACCAGGGGGCTTAATACATCTGCAAAAAGTATCAACCAAGTCAGCCTGTGCAGGCTGACCTGGGCCGAAACTTTTCACTATTTGTCAAATTTTGTATATGTGAAAGGACCAGTCTACCTCATGATTTAAACCGTTTTCGGCAAAATGGATTTCATGGATACATAATAACATGATGACTTGTTTGGTATCATCCATCACGGAGATGCATAAAGCCCCCTTTTATCAGCGCATGGCTCAATTACAAAAGGCCATGTTCTAGGAATACCTAGGAAGGTGCTTGCAGATGCTTCAACTTGTACAACCAAACCAATATTTATTCGTTTATGTGGACAGTGAAGATCAAGATCAGTCAGATCCTTAATCTCTACTGTCTGTTTCTTTGCCAGATACTTTGATGATAACAGCTCTGATTTTTAGCTCACCTGAGCATAAAGTGCTCAAGATGAGCTTTTGTGATCGTGCTATGACCGTCGTGCGTCGTCCATTGTGTGGTTGTCATTTACCTTGTGTGCTCTCTAGAGGCCACATTTTCAGCAATATCCTCATGAAACTTGGTCAGAATGTTTGTCTGGATAAAATCTTTGACAAGTTCGAAATTAGGTTACATGGGGTCAAAAAGTAGGTCAAAGGGCCAGATCTTAGAAAAACCTTGTGTGCACTCTAGAGGCCACACTTTCAGCCTGATACGCATGAAACTTGGTCAGAATGTTTGCCTGGATGAAGTTCGAACTTGGGTCATGTGGGGTCAAAAGTAGGTCACATGGTCAAATCTAAGAAAAAGCTTGTGTGCACTCTAGAGGCCACATTTTCAGCCTGATATGCATGACACTTGGTCAGAATCTTTGTCTGGATAAAATCTCGGACAGGTATGAAATTGGGTCATGTTGGGTCAAAAAGTAGGTCACGGGACCAAATCTTAGAAAAAGCTTGTGTGCACTCTACAGGTCACATTTTCAGCCTGATACTCATGAAACTTGGTCAGAATGTTTGGATAAAATCTTGGACAGGTCTGAAATCAGTTTATGCTAGGTCAAAAAGTAGGTCACAGGGCCATATCTTAGAAAAAGTTTGTGTGCACTCTAGAGGCCACATTTTCAGCTTGATACTCATGAAACTTGGTCAGAATGTTTGTCTGGATAAAACCTTGGACACAAAGAAAATTGGGTTATGTCGAATCAGAAAGTAGGTCACAGGGCCAAATCATAGAATAACCTTGTGTGCACTCAAGAGGCCACATTTTCAGCTTGATACTGATGAAACTTGATCAGAATGTTTGTCTGGATAAAACATCAGGCAAGTATGAAATTGTGTCACATCGGTTCAAAACGTTGGTCAATGGGCCAAATCTTAGAAAAACCTTGGGTGCAATCTAAAGGCTACATTTTCAGCCAGATACTCATGAAACTTGGTCAGAATGTTTGTCTGGATGAAATCTCGGAAAAGAATAATATCGAGCCACGTCATGTCAAAAAGTTGGTCACAGGCCCAAATCTTAGAAAAACCCTGTATGACCCTAGAGGCCACATTTTGAGCCAGATTAGAAATTCAAAAATAGGCAAAAGCAGTCCAAAAGTAGATCACTTACACTCATGCATGTTACATCATCACAATCAGGATCTTTTCAGCCTTATCAATCCTAGATGACCTTACTCAGGTGAGCGCTTTAGGGCCAATGGCCCTCTTGTTTTAACTTTTGCCTTGATATGTCCATAATAATGTTGAAAGCAGCATAAACACTATTCAATCAATCAGTAATTAGTAAAAATAGAGAATATCCAAATTTATTAAATTAGACCTACAAGGATCAAAATACTTATCACCACTCCCATGGAGTTATCTCTCTTTGGGCACTTTGCCACTTTTGTTTATATTTGGTCAGAAAATGAACAAGTCTCGCAAGACAGCAACATGTTATTGCGACATACACAGTGCTTGTAACATAGACAAAAAGTTAACTAATCTATAACTAGAAAAACAAATGGGAAATGAACACCTAAATCTACTTATAGGACACTGCATAGCAATGAAATGTGGCTCTGTTAGTATAGATGGTTGCATTTGATCAAACTTCATAGATGAAGTCATTGATTTATGTTGATGCACGATCCCTATTGTGACTCTAAATAAGCAGTTAACTTAATGAGTTCCACTAATGGATATAAGAGGTATTCATCTGCTCTTTTGATTCTTCAAAAAATAAACACATACCTTATTATTTGTGACTGTGAGCTCAGTCATCTGGTCCGTTAAACTATCTATATCCAATATGCTGGAGGCATTGCAGGAGTGCTTCAAACTATCAGCTTCTTTAACTAATTCCTTTAAACCATCAACTTCTCTCTGTAAATGATGAACACAAACATGCTATACTATATGCACTAACCCTTCACCAAGCAATCCCAAGTTTTGACAACCCTGATGACATTTGAAAAACTTTGAGGGAAAAGTAAAAAATGCTGGTAAACAGCATTTTCTACTTTTCCCAAAATGTTTTCTTTCTATAGAAAGACAAATTCCATCTTCTGATTCATATGAAGTTTATCATCTGAAAATACCTTCATATTGAATTAGTGTGAAATTTTGTCATTTAGTAGAGTTAACTAGAGGTTTGCTAAAGGGTAGAATGTACAGTCAACCAATATAGAGCAAGAGAATGAAAACAAAGGGTAAACAAGAGGACCATGATGGTCCTATATCACTCACCTGAGTACCAAGCAGTAAAGGTCTACAATGAAGATAAATACCAAATATCGAAGTGCAAGGCCAAAGCTCTAGGTCTTCTTGGTTTAGACAAGAAGATAATCTTTCTTAACCAAACCCGGTTATATAAATATTTGAGAAGTTTGAATGATATTTGTCAAATAGTTGTTGAAAAATAGGGAGAACAAGAAATTTCATCAAAGGAAAATAACTTGGTAAAAGTTCAATGAACCGTCACCAAAATATAATATGCACATTCTTGCTTGGCACCAAGTCTCTCTAAAGTTTGAATGAAATCTGTCCTGTAGTAGCTCTGACAAGAAAATGCTACAGAAAGACTGATGGATGGATGGCTGGATGGATGGACCGACAAGCTGATTCCTATATACCTCCAGAACAGAGTTTTGAAGGAATAATAACAAAGCCCTTGGCCTTTTGGTGTGTGGCAAAAAGTTGCCTGATTTGAACAAACTTAGTAGAGAATGTTTGCCGATTCAAGACTTTCTATACAAGTTAGTATTATAATGTGGTTAAATACACCAACAACTACAGTGGTTGTCAAGGGACATGTTCATGGGTAATTGCTATTGTAAACACATAAACAATGTATTTACACTTGCAATAGTCTTGCACCAACCTTTCAATGCGTCCAGCTTACAAAAATTTGACCTTCAAGTGTGACATTGACCTTGGCCCTACCTGAACAGATCTTTCAAATGGTACTTCAATTCATGGTGGCGTATATGCCCAAAATCTATCGGGGGGGTCATAAACTTATTTATAAATTAAGGCAAACACCACAAACTGAAGAACAAAAATTATAATGACTTCTAAGATTTACAAGATAAAATCTGTACTACAGAGTTAAATGAATGAACAAAAATGAACTCCAAATACAATGAACACAATGTTCAAAGATACATCCTAACAGCCAGAGAGAAAAATGCTGTCAAAGCCTTTAACCCTTTACCACACGGCAAAATTTTAGATCTGTCCAAATTGAAAGCATTTGCAGACAACATTTTCATATTGGCTCAAGTGACAAAATATTTCTTTGATAGGGTAGGAAACTTTGTGGGAAAAAGGAGAAAATGCTGGTTACCAGCATTTTTTCCTTTTCCAACAATGTTTTCAAAAGTTTTCACAGAATGTTTCTCATCATGTGACCTAGTGCATATTGTCAAGGTTCTGCAATTTATAGCTGCATCATGAAAAAAGGGGTCTTCATGTTATATTTCATTTTTCACCAATATCTCTTTAATTACTGGACATATCTCAACAGATTTGGACGAAATTTTCACATATCAAGTGACCTAGCGCATATTGTCAGGGTTTTGGAATTTATTGCTGTGTAATGGAAAAAGGGGGCTTCATGTCAAATTTAGACTGCATCCGTCCGTCCTGAATAGATAAAAGGAAAAAATGATCAGGTGGGAACCAAGGCTAGGGGTACGCAAGACAGGACGTTTTATCAGACAGTGTAGATAAAGATCAGACTGCAGTTGGATCATAGATAATATGCCTTATATTCTGCAAGATAGCATTGCCTACAACACAGTCTTGAAATGCATATTACTTGGTCTATCTTTATCTCTTTACCAAACAAAAATTTTAGACTGGTCTATAATTCAAAGCATTTGCAGACAACAAAATAAATTTGTCTCAAAAAATGAACTTAGATTTGGGATGAGTAGAGAACATTGTGGAAAAAGTTTAAAAAAATCCTGGTTACCTGAGTGCTTGGCCCAACTGAGATTTAAACTTGACATCCCTGCATAGCTAGCCCTGTAGGTAATGAGCTAACAGGCTTGGCTCAAATCATTAACAAACAACAAAATTTAATCCTTAAACCCAAAGGCCATTTTCATTCCAGAATGAGTCCAAGATGATAACAACTGCGTGGGTGCCTTTTGTCTGCAGTGTTTCAACAAAGCAGACAGTATAGATCAATGATCGGACTGCACATTTCGTGCAGTCTGATCTTGATCTACACTAGACACAAAGGCAACTATAGTGGTGAAAGGCGCTTAAAGGGTTAAGACTTGTCCAAATTCAAACCATTTGCTGACAACAATATAAATGTGACTCAAAAATTTAAATTTGATTTTGGTTGGGTGGAAAACATTGTGGAAAAAGGAAAACATGCTGGTTACAAGTATTTCCTCTTTTTCCCACAATATTTTCAAGAGCCTTATTTCTCATAGGCGTTAAAACTTGGGATTGTGTGGTAACGGGTTAAATAGAACAAGACTTTTAAAGTTCATTCTGTATACCTTTATGTCCTGTTTTGACCCAGGGGCATCATTTGAACAAAATTGGTAGAAGTCCACAAGGAAATGCCACATACCAAATATCAAAGCTCTAGGCCTTCTAGTTTTAGACAAAAACATTTTTAAAGTTTGCTCTATACAGTAAAACTTAATTTTAACGAACTCTGATAATGCGAATTTTCGCTTAGTACGAATCGAAATCAATTCCCCGGCAAAAACCTTCTTTCGCCTTTGTAAAAATTAATTGTTAAAACGAATTTGGATATAACGAATTTTCGCATATTGCGAATCAAAAATCAGGTCCGCAGATATCCATTTCAACTGAAAATACCTTGGTTACACTGAAGTCGCATCTAAGGGTCTTTAATAACCAAGTCAGTTATTCACACCTTCCCGCTTGCCCAATTAACACGTTGACGCTAGAGGCGTTGATCTACACAACATAAAGTGACTGCGTTATCGATCGATAATTATCGTGGTAAGGTATAATTTGCCACAAGTAAAAAAAAATTGTCGTCTACAAATGCTTTCAATTCCTACCGGTATAAAATGTGTTTTGAATGATTAACATCGCTCACTCGATTAAATAAATACGAAAGCGATGATGACGAGGAGGAGGTCGTTTTACCCATACCCACATCTGCAGAAACTACTTCCGCTTTCGATTGTTTATTCCATGCTTTTGAGTGTAATTCTGACATTCCACATGATTATTTCAAGCAGTTACAAGAAATGAAACAATTTCTTGCAACAAGTCAAACATCAAAACTAAAACAGAAACAAGTGACTGACTTTTTCAGTGGTAAATGATTTAATGACTTCAGATTAATAAATGTCATTGGAAACTATAAATGTAACACATACTTGTCGAAGTATGTTAGAAAAACATTTTTCTGGTAAATAAATGTTAGACTGCATGTACATGTGTCCACCTTTGAGTCCCGAAATATAACGAAGTTCGTACTATCAATAAAGCGAATTATGCTTATAGCGAATTAAATCTGACGGTCCCGTGAAATTCGCTATATCAAAGTTTTACTGTATACAATTTTGCCCAAAATTGTGGCCCCTGGAGTTAAAGGGTTAATTCAATTCTTTTAACAACTTTGGTAGAACTTCACCCAAGGAATATGCCTGTCAAGTTTCAACATGATTGGTTTAGGAGGAAAAGATGTTTAAAGGAATTGTGGAAAGACGGACGCTGGACAACGACGAATCACAATACCTCACCCAGCACTTCGTGCTCAGGTAAGCTAACAAATAGGCCTAACCACTGTCTGTTGCTTGCGATAAACAACATAAAGATGAAGTTTCGTAACATTTTGTCCTGTAGTTAAAGAGATATTAATCCATAATGAAAATATATATGAAGCTCCCTTTTTCCATGACACAACATTTAATCAAAATAGCTAAACTAATGATATTGGCGGACTATCATAAGGAACACATGTATGAAGTTTCACAAATTTTTGTCCTGGATTTTGAGTTGATGATACATCTATACTGATCCTTAACAGAAATATACGTGAAGTCCCTTGTTCCTATGAGACAGTATTTGATACCAAAAAGGAAAAATAAACAATAAATATCAGCGGACATCATTAGGAACACCTGTATGAATTTCTATTAGTTTTTGTCAAGGATTTAAGAAGATATCTGTCCTGAAAGATGGACAAACATATGGTCATTGGTCCATGACGAAATTAAACATTTAGCCCCCTTTTTTCATGACATGGCGTTTCATGAAATAAAAATAAAAAATAACTATTGTCTGTGGCTTGCAATAAACAATAAAAAGATGAAGTTTCGTGACATTTTGTCCTGTAGTTAAAGAGATATTGGTCCACAATGAAAATATACGTCAAGCCCCCTTTTTCCATGACACAGCAATAACTGGTCCTATTACACCTACAATCAATCTCATTCGAGATCTTATGGTCGTATATATTTTGACCACGTTTGGTGCTGATTTGTTTAAATTTGTAGATGCTAGAGTGTAAACAAAGTCAAATGTAGCAATTTTTTTAATTCAAGGGCAAATAAATCCAGTCGTTCTGGTCCGATTGGTCACATAATCAAACTCATCCGAGATCGTATGGTCATATATATTTTGACCAAGTTTAGTGCTGATTGGTTAATATTTGTAGATGCTAGAGTGTAAACAAAGTCAAAAATAGCAATTTTTCTAATTCAATGGCAAATAACTCCAGTTGTTCTGGTCCGATTTCACCCATAATCGAACTCATCCAAGATCTTATGGTCATATACATTTTGACCAAGTTTGGTGCTGATTGGTTATTATTTGTAGATGCTAGAGTGTAAACAAAGTCAAATATAGCAATTTTTCTAATTCAAGGGCAAATAACTCCAGTCGTTCTGGTCCGATTACATCCATAATCGAACTCATCCGAGATCTTATGGTCATATACATTTTGACCAAGTTTGGTGCTGATTGATTAATATTTGTAGATGCTAGAGTGTAAACAAAGTCAAATATAGCAATTTTTCTAATTCAAGGGCAAATAACTCTAGTCGTTCGGGTCCGATTAGACCCATAATCGAACTCATCCAAGATCTTATGGTCATATACATTTTGACCAAGTTTGGTGCTGATTGGTTAATATTTGTAGATGCTAGAGTGTAAACAAAAAAATGTGGACGGACGGACGGACGACGGACGCTGACGGACGGTGAGTGATCACAATAGCTCATCCTGAGCACTTTGTGCTCAGGTGAGCTAAAAACCTTCCATGTGGGTGAGGTATTATCACAAGACTATGCAGGTTTATTACACTCTTGATCCCTTTGCTTTTAAAATCAGTGTGTGGAAAGGACCATTTGCTATTTATGAACAAGGACAACTTAGAACTCCTTTAAATGATTATGTAGACTCTTTCCACTCCAGCAACATTTCAGAATCCTTCATATTGCATGCCTTTCCAAATTAAAAATTGGCTCAAACGAAGGTGTTTGTCTTTGAAAGGGCTGAAAACACTGTGGAAAAAGGAGAAGGTGCAGGTTACTAGCAACAAAAATCCCAAAATAGCCAAGATATCCAGGGCAAGATTTAAAATACCACTTTATCCTTTAAATTTCTTCTGTGAATTACAGTTTCAACTTCTGCCAATACAAACTCGCTTGAAACACAAGTTTACCTGAATGACTGGGGTTTTCTGTAGTTTGGCATATCTATCAAGTGCTTCTGGAGCTGTATCTAATACTTTGCAGTATAAACCAATTGCCTCCTTCCATTTCTTTGCACCAGCATAAAAATATGCAACATAGAAACTCCTGAAAAACAGCAGTTTTGTAATGACATAATTTTGAAAAGATAGTATACTGTTTATAAAATGCTCCCTGGTGTCTACAACTTTGGGATGAAGGCTTTTTAAAAACAATGTGGAAAAACAAAATAAATACTGATAACCAGTATTTCTCTTTTTTGCCACAATGTTTTCAATGCTGTCAAAGATAATTCCCATTGTTTACCATTTTAAAAGCAGACAACAATTTCTTTTTAGACATGTCCGAACTGAAAGCATTTGGGCACAAAAAATCAAATAAGACTCAAATGATTACATTTGCCATGGAAAGGTTTAAAAACATTGTGGGAAAAGGACAAAATGCTGGTTTTTCAGCATTTTCATCTTTTACCACAATGATTTCAAACTCCTTTTCCCACAATGTTTTGAACAGCTTTCTTTCTCAGGGTTGTACAAACCTGAGATCGTGTGGTAGGGATTAAGATAAATAATCTTGGTTGTCTGCAAATGCTCTCAATGTGGACAATTCATTATAGAAAACATGGTTAACATCAAGCTAAAAGGCTTACAAGACATTCTATACTGCCTGGCATAACATTCATCCACAATGCAGATCATTAACAGACCACCTTTTGCAGACAGTGTAGATCAAGATCAGTCTGATCTTCTGTCTACACTATCTGCTATTCTTGGGGATAACAGAATTTTATTGGTCTGTTTTCCTGGTTAAGAAAGTTCATTTCATGTATTTGGGGCTATAAGGGTTAAAGGAAATACAAACTTACTTGAAAGCTCGGAAACCAGTAGCTCTTGTTTCCATCTCTTCTCGCAAATCCTCTTTCTCCTCAGTGCCATTTAAATTGGATATTTCTAACAAATTCTATAAACAGAAAAAAAATTATAAATATTTAATACCAAGACTGAATGAATATTGGAATTTTCCAACAAAATTCTAGACTCATCCTTATTGATAGCACTTGCTTAAAGATCAAATGTCACTAAAGCGATTGAATTTGTGTTTCAAGAGGTAGAAAACATTATGGGAAATGGGGAAAATGCTGGTTTCAAAAAGCCAATTTCCTCAGGGTTGTAAAAGCACAGAATAGTTTGGTAATGATAGTTACAGAAGGTTTGTTTTAAAAATAATTCAGAAATAGGCTGAATGGTACCTTACACTGCTCCCAACAACATTCATGACACTGCAACTTTGAACAACTCACTTATTCTTGTGTTTCCCAAGTTTTACCTGTGCAAGGTTAGCCCGTAATAAGCCAGGATCTAACCAGAATTTCCTGTATACAAATAAAGCAATATGACCACTAAAGCACAGAGCGATTCACATAAATCAACCTTTTCCGATAGGACAAAATTTAAATTTTCAAAAACTGAAAGCATCTGAAAACAACAAATAAGAAAGCAGTACAAATGAACCAAAGTTCTTCTGAAAGGTAGAAAACATTTTGGGAAACAGCATTTTCTCCTTTTCCTTAACAGGCTTCTTCCTCAAGGTTGTTAAAACATGGAATTGTTTGGTGAAGGGCTAATGAAAATAAACATCAAACATACAACAAAAAAAATCCGATAAACTTACCTGTATAATTATATCGTACAATCTGACTAAATCTTGAGGTTTTGCTACTTTTTTCCCTTCCTCTACTTGACTGCCTACGAGATTTTTCTTAAGATTCTCTATCAGTAACAAGTTTCTATCTATAGTCTTTTTCAGTTTTATATATGTTAAATAACTGTGTAGATAATGTTGATTTGACACCTTGCCTTCGATGGGTTGACCACGTTGGGATAACTTAAAGTTCTGAAATTTATAGAAAAAAAAAAACATTTGCAAATGTCATTGGGATAAATAATCCTGGATCCGTATTCACCAACCATTCTTAAGAACATTCTAAGTCTTATTCTAAAAGATTTTGTAAATTTGAAAATAACACAACTTATGATAAGCTAAACAAAACGGTTTAAAAAAGCAGAAGTTGTGTTGCTTTCTGTATCTATAAACAGACTTTAAAATGAAATTAAGAATGGTTGGTGATTACAGACCCCGAAGAATAGAAAAACAAGAGCACCACATGCATGTGCCAACACTTGGTTGCAGTGAGGCATAAATGTGTCAAAATATATTTCAGATTTAGCTGATCAAATACAGCCTTGAAATTGCAACTTCTAGAACCCTTTAACAGACTTACTCTGATACAAACAATAAGATTTCAGACCAGTCCAAACTGAAAGCATTTGCAGATCAGATGACAACTGTGGCTAAAATGATTGAACATGTTTGAAAGGCTAGAAAACATTGCATCTTCTTTTCACTCAACATTTTCAAAAATCTTTCTCTTCAGGGCAGTTAAGACACTGCATTATGTTAACTCTTTTTGCCAAAACAACAAAATTTTAGACTAGTCCAAACTGATAGCATTTGCAGACGACAAATTAAATGTGACTCAAACATTAAACTTTGTTCTTGGAAAAGTCGAAAACATTGTGGGAAAAGGAGAAAATGCTGGTAACTACAATGTTTTCAAATGCCTTCTGTTTTAGGGTCTTTTAAAGTCAGGACTGTGTGGTAAAGCATTAAATGAAAGAGACATCAAAATCTTGACTAACCTGATCATCTTGCAGTGTATCACGCAGAGCTTGTTGAGCATCTATGCACTGTTTAAGGACACTCTCATATATTGATATCTTGTTATCAATTCCCTCCGTCTCTTCTATCTCTCGACTGCTCTCTTGAAGATTGAGTAGGAATAATCGCACAGCTTCAGTCTTCACAGGTACTGTACGACCAAGCCATGTGACCTCAGACAATGTTGAGGCTTGTTTTTCTCTCGTTTGAGACAGTAAAGTCTGTTGATAAACAAACATTATTTTTGAGAATAAACCAGAAAAGGTGGGTTTACCTACAGTTCAAAGCCAAGTATAAGAAGAACAGGTGAGAGAACCAACCCTGACAGCCTTAAATAACATCAATATTTCCCAGACACTGATAAATTGTTTTCTGTTTCCCTAAATTCAACAGTATTATTTGAAATAGTTACCAAATAGAGTGACAATGAAAAATTCAGGCTTGAAAGTTCATGGAGATTAGCCTAGTTTCTTTTAAAAATGGAAAAACATAACAAAAGAATACAAGCGGAATGTATCATTATCAAGCCTTGTATCAATTTCCATAGAAAAACAACGACAAACACTAGATGGGATGGTAAGATAATCAAGCCCAATGTCAATCTGGGGTTGTCTTCACCTACAGCTCTATATTTAATTCTTGGTCTAATTCTAAAAAACTTTCTCAATTTCAAACTTATGCAATTCGTAATTGGCTTCAACCTTTACCGCACAATGACGCCTTTTAATGCCTCTGGGAACGAAGCCTTTTAAAAACATTGTGAGAAAAGGAGAAAATGCTGGTAACCAGCATTTTCTCCTTTTCCCACCATGTTTTCTGTCCTATGCACTATTTGAGCCACACTGAAATTGTTGTCTACAAATGCTTTCAATTTGGACAAGGCTAAAATTTTGTCATCTGGTAAAGGGTTAACCAAATGGTTCAGCCTATCAAAAAATGTGTTAGTACTTCCTAAATTTAGAATTAGACTAAGACTTTAAAGCAATTTAGAACTGTAGGTGAATAACTGTCCCTGGAATGAAAGATACTTTTGAGAATAGCTTACATCTAATTCCCCGGACATGAAAGCCCCTGCCCCTGCCTCCCTTCTCATTTGCATGAGATCTTTGATGGCGGACTCGTCTCCAATATTATAGGCACAGTACCGAATGTTTGGTTCTACTTCAGCCACTCTCTGTAGATAAACTGCTTGTTGTTCCTCCGATAATGCTTTTGCAAGGTTTTCATAAATAGCCCTGCAAATAAGCAAGATGAACAACAATCATATCAGCAATACACAACCACTCAAAAAAGATACACAAATGTATGGATTATTGAGCATTTCAGATCAGACTGCACAGAATGTACAGTCTAATCTTGGATCCATATCACCCACTTGTGCAGTTAACCCATTACCACAGAATGCCAAGTTTTAATGCCCCTGGGAAATTAGACTGTTGAAAACGTTGTGGGAAAAGGAGAAAATGCTGGTAACCAGCATTTTCTCCTTTTCCCACAATATTTTCTAACCTTTTAGAAACAAATCCAATCTTTTGAGGCACATTCAATTTGTCGTCTGCAAATGCTTTGAATCTGGACCAGTCCAAAATTTAAATGTGTGGTAAAGAGTTAAGCCTGTAAAAAAAAGATCTTTCTGCCTTTCAGAAAATTGTATTTTCAGCCTTCAAAAGAGGTCCATTTTATATATTTGGCACTGACAGAGTCAATACTGTGATGAAACTTTATGAAATTAATTTTAACCCCTGTAGAAATAATTTCATTCCTTTGAGTGTAAATTAAAACAAAAGGAATAGGACCAAAGCAATTGCCATTCTAAGGTTACTTTTGTTTGGAATGTCTTTGCAAGGTGGATAGCATAGTGCGTTTTGTGCAGTCTGATCTCAATCCATACTGATGGCAAAAGATTGTGAAAGGTCCTTTAACTCTTGACCACATAATCCCAAGCTTTAAAAACCCTGAGGGCAAAGGCTTTTGAAATATTTTGGGAAAAGGAAAAAAAATGCTGGTAACCAGCAATTTCTTCTTTTCTCACAATGTTTTCTACTTCATCATGACAAATTCCATCATTTTAGAAATATTTATCTTGTTGTATTTTAAATTGGATATGTCTAGATTTTTTTATTATGGTTAAAGAGTTAGGGGTTAACAGGTACTTACTTGACATTGGTGTAACTCTCTATGGCAGATTTCCATGTCTCACATTCAAACTCCAGGCTACCTTTAATAAAATGTCTGTATGCCTGCAAGAAGAGAGAATACTACGATTTACATGAACAAATACTCAATCAGCTGTTGATCAGCTTCTGAAACCCTTTCCCAAACAAGCCCTGGTTTTCACGTGTCTGCAGTACAAGTCTTTTGAAAACACTGTGGGAAAAGGAGAAATTGCTCATAACGAGCAATTTCTCCTTTTCTCACAGTGTTTCCTACCCTTTTTGAGACCTTTCTGCCATTTTCATCAAATTTAAAATTGTCGTCTGCAAACTGTTTCAATTTGGACCAGTCCAAAATTTGTCGTTTGGGAAAGGGTTAACATACACCTAGTATAAATTTTCCAGCTCTATTACATGCATGGCATGCTGATAAACTCCGACATGAAGGAGAGAAAATAAAAAATGCTAACCATTACTCATGTAATTTATCCATTGCAAATCCCTTGAATATGGGCAAGTCTAAAATGTTGCTATCATGTAAAGAGCTAATGCTTTTCAAGCATGCAATGCTATCTTGTATGCACTGTATGCTTGAAAAGCATTAGCTCTTTACCTGACAGTGTATACAAGATAGCACTGCACCAAAATGTGCTGAATGATAATGGCTCTACAGACTTTGACATGTTTTATTAAGGAATGTTTTCCCTGTATAAAAATTCATTCAGCACTCTACCCTTTAATAAACAATCCCAATTTATAACAATGCTTAGGAAAACATCTAAAAACTTTGTGGAAGACGGAGAAAATACTGATTACACACATTTTCTCCTTTCCCAAAAAAGTTTCTACCCTTACATGCACAAATTTCACCATTTGAGCCTTTTTCAATTTGTCATCTGCAAACCTTTGGTATGAATGAATGAATGTTGTTTTATGGTGCATCAACAGCTTTGGTAATTTAGCACGCATATCTGTGTTAAAGGAATGATTTAAGCAGAATTTTTTAGCTAAAAAAGATTTGAAAAATGCTGACAGTAATAGTTGAATAAGGAAGGATTATATGTGATCTTGATATGAATAAAAGATATTATTGAGCGACATGGCAATCCCTATCTACTCAAAAAGTTTTAAATGATGAAATTAAGATTGTGATAAAAAGATTTGAAAAAGTGTTAAACTGATAATAAAAATTCTATAAATGAAGAAAGGTTATGTGTAACTTTTAATGTGCATAAAAAATAATAATAAGTGGCTGAGCATCACTGCCTACTCAAAGTTTTAAATGAAAATGTTAAGACTGTGAATAGTAGCTTAAAGGAAATGAGAGCTTAAACTTCAGGATGTGTGGAGCCTCCAATGGGATCAAAACACTCCCATTAAAGAGATCCTGTCTCCAGTGAGATAAGATACCCTCAAGAGAGCTAATTCTCTCATTAAGGAGAGGCAAACTGGAGATAAAAAGGATTAACTGGTAGAAATATGGATTTACACAACAGGTTAAAAAGGTATTTAAGAAAATACCACAGCTTGTTGTATAGACCTACTCTTTGATGAAGGTGATAATTGAATCAATGTTGGCTCTGTCAAAGAGGTTGTGCATACTGTCAACATTGTGGTATTTCTCACGAATTGGTTGAAGGTCAATGCAATCTAAGAGAATGTGTTTAATTGTAAGGTGTTCATTGCATTAAATACATTCTGGTGCATCTTCTCTGGTTAAAAGCCAGTATTGTGTTAATGTCTGATTTGAAGCCTTGTGATTATCACCTCTTCTCGACGATCGGACCTGTAAGAGGGGTACCATTCGTCAAGGGTTGGTTTAACATAATAAAGTTTGTTGAAATGATCTGCATCCAAACTGGATTTGGAGTCTAAAATTTTGTTGTCTGGTAAAGAGTTCAACACAAATCTCACCTTTTGAGCAACACTCAAGTTATGGTCTGAAAGGTTGTCATTTGATAAAGAGTTAAACCCTCACATTACCTGGCATTCCAGTTTGGTCCTTGCATCACATTTATCATGTTCACTCAGACTGTACAATTCCTCCGCGTAAACAACTGCCTTCTTCAACCTTGCCATTAAATGGAACTTCTTCCTGGGTTCGGTGTTGGCCTCCGATTTCAGTTGCATTGCGTAAGACCAGGCTCGCTCGGCACAGAACAGTGGAAGATGGAGGTATCTATTGGTGGGTGAAACAAACTTTAATAAAACATTACTCTCTGTAGAGTTTTTTTTTTCCCTCCCAGCAGCTGACCCTCTTGCAAACAAGATGTAAAATGGAGAAATTGCTCATACAACAATGACAAATATTGCTTATTTGACCTACATGGCATATTTCATAATGATCACTTATGATGTTCTATTTGAATCATGCAGTGGGTGGGGGCCCATCTGTTAAACTACCTACTTATTAGAGCAAGTGCTTGTCAGGTTTCCAGTAAGGAATCATAGATAGCAGTTGAGAGAACTTGTTAAACTCGTTTAACAAATATATGTAGGTTTAACCCATTACCATACAATCCCAAGTTTTAACATTCCCAGTACAAAGAGCTTTTGAAAATATTGTGGGAAAAGGAGAAAATGCGGTAACCAGGATTTTCTCCTTTTCTCTCAATATTTTCTACACTTCTAGAGACAAGTCTCATCTTTTTTGAACCACATTTGTCATCTGCAAATGCTTTCAATTTGGAAAAGTCTAAATTTGCTCATCTGGTAAAGGGTTAAACTATAGGTAATTTGTAAGTGAGGGATAATGCTTTGTAACATTCCTTCTAAGATATTTACCACACAGAATATTTCAGTCAAAAAGAAAAAAGAAAAATTCCACCAAGACAGCAGGCTGAAATAGGTTCATTCAGAAGTATCCCAAAATTGAGTTGAAAGCTTCCAGACCAGTGGTTGCATAATATTTTTGCACAGACTGTCTTACTAACAAATTTACCATTTACTCTTTACCACACAATCCTGACTTTTCATGACCCTGAGAAAGATGCCTTCTAAAAACATTGTGGGAAAAGGAGAAAATGCTAATAACCACAATATTTTCTGTCCTTCCCAAAACAAATTTCAAGTTTTGAAACATATTTATTTTGTCATCTGCAAATGCTTTGAATTTGGACTAGTCTAAAATGTTGTCGTTCGGTAAAGAGTTAACTGTCCATGCTATTCTTAGTTGGACCCTTCAAAACCGAGTACAACTGACCTCAGAATGAACACACATTTGATGGAAAGGACAGTGTCATTTTTTAATAGTACTCAGAGCATTGTGGAAAAAGGGTACATTACAATATCACAAGCTCTATCAAATCTAAATTTCAACAGAGTGACTATAATTCTATTGTCCAAATCAAGTCAGTAACCAATAACCTTTCATCCATCACAACAGCCATGTTTATCTTCTTTGGATTCACTTTTCTCTTATCTCCTTGTGGAAAGTGAAGAGACTTTCTTATGCGCCGGATCCGTCTTGAGCAGTAACTTCTAAATGTGTGATAAAAACAAAAGCTTGGTTTGGATATGAACATTTTCTCACTTCATTATCTCTTTACAAAACAGCAAAATTCTAAACTGGTCCAATTTGAAAGCATTTGCAGATGACAAAGTAAATATGGCTCAAATGATGAAATATGTATCTGAAAGGCAAGAAAACCTTGTGGGAAAAAGAAGAAAATGCTGGTTGCCAGCATTTTCTCCTTTTCCCACAATATTTTCCAGAGATTTTTTCCTCAAGAGATGTACCAGGGTAGTAAAAAGTTTTCGGAAATCTGCTCATCATCTTCTATCTCTAGGAAAAACTTCTCCTGGAAGTGCTCTGATAGGTAATAATTTGCAGACTTTTTATATTTGCCTAAGCATGCATAGTTTACAGTCAAATTCTCTGGCAGTTAATGCTTTTCTAACATATATTTTTTGATTCCAAGCACTCTTTCAGCACTCTTTTATAATTTATCTTAAGTAACATTTTGTTTTTTTTCTTGAATAGCATAATTTTTTGCAAAAACTTACTACAGTTTCATAATAACTAAGTTCTGAGCTTACTACATAGCCATCATGCCCCAGGCATGATTATGATAAAATCAAACTAATCTTTATCCAAGTAATGTGCAGCAAATAAATACACAACGCTTACCTGTATCTCTGAAAGTCACCATGTCGTAACCCATGCTGCTGCTGAGCTTCTTTTATAACTGCAAGAACTAAATGTAAAGGAAAGACAAAAGAAAACATTGTAAACTTTTTCACTGAACCCTGAAATAATTCAAAGATACATCCATACAGCCAGAGACAAAAAACACTGTTAAAATTTCATAGACTATAGAATGGTACAGAATTTAATCAGTTGCATAAACATAAATACATGTATAATAATGATATATATGGTGTAAGGGAGTAAAGAAACTCAAGATATTTGTTCAAGGAACCAAATCTTGGTGAGTAAGAAACAGGTTTACAGTTGAAGCTGTAAACAATGGCAGGTGGTCACAGAGTTTATTGCTAGATTCAGCCAAGAGACAGATCATACTGTGTAATTTACATACAATTTCGTTCTTCCATGCCTTTTAGTGTGCATTTTCATTGTTTACCTCATTACACACAAGGCAAAGGTCAAATATAGTCATATGTAGAATGCATAATCAGGGCTTTAGCTAGTCTCTGAAAATCAGGAATCATTGACCTTGTGACCCTAAAATTTTAGGGGTCAAATCTAATTTTTCAAGAGGCAAACGAAAAAAATTCAAGAGTCAGAATGGAAAATTTACGAGTCTTTCGTCAACAATTTATTACTGTTGGATTTATTATTAATATTGCAATAAAGAT
Source organism: Tridacna gigas (assembly GCA_945859785.2). NCBI lineage: Eukaryota > Metazoa > Mollusca > Bivalvia > Cardiida > Cardiidae > Tridacna > Tridacna gigas. Next base: position 51,984,894 of record OX244030.2, read on the forward strand.
GTGAAGTTAACAATTGATTCGTAAAATTTCATATTTCAAAGAGGACCCCTCCTCCCTCCTTACACAATTTGTCCAAGGAAGCTAAGGTTAAGACCTTGTCGACCTAAGCAATCAATAAGGAAATTACAGTTCATAAATTTCACTCATAATTCCTTTTTAAAACTTTGCTGAAATAAAGATAAGATTTATTCATCCAATTTCTAGTACTATCCAGAAATATGTAAAATATTGTAACATTCTTGAGACTAAATAATTTATTTTTGTTCATAAGAACAGTTTAAGGTATCTCTTTGTGTGGAATGAGATCCAAATATATGTTTCATAAGTTACTTTTATCAACTTACTGCTTTTAATAAAATTCAAAGTACAATCATTATTTGGTACAAATGTTGTGCAAAATGACAGACAAAGGCGAGTGAAGAGGTTTAACAATATCCATACATCAATGCTTAAACTTCAAAAGGATACACCAATACTGAATTTATTGCCCTGTCTATCACTTTTAGCAAGGTTAGTGCCAGTTGTCAACCTACGCTTATCATAGGCAACAAATCAATTATCACCTTGCGGTCACACTTCGCTGATATAATGCAGCAGTTTCATTGATGTTTTCACGCCTTTAAAATGATTATCTTTTGATATGATTGTTGTTATATATATTTCTTGATGCATCTCTGAAAATTTTTGGAGGTCAAAATGACCCTTCGTCAGAATTTTCTGTGCGTCTAAAAATGGTATCTGAAGATTTCTGTGCGTCAAAACCCGGGTTTACGGGTCTAACTAAAGCCCTGATAATTATAATGCAATACCCCTATAGGCACTTGTTTCCATGACCTTCAGTTTCACAACATACATTTACATTTGTATATTACAAATACTAGTATTTATAATATATACAAAAATAAAAGTAAGGTGTGAAACTAGAAGTCATGGAAACCAAGTGCCTATGGACATAATTTGGTCAGAAAAAAAAATCTAGTGTCCGAAACTGTAGGAAATTATCATTTTAAAAAAGAAAAAGGGTGTGGCCAAAATAATAGGTTTTACCTCATTGTCCAAATGTGTGTCTGAAATAATGAGGGTAACAGACTATCTGACAAATTAAGATATATTTTGGCATGTTTTCAGACCATCTGACAAATTAAGATATATTTTGGCATGTTTTCAATCTTGAAATACATGTCTTTGAAATATTTTCTTACCATTTTAAGCCTAAAAAGGTAGCTTTCTAAGATGAGTTCAGTCAAAGATCAGCAATGGATGGTGTAGCTCCATGATCAGACTGCACGTTCTGTTTGGTCTGATGTCATATCTACAACGCCCACTAATGCGCTGAAAACAGCCATTTTACCATCGGTAAAGTAATCTAGGATGACCAAAATATATAACAAGCTATCTCTCAACAAGGTTAAATTTTTTCCCATCTCCTTTCCCACAGTGCCTTTTACCCTCAAATATGAATTCCAGGTATGTTTAATTTTTCACCTACAAAAGCTTTCATTTCAGACAAGTCTGAAAGTTAAGAGTTGTCTGGTAAAGGGACAAAACCTGTTACTGTAGAGCATTTCTAAGACCCTAAAGACATTCATCTGTTACTTATTATTACACAAATCTTAAGACGCTGGACTTCTTGCATTATCCCCAAAAAATGCCAAACAAAAATTCACTGGAGGAGTTCCCAGGGTTATGCTAAAAACAGTGTTGGTAGCAGAAGAGAAAACATTGTGGGATAAGGAATAATTACTTGAAACAAGCAATTGCTCCTTATTTAGTGTTTATTCTAGAGCAGATCAGCAGGGCGTGCCATCCTGCACCCTTTTCAACCCGCCCTTGTGCCCCCAAATCTTTATATATGCCCCCTGCTGCCCTTTTATAAACTGTACATACAAAAAATCAGCTGTCTGTTGTTTTGGTTTATCATGTATTACATTAGCACACTTCAGTGGCTAATGTGGAATTAACACAGGCTGCCAAGGCAAATGAAGTTTTGAAGGGTGCTTGAAGGGTTTAATCTTTCACAGCTTTTTGATGTTTTGATGTTATGCAAGTAGTTTCTCCCTTTTTCATAATGTTTTCAAAAGTCTCCTTCTGCAGAAGTGTGAAGTGTCGTTTCTGTGACTGTGAGGGAAATGGTTTGAATCATAACTGTGTTGACCCCTCTATACACAAAAGATCTTTTAAAGAATTGATAAATACTAAACCTCAATTTTTCTTTTATTTATCAATAATCCATTTAGATCCATATTCAAAACTAATGCATTAATTATCGTATGTATTTTTTTTTTTATTTCGGCTGCAAGGATTTTTTTTTTTTTTTAAGAAAGCTGCTGAACTTAGTTTTCTTGTGACTACACAAATGTGACACGACTGCCCAGACATTCTAGAAACAACCATTACCAAATGCAAAACGGCACTATCAGCTAATGTAAAGCAGGCATGATAATGGTTTATTGCGTTATCATTTTGTTTGACTGGCAGTCAGCATTCATAATCGGGTGTAAATTTCTTAGAGCTGAACAATCGTAAATATGTACAACGGACAGTTGCATCGCAACTCTCTCGCTTCGAATGATTTGCATTTTACATCACACCCTTGATCCAAATTTTACTGTACCCTTGACAGGCGTGAAATCGTTAGAGCACTGGGACTAGAAAATAATCGGGAAGAGTGCCAACCGGCATATGGTCTTCTATCAAAGCTGTATTAGTAGCTATTTCAAACTCTACAGCTAAAAAAACCATAAATTTTAGCAGTTATGGAACAAAATGATTGAGCATGTTCACCTTCAACTGTGAAGATGTCACAGTTCCTCTTATCGACGATTATTTTATTCGGTTTTTGCTGCTCTTCAGAAACCATGCACTCTTCAGCAGCCATTTTGCCTGACACGACATTAGGCGGTGTTGGCGTAGGAAACAAAATAATGTAAAGAAAGCAATGGGATCCAACCGTCGTAAAATGGCATCTTGAATGACATTGTCACTGACAAAAGGAATTGGTCAAAAACACCCCTTTCACAAAAAAAAAAAACGTTTGACGCACTCAGACATACCATGATAATGTTCAAATAAATAAGTTGTTGTGTCTCTTCACGAGCACGTAAACTAACTTACTGAGTATTGCACATCCAGGAATTAGAAAGACTAAATCTCGTATGTCTACAATTTTAAAATTTAGAGCTAATTCTATGACATTTAACTCTGTAGTTCATTTTTTTTTTTTTTAATTGGCCTGCACAGTTCTTTAATCCGCATTTTACATATCAAATGCCACAGACGCGTCGGTTCGTTGATCTATGACGGCCTATTTTCTTCAAACAGAGGAGTGATCGGTTGTCACAGGATTTCAGTTAGACGGTTGACTTAAGAAGGTGAAACCTGAAAAGTCATCACCTTCTAAAATGGTTCAAGGAAGTTATAAGGCAAATTTTAAAGACACCAGGTGAATGCTGTGGGTGTAGTATGTTTGCTAGTTTTTCGGGAAAATATCCTGCAAGATTACCTTGCACGAGTATATATGATATCATATTTTAATTTAATGTGATTTTCAATTTTTAAACTAAAGTTATGCATGTACTTCACTCTGGCCCCCCGCTCTTTTAAGCTGTCCTATCACTTTTTCCTCATGCAGACAGGACCGTGATTCACCTTGCCAACCTTTTGCTGAGGAATGCCGTGTACGAGTAAAGATATTGCTAAAAGCGACTATACAAGCATCACTCAATAGACCTGGCGATAAATACACACCCAGCCGCCGGTATTTTTCCGGTACCGGGAAAGAGCCTGTACGATCACTTTTGAAATCGGCGATTCTTTCGAAGAAGATTTAATCAAACAGCCATCGCCTTATCCCAGCAAAGTTACGTCGTACCAGGCACCGACCGGCGTTTAGACGACCACGACCGGTGCTTTAAGTACTATGTGTCTTTGACTTTTCTGACCCCCCGCCCCCGAAAAAAAAAAAGGGAAAAATCCCATCGGTCGCCAGCCCTAACTGTTGAACTCTTGTCATAAACCATCTATTTATTTGTTTGACTAGAATCTATTTAAGCTTAAAAGTCGAAAGCCACATGTCAAACTTCTAGTGCCCACCATGCTATGAATGCTTGTTTGGTCGAATTCAAGTTATTGACATAGCGAAATCAATGTTGTGTTGTCGGTATATAGATAACATTTTTAGTCTTTATTTCATATTCTCCCACAGAGTGGACATAAAGTAGCAACATAAGCGATAAAAAAATATCATTAGTTAGATTTTTTGTCGAGCATGATGCCTTCTGAAATTAATGATCCATACAGTTCAAAATAAAAACGTGTTTAAACACACAAATTTGAATATAAAAGTCATCCGTATTAACGCACTCAGGAAAAGTAATTGGTTTTCGTGTGCGAGATAACGTGGGAAAAAGAAAAAAAAAAAAAAAGCAAGGGAATGACGATAAAATTTTTATTATTGATTCCTTATGTCGTATCTTTTATTAATTTTTTGTTTTTGATAATGTATTGATCAGTCACGGTAACATTATACGGGTCAATTGAGCATATTGCGATTTTTTTCGTTTTTTCCCCCCCGATTTTCGAGCGTAAAACTCTGGGGGCCCCGGTCAAACCAATCATGCACAATTACAATGATATTATACTCAATCACTTTGGGTGATAGAAAAAAAATCTACAAAAACTTTCAGTTGACACCAAACAACTACTTGACAAAGTATGGGCGATGGTGTGGTGACGAACCCAAAAAACAACAGACCTTTTTTAAACAATGCGATTAGAGAGCATTTCTATGGTGGCATATTTCTTAATGTCAGTCGTGGGCACGAACGCAAAGAAAAAACGTGATAAAAATGAAAATTGTCGAGATATTTTTATCGTGAAACCTTTTATTATCGAGATTATTTAATATTTCTAGGAAATTCTGTTTTATGGCGATTTTTCCCCCAAATTATTCCAATAGTTATCTCGTGGCAGAAATATGCCACCATACTAAAAGTCATCCTTTAGTTGTGAACTAAAATAGCGGACAGCAAGGCTGCGCATCGGGCCAACTAAATGCAAAGACGTAACTGGTCAAATATCGTTTTCCATGGAACACGAGGAAATCATATCAGCGAAACCAGTCATATATCTTAAAGAACAGTTACCTCGCATGTAAAATCATTTGATTCTATAAAAGGCTGTCATAAAAATCGATTTCTAAAATTACTTTTGGTTGTCCGACATTAAGACTTACGACTTCAACCGCCCCACTCTCTTGCACTACGGATGACGTTGTCTGCGCATGTCATATTCTTCGAAGATTCGACCTGTCTTATATGACTTGGTTGGTTATTTCCGTTTATTTATCGTCGCTACCGGTTGCCCATCTGAGCGACGCCCCCAGAAGACGGTTAGTTGTTACGGGGGATAGTGCAAGGATGCAGGTCGAAACTACTGAGAGCTTCGCCTGGTTCTTTAACGTGCTCGGCGTATAGCACCGTCACACGGGACCTCGGTTTAATGTCTCATCCGAAAGACTATTATTAATTTTTTAGTTGGCCAGCCGGGGATACGAACCCACAATCTGTAGGACATTGTGTTCACGAGTCCTACGCTCTACCTACTGAGCTATATCGGCCGGTAAAACCTTTTATTATCGAGATTATTTAATATTTCTAGGAAATTTTGTTTTATGGCGATTTTTCCCCCAAATTATTCCAATAGTTATCTCGTGGCAGAAATATGCCACCAGACTAAAAGTCATCCTTTAGTTGTGAGCTAAAATAGCGGACAGCAAGGCTGCGCATCGGGCCAACTAAATGCAAAGACGTAACTGGTCAAATATCGTTTTCCATGGAACACGAGGAAATCATATCAGCGAAACCAGTCATATATCTTAAAGAACAGTTACCTCGCATGTAAAGTCATTTGATTCTATAAAAGGCTGTCATAAAAATCGATTTCTAAAATTACTTTTGGTTGTCCGACATTAAGACTTACGACTTCAACCGCCCCCCACCCCTTCTTCAAATTTCTCCTATGATTTGGACCAGTCAAGAAGATGACATTTAGAACTGTTCGATCGGCGGAAAGCTGTGAATAAATTACAACCTATGTAAAGTGTTATGACTTACGTACCTCCGTCGATGGGGAGGGATACGTCCCTTCCGCCCCCCTCTAAAGCCGCCCGTGGTCGGTGGGAAAACCCCGCACAAATCCTGGTTTTCTCAGATTCTATAGCTAGAAACTGTGTACAAAGATATGTTTTACAAAATTTTATTTGTAACATTATTTTTCCCATTTACGCTATTATTTACAACTATTGTGTTCCGAAGAATTTTGGAGCGAAGAAACAGGCTTGATTTCTCCACAGACTTATTTTTACAGTCATTTTCCGCTTCGTATTCTTTTAGCTGCAGAGGTTTCACTTTACGCACCGCGCATTAATACCTATCCCGCACAGGGTTGTAATGCGCCATAGCAGAGATGCGTCACAGCAGACAAATTAAACCGTTGTCTGAGCATGTCAATATTCCTCGAAGATTGGACCTGTCTGCTATGACACATCACTATCCTGTACAGATAAATATTAATACTCTGTGCGTAAACTGACGCTTAAAATAGCAAGCGGAAAATGGCTATAAACAATACGTCTGTGGAAAAAATCAAGCCAGTTTTTCACTACAAATTTCTTGAAAACATAATGATTTCAAACGGGAAAAATAATTCTATAAAATACCATTGTTTTACTGAAAATCTTTGTAGACATTTTCTAAATATAGACCTGGGGAAAACAGGGATTTGTGAAGCAGACTGACACACACACACACACACAAAAGGTCACTACCTTGCTGATCTTATACCGGGGCATTTTCCCAAGCTTATAAAAGCTGTATTTATGAATGGCTGCTGCATAGCTTATATGCTAGCTAAACATGGCTGGATGAATCGTACAAGGCAAGGTAGGTTGTAGTGAGAAAATGTTTATCTTATTTTGAAATTCGCTGCATATTGATTGCCGCCTTGAGAATTCCGGCTCTGTATCCAGAATGTTACCTAACGGAAAATAATTAATGATAGTTGAACTGGCAGCCTGTTAACGATCTTCGTATCAAAAGCAAAACAGTCTATCGGACAGTTACGGGAGATACAACGGGTACCGGTTTAGTCAAAAGCCAGCACATTTAGCTACGCCGAAAAATTGGACACCTTCACTTTATTGGTTCTTCAGCTTTGACTGTTAGGTACTACCTAAAAGGGAGGGAACTTTGTGGGGGTTTGTGTTGTAGTTATCTCCCTTTGACTTTGCACGGGAATGAGTGACAACAACCGACGTAAAATTCTGAAAAGTGTTGGAAATGTTTAAGAAAACTAAATCAAAGAACTTAAGAAAAAGAAGGCATTCTTCTGAAAGCGATGATGAAGCTGATGACCATGAATCTGCAGGGTTTGTGAACTTATTTTCCGGTATATTTAATTTATTCATTGGATTTCGCGTTTTCTTTTTTGCAGTTTTATTCTCTGTACTGAGCGATTCAATTTTTCGATTCAACTGGAAAAACCGAATTCCACCTAGGACCGAATTTTACCGTATTTCGCCTAAAACAGAACAAATTTCACCTCTGAATGACCAATTCTAATGCGGTAGCGATATCTTTTTACCTGAAATTATAATTTGTGTATAGATAGCATAATTTCATGCTTTTTATTCTTTTTTCTGGAAAAAATATTTTTCTAGATCTAATAGTATTGTCAAGCATTTCAGCAATATCATTGAATCAGGTTGGAAGATGGCATCATTAGGTAGGTCACCAGCATTTGATATCCTTTCAGAAGCTACATTACTGAAAATTGCATCAAAATTTGTTTTTTAAGTATTTACTTCATGAAAAAGATTTAGCCTTGTCCAAATTGAAAGCATTTACAGATGACTAAATAAATGTGACTCAAAAATTGAAATTTGTTTTGGGCAGGATTGAAAACATAGTGGGAAAAGGAGAAGATGCTGGTTACCAGCATTTTCTCCTTTTCCCCAAAATTAATTAATCTTTCAAAGCTTTTGTTTTCAGGGTCGTTAAAACCTGGGATTGTATGGTAAAGGGTAAAAGGGCAAATATAGGCTTAATTTGAGACATGTCCCCGAAGTATTACAATAAAACAGCAGAAATGATTTTCCAACATGCCAGTATTTCTGCATAGAATTTGATAATGTTTCTTTTCGTAAGATAATCCTACCCATTTTTTCGACAGTAAGGGCAAAGTAATTGTATCATGTGTTCTACACAAAGGGTTCCTTATACAAGTTCAGTCCTTTAATAATGCAATTATCAACATTGACATAAAAAAAATGACAGTTTTAGTGAGAAAAGAATTCCAGACTTATTTCTGCATAAATCTGCAAGTATCCTGTACACTTTCTTTCCTAAGTTAACATAACAATGATAAATGATGATTGAAATTAGCTTGGCCTGTAAAGGAAGTTTAACTTGGCCTGTAAAGGAAGTGTGTATGACGTCATTCATATGGGGCATGATTCAAGAAATGTACCTCCAGAAATAGAATGTGATCAGTGTTGGTTTTAAACATAAACATTTTAAACAGATAGAAGAGATGTGAAGCAAAACAACAACATGCATACAAAGCACATCCAGTAAGTTTATTTCCCCAGTGTAGTTTTTATTGTTGTTGATATCTCCATTGATTGACCAGCCAGTTTTTGCTTATGGGCACAAATCATGGATGGTCAAGGATAATTTGTCAGGGTTTCTTTGATTAGAACCGTATTTCACTTTGTGACTCTGTAAGAGTTATTGTACCATGAAATTTTACACACCAATTTCACTCACGAGGTGCATGTTCATTTTTCACCCTTATTTCACAAATTTACTTATCTTGTAACTTCATCTTAAAAGACAAATATTATGTTACAGTTGTATAATATTTTGAGGTGAAATTTGGTGAAAGACAATGAAATTTGGTCAAAGGTGAATTTTTTTTTACAGTGGACTGTAGAGAAACCCAACAAATATATCATTTGGAAAAAAAAGCCTTTTTTTGTCATGATAGCTCTGTTTACTTCATAAATACAGCTAAATTGGTATCACCAGGGCAAGGAACTTGTCATTTGATCTGAAATACAGTCAGCAAGGGCGAAATACGGTCATCAAGAGGTGAAATTCATTTATAAGTAAAATTCTGTTTTCCATGCACCCTCCATATTTTTAAAGATATGAGCCATGTGCTGTGAAAAGGGGGCTTAATGCATCTACAAAAAGTATCGACCCAAGTCAGCCTGTGCAGTCCGCCTAGGCTGACCTGGGCTGAAACTTTTCGCTGTTGGTCAATTTTCTGCATGTCTAAGGACCAGTCTACATCATGACTAAATTGGTTGAAAAAAAAAAAGTGGCTATAATGGATCCATAATTATCATGTGATGGCTTGATTGGTATCATGAATCACAGAGATGCATTAAACCTCCTTTTGCCAGAGCATGGCTCATATATACTACTCCTGTGATATCTAATTACTACCTTTGGTGGCATAAACACAATTTCAGAACTGGAATCTTTTTCTTTCTTTCAGACCTAAATTAGAAGATATTAAGGAACTACAGAAGCTGCGTGAAAAACCGAAAGGTGTGAATTTGGTTGGTTTGGCGCTAGGAAAGAAAATTCCAGTTACTGTTGAAGTTGACAGTGTAGGTTTGAGATCTGGACTTTTTGCATGAAAAATATATATAAAGTTGGGCGACGGTTCAATAACACAAGTTTGGTAAATAGAAAATACTGTTCAAGTTCTCCAAGGCATTTGAATGAAAACCAACCTTGACATATGTCCTGTACCCATTTTGAAATTGTTTACTGTGACTTTTGCAGATGTTTATCAAAAAGTCATTGTAAGTTGATAAATTGTTGCTGCCAGTTTGTAGTCACATGATTTGAAAATACTGCCATGGGATCTACCAGATGATTTGAAACATCGTAATGTTTATTTGTGGTAAAATTGCATGTAATGAAGGATCTAGGGTGGGTAAGTGAAGTCTGGCAAGTAGGTGCTAATTACATTGTTTTCACTTCTGGAATACTTTCTTTTATTCAAATGTTGTATTTTGATGAAGTCAGATTTCTGAGTCAGGTATTCACATCAAAAACAGAGGCTGATGTTTGTTATGATGGAAAAAAACTAATTACCATGAAGCAAAATGTTTCACAAACTTACAAACAAAATGTGACAAAATAATAAACTAGTTGGAGGTTTTGCATAACAAGATAAATATATAGTTTTAATGTAACAGTTTTTAGACTCAATACCTGCCTTTGATTGGTTAACCCTTTACCACGCAATCCCGACTTTTAACGACCTTGAGAAAGAAGCCTTTTGAAAACACTGTGGGAAAAGGAGGAAATGCTGGTAACCAGGAAGTGCTCAAGGTGAGCTTTTGTGATCATGCCATGTCTGTTGTCAACTTTTACCTTGTGTATGCTCTAGAGGTCACATTTTTGGTCTGATACTCAATAGTTGTGGTCAGAATGTTTGTCTTGATAATGTCTTGGATGAGGCTGAAAATAGGTCATGTCAGGTCAGGTCAAAAACTAGGTCACTAGGTCAAATCTCTGAAAAACCTTGTATACGCTCTACAATCCACATTTTCAGTCTGATACTCTTGAAACTTGGTCAGAATGTTTGTCCAAATAAAATTTCGGACATGTTTGAAAATTGGTCATGTTAGGTGAAAAACTAGGTCATATCTTTTAAACACCTTGTGTACGCTCCAAAAGCTATGCTTTCAGTCTGATACTCATGAAAGTTGGGTAGAATGCATGTCATAATGACATCTTGGACGAGTTCGAAAATGGGTCATTTTGGATCAAAAACTAGGTCACTACGTCAAATCTTTGAAAAACGTTTACAATCCGATGCTCTTGAAACTTGATCAGAATGTTTGTCTGGATAATATCTTGGATGAGTTTGAAACTAAGTCATGTCAGGTCAAAAAGACGGGTCACAGGGTCATATCTGAAAAACCTTGTGTATTAATTTTATTCTTCAGATACCCATGAAAGTTGGTCAGAATGTTTGTCTTGATAATATCTCAGACAAGTTCGAAAATGGGTTACATGGAGTCAGAACTAGGTCACTGGGTCAAATCTTTGAAGAAAACATGTGTATGATACAGAGGCTATATTTCCTGTCCAAAACTTATGAAACTTGGTCATAAGTGTGAAAATGGGTTATGTCAAGTCAAAAACTGGGTCACTGGGTCAAATCTTTGAAAATCGTGTTTATACCCTAGAGGCCACACTTTCAGTAGAATCCTTATGAAAGTGTCCGAATGTTTGTCTTGTTGATGTCTCGGACAGGTTTGAAAATGGGTCATGTCAGGTCAAAAACCAGGTCACCAGGTCAAATCTTAGAAAAATCTTTTGTATACACTAGAGGCCACATTTTCATTGCAGTACTCATGAAATTTGATCAGAATGTTTGTTTTGATAATATCGAAGAGGAGTTTGAAAATGGGTCACATCGGGTGAAAAACTTGGTCAACAGGTCAAAACCTTGGAAAACCTTGTGTATATTCTAGAGGCCACATTTTTAGTCCAACAATCATGAAAAGTGGTCAGAATGTTTGTCTTGTTAATATCTCAGATGGGTTTGAAATTTGGTCACATGGGGTCAACAACTAGGTCACTATATTGTATCTTTGAAAAACCTTGTGTAAATGCTAGAGGCAAAATTTTTAGTCACATACTTATGAAATTTCTTTAGAATCTTAGTCTTTATCTTTATGGTATCTTGGATGAGGCTGAAAATGGATTGCTTCAGGTTAAGAGTTAGGTCACCAGGTCAAATCTTTGAAAACCTTGTGTTCACTCTAAAGGCCATATTTTCTGTCAAATAATCATGAAATTTGGTCTGAATGTATGTCTTACTGATATCTCGACAGACTACTTGCAAAATATGTCATTTTGGGTCAAAAACTAGGTCACCAGGTCAGGAATAAATGTACATGCATATGGCAATCTTACTACATACTATAGAACATCCCAATAATACTGTAAAGAACATTACCTCATTACATAAATAACCAGATGAGTTTCATTTTCTCCTGTTTAGCATGACCCTTTCAAGATGAAAACTGGAGGATATGTGGACATGAAAGCTCTGAAGTCACAGTAAGTATTTTTTTTTTCTTTGTTTGGTAAAAAGTAATGGATATTTTTTCTGAAATAAATTCTTACCATACTGCAGGCAACAGTAGGTGATTTTGGGGACAGTGTAGATCAAGATCAGACTGCATAGGATTTGCAGGTGTGATCTTTTTTGTCCACTGTCATGTCGGATGTTGTGGCTGAAATAGCTATGGATTTGCAATTTTTGAGTCTTAACTATAATTAACCCTATTCAAAATGACAGATTCCAGACTATTCTAAATTTAAGCCTTTACCAGACAATCCCGTGTTTTAAAGCCCTGTGGAAGAAGCCTTTTGAAAACTTCATGGGAAAAGGAGAAAATGCTGGAAACCAGCACTTTCTCCTTTTCCCACAATGTTTTCTACCCTAACAAAGACAAATCCAAACATTTGAGTATCATTTATATTGTCGTCTGCAAATGCTGTCAATTTGGACCAGTCTAAAATTTTGTTGTTTGGTAAAGAGTTAAATCATCTGCAGATGACAAATTTGAAAGTGGTACAGATGAAATGAAGGTCTTTGACAGGGTAGAAAACATTGTAGGAAAAGGAGAAAAGGCTGGTTACCAGCATTTTCTCCTTTTCCCACAATGTTTTCAAAAGCCCTCTGAGGCTCTCCTTCATGGTTGTTAAAACTCTGGATTGTGTGCTAAATGGTTAAGAATTATATGGGTTTCATTTTAAAAGCAGAATAGAATTGAAGTTATTCACAATCACGTAAAAATGTTCAGTTGGCTAAGCTTCCTACACAGTTATATGCATTGTATCCTGTGAACTTCCTCATCTTTGAAAATGTTGATAAGTACAGTTTTGAAGACTACATATGCATTTGTCAACATATGAGCCATGCTGTGGCAAAAGGGGGTTTGATGCATCTCCATGATACGTGGTACCAAGCATGTCATTACATTCTTATAGATCTATAAAATCCATTTTGTGTAACAACCGACTGATTCATGAGGTTCATTGATCCTTGGACATACAGAAAACTGACCAATAGCGAAAAGTTTCGGCCCAGGTCAGCCTGCACGGACTGCACAGGCTGACCTGAGTTGATACTTTTGGCGGATGCATTAAGCCCCCTTTTCACACAGCACAGCTCATAAACATTTAACTTTTATATAGGGGCATTGTATCATCCTTTCATTTCACAATCTTGCAAGAAAGAGAAAATGCTGAATACCACCATTTCATCCTTTTTTCTTGTATGTTCTTCTACCATCTAAAAATCAAATCAAATTGTGTAAGCTGAATTTGATATGTTATATTTAGATTTCGATAAAAATTACTGCAAAATTTTGTCTACTTGTAAAAAGGTAATTGCAGGTGTAAAAGCAACTGGAACCACTTTAGTAAACTTGCATACATGTACTAGTACCTTTGAAACTGTCAATAAGCACAATATTGAAGACAGGACACACATATCTACACCAGATACATTATTTCTTTATACAGGGGCACAGTATTAACTGAGGAAGAGAAGGATGCCATAGGAACTGCTTTTGCTGCAGAGACAAACAGAAGGGATGAAGATGCTGAAATGTAAGGCTTTCCAAATGCAATTTCTTATGAGCCATGCTCTGGCAAAAGGGGGCTTAATGCATCTTCGTGATGCATGATACCAAGCAAGTCATCACAATATCATGGATCAATAAAAATCATTTTGTCTAACAACTGACTGAATCATGAGGTATAGTGGTTCTTTGGCATACAGAAAATTGACCAATATCAAAAAGTTTCGGCCCAGGTCAAGCTGCACAGACTGCACAGGTTGACCTGAGTTGATACTTTTTGCAGATTGATTAAGCCCCCTTTCCACAGAGCATAGCTCATATATATTTTATAAACCTTTAAACCAATTTTAGAAAGGAAGGCATAGTATACTTTATGTTAACCCATTTCAAACAACCCAAAATTTTAACGACTCTGAGGAAAAGGTTTTTGAAAACATTGTGGGAAAAGGAGAAACCAGCATTTTCTCCTTTTCCTTCAATTTTTTCTGCCCTAGCAAATGCTTTCAAATTTGATAAGTTTAGAATTTGTTGTTTGGTAAGGAGTTAAAAATACAACACTGTTGGAGACTGTAATTTAAGAATGGCACACTGCCCTCTCATTCCAAAGTTTTGTATTTGAACCCAGAGTTCTTACAGAGTTATACTGCTCACTCTCAATGATTGCTCTCTGGACACCTTAACCAGTCGTTATCTGCAACTTGAGCAGTACCAAAGATTGATCCCATTCATTATTGGAGTCAAATCAGAAACCTTTTATTCGTATGATTACACTGTGCACCTACAGCACTGCCTGCCACATTTATACAGATAGAATGACCTCACTTTATACTTGTTAGTTCAGCTATTTTTGAAGGCAAGGTTGAGGTATTGTCTGCCCCATGGTCATGCGCGAAACTTCGACATTTTCTCATATCACTGATAATATAGAAGATACTTACTTCAAACTTTGGGCAGATGTCAGCTATCAAAGGGAATAACATAAGAGGAGGATTGGTAATTCTCAAAATATGGTATTTTTGACACAGTTATCTTCTTTTTGAACTGAAAAAGCAACTGCAGCTAGCACCTGCCTGTGGTCCTCTTGTTATAGATCTTAGTTTCTATTAAGGAATTTATATAACCCATCAGCAAATAGACCGCTTTAAACATTGTGAGCAGTTTCTCCTTTTTCCAGAATGTTCTCATGAAAGGTCTGCTGCAAGACAAGGCAAGTTATTTGCAAGTGATAATTTGTAAAATTTCCCTATGGGGGCATGTTTTATGATCATTCATAAAACATGTTTTTTTTCTTTATCATAAAGGTTCTTTTTCTTTATCATAAAGGTTGAAGTATGTGGAGGAAGAACTGAAAAGAAGAAAGGGAATAAAAACAGAGGCAGAGATACGACAGCAGAGGTAATAATGTTTGTAAATACCTTTGAGCCATGCTCTGTGTAATGCATCTGCAAAAGGTATCAACCCAGGCTCACCTGTGCGGAAACCTTTTGCTTCTGGTAAATTTTCTGCATGTCCAAGGACCATTCTATGTCATGATTCAGTTGGTTATTTGACAAATGGATTTTATGGATCCATACTTACGTGATGACTTGCTTGATATAATGCACCACCGAGATGCACTATATCCCCTTTTGCCAGAGCATGGCTCATTTGATTTTTTTGAAAACGGGGTATTCTGTTTTCCCTGTTTGTGTTATATTAAACCCCTTACCAAACAATTCTTTGTTTGGCAACCTTTTGGAAGAAGGCTTTTTAAAAACTTGTTGGGAGAAAGAGAAAGTGTTGGTAACCAGCATTTTCTCCCTTTCTCACAGTGTTTTTGCACCCTTTTTGAAACGCATATTATCATTTGAGTCACTTTATATTTGTAATCTGCAAATACTTTCATTTGGACAAGTTTCTAAAATTTCGTTGTCTGGTAAAGGTTTAATAGATGAATCAGAATCAATTCAAATGCTTTTTTCTTTTGTTTTTTATAGAAATTGTGATGTAATCCTATTTTATTGTGCCATGATGTGTTCTGGTAATTTTTTAAAAATAAATATTAGAGAGAAGGAAAAAGAGAGATTTTGTTTATGAGCCATTCTCTGTGGGAAGAGGGCCTAATGCATCTGCAAAAAGTATTGATACAGGTCAGCCTGCACAGGAACTTTGCTATTGGTCAAGTTTCTTGCATGTCAAAGGACCATTTCACCTCAGGATTCACTCAGTCATTAAGAAAAATGGATTTTATGGATCCATAATTATGACTCACTTGCTAAAATGGATTAGGGAGATGCATATAACTTTCTTTTCACAAAGCATGGCTCGTATATATTATGTATAAACATGTATGTGTATTAGAGGAAAAAGATAATAATTTTGTACCATTGCTTTCTCAGTCGTATTTTGAAAGTGAATTATGGGAGAAACTGAGATGGATACATCCAGGTAAATGTAGAGCTGTTTTAATTCCCTACCAGATTACAAGAGTTTAGATTTGTCAAAATTCAATATCAATATATCAATATACCTTTATTCAAGTATTTAGGCCTCTGGCCCATATACACTTACATAATATACAACAATTTTTGTACAATGAGTGACATATTTAAAACAATTTATAAGCTCCTGCAGTTAACAACTCTTGAGAAAATTATAATATACGTTGTAATACATCTTCAGCTTATAATTGAAAAAAAGAAAGAGAAAATATAATACCTACTGACAATGTTCTTAAACCAATTAACATGTGAGCAAAAAAACTGATAGCTGAAGACCTTAAAGAAAAAATTGTGACAGAAGATCCTAATACAACTAAACGTTAACATTTAAAAAATAAATTCTCGATGTCTTCCCACAAGTTTGCTAGTTATCTTAATGTTTCAGATAGTTGACAATTTTGAAAATATTGTGACAGAAGTGTGTTATTCATTGAAAAGATTTAAAAAAAAAAAAGAAAAGAACTATCAAAACTATGTTGTCTTCAACCTTTTGGAAGCATTATGACAAAAGATACATTATTAACCCTTTTTCTGCCAAATTACTCAAATAAAACTTTCAAGCCAATAGTAAAACCCAACCAGTAATATTTCAAGGTTATGTTATTGAGAGAAATATCCTCCCTATGGGACAGTGTAGATCCGAGATCAGACCATACGTTTTGTGCAGTCTGATCCTGATCCAAACAGCCCATCAACTGTCATCGAGTAGCGCTTAGCAGCCTAGGGGTTAAACGATTGGCAAAGAATCAAAGTACATGTGACAATGCTGCTAGAATATAACAGTGTTTATTCTGCAGTTTGTAGATTAGGAGAAAAGTGATTAACATCATGTCTAAATCGACACAAAACTCTATACAAACCTCATTTATATACACAACATTACAACTGATATTTAAAACAAGTATATGAAAAAAAAAAAAAAAAAAACTGAAGAGACAAAAATTAGTGACAAAAAAAAAAGATCACTTTATATAAACGTTGGCATAAAAAATATTACAGCGATCCTTTATGCTCTTTTAGAGCAAAGCTTTTAAAAACATTGTGATTTTTCCTGCCCATTTACAGGAAATCTTTTGAAAACATTGTGTCAGATGGTCACCCACTAAGGTTGGTATTTTAATGTTCTGGTAGAGGTAAGCTCTCAAAAAATTGCGACTTGTCATACTGTCTTGGAGGAAGACCACTAATAAATTTCGACTTTTCATGTACCTCTGAATGAATTCCCTTGAAAACATTGCGATAAAAGGTGATGTGACAACTAAATGTTTATGCTCATTTAGAGCAAAACTGATGTTAATGCTGCGAATTTTCATTTTTTTTTATAGTGAAACTTATGAAAACATTGTGGCAAAAGGTTGCATTACATACAAAGATTGATATGAGATAGACTCATAATATCAACATATTTTAAAGGGAAAAAAACGATATTTACAATGCTTACGAGCACACCCTTATTTTATTTAACTCATTACCGAACAACAATATCCTATATCCGCCCAAATTGAATGCATTTGCAGACGACAGAATGAAAGTGACTGAAAATTTAAAATTCAACCTGTGACGGATAGAAAACATTGTTGGAAAAGGAGAAAACGCCGGTTACCGGCATTTTCTCCCTTTCACACAATGCCCACTAGAGGCTTCCCTCTCAGGGTCGTCAAAAGTAGGGATTGTGTGGTAATGCATTAATACTGCTTTTATACTCCTTAAATTAAGCAAGTCTTTCAAATAGAGAGAGAAAACAAACAACAATTAACAAAATACGTAGATGGTTGGTTACATTGAAAATTGAAAGCATTAGCAGACAAATTAAATGTGGCTGAAGTGATGGCTTTTGTCAAATGAAGGGTAGAATGTATTGAGGAACATTTAGAAAATGCTTGTCTTCAGCATTTTTTCCTCTTCCAACAGTGTGTTCAAAATAGCTTTCTTCTCAAAGTTCATTAAAACAAGGAATTGTTTGGTGAGAGGTTAATGTAACAACACATTTCATGGCTTTCTGGTTAGAATGTTCTGAAAAGTATTAGAGTGCAGATGTACTGTCCTTAAGCAAAGTATCAAAGGGCCTCTGTCTATTACAGTTAAAATACAGAGAAGACATTGATTATTGAGCTTGACACAACATTTTGAAAATAGTATAAAACGTCTTCCTAGCAAACTGACAAACCAAGATTTCCATTCTGTTTTATTTAACAAAAAAATAATTTAGACTTGTTCGTAATGAAAACCTTTAAGTTTTTAAGTTTGGCTACTTTCGAAGAAAACAAGGTATTATCATAGCCCTGGCATTGTCTGTGTTAGGCAAAATCTTTGACATTTTATAATATCTCTGTCATTACTCAAGCTATTTATCTAAACTCGGACTAGTTGTTATCTATCAAAAGGGGAATCCAAACAACAGGAGCAGGTAACCATCAAAATATTTTTGAAACAGTAATGCCCTTTTTTTTTTACTTGTAGTCAAACAAAAAGTTTTATATTTATTCCTGAAGATATTGACTTGAAACTTGGACTAAATGTTAACTATCAAAAGGGGAAACCATACAACAGGGGCAGTTAACCATCAACATACACATATTTCAACTTACAAATTTCACTGAATATCGAGCAACCGCAGCCGAGCATTGGCGCCTGTATGCAGTGCTCTTCTTGAAATCAGATGAGGTTCATATGATAAGATTTGTATCTGAAGGGGTGGAAAACATTGTTAGAAAAAGAGAAAATGCTGGTACCCAGCATTATGTCCTTTTTCCATAATGTTTTCAAAAGCCTTCCTCAGTTAATATATTACAATGAAAGGTATCATTGAAATAAATAGTCAAAGTTATCATGTCATTTCAGTTGAAACTACATCAAGAAGGAATTATGTTCTTACTTTTGAATTTTTTAGTTCTGATTCCAAAGCTGCCTTGTTCAAATTACCAGAGAAGCTTGAAGCTGTCAGTTCATCAACGAAGAAAACAGAAGATATGTTGTCCAATCAGATGTTGTCTGGAATACCGGAGGTGGACCTTGGTATTGAGTAGGTGTCTAATCTTTTACTTTCATGTCTATGCAGATGCACAACGAATGATTGGGGTTTTAGGGAGGGGGTGTAGGGGTACTGGAATAGCCTGTCAGTCTGTTTGTGTGTTGACGGGTCCAGTTTCTCAAGTCAAGGCTTGAAACCAGGGGCTCCTGGTGCAAATCCCCAGCTAGGCCAATTTCATTCCGAGTATTGATGATAATCATTAGGACAAGATTCCTTCTGCTTTCACTGGTGACAATGGCTATGTGGGAAATCTGCTAGCAGGCTTGGAAGAATGTTGTGTGAAGTACTGGTGAAAGAAACTCCAGGAAAGCATGGCTAGGTGCACTGGCTGGCAGGGTTAAATGAAATAGTGTTGAAAAATGGCATTCAACACCATACAGACAAACCTTCATATGGGAGTAAGCAATTTTAATCAGTAGTTTATAGCTATAGTCTGTTGTAGTTTTGAATATTGTAATTCTTTACCAAACAATTCCATATTCTAACGAACTGGAAGAAGTATACATGTAATTTGGAAATATTGTAGGAAAAGGAGAAAATGCTGGTTTTCAAAAAGTTCAAAGACAGAAATCATATTTTAAGGTGCAGTTTATTTTTTGTCTGCAAATACTTTCAGTTTGGTTGAGTGTAAATTTTTGTCTTTTGATAGAGAGTTAAAAATAGTTGATATAGGTGAAAATATTTTCAGAGCCAAGATAAAGAATATTGAGGAAACAGAAGATGCCAAACAAAAACTTATTCAGGAGCGAATGAGGAAAAAGGAGCATGTGTCTGAATTTGTCCCCACCAACATGGCTGTCAATTTTGTTCAGCACAATAGATGTAGGTTTTAGTTTTACAAGTTTTTAGAAGGATTTTGCAATTATATACAATTTCATTTGAAAGTGGTAAGAAAATAAACACAAACACTGGTTTATAAATTTAAGGATGAAAACCTTGTGTTATGAATGGCAGATGAATATTATAATATCACATTTTGACTAATCAAATTAGAAAGATTATTAATAGAAACCTAGCCAAAAGCAGTCCACGCACAAGTTATGTCATCATACCATATTTGGAACCATATCTGACATGTTGTAGACACAGATTTTTTTCGTTGTGTCCAATTTCTGTCTTGTCCAGTGCATGTATTGGAAAAGGAAAACTTATGTTAAATATACTGTGATATGTTCAAGTTTTTAGCTCACCTGAGCACAAAGTGCTCAGGATGAGCTATTGTGATCACTCACCGTCCGTCTGCGTCCGTCCGTCCGTCCGTCTGTCCGTCCGTCCGTCCGTCCGTCATCAGTCCGTCCACATTTTCTTGTTTACACTCTAACATCTACAAATATTAACCAATCAGCACCAAACTTGGTCAAAATGTATATGACCATAAGATCTCGGATGAGTTCGATTATGGGTCTAATCGGACCAGAACATCTGGAGTTATTTGCCCTTGAATTAGAAAAATTGCTATATTTGACTTTGTTTACACTCTAGCATCTACAAATATTAACCAATCAGCACCAAACTTGGTCAAAATGTATATGACCATAAGATCTCGGATGAGTTCGATTATGGGTCTAATCCGACCAGAACATCTGGAGTTATTTGCCCTTGAATTAGAAAAATTGCTGTATTTGACATTGTTTACACTCTAGCATCTACAAATATTAACCAATCAGCACCAAACTTGGTCAAAATGTATATGACCATAAGATCTCGGATGAGTTCAATTATGGGTGTAATCGGACCAGAACGACTGGAGTTACTTGCCCTTGAATTAGAAAAATTGCTATATTTGACTTTGTTTACACTCTAGCATCTACAAATATTAACCAATCAGCACCAAACTTGGTCAAAATGTATATGACCATAAGATTTCGGATGAGTGGGATTATGGGTGTAATTGGACCAGAATGGTAGGAGTTGTTTGCCCTTGAATTAGAAAAATTGCTATATTTGACTTTGTTTACACTCTAGCATCTACAAATATTAACCAATCAGCACTAAACTTGGTCTAAATATATATGACCATAAGATCTCGGATGAGTTCGATTATGTGTCTAATCTGACCAGAACGACTGGAGTTATTTGCCCTTGAATTAGACAAATTGCTGTATTTGACTTTGTTTACACTCTAGAATCTACAAATATTAACCAATCAGCACCAAACTTGGTCAAAATGTATATGACCATAAGATTTCGGATGAGTTGGATTATGGGTGTAATTGGACCAGAATGGTAGGAGTTGTTTGCCCTTGAATTAGAAAAATTGCTATATTTGACTTTGTTTACACTCTAGCATCTACAAATATTAACCAATCAGCACTAAACTTGGTCTAAATATATATGACCATAAGATCTTGGATGAGTTCGATTATGTGTCTAATCGGACCAGAACGACTGGAGTTATTTGCCCTTGAATTAAAAAAATTGCTACATTTGACTTTGTTTACACTCTAGCATCTACAAATTTAAGCCAATCAGCACCAAACTTGGTCAAAATATATATGACCATAAGGTCTCGAATGAGTTTGATTGTAGGTCTTATAGGACCCGTTATTGCTGTGTCATGGAAAAAGGGGGCTTGACGTATATTTTCATTGTGGACCAATATCTCTTTAACTACAGGGCAAAATGTCATGAAACTTCATCTTTTTATTGTTTATTGCAAGCCACAGACAATAGTTATTTGTTTTTATTTCATGAAATGCCATGTCGTGAAAAAAGGGGGCTAAATGTTTAATTTCGTCATGGACCAATGACCATCTGTTTGTCCATCTTTCAGGACAGATATCTTCTAAAATCCTTGACAAAAACTAATAGAAATTCATACAGGTTTCCTATTGATGTCCGCTGATATTTATTGGGTTTTTTTTCCTTTTTGATATCAAATACTGTCTCATAGGAAAAAGGGGCTTCATGTATATTTCTGTTAAGGATCAATATACATGTATCTTCAACTCAAAATCCTGGACAAAAATTTGTGAAACTTCATACATGTGTTCCTTATGATAGTCCGCCAATATCATTAGTTTAGCTTTTTTGATTAAATGTCATGTCATGGAAAAAGGGGGCTTCACATATATTTTCATTATGGATTAATATCTCTTTAACTACAAGACAAAATGTTATGAAACTTCATCTTTATGTTGTTTATCACAAGCCACAGACAATGGTTAGGCCTATTTGTTAGCTCACCTGAGCACGAAGCGCTGGGTGAGGTATTGTGATTCGTCGTTGTCCGGCGTCCGTCTTTCCACAATTCCTTTAAACATCTTCTCATCCTAAACCAATCATGTTGAAACTTGACAGGCATATTCCTTGGGTGAAGTTCTACCAAAGTTGTTAAAAGAATTGAATTAACCCTTTAACTCCAGGGGTCACAATTTTGGGCAAAATTGTATATAGAGCAAACTTTAAAAATGTTTTTGTCTGAAACTAGAAGGCCTAGAGCTTTGATATTTGGTATGTGGCATTTCCTTGTAGACTTCTACCAATTTTGTTCAAATGATGCCCCTGGGTCAAAAAAGGACATAAAGGTATACAGAATGAACTTTAAAAGTCTTGTTCTATTTAACCCTTTACCACACAATCCCAAGTTTTAACGTCTGTGAGAAATAAGGCTCTTGAAAATATTGTGGGAAAAAGAGGAAATACTTGTAACCAGCATGTTTTCCTTTTTCCACAATGTTTTCCACCCAACCAAAATCAAATTTAAATTTTTGAGTCACATTTATTTTGTTGTCAGCAAATGGTTTGAATTTGGACAAGTCTTAACCCTTTAAGCGCCTTTCACTACTATAGTTGCCTTTGTGTCTAGTGTAGATCAAGATCAGACTGCACGAAATATGCAGTCCGATCATTGATCTATACTGTCTGCTTTGTTGAAACACTGCAGACAAAAGGCACCCACACAGTTGTTATCATCTTGGACTCATTCTGGAATGAAAATGGCCTTTGGGTTTAAGGATTAAATTTTGTTGTTTGTTAATAATTTGAGCCAAGCCTGTTAGCTCATTACCTACAGGGTTAGCTATGCAGGGATGTCAAGTTTAAATCTCAGTTGGGCCAAGCACTCAGGTAACCAGGATTTTTTTAACTTTTTCCACAATGTTCTCTACCCATCCCAAATCTAAGTTCATTTTTTGAGACAAATTTATTTTGTTGTCTGCAAATGCTTTGAATTATAGACCAGTCTAAAATTTTTGTTTGGTAAAGAGATAAAGATAGACCAAGTAATATGCATTTCAAGACTGTGTTGTAGGCAATACTATCTTGCAGAATATAAGGCATATATATCCAAGATCCAACTGCAGTCTGATCTTTATCTACACTGTCTGATAAAACATCCTGTCTTGCGTACCCCTAGCCTTGGTTCCCACCTGATCATTTTTTCCTTTTATCTATTCAGGACGGACAGATGCAGTTTAAATTTGACATGAAGCCCCCTTTTTCCATGACACAGCAATAAATTCCAAAACCCTGACAATATGTGCTAGGTCACTTGATGTGTGAAAATTTCATCCAAATCTGTTGAGATACATGTATGTCCAGTAATTAAAGAGATATTGGTGAAAAATGAAATATAACATGAAGACCCCTTTTTCCATGATGCAGCTATAAATTGCAGAACCTTGACAATATGTGCTAGGTCACATGATGAGAAACATTCTGTGAAAACTTTTGAAAACATTGTGGGAAAAGGAAAAAATGCTGGTAACCAGCATTTTCTCCTTTTTCCCACAAAGTTTTCTACCCTGTCAAAGAAATATTGTGTCACTTGAGCCAATATGAAAATGTTGGTCTGCAAATGCTTTCAATTTGGACAGATCTAAAATTTTGCCATGTGATAAAGGGTTAAAGGCTTTGACAGCATTTTTCTCTCTGGCTGTTAGGATGTATCTTTGAACATTGTGTTCATTGTATTTTGAGTTCATATTTGTTCATTCATTTAATTCTGTAGTACAGATTTTATCTTGTAAATCTTAGAAGTCATTATAAGTTTTGTTCTTCAGTTTGTGGTGTTTGTCTTAATTTATAAATAAGTTTATGAACCCCCCCCCCCCCGATAGATTTTGGGCATATACTCACCCATGAATTGAAGTACCATTTGAAAGATCTGTTCAGGTAGGGCCAAGGTCAATGTCACACTTGAAGGTCAAATTTTTGTAAGCTGGACGCATTTAAAGGTTGGTGCAAGACTATTGCAAGTGTAAATACATTGTTTATGTGTTTTACAAAAGCAATTACCCATGAACATGTCCCTGGACAACCACTGTAGTTGGTGGTGTATTTAACAATATTATAATACTAACTTGTATAGAAAGTCTTGAATCGGCAAACATTCTCTACTAAGTTTGTTCAAATCAGGCAACTTTTTGCCACACACCAAAAGGCCTAGTGCTTTGTTATTATTCCTTCAAAACTCTGTTCTGGATGTATATCGGAGTCAGCTTGTCAGTCCATCCATCCATCCATCAGTCTTTCTGTAGCATTTTCTTGTCAGAGCTAGTTCTCAACAACTACAGGACAGATTTCATTCAAACTTTAGAGAGACTCGGTGCCAAGCAAGAATGTGCATATTATATTTTGGTGACGGTTCATTGAATTTTTACAAAGTTATTTTCCTTTGATGAAATTTCTTGTTCTCCCTATTTTCCAAAAACTATTGGACAAATATCATTCAAACTTCTCACAAATATTTATATAACCGGGTTTGGTTAAGAAAGATTATCTTCTTGTCTAAACCAAGAAGACCTAGAGTTTTGGCCTTGCACTTCGATATTTGCTATTTATCTTCATTGTAGACCTTTACGGCTTGGTACTCAGGTGAGCAATATAGGACCATCATGGTCCTCTTGTTTAGGGATACCAGAGCTGTTTGAAACTTAATGTCAGACAGGTGCATATTTTTCATCATTCAGTCCCACTCACAATTTTTACTAACAAGAGCTCTCTGCATTGAGCATGAGTAGGAAAGCCTATACATGTATATAGAAAGGTTAAGTATTTTTTTTTTTACAGTTAATATTGAAGATAACACACCTGTGTTGAAGAAAGAAGAGGATGCTCCGGCAAAGGTCACCCCACGAGTTGGAGATGCAGAAAAAACAGGTAGGATTATTCAGGCCATTACGACCTGCAGCGAGGGGGCGGAATCCTGCATGGCTATTTGTTGAATGTGAAAGTTGTGAAATCTGGAGGTCCTGGGTTCATTCTTCACTCAAAGTGCAGGTTTTTTTGTGGGAGTATTCTTGGGCAGTACACTTCAGAGCTCTAGCCTGGTACTTGTGGAATGTAGGACACACATGAATAAGTGTGTTGTCACTGTGATATGACTGAATTAATATTGAGGGTGGTATAAAACATCAATCAACAATTAATCTAAAGCTTTTGTACTCCCATAGTGACCAAAAAGAAAGTAAAGTGTTTGTTTATTATCATGTCATCCCTATTGAAAAGGCAAGCCAATATCCGACTTAGAAGGCACCTTTGTGAGGTACATTGACTTCCCAAGTCTTTAACTTTCATACTAGGTAGGTAGACATTCTGAAACCATTGTTTAGCCCTTTACTTCAACCCTTTACTACACAATCTTGAATAAGGAAGCTTCTGAAAACATTGAGGGAAAGGAGGAAATGCATGTAACCAGCATTTTCTTCTTTTCTGACAATATTTTTAACCATGTCAGGAAGCTTAAGCTGATGTATAATAATTTCAAATTTGTTGCAAGCGCCTGCTTTCAGTTTGGAAGAGTCTGAATTCGGTGCATGGGAAAGGGTTTAGTAGTTGGCAGCTCAAAAGCTTGTCACATTAGAACAACTCCCTCGACCATCAGAGCTCAAACCTTTGGTCTCCTGCTCCATTGGCAGATACCTTACCAGTAGGTTTTGGAGATGACCAAGGCTATGACCAACAGCTGAAATCAAAGCTGCCCTTGTCTCATTGGCCAAACCTGGTATGAACTGTTGACCAAATCTGTTGGCTGTATTATGATAATGCACTTCCATGAGATATTTCTCCACCAGAAAAAGACTGCTTTACGGTTTTTAAAATTGTTAGGCTCCACTTAAAAGAAGAAAACATGAGTCACAATTTTCTATCGAAATCATTTAAATACGTTTTCATTGACAGTTTATAAATTCATTTTTTTAACCTGATTTATCAATTCCATTGACGAGGTTCACAGACATACTGATAGATATGAATAACTTTGCGGTGGTTGCTGTTTTTGATAATCCATTTTCAGGGGTGCCATCTTTTTTAACCCTTTTTTTAAGCTGCTAAGCGCAACTCACTGACCTTTTGTGGACAGTGTAGATCAAGACCACACTGTACAGAACAGTCTGATCTTGGATCTACACTGTCTGATAAAGAGATATATTTCTCTAAAAGCTAAGTTTGAAAAAACAATTTTCGGTTTTGTATTTGTACTATCGGCTTGAAAGTTCTATTCATCTTATTCAGCAGGATAAACATTAAGATCATGTGACTGACAATATTTCTAAACAGAAACCTCCTTGATATAATGAACAAGGTTAGATGTACTTACCGAGTGGAGCAAGTGCCCTGGCCTTCTACAGAAGGACAGTTTCATCAGACCTCTACATGATATTGACTTGTCGTGAATATCTTGTATTGTTTGAAATACAGTAAAACCTCTCCATTAAGATCATCCGTGGTGCTTTTGAAAATTGGTCTTATTAGCGGGGTAGTCTGATTTCCGGGTTTCACCCACCTAGATTATGAATCAAACTCAGACTCTGCGTAGACTTACGTAGATTTTAAGTATGTGCAAAATAATGTATTTAGTCGGGGAAGCCTATGCCCACACCTGAAAATGACAACAAGAAAATTTTCATGTTCATTGAAAAGTTGGTATGTTTCTTGAATTTTATGAATAGATCCACATGTAAGTGCATGTCAATTCATAATTGCCTATTTAAACTCTAACAACCAGATATGTACATAAATTAAGAAACTGAACTAAAAGACTACATGATTTAATGTTACAGATAGAATTTGTCATATTCCCTGTTTTGATCTGCTCTGTTGTTTTGTGTTGCCTCAAGAACTCATATTCCACATGCTGATTTTCATTTTCATTTTTAAACAAAAAATTTTGAGTAAGTGCTTATTACTGAACAGCCTGACATTTACAGTTTATTTTTTTCCGTTTGTTTTTCTCATTTTGATTCGAGTTGAATGTTCGAGCAGTCCTACTAATTGTTGATTGCACAGTTGTAGCATTCACCTATTCACAAATCGCATATTCTGTACGATAAAAATATGGCTTCAATGTGTAACAAAATCAGAATAATTATCCCATCGTGATCTCTAGATATTAATCCAAGTGTCTCATATTACAAAAGCTGGATGTAAAACACAAATCATAATTACCTGGATGTCGACATGTTTTTCACTCGGGTGTGTGATAAATGCCAGATTACCATATAAAAGCCATATTAATTCTAATCAATTCATTGGTCATTCCATTATGTAAGGTAACACCCTGATCACTAACACAATCATGTTACACAACATAACATAATCTTTATTTGGTATAAAATATAAAACATATTTATGGCCAATACAATTAACAGTATAAATAAGCACAAGATTTGAACAAAGACACAAAAAATGAGTAGTTGAAAAACAAAAAAGAATGAGAGCCAGCAGTATGTTAAGTAGTTCAGCCATGCTTTACGAAGGAATGTTACAATTGTCAATAGATAAACAAAAGACCGATAATTAATTGTCGATTCTATCGGACCGTAGAATATTTGTACATGAAGCACAGCCTACAGTTGGCGATTATGGACACCTGAAAATTAGCGGATCATTAAGAAGGTGTGAAAATTAGTGGTCATTTCATGGGGTTAAAATCTATAGGTAATGTCTCATTGGTACTGAAAATGGTGGTCGTAATTTCAGAAAAGTGGGGTGCCCGTATTTCCAGGTTTGTGATCATTTATCATTAAGAAGTAAAAATTCTGTTCTGACAAAAATCATTCGTAATACAGTAAAACTTAATTATAACGAACTCTGATAATGCGAATTTTCGCTTAGTACGAATCGAAATCAATTCCCCGGCAAAAACCTTCTTTCGCCTTTGTAAAAATTAATTGTTAAAACGAATTTGGATATAACGAATTTTCGCATATTGCGAGTCAAAAATCAGGTCGGCAGATATCCATTTCAACTGAAAATACCTTGGTTACACTGAAGTTGCACCTAAGGGTCTTTAATTACCAAGTCAGTTATTCACACCTTCCCGCTTGCCCAATTAACACGTTGACGCTAGAGGCGTTGATCTACACAACATAAACTGACTGCGTTACCGATCGATGATTATCGCGGTAAGGTATAATTTGCCACCAGTAGAAAATTGTCGTCTGCAAATGCTTTCAATTCCTACCGGTATAAAATGTGTTTTGAATGATTAACATCGCTCACTTGATTAAATAAATACGAAATCGGCTACTAGTTTTTCCTACCTGTCATAAATGTCATTGGATACTATAAATATAACACATATTTGTCGAAGTATGTTAGAAAAACATTTTTCTGGTAAATAAATGTTAGACTGCATGTACATGTGTCCACCTTTGGGTCCCGAAATATAACGAAGTTCGTACTATCAATAAAGGGAATTATGCTTATAGCAAATTAAATCTGACGGTCCCGTGAAATTCGCTATATCAGAGTTTTACTGTAGCGGGTTGCTTGTATTGCCGGGGTGGTCGTAAGGAGATGTTTTACTGTAGTTGATAATTGCTTTTGTTATCAGTTTGACAAAAATTTTGTGAAGATCAACTCTTTTTACCACACAATCCCCTGTTGTAATGACCCTGAAGAGAATAGATACCGAAAACCTTGTGGTAAAAGAAGAAAATGCTGGTAACCATTTTCTACAATGTTTTCTACCCTGTCCAAGACAAATCCCACATCCCATCATTTTAGCCACATTGAATTGTTGCCAGAAATGCTTTTGACTTGGACAAGTCTGAGATTTTGTTGTTTGGTAAAGAGTTAATGCTTTATTCTATGAAACATCCTGTTCAGAATGGGTTTCTGCATGGCTCATTGGTAAGGTGTAAGACTTATAATCTCGTAGACCCGGGTTGGAGCCTCATTGAAGCACTGGGTTACTAATATTTGTGGGGGTTTCCTTTGTCAAGACTCTCCAGAGCCCTAGCCTAGTACTGGTGAAACCGAGGATATTACATGAAGATATGAGGTGTTGCTGTGATATAATTGAAATAATGTTGAAAGCGGCATAAAACACCTGTTAGTCACCTTGTTCAGGTACACACTTTCAACCCAGTTATCTCCCCTATTCCAATATCCATCATTTAAACAAACCTATAACATCTGCCAGTCTCAGTGGGTACCTACATTTCTTTTTCCATTTGCATTTAAACACACAAGACTGAGATATATGAATGGATTAATTTTGGCACAACTGACCTTGACTGCCAGTTGTGCCGAATTAAATCTACTGCCAATAAAGGTATGCTTACAGTAAATGGCAAAAATTGTGAAGACATACACTGTTCTATTTTTTTAGGCAACAAACAGTTAAGGGTACAGCCAGAAGACAAAGAGAAAACGGAGAAAGCCACAGACAATTATCACTTCAACAAATTTAGGCAGCAAATGCGAAGATGATAGCAATGGGTAGAGTGTTTTGAGGATGATACTTGTTAAAAAAAAAGAACATCAGGATAGGTGAAAAGGATACCATGCTTTTCACACCATTGTGTCATGCAGACTACTTTTGTATGGCAGCAGATTCCTTTTTAGTGGATTCTTACAGCAAATCCGCTGAAAGTGATTGGCCGGACCAGAACCAAATAATGTCAGTACACATACATGCTTGTGCTCTTCTTGTTCTACCTTCAGTTTTAGATAATTATACACCTCAACCTTGCCTTTATCTCTGTTGTGTATAGTCTTACACATGTATACAGTCCTATGTCTAAAACCAGTAGAAAGATGTGTTTATTGATGCACTAGTTTAACAATCTACTGGGTCAAATTACTAGTCACAAGCAATAAAATTACAGCTTACTTGGCTGACTAACTCAACTTTCCTTGCTTGTCCACCAATTATTTTCATAAACATGAATTACAAAAGTCATGTAATGAAAATTTATTATTCCCCCATTATTATAGGTAAATCCACTTTTGAGGACTTCGACGCCAAGGTTAGTAGTGCAGTCGGTAGCATACAGTACTTCAGACCAAGGGGTCTTTGTTCGAATCTCAAGCTCAGCCAATTTCTTTGAGGATTGATGATAGTCATTGTAACAGGATTCATTCCTCTCTCAAAGCTAATCATTGTTTCCATGATGGTTATGTTGAGAAACAGCCAGTGGCTTGGAAAGAAAGAATATTGTGTGAAGCACTGATAAAAGAATCTCCAGGAAAGTATGGATAGGTGCACTGGCCACAGTGACAAAACTCGCATATTATTAAACACGGCAATAAACGCCTTAAAAAGAAATCAGGACTTTGATCCAAACATCATTGCTGGAAGGGAAATTGCTCATAAAAAGTTCCTCCTTATTCAAAGAACAGATTCAGTGTGCCTCAAATGATGAAAGGATGGAAGGCATTATGGGAAAGGGAGAAAATGCTGCTTACCAGCATTTTTTCCTTTTCCAATATTGTTTTTTCTCGTTTTTCTGAAGGTCATGAAAGGCAGGTAATGTTTCTTATATGGTTTGTTAATGTGTATGATTATCAAATTATACATGAATATGTTTGGTCATCTGGTCAGGGGAGTAAAGAGGTAACAACACAAACATTATGGTGTTATGGGTTGCATAATTATTTTCTTTTTTAAATGCAAATGAGATAATTGTGCAGATATGAGCCATGCCCTGGCAAAAAGGGGCTTAATGCATCTCCGAGAGGCATGATACCAAGCAAGTCATCACATAATTATGGATCCATAATTGCCACAATTTTCAACAACTGACTTATTCATGAGGTTTTCGGGGATGGTTATGAGGAAAGAAGCCAGTTGCTTGGAAAGAATCTTGTGCTTAGTACTGATAAAATGAACTCCAGGAAAGTATGGATAGGTGCACTGGCCACTGCGATATAACTGAAATAATGTTGAAATCAGCATTAAACACCATACAATCAGTCAATCATATTCATGAGGTAGACTGGTCCTTGGACATACAGAAAATTGACCAATAGCAAAATGATGCTTTTCGTAGATGCACTAAGCTCCCTTTTGCCAGAGAATAGCTCATATGGATTGAAAAGTTGGATGGCTTGGTCTGTTTTATCCGCATAAAGAGCCCAAACTAGACACCTTTGCTGTGTTTGTCTGGTTTGTCATATAATTTTCTCTTTGTTGCGAATTGCTTGTTGTAACATCTTTCATTACTTTGTGTTAAAGTGATCTTGTCTTTGTAGATATTTAGTCTCATTTAGAAACTTGTAGATGGAAAAAAGGTTTAGACCATTTTTTATGTTGAATAATAACAATGAAAAAAAAATTAAAATGGCTATTGAGAAAAGGCTACTGTTGTAGGATAATGCTAGTTTACCCAAAATTAAGATTCCAAATTTGGAGGTCCCTGTTTCTATCCTTGCCTCCTTGGAATTGTCTTTGGGCAAGACACTTCAAGGCTCCAGCCTAGCACAGGTGAAACCACACATGCATCAATAAGTGGGCTGTTGCTGTGTTATTACTGTAATAATGTTGAAAGCAACATAAAAGACAATTCAAACAAATGAGATCAAAATGGTGATACCTTTTGTCCTGTTTGTAGGTATTTTGTCTCACAATGAAAAACTTTTGCCCCTCCAGGTAGCTCATTGGTTAGTATATCTGACTTATGAGTTAGTGGTTGCAAGTTTGATATCCAGTTGAGGCAAATTTCTTTCCAGCCATTTTTCGCCTCTCACCTTTGATGCATGTGAGAAAAGAAGTCAGTGGCTTGGAAGGAACGTTGTGTCAGTACTGGTGTGAGAAATCCTGAAGGAAACACATGCGTAGGTGCACTGGCAGCTGTGATATTACCTAAGCTGTTAAACTGGCATAAAACTCTGATACAGACCAATATAAACAAATGTAAACATGTGAATATGAAAAAAAAATTCTAAACCATTTTTGATGATGAAATAAAATTGCTAAAGAGAAAAACAGCTTTTGTTGGAATATTCCCTGCACCCTTATTACAGAGTCATAATATTTCAAGATGGAATATGTTAATTGTGAGAACAGATTAGCCCTTGATGAAGATTTAATGTAAATTTCCTTTTAAATGTGACCTGTTACATCCGTAACTCTTTACCACACATCAGAAGTTGAGACTTTTCTAAATTGAATGCATTTATTGTTGAAAAATTAAATGTCACTTAAATGATGAGATTTCTCTTGAAAAGGTTGGAAGTATTGTGGGAAAAGGAGAAGATGCCAGTGTAACCAGCATTTTCCCCTCTTCCCACAATTTTTTCAACCGTCTTTCCCCAGGGCCGTAAAAACACTTGAATTGATTGACATAGGATGAAACAAATAAACAGCAGACTCTTTTTAAAAATATACTTGTAAACTATGGATTACCAACACGACTTAAAATTCAGTGTGACTTAATGTGGAAACACTTGGACAAAAGCAGAAATTGCCTGTTAGAAGTAATTTCTCTTTTAATTACATTGCTTTCAAAATTGATATTGAATTTTTATTACTTCATTTTCATCCATCCATTGTGACATTTTGAGTATCAGTTTTGAGTATCTGTTATAGTACATGCCAATGTTACAATATCATAAAATAATCCACAACCAATCATCTTTTGTCACTCAAGTAAATCTGCTTCTCTAGACAATGTTACAATTCTTTACTGTTTAAAAAATGTTAAGTACATCAGACTAACAAAATCTCAAAAACATCATGAACACCGCAAGGTTTGGTGTAAAGCACTCGACCGTTTACTAGACGACAACATTTTAGACTTTTCAGTATTGAAAGCTTATGCAGACAACAAATTAAATATGGCTCAAATGATTGTATTTATTTCTTAAAGGTTGGAAAACATTGTGGGAAAAGGAGAAAATGCATTACTAACATTTTCTCCTTTTTCCGGAGTGCTTTCAAAAGCTTTCTCAGGGCCGTTTAATAGTTGGGATTGTATGGTAAAGTGCTAACCCTTTACCAGTTAATCCTGTTTTTTAACAACCCTGAAAAAGAGGGCTTTTCAAAACATTGTGGGAAAAGTAGAAAATGCTGGTAACTAGCTGTGATAGCTTCCTCAGGGTCTTTACAACTAACATTGGTTTGATAAAGGTTTGATCTTTTTTATCTCATAGGAACAATAAAGTTTCTGCTGGTGTCCTGGTTAGAAAATAATGAGAGAAAAATGTCTGTTGTTTATTCAGAACAACTTTCTGTTGTGATATCACCACTGTGATAGTGTTGACAGTAGCATTACATTTTGTTCGGGTAAATCTTGCTACATATTCATCAACTTTTCATAAAAGCATTCTAAGTCCAAGTCTTATTTTGACCCTTTACTATATGACAAAATTTTAGACATGTCCATATTTAAAGCATTTTCAGACCACAAATTAAATGTGGCTCGAGCAATGGGATTTGTCCCTGGAAGGATAGAAAACATTGTGGGAAAAGGATGCTGGTAACCAGCATTTTCTCCTTTTCCAACAATTTATTTAAAACTCTTTCTTCCATGGGTTGTTAACTCATGACTGATTGGTAAAGGCAAACAGTAAAACCAAATAGTTAAGCATTTGGCCTAGCTAATCAGAAATGGCCTTTCTTTGAAATTAAGACAACTATCGAGAATTAGACTGCAATTTAGAATGGTTTGTATCCCCCCAGATTTTGTTTTATTCCAACATTTTCACAGCCTGTAACACTGCTTTGAACCAAATCAAGATACTCCACTTCCTATTTGGCCAGCCTGTAGCCGTCTGTATAAGTAGGAGATGTGTTGTTGGAACAATTAGTCTTTCAAAGACTCCTCAATTGCAGCTTGTTGTGCTTTCAGTTCTTCCATACGCAATCCTAAAGAAGCAACAACATTTTGTCTTTGTTTCTCTGACAGTTTAGATAAAAGTGTGTTATATTCTTCAAGGGTATCTTTCACAGCCTCTTGAGCTTCTTCCAGATCTTGGGAAAAGTAAACAGTTCCTTGGCTTTCTCTCTGTTGGAAAAAAAATAATTGAGAGCCTGTATCACCTACTAAAGATATGCATTTTCAGTACTACTCCTAAACCTTTACGAAACAATTCCAAGTTTTAACGACTGTCACTCTGAGAAAGAAGGCTTTTGAAAACACTGTGGGAAAAGGAGAAAATGCTGGTAACCAACATTTTCTCCCTTTCCCACAATGTTTTCTACCCTTTCAAATACAAATACCTGAATTTGAGCCACACATATTTTTTCGCCTGAATTTTGATTTTTTTTTAATTTGGACGAATCCAAAATTTTGTCAATTGGTAAAGAGTTAACCCTTTACCACAGGACAAAATTGTATACTCCTCCATATCAAATGCAAATGACATATGTGGCTCAAATGATTGTGGGAAAAGGAGAAAATGTTGCCACAATAAGAGAGTTAAGCTGGATTCAGCACATTAAGGATTATCTTTAACAGAATGAAAAAGTATTCCCTATCGCTATGTTTCACAGGCTATCTCCAGCAGCAGTATGGGTGTAGCTACCGCTGACAAGGGACTCGACCCAATGATTGCTTGCTTAACAGGCGACTGATTTTTCACTTTGGTAGCTGAGCAGCTCAACATAACCGCTGTCGTTAATTACAACCACTTACAGCATCATCCATGAGCTCCCGTGCTTCTGCAAACTTGTCCGTCAAAACTTCCATTCTTGACTTGACTTCTTTATCTGAAAGAGGGTCGTTATTTAGCATGACATTCCCGCTCGAAAACGGTTTATGATTCAGAATTCTTGTCGAGGCTCGCAGATTGTTTCCCACGGAGGTCGCACTCTTCTGAAGACAGAATATTTGAAAATAGCTCGCGGTCCTAGTCAGAACTTTCAATGAGGCTGCCATGTTTGATTGTTGTTGTTGCTTTTAGAAACCAGAGTGCCACAAGTACCAATTTTTGCGAGAAAAGGGTTCAATAGAGATCAGATGGTCACCTTTTAGATTTATTTTAAGTTAAATAGCTGTTATAACAGCATCAAAAAAAATACCTAATGAAAAACGTATCAATACCATCATCAATTTGATGGTTTTAATCTGTAACTGAAACATTTAGTTTATACTTTTCTCCTTTTCCCATGACGATTTCTAGCCTATCATTGAAATGCCATCATTAGTGATATCAGGGATCGTATATTACGATCCCTGGTCACATTTAACTTGTCGTCTGCAAATGTTCTCGAAATGGACGAGTCTATAGTATTTTGTAGTGTTGGTATCCAGTCATTTCGACACCCGGTCATTTCGACACTATTTGGTCGTTTCGACCCCTATCTTGGTCATTTCGACACCCAAAATAATTCTTTTGCAAAAAATGGTCGTTTCGACACCTGCTGATTCCCCCCCCCCCCCATTAAAAAAAAAAAGAATTTTCTTTTTTCGCAGTATGTTGTAGTATGCACTGATTTTAAAATTGTGGTGTATTTTTGCGGTATATACAGCGAAAGTCGCCTCTTTCCCTATCATTGTGTTTACTACTTTTGTTACTCTATTGCAGGTGGGCAACTATCTTGTTTGATACATCAGTAGAATTATATATGGGAAGGTTGTTAAAAGCAGAAGACAGATAATGTATTATTAGCTAATAATCGAATATCTGTATCTACCTCGTGCTCTTTTATGCTGCTTTCATAAATGATAATTATGACACAAACTGTAGGTTAAGTTGGATTAATTGTTTTGTTTGATTTAATTGAATGTGTTGATTGTTTTTCACAAATTATACCCCCCTCATTGCTTTTTCGCTTTATTTTGAATGTTGTAGTCAATATTTTGTGTTTTTTTTTACAACAACAACATATACTTTATTTTAACGAAATGTCTTATTAAAAGATAAAAAGTAACGTTAAATTTGTTAACGTTGTTTTGCGTTTGTTTACTATTGAAGCTTTGTAAATAAACGGGAGTTCGTAAAGGTAATGGTTCAGTGTTTTATTGTTCTGCAATAGCAGATAACTGTGTTAAGTGTAGTCGGGAGGAGCTTGTGCCATCAATAGACCTGGCCAAGGTGTGACAACAACCGGTCACACACTGCTCAAAACAATGCAAATATTATAATGAGTCCTGCTTGATTAACTTCATAATCGTTAAAGGAGCCATGATAAACTCTTAGATACGAGAGATGTGAGTTGAGAACGGACTGCATGAAGGTGCGGTCGATCTAGATTCTGCACATCCTTCAAAAAGCAGCCTTATGATTTTCTTCTTTGTCAGAAGATTTGATTCAACGAACATGACTCTCTGTTAATGATTTTATGAGCATATTTTGCGGGCAGTGTGGGGTGAGATCGAACTGCAGAAAACTGCGGTCTTGTCTTGACTCTACACTGTTCCATGTGTTGAATTTTGCTGACTAAAATAAGCTTCACAGGGCAGTTATTTCTGAGACCTATTTCAGTGGAAAATTTCATATTAATGTACATGTAGTTATTGCCGGCGTAAATCAGGATCGAACTGCACCTAAGCAGAGGATTACGCCCGATTTTGCTCATGTATCGAAATACTGGTAAAAGAAACTACAGGAAATCATGGATAGATGCAATGGTTGCCGCAAAATAATCCAAAGAATGTTGAAAACGGCATTTAACTCGTATCATTCCATCAAGTCTTTGCGAGACTCTGACCACTGCGAATAATATCTATGATTCATATGCGTGGAAAGAATAATGTGCGGGGTACTGTTAAAAGATAGCCCGGTCAGGTAGCTCGGCGTATCTGACTTGGACCTGGGGGTTGTGTGTTAGATACCTGGTTTAAGCAAACTTTCTTTCCGGCGATTATACGCCTCTCACCTCTGATGCATGTGAGAAAAGTAGTCAGTGACTTGGAAAGAAAGTTGTGTCAGTACTGGTGTAGGTGCACTGACCACCGTGATATGACATAAGCTGTTAAAACGGCATTAAACTCCAATTCAACAACAACGATAACTGTTAAAAGAAATTCAAGGAAAGCATGGATAGTTGCAGTGATCGGCGCGAAATAACTGATCAATACAAAAGCAGAAAATTGATAAACATCAGTAATTTTAATTGTCTAGAAAATTAGGTGATAAATGCAACACTTTGGTCTTTTCGACACCCGCTATCATTATTGACATTGCCGATTAATTATGCCCATTATTTGAATCTTCATATAGAACAAAAAACGCATATTTTGAACACACTTAAAACAAAATTACAAAGTAAACATTTAGAGTAATTTAATTCTATGAACCCAAATAAAAATAACGTTCGGAAAAACATCGTGTGTCGAACTGACCAAATTTTGCAAAAAAATTTTCACCGGGGGTCGAAACGACCAAACAGTGTCGAAATGACCGGGTGTCGAAATGACTGTTATTCGTACTGTTGTGAAGAACTAAATTAGAACCGGTTTTATCTTCGTCCGTCCGATAGACATCTTAAGATCAACAACAGGCTACCAGTTTATATGTCAACTCAAACATTGACTTATTGTGGAAGACTGTTAGATTTAGAATAACTCTTGTACTCCATCCTGCCCCACCGTAAATCCAGCCCCTGTAGATGATCTAGGAAGAATAATGACTGC
Source organism: Tridacna gigas (assembly GCA_945859785.2). Classification (NCBI taxonomy): domain Eukaryota; kingdom Metazoa; phylum Mollusca; class Bivalvia; order Cardiida; family Cardiidae; genus Tridacna; species Tridacna gigas. Next base: position 52,022,838 of record OX244030.2, read on the forward strand.
TTTGCAGAGGACAAAGTTTTAGACTAGTCCAATTAGAGAGCATAGATTTATAAACTGGTACCCGTTGTATCTCCCGTAACCGTCCGATAGAGGTTGATACGAAGATCGATAACAGGCTGCCAGTTTAATAGATTTACAGATGAAAGATTAGACATAGCTCAACTAATGTAATTTATCACAAAAAAGGTGGAAAACATTGTGGGAAAAGGAGAAAATGCTGGTAAACTTTTCCCACAATGTTTTGAAAAGCCTTCTTCGGGGTCATTGCATTATGGGATTCTTTTGTAATGCGTTAAGCGTTTTAAATTCTAAAATTTGTTATTATGTGACTTCTACTGTGCTACGCCTTACCCCGAGACAAAATATTTTCTTCGATCAAACTAAAAGCATTTGAAAATGAGAAATTACATGTTTACTCTTAATTTGTCCTTTCAGTGGTAGAAAACATAGTTCGAATAGGAGAAAATGATTTGAAAAGGCGAAAATGATTTTATCCTTTCCAACAATGTTTTCGAAAGCCTTCTTTCTCAGGGTCGTTACCTCCTTTAAACTTGCAGTTTGTTATAGACCATCGTAGCAACGTCTAACGGAGGGTTAGGGAGATATGTAACAGATACCTCCTTCGGACGATTTTTAAAATTTCGACTGATTGACTGCTAGTCGCCACCGGCTGCTCATATATATTATAGGGATGCCCCCTGAATACTGTTAGTCACGTAACGAGGGATATAGTGCAAGGTTCAGGACGAAACCCATCCTATTTCTCTCTTGTCTTTACTAATGAATCAAACCGTAATATTTACTTTAATTTGCCCGATTTTACGTGGGCATTTTCCTTTAAGGGAGTCTACAATCAGTTTTTTTTTTTTCAGGAAGAGAATATCAAAGACGATGGTAGTCCAACTAATGGGTATCTCTAGACCGTACTGTAACCACGCATGTACGGATGTGACGTCAACAATAGACAAGACCTCCGTATTGATCTCCATTGCTAATGGGCGACGTTGTAAAATTGTCTCAGGTTTGTTCATTAATGAGATGGCAGAACTCGAATTTTTAGTTCGAAACAGTAGACAATGACATTTTTGAATCATTTGTTTGTTATTTGTGACAGTTTCACGTCGATTGACGCATTGAAAGTCGCGAGGGAAAACAAAATTTTGGTCGTCACATTGGCTGTAAGAAATAAGAAAGCAACATGTGACATGCTCCGTAAGCGGTCTATATTCATTTCTCTTTTTGTGCAAGATTATTGCAAACCCAGGAAGAGAAGCTTGAACTTTTAACCTGATAGTAATCATTATTGATATCACCTAGCAAGCTGTCATACAATATAGTAGTTTTATGAAATTGAAACTAAATGTCTTCATGTATATGGTCGACTAGTCCTATTTATAAGCCCGTACGTACGTTATTTTTCATTCTGACATTCATCGTGTACGTAGGGTCTTATCGGCTCCTTCATAGTTTCCTGTAGCAAACTCCGACATAGAATTTTGTCGCTGTTTTAACAGCAAATTTGGATACTTTCAAGTGAACTTGTTCAATAAAATATACATCAGAAGTAAGATAAATGAATAATTTATCGATTGAAAAAGGATATTTGTCCAAAACTTGCCTATTTATGAGCTAAATCCATTCCGATTCAACACCACTCTGTTTTGTTATGAATTGCCGTGGAAGAGATATGATAGTTCCGAATGAACCGTCATGTGCGGGTCAATGCAACTTACAGAATGGTATTATGTCTTTTTTTAAAACGAAATTTTGTTCGCTTCGGTCTTGTTTGATTATTGTAACAGATTTCGTTCATAAACTTAAAGTCAATTCTTATTTGTTATGCAACCGTCTGCATGACTGAAAAACATGGCAGCGACTCTGTCGGCAATCCAACTTGCGTGTGATTTTATTGAATTCTGAATGAATCTGCCCATTATTTATCAAGACAGCGGCAGAATATTTTAAAAAAAAAGTTCTATCTACAGGTAAATGAAGTTCTCTTTTGTTATAATTCTGATTTTAAAGAAGATCGGATTTGCTACATAGAACTGAATGGGACCCGTTCAGACGTTACATGCAATAAGAAAAATCAAATGTGAAATGTCGATGATAAATATTGAAAGGTAAATAAGCATGTATACGTCTAAATATTTGGACTAATGGTCGACATACCTAGTTTCGTGGGGTACATGTCTTCGAACCCGAAACGATACATGTCTTCGAACCCGAAATGATATCCAAGTTTTCTTGCGAACTATGAAGTGAATGACGTCACTGTTTTGAGTGAACTGCTAATTTGAATGTAAACAACAGTGTCACTGCTGCTAAGTTATAAAATGCAACAAAAACAAGACAGTACACATGTTACTAATGGAAAGATAGGTTTTAGTGACAAATTTCTTATCACTTTTTTCAACCAGATACGTGCCTAATTTAAATTCTCTGTCTAATACTTTATTTTAATCCTGAAAAATTCCTGACATGTGACATAGTCAGTCTCAATGCCAAAATGTCATGTGACCATACTGGAATAATGTGACAAGAGTCCGGTCTATAATTAGATCAGAGAGTTTCGTGACCTATTTTGTTCGGTCACTTATGGTTGAACAATTTTTCCAGAACATTCGCTGCTACAAAGAGAAAATGTTTCCAGCCCTTTTATTAAGATATTAAATAGTTTTCAGATGTTTTACAATAAAAAAGTGTTTAACAACTCCTAATCTGTCCTCATAGGTGCATATAAATTGATAGAAGGGACCAGAATGCCTTAATTTCTGTTATTTTAGTATTCTGATGCTGCCGTCACGAGAGGGTAAATGGCCGCCATGACACTGATCTATCCTTTTCATCGCGCTTCAAAAACCTAGGATAATTGACTCTGAGCTGCTCATTTTTATTGTTCAAAACAGTTCCTCCTTGTGATAGTTAAGGCTTTTAATGTGTTTTGGTATTCATAATGAATTTTAGTTTTTTTATTTATGAGCTGTTCTATAGTTATTGAAAGCCACGAAATGAGGGCATGTTTTCCCATGCACCAATTCAGCTTCCGGCAAAAGGTTGAAGGGTGAAATATGTTGTTGCCGTTGAATATGCATGATTCAGGCAGAATTTATGTTTTTATATGCATTTACATTTGATTTTTTGTTTTTTAAGGTGTTTTTTGTTATCAGTTCTTCATTTAGATATGTGTATGCTAAAATTGTTAATTTAGTCCCACGAAAATAGGTAAGACCACCATACAGTATTCCAGCCCTGATGGTGGACCCTTAAATTTTGCGCCCATTATTTGCCTGTATTAGGATATACCTAGAGCTGCATTACAATGCTTTAAAACCATTGCACAACAATCCTTTTCTTTAAAAAAATTTTAGGACCAATTTAAGTTCAGGGGCTGACCCCCCATAGCTCAGTCGGTAGCGTATACAAGACTTGAAAACAGGAGGTAGCTTGTTCAGTCCGCGGCTCGGGCAATATCTTTCCGAGGATTAATGATAGTCATTGCAACAGGATTTATTGCTCTCTCACTGCTGATCATTGTCTCTACCATGGTTATGTGGGAAAGCAGCCAATGGCTTGGAAAGAATATTGTGTGGCGTACTGGTAAAAAGGAATTCCAGGAAAGCATGGATAGGTGCACTGGCCACTGCGATATAACTGAAATAATGTAGAAAATGGCTTTAAACACCATATAATCAATCAGTATTTAGCCAGGTGCAGTTTAAGTCTATGCTTGGACTCCCTTATCATGGAGCTAGCTATTGTGTTGACATGGTAGAATGTTTGCTTATAGGCTGGGAGGTTTTTTTTTTGTCTTAAACATGTTAAATATTGGCCTTTTACAATTTGACAAAGAATGCAGCATTCATTGTTTAATTGATAAAGAAGATGTTTTTTTTTTTCTTCTTCTTCTTTGCAGCAATACAATGTTAGATAATTACAACAATGCAGAATATTGAAGATAAATTGGGTTCACTGTTTAAGAAAAACAGTAATATTGACGAGAGTGTGAAGGCTGGATCTTCAACAGTTCTTAACCAACGTATAGAATTTCAAGCTGCATCAAAGCCTCAGTCTGCAGTGAATGATATTCTTAAGGACAAGTACATTAATTTGACAGCTTCTCAGAAATGTATTCAGAATGGTAGGTTGACTTTTTTATACCAAGAATTGTTTTGATGAATAACATGTCCCATACATTTCTACTAATGCCATCTTCAGAATGATCACATGTGTAAAGATGCACAGACTGAAAAATACTGCACCATTAATGCTTATCGCAAAAGTAATCTATTTTATACACTATAATAGAGTTTTAAGGATTTGAAGGCACTTTAAACTTACAATGAATCCTATCTGGTGTTATTTTCAGGGCTTTAGCCTCTGAAAATCAGGAGTCATTGACCCCATGACCCTAAAATTTTATGGGTCAAATCTAATTTTTCAAGAGTCAAACCAAAAAAGTTCAAGGGTCAAAATGGAAAATTGAAGCGACTGTAGTCAACACTTTATTGTTATTGTTTTTGTTGGATTTATTATTAATATTGCAATAAGTCTGTGAAGTTAAGAATTGATTTGTAAAATTTTACATTTCAAAGAGGACCCCCCCCCCCCCCCCACACACACATACACAATATGTTGAAGGAGGCTAAGGTTAAAACCCTGTCGACCTAAGCAATTAATAAGAAAATTATGGTTAATAAATTTTACTCAGAATTCCTTTTTAAAACTTTGCTGAAATAAACATAAGATTTAATTATCCAATTTCTAGTACCATCCACAAATATGTAAAGTATAATATTCTTTGGCCTGAATAATTAAGTTATTTTTATTCAATTTTAATTCATAAGGACAGTTTAAGGTATCTCTCTGTGTGAAATGAGATGTAGATACATGTTTCATAAGTTACTTTTATCAACTTACTGTTTTTAATAAAATTCAAAGTACAATCATTATTGGGTACAAATGTTGAGCAAAAGTGTGGACATCAGCGAGTGAAGATGTTTTACAATACCCATACATCAATAGTTAAGCTTCAAAAGGATACACCAATATTGAATTTATTGCCCTGTCTATCCTTTTTAGCAAGGTTAGTGCCAGTTGTCAATCTATGCTTATCATAGGTAACAAGTCAATTATCATCTTTCTGTCACACTTTGCTGATTATATGCAGCAGTTTAATTGATGTTTAACACCATTCTGGTGATTTTCACACCTTTAAAATGATTATCTTTTGATGTGATTGTTGTCTTATATATTTTTTGATGCATCTCTGGAAATTTTTGGGGTTCAAAATGACCCCTTGTTCAGAATTTTCTGTATGTCAAAAAAGGGTATTAGAAGATTTTTGTGCATCAAAACCAGGATTTACGGGTCAGACTAAAGCCCTGATTTTTTACTTGATGCATTTCAGCTTGAGGATAAATATCTGCACATTTTACATGATTTGATAAACACAGTGTTATTTTGAGGAAGGAAGCATTTACAGAAATTAAGGGAATATTGTAAACTCTTTAGGAGATGACAAATATTTAGACTATTCCAATATATTTATCGTGGAAAGGATATCAAACATTGTGAAAAAAGGTAAATTGCTGGTCATCCACAATTTCCTTTTTTTCCCCACAATACTTTCAAAAGGTATCTTCCTCATGGTCGTTGAAACATGAGATTTTTAGTGTGGTAAAGATTTAAGAGAGTAAGATAAAATATTTACAGAATTAGTGGGGCAAAAGTGGTCAAACAGTATTTAAACAATTGATGAAATGTATATAGCTGGCTGGCCGAGTTACTTATTTTCTACAACTCTATAATATGTACAGTTGTAATGTATGACTTAAAAATTGATTAAATCTCATATTGAATGAAATTTCTTTTTGCAGGAAACAGTAGTGAAGTGGCAGCTAAAAAAAGTTCAAGCTGTAAGTATAAATGAATGCAGTCCAAGAATAATAAGGGGTTTAGAATATTGTAAGAGAATTTCAGACCAATAATATTTACGCAAAATGTTCAGAAATATATAACGACCCAGTAGCTCAGCTGATAAGGTACAGGGCTCTCAGTTTCCAGTCTGGCCATTGTTCCCATGGGTTCTCTTTGACAATAGACATTTTGACAGGACTTGAAGAATCTGCATTTTGAATTTAGATGTCCTGTGTCCTATAACTGATATTTTCTGGCAAAAGAACCTTGCAGCGGCAATATTTGGGTTTTTACTTTTGACTGGAAAAAAAAATCATGAAGCTGTTTTAAAGGTTAGGGTATAATTGGTTTTAAGATGAATGCTAATTCCAAAAGGACACTTTTTGGTTACTGTACTGTTTTGCCTTGGTTAGTTAACTGAAGTTAAAGGTTGTAGCAAAATTGAATCATCAAGCTGTTTTAGAGGTTAGGAGAAAATTGGTATCTGGTTTTAAGATGAATGCTAATTCCAAAAAGACACCTTTTTTTTTTTTTGTTAGTGTACTATTTTGCCTTGGGTAGATAACTGAAGTTAAAGGTTTTAGCAAAATTGAATATTAGTTTCTGTAGTTTGGTTCAGCTTACAATCTTCATGGTAACCTTCATTGCTTCAGCTTTGAGGCAGATGGCAGCATAGGGGTAAAGTGTCGGGCACTTATATCGGGTACTTTGAGTTCAAATCCTGTAATAAGTGACAGTTAAGTCAACGTTTTAAACTTCCCGTATCACAGCACAAGTACTTGTAAACTTTAAAAGTAATCATATAGAGTGATTGATCTAAGTTGCAAGAAACTTGTTTGATAATCAATATAGAATAAATAAGTTTTCCCTGCTATCTTCAGCTTCAAGTATAGATGAAGGGGAAGGATTACCTCAACCAGCTGAAGTCCTGTATCCTGCAAACAGACTGGATTACGAGTGGAGGTTTACAGATGGAGGTGCCGGATTGATGAACTGTGGCAACACTTGCTTCCTGAATGCATGCCTTCAATGTTTAATTCATACCCCACCTCTTACAAACTACCTTATGTCAGGGCATCATTTCTCACAATGTAAGTTTTCCTTTTCCAAAGTACATTGTGTTTATAGGGTAGAATTCACATACCTTTCTAACTTCCAAGACTAGCAATCGTATTGGCTGAGACAAGATGTCTTAGCCAGCCAGACAGCTAGTTAGCTCAGCTATTTTTGAAGAAGACATCAAGTTATTGTCATAGCCCTGGTGTCTGCATCATGGTGGTGCAAAAACTTTGACATATCTCTGTTATAAATGAAGATATTTACTTTAAACGTAGACAAGCTGTTAACTGTAAAAGAGGGAATCCTAACAATATGGGCAGGTAACCATCAAAATATTTTTGACACAGTTATGCCTCTTTTTTGACTGACATTTTATCTCTAATTACTGAAGATATTTACTTCAAGTTTGGACTAGTTGTTTACTATCATAAGGGGAACCTATATAACAGGGATAGGTAACCATCAGAATATTTTTGCCAGGTATGCCCCTTGTTTTAACTTATTTTTTTTTTTTTTTTTTTTTTTTTTGAAAATCAAGCACCTGTAGCCGAGCCTTGGCACTGGAATTCAGTGCTCTTGATTTAGAATTTAGATTCAGTCCTCCAGCATTGGCAGCTGCATGCAGTGTTCTTGTTTTTATCTTCAAACACAGGCTTGTAAAGAAATAATGCAAACGCTGTCCATGGGTATCGTTTAGGAATATTGTATATCAGTGTTGGATTTTATACTGGACAGTTGGTCTTGTGAACTGCAGAATTTTGACTGACCATTCTTACTTTTACAAGACATGTCTGTTTGACCGATGCCTTTTTGGAAAGACTGTAGAATAAGAACGTTATTTATGATAATTATTATTTATGAATATGAAACATGGATAGAGATGTGTGCAATGTTTAGGTGACTTAATTTCTGTGCTTAAAAAACTAGAACTGTTATAGACTGACAAATGGTATGGTAATTGGTTAAGCTGTTGTGGCTTAAAGGGGCTTGAAACTAGATTTTGACCTTGGATATTCTTTTTGGTGCAGGGAGGGGAGGGGTGGCTGTGTGTGCATGATATTTACAATGAGTAAATATAAGGACATTACTGTTTACCCTTAGGGTGAAAATATTGCAAAAGTATTTCCTTCTACTGGGATTCAAACCCACAACCTTCAAAACCATAACTTGGTGACTCTACTACCTGAGCTGTCTGGGCAACTGTTGTTCTTTCTGTGTTCAAAGTGTATTTATCTCTTGTTACTCAATAATGGCTATTCTATTACTTACAGAATAGGATTTTTTTACAGGAAAAATAACATGAACTGTGATATTATGTTTTTTACATGTATTTCAGCACATCATTTAGTTTTGAAGCCATTGTTGCACACAACTGAAAATTAACCAGTCTTTGTCTAGATTTTCTAAAGACTTTCAAAACAATATCTGGTTGGAGGCCAGTTTAAATCAAGACCAATGTGACTGACATTTTTGTATATTTTATTGGCATTAGTTTCTCTGTTGTTGATCTTCTTACTTACGTTTTATTTCATTATAGTATAATTTACATTTTGTATCATTTTCAGGTAAAGTATTCAACAGAGATAAATGCATATTATGCAATCTTCAGATGTTGATGAAAAGATCTCTTACAGGTGGAGCAGACTCTTTCTCACCAAAATGGTTTATAAACAACCTGCATTGTAAGTTGGAATGTCATTTTGTATTGAAATCTGGTTTTATCTTGTTTTACATTTATTTAATGCTGCCTTGTTACCTGCATGGGGGATGCCCCAAGGAGGCTGTTAGACTTTTTAAGTCTAGGGTAGTGCAAGATACAGGACAAAACTCATTTCAATTTATTTATGCCTGGTTCTTTAACATGCTCAGTGTATAGCTCTCCAGGCAGGAGACGTAAATTTTAAGTCTTAAAAAAAAAATTGGTAAAAATCTTAGGTGGCCAGCCATGGGAATTGAAACTACACCCTCATCCTGAGATATCAAATCCTGGGTCCGTATTCACCAACCATTCTTAAGAATGTTCTTTGTCTTGCTCTCCAGAATTTTCTACATTTGAAAGTAACACAACTCCTGATTGGCTAAACCAAATGGTTTAGCCAATCAGGAGTTGTGTTACTTTCAAATGTAGAAAATCTTGGAGAATAAGACTAAGAACATTTTTAAGAATGGTTGGTGAATACGGGCCCTGTGCCCTACAACTTCAGGTAGTCTGACTGGCCTGATTGTATCTCTGTGCAGTTAACTTTTTTTCCTATCTGAATGCTTTTTTCCTATCTGAATGCATGCAATTGACCTTTTACCCCCAATTTGACGCCTACGACATATCTGCTGCTTAAGATCTTCAAAACATTATTGCACAGTTTACATTGGTATATTGTCCAAGGTGAGCAATTTCTGTTTTTAGCACCCATTTTTTACTTGTCCATATTTGACATTTGTTGTGGGAGCCCAGGGTGCCCAATTACGTACTGCAGTACGTAATTCACATATAAATTCTACTCTGCGCGTACAAATTTTTTGTGCTTACGTGCATGCATGCACTGTCAAAAGTATGCACATACCAAAAGGAAAGTAATTACGTAAACTGCACGTACAAATTAAACACCATTTTGGTATTGCATGCCAAATAAACAAAACGAAAGTAGTTTTCCTCGTAAGTGGGTACCACGCTTTGTCCTCAATATAGAGCGGGGTACCAAATATTTTCACTATATATATTTTGCAGCTCCCTTGTCCGTCTGAATAATTTTCGCTACAATTTTTTAAGGTGTCAAAATTTACCACGTGTGCTGGAAATCTGGTAATTATTTTTCAATGAGAAATTAAAATCATTTAATTATACCATGATGCGCAGTTATTGTTAAAAACACATTTTTTTGACATATGAAAGCTTAAAAATCGAGCCGCAAATCAAACGTGTAATTTTTCGTAGGTATTGCGTCTGCTGCGGAAAAAAAAATGTCATCACGACAAAAGCTGTTAAAATATTTTACAGCGTGAAGATTTGAGAAAGGTAGGTTTACACAAGTGATTCTACCATTACACATTTTGTTTCATTTTGTCCTAACATGGCATGGCCTTTATTTGACAGAGTTTTAGCTTATAATGTACCAATCGGCCTGCTCCTCTGTGATTTTAAAATAGCCAGAACATCATCTTGGACAAGGAGCATCAATCTGTCTACACTTCCTTTTTAAAACAGTTCTAATGTACTTCACAACTCTGAGAAAGGAATAAAGGTGAAAAATCTTCCATAAAGGCGGTTGATTATCAAAACTCATGGCCGTGTTCGGCTTTTCAACCCTGACCGCTGTTGCGATTATATCTAAGTATGTGCATGCCCTGGAGACATATGATGCATCCATATAATCACCAAATGCACAATTCCATAATTCAATTTAGATCCCATTCATAATGGTAAAGGAGCTAGGGTGTTAAAATTCATTGCTAAAAGTGAAACAGCCCAAAATTACTCCATACCCCTAATTTTTCTTTGTACCCCCAATTCAAAACCTAGGGGGTACAGTGTACCCCCAATTTTTTCTTTGTACCCCCAATCCAAAACCTGGAGGGTGCATGTAACCCCAAATTGAAAACCCAGTGGGCATGCTGGGAGCCTGTACCACGAAGAAGTCTTGAAATCACAAAATAAGTGTTGAGTTATCTAGATAGCTTTCATTGGCTATGCATGGATTTTACTTATTTGAATATTTTGATAAGATTTAAGTTTAATTTGGAGCATATTTTACTCTGAAGTGCTAATAAATTACTTAAATGAACATTTCCAGCAAATTAAAAACCTAAATGTGTTAACTTTAAGATTCTGTTTGCAGGAAAATCTTAAGGTATAACATCAGACTGCACATTCTGTGAAGTCTAATACTGATCTACATTGTGGGGTCCTGTGTGGCTCAGTAGTAAAGTGTAGGACTCGTAATGTGGAAGCCCTGGATTCAAGCCTCACTGGAAGCACTGGGCATTTGTGGGAGTGCCCTTGGGTAAGACACTTCAGAGCCCTAGCCTAGTACTGGTGAAATCCAGGACATACATGAATAAGCGAGCTGTTGCAGTGATATGACTGAAAAACTGTTGAAAGCATTATAAAACACCATTCAATCAATCAGTCATGATCGACATTGTCTGCAGAGGTGCACTGACTTGCACTTGATAGGACGTCCCATACCAGAGTTTACTGGTCATTTCAAACTTACCTTTCAGTTATTGGAAGACACTTCAGAAATGGAAGACAGGAAGATGCACATGAATTTCTACGCCTTAGTCTGGAAAAAATGCAGAAATGTGCTTTATCTGGTTACAGCAAGTAAGATAGTTTTCTGTTTGAACCAGTGTTTTGATTAAAATTATGAATTTTTCATGAATTGCTTCTTCTCCACTTTATCTCTATATCAAAGAATCCAGTACTTTAATACATGTGAGGAAGAAAGCTTTTAAAAAAAAACATTGAAGGAAAGAACGAAAAATGCAGGTAACCAGCATTTTCTCCTTTACCCACAATGTTTTCGATCCTTTCAACATATTTCAATCGTTACTCACAAATGCTTTCAAATTGAAAGAGTATAGAAATATTGCTTGAAATGATGCTTTTACATTGTATGGATCATAATTTCTTCATGTTCATTACAAAATGTACACAAATTGTAATCATTTTTATCCGTCAAAGAAGTCCATGAAACTTGGGGGGGGGGGGGTGATTGAAAAAAGAAACCATTGAAAAGAAAGTCTTTTTCATTCAACAGAACTAAATAATTGGAGAAGGTGTTTAGAAATTTGATAGTGTACACACGGCATAGAATAAAAAAAGAAGCTACAAGTTTGAAGTAATTTTTCAGTGCAGTGCTTTAGAATAATATTAACTGTGGCTCTTACCATGGATTTGTTTTTTAGAGTGCAGAAAACATTGTGGAAACAGGAGATAATGCTGGTAACCAGCACTTTCTTTGTTTCCTGCAATGTTTTCAACAGTCCATTACCTTGGGGTTGTTATATCACAGAATTGTTTGGTAAAGGTCAATGATTTATGGTGCAACACACAAAGTATTCCCTTTCCACAGCTTGGACAAATACAGCAAAGAAACTACAGTCATAAACCAGATATTTGGTGGATTTTTAAGATCTCAGGGTAAGTTGGAAACAACTAAAAAATGACTTTTGTTTTTGGTTTCTTTCTTTTCAATTTTATAAAGAATCCCATTTTTATGCTTGTCTCTTTCGACTGTATATTGAATAATCTTGTAACTCGTGACATGCTTGCTAAACATTTTCTAGCCTTTAGTATGCACACCACATGATTCCAAAGCATTTGGTTTGCTTACTCTTGCAGAAAAGTCAGTCCAATATTAAGTGAAAGACGGTACTGAATTCTTGGACATTCATTTACCCAAGGAAAAATTACTGACTCAGCTGACTCACGACCCTGCAGATAGAGGCTTATGAAAACATTGTATCAAAAATGAGAAAATGAAGGTTACCAGCATTTTCTCCTTTTCCCACACTTTTCCTATTCTTTCTAAAACCAATTGTAACTTCTGAGTCATACTTAATTTGCTGTCTGCAGGTGCTTCCATTCTTTGACAAACCTGAAATGGTGTCATCTGATAAAGAGTGAATGGATCCAAGCATGCAATCAGTGGTTGCAATGAGCCAAGGTAACTTGGTATTAACCAACAATTCTGAATAAAATTCCACCAGATTTGACGATGTTGGGTGTAACATTGGAATGGTACACATTAAACATAAACGTTATCACAGTGACAGCATGCAGTCAGATAACTGAATTTGTACCGTTGGATAATTTCAGCGAGATTTTCATTAAACAGCGAAGAAGTGAGTTGTTTCTAAAGACTGAAAAATAAGGTCCAATTTCATAGGTGTCATACTGTCATAGGGTTAAAATCCTGAAGGACACCTGTAATTTTAGATATATAGGATTCTCTTCAGACAAGCATGACTAAAGCGTTAAATAATATTTTATACTTCCAGTGATATGTCTTCGATGTAAACACAGATCCAACACATACGATCCCTTGCTGGATATTTCTCTGGACATAAAAAATGTGGAGAGTTTACAGAAAGCCTTCGAACAATTCGTCGCACCAGATAAACTTGATATGGACAATGCTTACAGATGTGAAAAGTAGGCTTTTTCCAATCACATCCTTGCCTATTAAACAAAAGTAAACTTCTGAAACAGAATGAACAATTCATATTTTAAGAGATACTGAATTTAAAGGCCCAATATTGGCCAAAAAAATCAAAGCAGGTGTTGAAATGCTTTTAAATACAGTAAAATAAATGTTAAAATTAGGCAAAAAGTAAACAAAAGATAAAATGACCTGGCAACTTTAAACCTAGTTTGGAAATAAATTTCTCTGCCAGCGACTGACACTTGGACCGACTGTACAATAACAGATTGTTATCTTCACAATAATTTCCATACTTTCACGTAAACATTTTACCAAACAATGCCCAGTTTTAACAGCTCTCAGAAAAAAGCTTTTGAAAAGTTATGTAAATACCATAAGAAATTGATGATTGAAGTCTTGCTGCAGAGAAGGTTTTAAAAAAAAAAAGACAAAAAAACCCACATTATAACAACAGATTTCCTATAGCTTACTGCTTGCGTATTTTTTTTTGTGGGGTCCTGCATGGCTCAGTGGTAAAGTGTAGGACTCATAACCTGGAGGCCCTGGGTTTGAGCCTCAGTGGATCCACTGGGTTTTTCAGGGGAGTGTCCTTGGGCAAGACACTTCAGAGCCCTAGCCTAGTACTGGTGAAACCCAGGAAATACATGAATATGTGAGCAGTTGCTGCGATATAACTGAAATAATGTTTAATACCTGTCATAATACCATTCAGTTGGTCAATCAAATTTTTTGTGTTTTTGCTGCCTTTAAAAGCTACCTTTTGTGAAGGTGTTAGAACATGTCTAAAAAAAGTTAATAGTTTAATAGTAATGTTCCATAGGCTTAATAAACACAGTTATTATTCAACACAAAGTAAGATGTAAATACATATGCAAAAATTGTTGCAAAAGAAGAATATGCCGTTTCTCCAGCAATTTTTCTTTTGGCCACAATGTTTTAGGATCTGGGCTTAATTTTTAGCTTGGCTGTTTTTGAAGAAAACGTCAAGTTACTGTTATAGCCCTGTCATCATCTGAGTCGCCATGCAAAAACTTGGGACATTTTATAATATCTGTGTTATTACTGAAGATATTTACTTCAAACCTGGACAAGTTGTTAACTATCAAAAGGGGAACCCATACAACAAGGGCAGGTAACCCTCAAAGTATTTTTAATGCAGATATACACCCTTTTCGACAAAGAATTTTCACTGAAAATAAAGCAGCTGCAGCTGAGCGTTGCCACTCGTATTTTGTGTTCTTGTTTACATCTATTCTATTTCAGGTGTAAACAGAAGGTAACAGCTTTGAAGAGGTTTAGTATTCATAAGCCACCAAATGTCCTTACGATTCAGCTGAAGAGATTTCAGTTTGCTTCTTCGTCCTTCATTGGTGGGGGTGGAAAGATCTCCAAATTTATAAAATACCCTTCAAAACTGGATATCAGGAGCTTTATGTCAAACAGAAATGTAAGTGCCTTTTGCTCTTTAACTCTTTACCAAACAACAACATTTTAAGACTAGTCCAAATTGAAAGCATTTGCAGATGACAAAAAAAAAATGTGACTCAAAAACTTATTTTGAGAAGGGTAGAAAACATTGTGGGAAAAGGAGAAAATGCATTTTCTCCTTTTCCCACAATTTTTTCAATAGCTTTCTCAGGGTCATTGAAAGTCATTGTGTGGTAAAGAGTTAACCCATAACTACAGGACAGGATAAGGTTGAACCAACTGGCAACTATTGCAAGTGACAAAAAGGGACATATGAAAGGAAGGAAAAGTGTTTGCCTGAATTGTATGAAAAATGTTATCATGTTCTTGTATATTTGCCCCCTTAACGTCTTAAAAAGTTGAAATTGATATTTGAAAGGGAAACACACACTGTTTGTAAGATTGTAAGAAGATTGTATGGGCATTGTTTTCAAAGGCTTTTTTTCCTTAGGGTCTTTAAAACTTAGGATTAGTTGGGAAAGGATTGAACAACTATCAAAGCACTGCTTTACAAATATTCAAGGAGAAATAGATAACGTGTGTGAAAAAGTCTGGTCATAAGCATATCATGAGTGGTTTTTACCATTTACCATACAACACTGTGTTTTGACAACCACTAGGAAGAAAGCTTTTGAAAACATTTTAGGAAAACAAATGCTGGTAACCATCATGTTTTCTACCCTTCCAGAGACAAATCTCCTTTCTAGAACATGTAGCTTATTGTTTGCAAATGCTTGCACTTGGAGAAGTAAAAAATTTAGTCATCCGGTAAAGGGTTGAATGTACATTTGAATTTCCCTTTAATCCTGTACCAAAGAAAATGGATGTTTTAACAACCATGAGGAAAGAGGTTTTTGAAAGCATTGTAGGAAATGGGGAAAATGCTACTAGCAAACTCATAAACCTTGCAAAAAACCTCAATTTATTCAGTTGGCAGGAAAAGAGTTTACATCTCATATACTTTGTCCTGCAGGGACCTCCTGAGATGTATTCCCTGTTTGCTACGATACAACATGAAGGATATTCCTGTCAGTCAGGCCATTATGTTGCCAATGTTAGATGTGGAGAGAGATGGTATCACTTCAATGACTCTGTTGTAAGTATTTGACCTTACACTCATAGCATAGTACAATTCAGTGATCATTTAAGACATCAGTTCCCACATTTACGAACTATTCTAATAGCAATTTCAGTCTATCTCTTTAAGTTTTGAAAGAAACTCAATGTCTGATTGGCTGGGCCAAATGGCTAAATCTGATTGGCTAAGCCATTCATCTGATTGGCTAGACCTTTCCGTTTTTGCTAGTCAGTATGTTATTTTTAAACTTTGAAAATTCTTCAGAGCTAGACTTGAGTGCTATTTTGATGGTTGGTGAACAGGTGTAGGGCTCCTTGGTCCTCTATGGTTCAGTGGTGAAAGTGTTGAATTGGTAAACATAAAATCCTGAGATTTAATTTCCACAGGCAGTGCTGCTTTATGTGGAACTGTCCTCACGCAAGGCACTGCAGAGCCCTCACCTAAAGAGTGAGCTAACTGGATTTCAGATAACAAAGTTCTAGAAAATTGAATTTTTTTTTTTGAAAAGCTTACTATGTCAAGAGTTGTTAAAACACTGGATTGTGTTGTAAAGGGTTAATCAAATTTGAATTATGTTAAATAATCTAAAATAAAAACCTCTTAGAATGGTCATAAAAGAGTGAAGGTTTGGAGAAGAGTATTTGGCAATTTGTACATTTAGACCATAGTTTTATAGGAAGAACAATGTAGATTTTTGCTCATTTTCTTCTATTTCACAGAAAAGAAGGACAAGCTTACAACATTGTCTCAGTGAATCATCGGCCTATGTGTTGTTTTATATTAGAGATAACAACACATCAAATTGGACACAGAACACAAATGTTCCTGTTAATCCTCAACTTAAGGTAAGCTTCTGGTGTGCCTTAAAAATGAACATATTTCGACATAATTGTGGTGTATCATACTCCAGTTAATAGTGAAAATTTTTGTTACAAATGTATTCTTCTCTGTGGAGGTGTGTCAGTAATATACAGGGCTTGTCATCTTGGAGTCAGGTGTTTTTTATTCAAGCTTAGCCAAAGTCATGATTGGAGCTAGCATTGCAATAGGGTTCATTCCTATCTCAAAACTGAACATTGTAACATTGTTTCAATAGTGTTATGTTGCAAGGCAGCCACTGGCTTGAAAAAAACTGCAGGAACACAGATGTACTGGCTGCAGTGACTGAACTCTTTACCACACAATCCTGATTTTTAACAACCACGAGGAAAAAGCCTTTTGAAAACATTGTGGGAAAAGGAGAAAATGCTGGTAAGCAGCATTTTCTCCTTTGCCCACAATGTTTTCTACCCTTTCAAAGAGAAATTACATCGTTTGAGCCTTCTGCAAATGCTTTCAATTTGGATTGGTCTAAAATCTTTCGTGTGGTAAAGGGTTAAATAATGTTGAAAATGGCTTTTAACACCATTTTAAAATTTTGTAAGAGTGCCTCTCCATTCACTGGGATAATTCCTCATTACCTTAATTGACACACTATCCATCTTTACACAGTGAACTCCTCTATAACCCTTTTCCAAAACATCCCATCTTTTTACGAATCTGAGGAAGAACCTATTTACAACATTGTGGAAAGAGGAGAAAATGCTTGTAACCAGTTTCTGAGAACATTTGTACCAATTTTTAATTTTTTGTAGGCAGATACTTTGAAATGGGAAGAATGTATAATCTGTTGTTTGGGAAAGAGTTTTTGGGATGACCGGTTGGTTAAAGCATTGGATTTGTAATTCAGGCGTTGCTAGCTCTGGTGTTCTCGGGAACGGAACAGCAAAGCCCCAGCATAGTCCTAGTGAAACTCAGGAAATGTGAAATATTGAGCTATAGCTTTGATACATTTGAAATATTGTTGAAAAAGTTAAGAAGCAGTTTTGAAAATCTTCACAGTCGAGTGAGAATGCAACATGAAGGGCCATTATGACAAGAAGAGCCATTTTAAAAAAAAATAGATAAACAATTTTGTTTTCTGTAATGCACCTAGACATGTTGATATTGTTTGTTTGAATTCAATAGATCTTGAAGTTTTGTGAAATATTGTGGCTTCCATCTCTTTAATCTTAAGGTTAAGCAAGAGAACTCGCCTTCAGGCAATCAGAAAAGTGGTAAATTTATTGGACCTGTACATCCCACAGTGAAAAATCCATTTAGGATGATCAACGGGGAAAACAGTAAGTGTATAATTGAAATATTAGTGTTTTCACATTTGACACATGAAGATGTGTAGTTTCTTAATTAGTAGTATATTTAACTAAAATATGATAGTAGAATTAAGTACGTGATCGGTATGTTATGGCATAAAAGAGACTTGGAAAACAAACATCGACTGTATTCATTTACATGCAGTGTTTAGTGTTTATTGGTTTTGAGAACCACTTCTGAGAATATCTAACCCTAATAGCACTAAATACAACTGTTGTTTTTAGAGACATTGTAAATCAAGATCAGACTGTGTTTTGCTGAAAATATAGAGCAAGATCAGATAGCACATATCATGCAATCTGATTTTTGATCCGCAGTTTAGGCTATTGTTTGCAGCATGCTGGTGAAAACAATCATGAAAAGGAAATTTCGTAGCCTGTTTTTCGTGCATGAGAAAATTTGTTTATTTAGTACTCTAACCCTTTACCACACAATCCAGATTTTTAATGACCTTGAGGAAGACAATTTTGAAAACATTGTGGGAACAAGTATTTTCTCCTATTCTCAGGTTTTCTACCCTTTCAACCCTTTACCACATGGCAAAATTTTAGACTATTCCATATTGAAGGAATTTACAGACAACTATTCAAATTTTTTCAAATGCTAGTATTCATCCTTGAGTAGGGAAAAAAAACATTGTTGGAAAAGAAGATAATCCTGGTTGTCAGCGTTTTCTCCTTTTCCTACAGTGTTATCAAAAGCATTCTTTCTCGACATCATTAAAACTCCATATTGTGTGGTAAAGGGTGACAATACATCTAATTTGTTGTCTGGAAAAGCTTTCAATTCGGACTTTTCTAAAAAGTTTTTTCCTGGTAAAGAGGATTGGTAAGATGTAGAATGTTGTTCGATTTCATATTGGTAAGGACTGCCCTTGTCAGCATTCTGCCTTTGAAAATATCACATTGCACATATCTTCTCTTCTTTACAGATAAACATACTGGTTCCACACCTATAAAACACAATGGCACTTCACTGAATGGCACACCACTAGCTGTTAAGAGAGAAAAAATCCAAATCAACTTGACCCCTAAAGCTCAGAAATATTCCCCAGGTTTTCTAGGTTCAACAAAATCAGTACTTCCTGCCCCTTCGACTCCACCAAGTGACAAGAGAATTGTGATGAAAATTAAAGACGGAAAGTCAATCACTTATGAAACCTCACCTGATGGACATAGAAAGATTTTATCAGATGATGAGGAAGTTAACGCTAAATCGAAAGAAAAAGTTTACAAAAAGTTTACAAAAAGGTCTCAGTTAGTTCCTTATGGCGATGATTCATCTTCTGAAAGTGACTTGAACTCAAAAGAGTCAACACAGGTCGTGAGAAAACCATCTCCAAAAGTGAGCGAGAGGCAACAGTTTGATGGTGGAAGAGACACTGTTTTGTTTGATGAGAAATTAAATGCAACTACTTCTGTGCCAGGAAATACGCATCTTTATGGAACTGTTACAATGAAAGATAAACTGAATCATACTGTGCTGAACCAGGATAAGAAAAGGGACTCATCTCCAAAACATGGGAATTCTCTACCAATCAAGAGACATTACAGTGATACCTTAACATGTATAACTTCCCCTACGCCGCCCAAACATACAGGTTCTACAGAATGGAATACACAACTTGCAGATGTATTGCACAGCCCATCGATAGGCTCCTCCCATAGTTCCACCCACAGCAGTAATTCAACCAGTGAATGGTCAGTTACACCTAGTAAGGCACAAAATGAAATTTCAAGACCAAAATCAAATAACAAAGACATGATGAAAGTTGAGTCCAATTCGACAACTGTAGAAAAGAAAGATATGATAAACTCCTGTAAATCACAGACAAACCTTAAAAGACAAACAATGCAAGAGCAGCTCCGAACAGAAGAAATAAAGAAAAATGTTATACCAAGTCCATTTGAAATAGTTAATGAAAAAGCCAGCTTACTAAGTCCAGACACTGATATGGATCATATGCACAAGAAGCATAAAAAACACAAGAAACATAAGAAACACAAATATTTAGACGAAGAGAGAAAAGAGGAAACCAAAACACATGTAGATGATGAAGATGGTGCTCATAGCTCTCATAAAAAGAAGAAGAAAAAGAAGAAGAAGAAGCATAAGCACAAGCATAGAGATTACGAGAGTGATGCAGATAGCAGAGCCAGCAAGAGGAAACTGGATTACGATAAAGCCGAGATTGTTTCGCATAAAAGAAGTAGACAGGAGTCTGAATCGTCTTCAGAGTTTGAATGGGTGGAGAAGACTTCAACAGTACCCAAGTCTGCTTCATGTAAGTATTCAGAAACAAAAGGGGCTTGTAATTGCCATGTAATAATAATATATGAGCCATGCTCTGGCACAAAGGGGCTTTATGCCTCTTCTTGATGCATGATGCAACACAAGTCATCACAATGATCATGGATCCATAAAAAACATTTTGTGTAACAACCGACTGAATCATGAGGTAGACTGTTTCTTTGACATGCAGAAAATTTACTAATAGTGAAAAGTTTCGGCCCAGGTCAGCCTGCGTGGACTGTGCAGGCTGACCTGGGTGGATACTTTTCGCAGATGCATTAAGCCTCCTTTTCACAGAGCATGGCTGATATTCATATTTATTTTTTATATGATTGGCCAGTATATGATTTTTTTTTTTGGTTAAAATGGGGTTTTTTGTTTAAATCTATTTTGTGCTTTTATTTTTTTTTCCATTTTCTCATGACCATGGTCTAATCTGCATTTACCGTGTCAAACAACAAAATCGTAGACTTTTTCCATCCTGAAAGTAGTTGAAGAGGACAAAATAAGCTGTGGCTTCAATGAGGAAATTTGTCTTTGATAAGATTCAAAAACAGGGTTGGAAAAGAAGAAATATGGGCTATCAGCATTTTCTTCTTTGCCCATGTTTCCAAAAGCCCCTTTTTCCTCACCGTCAATAAACCACAGTGTTGTTTGCTTAAGTTTAAAGGTTGCTTAGTGCAACATGTAAATAGAACTTTGTTTTCAATTTGCAGGGTAATGTTCATTAGCATTAAACCTGTTAAAGCTTAGTTGAAATTGTAAGCTACAGGATTTTTCAAGAAATAGTTTCTTAATTCTCAAGATTTTCAAAAGTTCTATAGACTTTGAAATTTAAGTCGATTCCAGAATTAGGTATTTTATTATGCTGCTTTTCTAGCTGTCCAGACACAAAAGTGGGATCGACATTATACAGATGGTGTGAAGAAGTTCACAAGTTATATAGATAGGCCCCTGAAAGCAGCAATAGGTCAACTGGACTCATACAAGACTGTCGGGGTACTACAGCAGAGCTCTCTATATGGATATGGTGCTCCAGGTGACTTAACCCCTTACCAAACGACAAAATTTCTGACTAGTCCAAATTGGAAGCATTTGCGGAAGACATGAAATATCGCTCACGTGGTGATGTTTGTCTGATAGGATAGAAAACATAGTGAGAAAAGGAGCAAATGCTGATTACCAGCATTTTCTCCTTTTCCTAAAACGTTTTCAAAAGGATTCTTCCTCATGGTTGTTGAAACACAGGATTCTTTTGGGAAAGGGTTAATGTGTGCTATGTTAACATTGGATTTAACCCAGTCTCATACAATCCTGTGTTTCAAATACCCTGACAGTGGCTTTTGAAACATTGTTGGAAAAGAAGGAAATGGTGCTAACCAGCTGTTTTTCCTTTCCCTACAATGTTTTCTGCACTTTCACTGATAAATCCTGTCATATGGGTTGCATTTTGATTTATTGTCTGCAAATGATTTTGAAATGGACATGTCTTTGAAACATGTCACCTTGTAAAATGTTAATGAAACTGTAAATTTGCATTCAGTTTTAGAAAATATTTATAAGTCCTCTGTAGAGTGAATGATTACCATTCACCAGTATTTAAATATTTCATCATTTATGTATTACAATTGAACCTGTTTTCTTCCCAACAGAAACTTCCACAATTTTGCTAAGGTAGAGTTTACTTGTTACTTTTTATGATCAAAATAAACATTTTATTTTATTATTGCTTTATTTGTCTAACTTGGAGATCTGCATACTCTGTAAACCCTACTTCAGTAAGGCTCCTCTTTTGAAATGACTAGTTTACTATAGATTTTGTAACAATATCCTATCTGATCCTGGTAAAACCACATAAAACAGGTCTTCACTGAAAAGGACATAGAGTGTGCCGAAATATAATATGCATCAGTTCAATTTTGCCACTCTATTGTGAATATTGTCTGTAGTGAATAGTAATTGAAAAAATACTTTTTATATTTTATTTTCACTTTAGTGTCAAGCTGGGAAGGTTCCAAATCACATTTAGACATAGAGAAGGAACATGGTTACTCGACCTCAAGGAAGCGCCTGTCAGATGATGAATATGAGGAAGAATTGGACAGAGGCAGAGTGAGTAACATACCTTCTGTCACATCATTTAGTGTTAGCAATATCTTTGACCCTTTGCATAGCATAATGTTTTCACCACACAGAAAAAGAAAGCCTTTTTAGTCGTGTCATCTGCAAGGGCTTTCAATATGGACTAGTTTGTTTCCATTTGGTTAACTCTTTACCAGATTATGAAATTTGGACTGAACCAAATTGAAAGCATTTTGCAGACAACAAATTAAATGGTAACCAGCATTTTTTCCTTTTCCCATAATGTTTTCAAAAGCCTTTTCCTTCAGGTTCAGTAAAAATCAAAATTGTGCGGTAAAGGTTTAAGAGCTTGATCATTTGGACAAGGTCAAGATTAAAGATTTCCTAAAGAAGTTTCTTGCACTTGTTGAACCTTTTCCAAGCAGTCCTCTTTTTTATTGATCTTGAAAGGATTTCGAAGACATGGGAAAGGAAAAAATGGTGGTAACCTGCCTGTTGCTCTCTTTCCTCCAACATGTTTTTCCACCCATTTGAGACAAATATCGATAGAGCCTTATTATATTTGTAAACAATTAAAAAATTGAATGTTGTAAAGATTTACGAGTTTCTTAACCCTTACAGTGCCGATCACATATATTTACGCTTTTACTCAGTTTCACACTCAGTGCTGATCACTTATATTTACATTTTCAGGATTGAGTGCAAACCTAGCCTCTGTCTTAGTAAATATGTGAATGTATGAATGGAAATTTACCACCCATCTGTTACAGAAATGTTCCAGTGTAATCCTAGTTATAAATATCACCAAAACCTCTTCAATACCCAAAAATATCTTGGGATTTTCCAACATCAGTGTACAGTTATTCATTACGAAAACATGGCAGTTGGAAGGATGAATGTGAACGGGTTTTTAGAGTTAAGTTTTGGCATTAACCATTCTGCAAACAGGCTCAACTTGGATTGATGTGATTCAGAGAATGATAAAGATAATGTTTTCAAAAAGATGTCATGTTATGCAATGAGGATTTGCAGCAATCTGTGAATGATGTAGACTGTTTACCTGAAACCGAGAGTGGGTAGGGAAAGGATGATACCGGTTCAATAAAAATGCTGTTTACCACTGAACCAGGGCAGACGTGATTTACGTGGTGATTGACAACCATCAGGCCTTTTATTCATTATCTATTTAACATGTTTTATTACAAACAGGCAAAATTCTTGAAGTGAATATGTATGAAAAATACCATATAGTCTTTCACCTAATGTGTAAATTGTAAAAAATTGGAACTTGGAGTACTGTTCAAATTGTGAAATAATTCGCCGGAAAAAGCGCCAAAATGTCATAGTTCTGCCAAAGTTGTTTTACATCTATCTCAGTTATAGAATGATACAGGTTTTAGTAAACCAAAGAGTTGTTGACTAGGACTTATGACGTAATAATGGGTAAAATCCTGTCAGACACAAGTTTGTTTTGGTACATGAATCTGACATTAAGTTGCCAGGAATTTTATCAGTAGTTTAAATAAAGAGAAGAAAATTACATCACTTTAAAGCTTAAATCCTGCCCTTTCCATTGATGTAGTTACATCCCAAATACATACCACATGTTAGAAGTTATCAGCTCATTAACTGAAATAGTGTATTGTTCAAGTAGCTATTTTTAGGCTGTAGTAAATTTCCGGCACTGGGAGAACTGATAAGCCATACACAGGCGGCACGGTAAGAGTTAAATGAAGAACTAACAGTTCTAATTTTTCATTTCAGGTGAAAAAAGTGAAAAACAAACATAATGGTGATCACAGGCACAATGGCAATTTGTTTCAAAAGGAGCAGGACAGGAGGTTTCAGAAAAACATTGATGTAAGTAAGCCTTTTCTCCATTTTCCAGAAGGTTTTTCTACTCTTTCAAAAGGCAAATCCCATCATTCATGCCACATGTTATTGTTATCTCACCTGAGCACAAAGTGCTCAAGGTGAGCTTTGATCGTGCTGTGTCCGTTGTCCATTGTGGTGCATCAACATTTACTGTTTGTGCACTTTAGAGGCCACATTTTCAGCTAGATCCTCATGAAACTTGGTCAGAATATTTGTCTGGATAAAATTTCGGACAAGTTTGAAATTGGGTCATGTCGAGTCAAAAAATAGGTCACACGGCCAGATCTTAGAAAAAGCTTGTGTGCACTCTAGAGGCCTCATTTTTAGCCTGATACTCATGAAACTTGGTCAGACTCTTTGTCTTGATAAAATCTTGGACATGTTTGATATCAGGTCAAAAAGTAGGTCATGGCCAAATCTTAGAAAAAGCTTGTGTGCACTCTAGAGGCCACATTTTCAGCCTGATACTCATGAAACTTTGTCAGAATGTTGGTCTGGATATAATCTTGGATGAGTTTGAAATTGGGTCACGTCGATCAAAAGGTAGGTCACAGGGCCAAATCTTGGAAAAACCTTGTGTGCACTCTAGAGGCCACATTTTTAGCCTGTTACACATGAAACATGGTCAAAATGATTACCTGGATGAAATCTCGCACAAATTTGAAATTGGGTGATAATAAGTCAAAAAGTAGGTCACTGGGCCAAATCTTAGAAAAACATTGTGTACACTTTAGAGGCCACATTTTCAGCCTTATACTCATGAAACTTGGTCAGAATGTTTGTCTTGATAAAATCTTGGACATGTAGAAAATTTGGTTCATGTTGAGTAAAAAAGTAGGTAACAGGGCCAAATCTTAGAATAACTTGTGAGCACTCTAGAGGCCATATTTTTAGCCTTATGCTCATGAAACATGGACAAAATGATTACCTGGATAAGATCTCGGACAAATTTAAAATTGGGTGATGTTGGGTCAAAAAGTAGGTCACTGGGCCAAATCTTAGAAAAACCTTGTGTACACTCTAGAGGCCACATTTTCAGCCTTATACTCATAAAACTTGGTCAGAGTGTTTGTCTTGATAAAATCTTGGACATGTAGAAAATTTGGGTCATGTTGAGTCAAAAAGTAGGTCACAGGGCCAAATCTTAGAGTAACTTGTGTGCACTCTAGAGGTCACATTTTCAGCCTGATACTCATGACATTTGGCTAGAATGTTTGTCTTGATAAAATGTTGGACAAGTTTGAAATTGGGTCACTTCCGGTAAAAAGTAGGTCACAGGGCCAAATCTTAGAAAAAGCTTGTGTGCTCTCTAACAGCCATATTTTTAGCCTTATGCTCATGAAACTTGGTCAGAATGTTTGTCTTACAGGAATTATGGCCCTTTGCATGTTTTTCCTAAACCAGTTACAAAGCAACTCATGGAGTGTATGCATCAGCCAGGGATACTTTTAGTTTAAACTAGTTTAAGGTCTACTGGTTTTTAGCTCTACTGGCTGAAAGCCAGCAGAGCTTATGTCATGTCGGGGTTTCCGTCGTCCGTCCGTCCGTCTGTCTGTCCGTCTGTCCATCTGTTAGTCTTTTTCTTGTTTACACGATAAAAGTCTGCATTTGTTGCCGGATTTTCATGAAACTTGCACAGTTTGTTTATCTCATCAATAGCTTCAACCCTATTGAATTTGAAAAAAATCCAACAAACAGTATGGGAAAAGTAGCCATTTCAAGTTGAAAATTTCCAGTTCTTGTTTACGCGATAAAGTCTGCAAATAACTTCAGATTTTCGTGAAACTTGCACAGTTTGTTTATTTCATCAATAGCTTCAACCCTATCGACTTTGAAAAAAATCCAACAAATAGTATGGGAAAAGTAGCCATTTAAAGTTGAAAATTTAAATTTCTGTTCTTGTTTACGTAATAAAGTCTGTATTTCTGGTCAGATTTTCATGAAAATCACACAATTTGTTTATCTCATCAGTAGCTTCAACCCTATTGATTTTGAAAAAAAAATCGAAGAAACAATGTGGGAAAAGTAGCCATTTCATGTTGAAAATTTCCAATTCTTGTTTACATGATAATGTCTGCATTTGTAATCAGATTTTTGTGAAATTCACCCAGTTGTTTTGTCTCATCAACAGCTTGAATCCTATTGATTTTGAAAAAAAATCCAAGAAACAATGTGGGAAAAGTAGCCATTTTTTTTTGTTGAAAATTTGTCTTTTTGCATCATGAATTCATAATGTATTCTAGCATAAAAGCAAGATTTAATTCCCTGCCAGTAGAGCATATTCAGGCCCTTCAGGGCCTTCTAGTTAAGTTAAAATTGTCATGGTTGTGAAATACTTTGACACTTTATCAGATAGTCCCAATTTTTTTAGCCCTGAGGAAAAAGCTTTAGGAAGCATTGTCAGTAACCAGCTTCTGCCCCTTTTTCAAACATGTTTTCTGCCATTTTGAAGGCAAATAATGAAACTCCACCAGTTGAGCCACATTTAATTTTTCGTATTGTAATTCTATTTTATAAAAAAAAAAAAAGATGTATTTTATTTCTTTTTTTGTTATATTTTTCAGTGGTCGGGACTGAAAGTAGGGAACAACAAACCATTTATGAGACAGAACAGTGCCCCTGTACATAATACCCATTACAGATTTTAGCCTTGTTGTTAAATTACTGATGAAGTGCTTATGCAAATATTTAAAGAGGCAGACATTTAAAAAGACATACACACATTTTAAGAGACATACATTGCAAGGTTTATGAGCAGTTTCCTCGTTATTACTGCTATAACTCAGTCAAAACTCTGGTTGCCATGGCAACAAAACTGAAAAATATTGCGAAATCTTTAAAAATCTTCTTGTCTGAAACCATAAGGCGTAAGGCTACCAAATTTGGCATGTAGCTTTATGTAGTGGACCTCTATCAAGTTTCTTCAAATTATAGCCCTGGGGTCAAAATTGGCTCTGCCCCAGGGGTCACAAGTTTTACATAGGCTTATATAGAGAAAACTTTAAAAATCTTCCTGTACCTAGCCATAAGGCCTAGAGCTACCAAATTTTGCATGTAGCTATATCTAGTTGGCCTCTACCAAGCAGGCCAAAATTTTAAGCCCTGGGGTCAAAATTGGCCCCGCTGCAGGGGTCACAAGTTTTACATGGGCGTACATAGTGACAACTTAAGAAATCTTCCAGTACCTAGCCATAAGGCCTAGAGCTACCAAATTTTGCATTTAGCTTGATCTAGTGGGGGTCTACCAAAAGTGCCCAAATTACAGTCCTAGGGTCAATTTGGCCTCATGCTGGGGGGGGGGGGGGGGGGGTTCACAAGATTCACATGGGCTTATATAGGGAAAACTTTTAAATCTTTATGTACATAGCCATAAGGCTTAGGGCTACCAAATTTTGCATAATTATAGCACTATCTAGTGGACAACTACAAAGAGGGCCCAAGTTACAACCCTAGGATCAAGTTTGGCCCTGCACCAGGGGTCACAAGTTTTACATGGGTTTATGGAGTGAAAACTTCAGAAACCGTCTTGTTACTAGCCATAAGGCCAAAAACTCCTAAATTTGGTCATAAACATGTGCTTATAGGGTGAAAATTCAAAAAATCCTTTTGCTCCTAACCGCAAACCCAAGGGCTACCAAATCAGGATCACTTTTGATTTTTTTTTTAGCTCACCTGAGCACAAAGTGCTCAAGGTGAGCTTTTGTGATCGCCCAATGTCCGTCATCCGTCGTGTGTCGTCTGTCGTCCACAATTTCTTTAAACATCTTCTCCTCCTAAACCACTGGGCCAATCTTGATGAAACTTGGCAGGGATGTTCCTCAGGTGAAGCTCTACCAAAGTTGTTCAAGAGATTGAATTCCACCCATAACTCTGGTTGCCATGGCAACCAACAGGAAAAAAATAGCAAAATCTTTGAAAATCTTCTTCTCTGAAACTAGAAGGCGTAGAGCTTTGATATTTGGTATGTAGCATCTCCTAGTGGACCTCTACCAAGTTTGTTCATATGATGTCCCTGGGGTCAAAACTGGCCCCGCCCGGGGGGGGGGGGGGGGGGGGGGGGGCGGTCACAAGTTCAAACAAAGAAGGAAAACTTTAAAATTCTTCTTCTCTGAAACTGGAAGGCGTGGAGCTTTGATATTTGGCATGTAGCATCTCCTAGTGGACCTCTACCAAGTTTGTTCATATGACGCCCCTGGGGTCAAAACTGGCCCCGCCCCGGGGGTCACAAGGTCAAACATAGGAACAAAGGAGGAAAACTTTAAAATTCTTTTTCTCTGAAACTGGAAGGCGTGGAGCTTTGATATTTGGTATGTAGCATCTCCTAGTGGACCTCTACTAAGTTTGTTCATATGGTGTCCCTAAGGTCAAAAGTGGCCCCGCCCCGGTGGTCACAAGTTTCGAACATAGGAACAAACAAGGAAAACTTTAAAATTCTTCTTCTCTGAAACTGGAAGGCGTGGAGCTTTGATATGTGGCATGTAGCATCTCCTAGTGGACCTCTACCAAGTTTGTTCATATGGCGCCCCTGGGGTCAAAACTGGCCCCGCCCAGGGGGTCACAAGTTTCGAACATAGGAACAAAGAAGGAAAACTTTAAAATTCTTCTTCTCTGAAACTGGAAAGCGTGGAGCTTTGATATTTGGCATGATGCATCTCCTAGTGGACCTCTACCAAGTTTGTTCATATGACGCCCCTGGGGTCAAAACTGGCCCAGCCCCAGGGGTCACAAGTTCAAACATAGGAACAAAGAAGGAAAACTTTAAAATTCTTCTTCTCTGAAACTGGAAGGCGTGGAGCTTTGATACTTGGCATGTAGCATCTCCTAGTCGATCTCTACCATGTTTGTTCATATGATGTCCCTGGGGTGAAAACTGGCCCCGCCCGGGGGGGTCACAAGTTCAAACATAGGAACAAAGAAGGAAAACTTTAAAATTCTTTTTCTCTGAAACTGGAAGGCGTGGAGCTTTGATATTTGGCATGTAGCATCTCCTAGTGGACCTCTACCAAGTTTGTTCATATGGCGCCCCTGGGGTCAAAACTGGCCCCGCCCCGGGGGTCATAAGTTTCGAACATAGGAACAAAGAAGGAAAACTTTAAAATTCTTCTTCTCTGAAACTGGAAGGCGTGGAGCTTTGATATTTGGCATGTAGCATCTCCTAGTGGACCTCTACCAAGTTTGTTCATATGGCGCCCCTGGGGTCAAAACTGGCCCCGCCCCGGGGGTCACAAGTTTCAAACATAGGAACAAAGAAGTAAAACTTTGAAATTCCTCTTCTCTGAAACTGGAAAGCGTAGAGCTTTGATACTTGGCATGTAGCATCTCCTAGTGGACCTCTTCCAAGTTTGTTCATATGACGTCCCTGGGGTCAAAACTGGCCCAGCCCCGGGAGTCACAAGTTTCGAACATAGGAACAAAGAAGGAAAACTTTAAAATTCTTCTTCTCTGAAACTGGAAGGCACAGAGCTTTGATATTTGGCATCTAGCATCTCCTAGTGGACCTCTAACAAATTTGTTCTTATGATGTCCCTGGGGTCAAAACTGGCCCCGCCCAGGGGGTCAAAATTTCAAACATAGGAACAAAGAAGGGAAACTTTAAAATTCTTCTTCTCTGAAACTGGAAGGCGTGGAGCTTTGATATTTGGTATGTAGCATCTCCTAGCGGACCTCTACCAAGTTTGTTCATATAATGCCCCTGGGATGAAAACTGGCCCCGCCCCGGGGATCACAAGTTCAAACATAGGAACAAAGAAGGAAAACTTTAAAATTCTTTTTCTCTGAAACTGGAAGGCGTGGAGCTTTGATATTTGGCATGTAGCATCTCCTAGTGGACCTCTACCGAGGTTGTTCATATGATGTCCCTGGGGTTAAAACTGGCCCAGCCCTGGGGGTCACAAGTTTGAACATAGGAACAAAGAAGGAAAACGTTAAAATTCTTCTTCTCTGAAACTGGAAGGCGTAGAGCTTTGATATTTGGTATGTAGCAACTCCTAGCGGACCTCTAACAAGTTTGTTCATACAATGCTCCTTGGGTCAAAACTGGCCCAGCCCGGGGGGTCACAAGTTCTAACATAGGAACAAAGAAGGAAAACTTTAAAATTATTCTCTTCTAAACCTTGAAGGCATAGAGCTTTCTTATTTGATATGTAGTGAACCTGTTCTAAGTTTGTTAGCCCACCTGAGCACAACATGTTCAGTCAGTTCGAAATTGGGTCACCTGGGGTCATAAACTAGGTCACCATGTCAAATAAATACCTTGTGGGCACTCTAGAGGCCACATTTATTGCTCAAATGACCTGAACTTTGGTCAGAATGTTTGTCTTGATAAAATCTCGGATGACTTTGGATTTGGGTCACCTGGGATCATAAACTAGGTCACTAGTTCAAATTAAGGTAATTCCGTGTGGGCACTCTAGATGCCACATTTTTGGCTCAATTGACTTGAAAATTGGTCAGAATGTTTGTCTTAAAAAAATCTCACATGAGTCCGAATTTGGGTCATGTGGGGTCTTAAATTAGGTCACTAGGTCAAATTAAAGAAATACCTTGTGTGCACTCTTAGAGGCCGCATTTATTGTTCAATTGATTTGAAAATTGGTTAAAATGTTTCTCTTGCTGAAATCTAGGATTAGTTCAAAATTGGGTCACCTGGGGTCATAATCTAGGTCACTAGGTCAAATTAAAGAAATACCTTGAGGGCACTCTAGAGGCTACATTTCTTGCTCAATTGACTTGAAAATTGGTCAGAATGTTTGTCTTGATGAAATATCTGATGAGTTTGATATTGGATCACCTGGGGTCATAAACTAGGTCACTAGGTCAAATTAAAGAAATACCTTTTGGGCACTCTAGAGGCCACATTTATTGCTCAATTGACTTGAAAATTGTTCAGAATGCTTGTCTTGATAAAATCTCTTGAAAAAATCTAGGATGAGTTTAAAATTGGGTCACCTGGGTCATAATCTAGGTCACTAGGTCAAATTAAAGAAATACCTTGTAGTCACTATTGAGACCACATATCTTGCTCAACTGACTTAAAAATTGGTCAGAATGTTTGTCTTGATGAAATATCGAATGAGTTTGAAATTGGGTCACCTGGGGTCATAAACTAGGTCACTTGGTCAAAATAAAGAAATACCTTGTGGGCACTCTAGAGGCCACATTTATTTCTTAATTGATTTAAAAATTGGTCTAAATGTTTGTCTTGATAAACCCTACATGAGCCTGAATTTGGGTCATGTGGGGTCTTAAATTAGGTCACTAGGTTAAATTAAAGAAATACCTTGTGGGCACTTTAGAGGCCACATTTATCGTTCAATTGATTTGAAAATTGGTTAAAATGTTTCTCTTGATGAAATCTAGGATTAGTTCAAAATTGGGTCACCTGGGGTCATAATGTAGGTCACTAGGTCAAATTAAAGAAATACCTTTAGGGCACTCTAGAGGTCACATTTCTTGCTCAGTTGACTTGAAAATTGGTCAGAATGTCTGTCTTGATAAAATATCACTTAAGTTTGAAATTAGGTCAGCTGGGGTCATAAACTAGGTCTTTTGGTCAAATTAAGGAAATACCTTGTGGGCACTCTAGAGGCCACATTTATTGCTCAAATGACTTTAGAATTATTCAGAATGTTTGTCTTGATAAACTTTCAAGATAAGTTCTAAATTGGGTCAACTGGGGTTATAATTTAGGTCACTGGGTCAAATTAAAGAAATACCTTTAAGGCTATCTAGAGGCCACATTTTTTGCTCAATTGACTTGAAAATTGGTCAGAATGTTTGTCTTGATGAAATCTCACATGAGTCTGAATTTTGGTCAACTGGGATCATAAACTAGGTCACTAAGTCAAATTAAAGAAATACCTTTTGGGCACTCTAGAGGCCACATTTTGTGCTCAAATGACTTGAAAATTGTTCAGAATGTTTGTTTTGATAAATTTTCAGATCAGTTAAAACTGTTTTAAATTGGGTCATGTGGAGTCATAAACTAGGTCACTAGGTCAAATTAAAGAAATACCTTGTGGGCACTCTAGAGGCCACATTTATTGTTCAATTGATTTGAAAATTGCTTAAAATGTTTGTCTTGATGAAATCTAGGATGAATTCAAAATTGGGTCACCTGGGCTCATAGTCTAGGTCACTAGTTCTAATTAAAGAAATACCTTTAGGGCACTCTAGAGGTCACATTTCATGCACAATTGACTTGAAAGTTGGTCAGAATGTTTGTCTTGATGAAATATTGGGTGAGTTTGAAATTGGGTCAGCTGGGGTCATAAACTAGGTTACTGGGTCAAATTTAAGAAACACTTTGTGAGCATTCTAGAGGCCACATTTATTGCTCAATTAACTTGAAAACTGTTCAGAATGTTTGTCTTGATCAATTTTTTGATGAGTTCTAAATTGGGTCACGTGGGGTGATAAATTAGGTCACTAGGTCAACTTACGGAAATTCGTTGTGGACGCTCTAGAGGCCACATTTTAAGCTCAATTGACCTGACAATTGGTCAGAAATTGGATTATGCACGTTGAGTGAATTTCGCCTATTGACTCAGGTGAGCGACCCAGGGCCATCATGGCCCTCTTGTTTAAATTAGCCTTGCATCAGGGGTCTTATGTTTTACAGAGGCTTCATATGGACGTAACTTGAAAATCACCTTATTTATAACCATACAGCATAGACTTGTATTATTTTGGTATGTGGCTTTATCTTGTGGACCTCTACCAGGGTTCAAGTAATTATCACTCTCGGATCAAAAATGGTTTTGCCCTGCGGGTCTCAACTTTAACATGGGCTTTTACAGAGAAAACTTTGTAAGTCTTCATTTTGAAACCATTTGGCTCAGAATTGAAATGTTTAGTAATTATGGTTTATATTTATAAGCCAGTGGAGCGATACAGGGCCATCATGGCCCTCTTGTTTTGGAAGTAGAATAGTCCTTGGCCATGCAGAAAAAAATTTTTTAACAGGAAAAACTTTTGACCCAGGTCAGACTGTGCAGGCTGATCAGGGTTGATACTCTCTGCACATGCATTAAGCCCCCTTTACACAGAGCATAGCTCAGTTAATTTGCTAAAATTAGTTTAATGATAATAAATGTTTATGCGCCATGAAGTAATATTCATTAATTCAATTATTCATTCATTTATGATTACAGGAAAAATTCAAATGTGGGTAAATATGAAAATATTGAGGCAAAAAGAGAAATTGCTCTTAAAGGGCAATTTCTTTTTTCCACAATTTTTTCAAAAGAGGTCGCCTGCGAGACAAAGTAGTGTGTTGAAGGGAACGGTTTAAAGATACATATTATGCAAGTATATGACCAAGTAATATTTATTTATCCTTAAAATATTTATTTTTTTGGCCAGAATTTTCGTAGTAATTAGTTCTCGACATTAGACATGTCGGGGCAGCGTATTTAATGCATTGTGTGTGTGTGGGTGTGTGTGGGGGGGGGGGGTGTATTTGTGTGGGTGGTTGGGTGTGTGCATGCGTGCGCATGTGTATAATTGTTTTGAAAACAGTATTTTTGGGACATCGCTAGAAATCTGAGTGAAGTTTTTGTATGTAATGCCTAATAGGGGTACAAATGACATTTGCCCTCAATTGTCAGCTCTAAATGAGCTTTTTGTATTTTGCCCAGTTTGTCTTTTGATAAGGTTGGAACCAAATTGTCAACTCTGTTAATATTTTGTGAGACTTTTTCTTGTATGTCCCAAATGTTTTGGACACAAGAAACTGTATAAAATTGTTAGTGGTAGAGATTGGTTAACCTTTGGTTAAATCCCATGTTTTACAGCCATGAGGAACAAGGCTCTTGAAAACATTTTGGGAAATGGAGAAATGCTAGTGACAGTATTTTCTCCTTTCCCCAAAATGTTTTCTAACCTTTCAAACACTGATCTGATTTTTTGAGCTACATTTGATGTGTCATCTGCAATATTCCCAATTCGGAGGAGTCTAAAATTTTGTCGTTTGGTAAAGAGTTTAATTTGTAAGAGAGTGTGATTGACTCATTGCCTCTGGTAGATGACATTTGACATTTAATAAACACTATGGCAAAAGAAGAATTTTTTCCTTTTGAGCAATTTCACTTTTTTCCTCACAGATTTTTCATGGGTTTTAACAACTCTGGGTATGAAGGCACCTGAAAACATGGTTGGAAAACTAGAAAAAGCTAGGAACCAGCAATTTCTTCTCTTCCCACATCTTTCTTCACTTTCAAAGACAAACCTCATTTTTTCAGCCACTCCTGTTACCTGCAAATACTTTCAACATGGACAAGTGTAAAATCTTGTCTGGTAGAGTTAAACCTTCAGTCTGTATCAGACAACTTAGACTTGTCTGACTTAAAAGCAATTGAAGAAGACCGCTTAAATTTTTTTAGTTGGTCTTTGAAAGAACTGATAAAATTTCTTGAAAATTTTAATGGAGAAAATGCTCGACACCAGCATTTTCTCCCTTTTCCAAGGATATCTTCAAAATCCTTTCTTTGGTTTATCAAAACACTTAATCCTAAGGCTGCTTAGTGCGACTCACTGACTTTTGCCGATAGTGTAGATCAAGATTAGAGTGCACAGAATGTGCAGTCTGATCTTGGATCTACACTGTGCAATAAGAAGATATCTTTCCTCCAAAAGTGCATTTGAAATAGCAAAATTTGGATTTTCACTATTGGCCTGAAAGTTCCATTTCTTTTGTTTAGCAGGATAAGGGTTAGCTGTGTGTGTGTTAAAGGGTTAGTTCACATTGTATATACATACAAGAATAGGATGTTTTCAGATGCCTCTGCTTCAAAGTTGTTTTATCAGGCAACAAGTGTGCCCCTTGACAAACAATCACAAGGTTGAGTGACCCTCACTAAGAAGGCTTTTGAAAACAATGTGGGGAAAAAAGAGAAAAAGGTTGGTAACCTGCATTTTTACATTTTTCCACAATGTTTTAAAGACATAACTCTTTACCACACAATCACAGGTTTTAACGACCCTGAAGAAAAAGCCTTTTGGAAAAATTGTGGGACAAGGAGAAAATGCTGGTAACCAGCATTTTCTCCTTTTCCCACGATGCTTTTTTAACCTTCCCAGAACAAATTTCAATTTTCGAGTCGCATTTATTTTGTTGTCTACAAATGCTTTCAATTTGGACAAGTCTAAAATTTTGCCGTTTGGTAAAGAGATAAACAATCAATTGAGCCACCTGTCTGGAAATGCTTTCAGTTTGGGCAAGGCTAAAATTTTATTGATAATTGTAATGTCATGCACACATATGTTAGACATGTTTTGTAAGTAAAGATGTGTGAAAAGGGAAAATAATGAATTTTTTAGGAACATTGTTATGCAAACTGATA
This sequence comes from Tridacna gigas, assembly GCA_945859785.2. Classification (NCBI taxonomy): domain Eukaryota; kingdom Metazoa; phylum Mollusca; class Bivalvia; order Cardiida; family Cardiidae; genus Tridacna; species Tridacna gigas. The sequence continues at coordinate 52,058,309 of OX244030.2, forward strand.
TTCAGTCATTATTATGTGAGAGTATTAAATAAGAACAAGAAATGTTTTTCGTGTTGTTGTGATTGTAGAGAGTCTATTGGAAATGCCAACTCTTCACCGAATGACAAAAGTGTAAACCAGTTAAAATTCAGAGCATACGTAGACAACAAAATATTACTCAATGAGTCATATGTGATGTATTTCAAAGGATGGTAAAACATTGTGGGAAAAGGAGAAAATTCCAGTTACCAGCATTTAACTTTTCTGACAGTGTTTTGATTCAATAGGCAGAACTCTACCACACAACCCTGACTTTTAACGACCCTGAGGAAGAAATCTTTTGAAAACATTGTGGTAAAGGGAGAAAATGCTGGTAACCAGCATTGTCTCATTTTCCAACAATGTTTTCTACTCTTCCTAGAACAAATTTCAATTTTTGAGTCGCATTTATTTTGTCATCTGCAAAAGCTTTCAATTTGGACAGGTCTAAAATTTTGCCATCTGGTAAAGAGTTAGTTAAGCCTTCTTCCTCAGGGTTCTAAAAAACATGGGTTAGTTTGATTAAGAGTAAGGGCTGTTTGTTTATATGGTGTTTACATGCGCCATTTTCAACATGATTTGTTTTATCACAGAGGCCATTGCACCTATCCATGCTTCCTTGGAGTTTCTTTACCAATACTTCAGCTCAGTACTCTTCCAAAGTCACTGGCACCAAGCCCCGTAGCTCAGTCAGTAGCGTACAGGACTTGAGAACAGGAGGTCGCTGGTTCAATCCCCGGCTTGGCCAATTTCTTTCCGAGGATTGATGATATTCATTGTGACAGGATTCATTCCTCTCTCACTGCTGACCATTGTTTCGACGATGGTTATTTGGGAAAGCAGCCAGTGGCTTGGAAAGAATATTGTGTGGAGTACTGGTAAAAAGAAACTCCAGTAAAGCATGGAGAGCTGCACTGGCCGCCGTGATATAACTGAAATAATGTTGAAAACGGCGTTAAACACCGTAAAATCAATTAATCAATCCAAAGTCATTGGCTGCTTGTCTACATAACCATTGTTGAAAGAATGATCAGTGGTGAGAGAGGAATGAATCCTCATCTTTACTCGGAAAGAAATTGGGCGAGCTGGTGATTCTAACCAACAACCCCCTGGTCTCAAGCCTTATATGCTATAGATTGGACTACAGAGCTTGATATTGATAATTAGGGGTCTGAGTGGTCAAGCCATAGTGATGAAAAATTTCTGAACTGCCAGTCCCAGGTTCAGTCCTGACTGACAACACTTGGTCTTGGTGGGAGAGCCCTTGGGTAAGAGGCTTCAGAGCTCCAACATGTTATTAATGAAAGCCAATCCACAGGGAGATGTCAATTTGATATTGGTGATATACTAGTAATGTTGAAAGCAGGGTAAAACACCAATCAGTCAATCCATTTGGTAATTGGATCATGTGTGTTTTGTTTGGCATTTTAAGTCGCCACAATTCAAAGTATGCATTTCCCAGTTTTCACCACTTACAGACTTGAGCTTTTCACAAGAACATCCCGACAGGGTCCAGCAAAATCAACAAATATAATGAAAATGCTCGATCTTGGCCATACAATTTGCTTGTTTTTGTGACCCTGAGAATGATTTTTGGAAAGTAACTAGCACTTCCTCATTTTCAACTTGTCCGAGATATCAAGACATGCATGTATATTCTGCCCAACTTTCATCACTGTTGGACTGAAAACATGGCCTCTAGAGTGTACACAAGGTTTTTCAAGGATCTGATCTGGTGACCTAATCTTTGATCCCATATGACCTGTTTTTCAAAGTCATCAGAGATACCAAGACAAACACTGAACAAACTTCATGAGTACTGGACTGAAATTGTGGCCTCTAGAGCATGCACAATGTTTTTTAAGATTTGACCCGGTGACCTAGTTTAGGCCATATGTGACCCATTTTCATATTCATCAGAGTTATTATCAAAACAGAAGTTCTGTACAAGGTATCGTTGGTATTGCACAGAAAATGTGGCCTCAGATGTACACATGGTAAAAGTTGACAACGAAGACCAGACACAGCATGATCACAAAAACTCATCTTGTGCTCAGGTGAGCTAAAAATAATGGTACTAGCATTTTCTCCTAGTAACACATTGTTTTGTACTCTTTTGATAACAGGTCCTATCATTAAGCATTTTTCCTTTCGGTAAAAATAACCAGGCTTGTTTAGTTAACTATTACATTTGACATTAAAGTGAACCTTTTACCTAACAATCTTTGTTTTAACCATCTTGAAAAAGAAAGTTTTTGAAAACTTTGTGGAAAAAGGAGAAAATGCTGGTAAACAGCATAATATTATTTCCCATAATGCTTTCAAAATATCCAGAAACTATTCACATCAATTTACACCAACAAATGAAGTTGGGAGGGGGAGGAGTTACCTTGTCCGCCTCTGTCCGTTGAAATCTTTTCTGGGGCACAACTTCCAAATTACAACCTTGTGCATGTGTCCTTGGGCAAAACACTTCAGAGCCCTAGCCTAGTACTGGTAAAACCCAGGAAATACATGAATATGTGAGCTGTCGCCATGATATGACTGAAATAATGTTCAATCAATCCAAATTACAAAAACCATTGACTCCAAATTTCAAATCCAGATAGATTAGACTGAGGACAAGTACAGTGCACAAGGTTCTTAACTCTGTCTTGGGTATTTTTGGAGTTGCCTCTGGTTTTTGCCTGGATCATAACTTCCAAAGTATAAAAGCTATTGATTTCATACCTCGGATATAGATAGATGACATAAAAGAAACATGCAGTGCACAAAGTCCGTAGCTATGTCTTCATTATTTTTGGAGTTATTGCCTTTGTTTTTTAGCTCCACTGGCCGAAGGCCAGCGAGCTATTGTCATGGCGTTGTGTCCGTCGTGCGTCCGTCCGTTCGTCCGTGCGTGCGTCCGTAAACTTTTTCTTTAAAAAACTTCTCCTCAGAAACTATTGACTGGATTTTTACCAAATTTCACAGGAATGTTCCTTTGGTGGTCCTCTTTCAAATTCCTTCAAATAATTGTGTTCCATGAAGAATTCTGGTTGCCATGGCAACCAAAGTAAAAAACCTTTAAAAATCTTCTCCTCCCAAACTGCTATTTGGATAGCATTATTATTTTGCAGGAATGTTCCTTAGATACAGGTTTACAGAATTCCTTTAAAAAAAAATGATCTGTCAAAAAACATGGCTTTTATGGGAGACTCATTTTCCCTTTATGGTATAAAGTAAAATCTTTGAAAAATTTCTTCTCTAAAACTATTCATTGGATTTCATTGTTGTTTTGCAGGTAAGTTCCTATGGTGGTTGTCTGCCAAATTGTTTCTATGGTGGTTGTATACCAAATTCCTTTTAAAAAAATGATACACCTAAAAACACATTTTTTTATAGACAAGGCTTATATTTCAAAAAATGTTCTTCTCCAAAACTATTTATTGTGTTAGTTTTATCGACTAACAAAGAAAAAGAAAGAAAATTGGATTGACTTGACCTAGTCAGGGCTGTCCTATTTAAGCCCACACATTTTCCTTGGTATTAAGATCACAATTTACTCCAATGATATGCTATTAGTTAGTACTAGTAATAAAATATCACTGGCCATAAATAAGATAAAAGCTTGAGCACCTTTCACAACTTGAGCTTTTCAATTTTGCCTTATTACTAAGCCTGAGTAACCATGCCAAGATAAAAAAGAAAAAGTATTTTAATAACAAAACCCCCATGTTGTAGGTACTTTATAGTCCTTTTGATATAGAACAAGAGAACCTCTGCACTTTTATTAGTTCTGGTAAAGGTTTGTTGACCTACTAATGAGTAAATGCAGAGTGGACAGAAGGGGTGTAAATCCTGGTGACCTGGTACACAGTGGGACAGGGCTTTACATTTGTGATAAGGAATTAATGTTACCCAGTCAAACTGATCCCGCAACTTCAGTACACCAGAATTAATCTGTGCCCTGGAGCAGGATATTTATGTAAATGCATTTGTAGACCATTTTGTGTTGTTTGCCACAGAAGACATTCTAACTGTGACTGTGAAAAGTTGATTATTAGGGATTATTAGGTGTTCATTGTATGCCAGCATATTTCATTCTATCTGGTGTATTGATGTAAGTTGATCTATATTGCTATAACATTCATTCATTTGCCCTCCTAGCTGTTCTTTTAGATTACCCCTTTACCACACAATCACAACTTTTAACGACCCTGAGAAAGACATATTTTCTATATTTTGATGTTTCCCCACCCAAAATGGTTTGTGAAAGGACCTGTTGCAGACAACATATCTTCAAATTAGTAAGACATATATAAAAAAGGATAGAAATTATTGTGGGAAACTAAGAAAATGCTGGTTACCATTTTTTTCTTCTTTTCTCACAAGTTTTTTCCATACCTTTTTTCTTCCGTGAGCTAAAATGCAGGATTGAATGGTAATTGTTAAAAACTTCTTTTTGCCATTATAGAAATATCAGGCCTGTGGAGCGATACAGGCGCTCAAGCGCCTCTAGTTTTTTTTTGTCCAGAGCGTAACTTTCAAAGTATCTTCCGAAGTATAAGAGCTGAGGACTTCAGACTTCAACTACAGAAAGATAACATTAATGACAAGTGCAGTGCACAAGATCCATAACTCGTCTTCAGTAATTTTTGAATTATTGCTTTTATTTAACCATTTTGGTTTTTGTCCATAGTATAACTACCAAAGTAAATTTATTGACACCATACTTCAAAGATATATAACATAGCAGACAAGTGCAGTACACAAGATCTGTAATTCTGTCATCATAAATTTCTGGAGTTATTGCCCTTAGTCATTTTTTGTCCACAGCATAACTCCCAAAGTACAAAAGCTTTTTACTCCAAATTTCAAATACAAATAGACTGCATTGAGGACAAATGCATTGCTCAAGATCTGTAACTTTGTCTGCAGTGTTTTTAAGGAGTTATCACCCTATTTTTTATTCACTTTACCTTTTTGTCTGGAGCATAACTTTCAAAGTATCCAAGCTATTGACTTCATACTTCAGACGCAGTTAGTTGATTGATTGATTGATTGATTGATTGAATGTTGTTTTATGCTGCTTTCAACATTATTTCAGTCGTATCTCAGCGACAGCTCACATATTCATGTATTTCCTGGTTTCACAAGTACAAGGCTAGGGCTCTGGAGTGTCTGAACCAAGGACCCTCATGCAAAAAAACAAGTGGATCCATCGAGGATCGAACCCAGGACCTCCAGGTCACAAGTTCTACATTTTACCACTGAGCCATGCAGGACCCCAAGACACATACCTGACATATAGGACAAGTGTAGTGCACAAGATGCATTACACTGAATTATTTTTGTAGTTATTGCCCCTAGTTTTTTAGCTCACCTGAGCACAAAGTGCTCAAGGTGAGCTTTTGTGATCATGCTGTGTCCGGCGTCGGTCGTGCTTCGTCAGTCGTCCAGGCATCAACAATTACCTTGTGTGCACTCTAGAGGCTACATTTTCAATCATATACTCATGAAACTTGGTCAGAATGTTTGTCTTGATAACATTTCGGACAAGTTTGAAATTGGGTCATGTCAGGTCAAAAAGGACGTCACTGGGCTAAAACTAAGAAAACCCTTGTGTGCACTCCAGAGACCATATTTTCAGCCCGATACTCTTGAATCTTGGTCAGAATGTTTGTCTTGATAGTATCTTGGAAAAGTTTTAAATTGGGTCATGTCCGGTCAAAAAGTAGATCACTGGGCCAAATCTCAGAAAAAACTTGTGTGCACTCTAGAGGCCACATTTTCAGCCAGAAACTTATGAAACTTGGTCAGAATGTTTGTCTTGATAATATCTTCGACATGTTTGAAAGTAGGTCATGGGGCCAAATCTTAGAAAAACCTTGTGTGAACTCTAGAGGCTACATTTTTAGCCTGAAACACATGAAAATTGGTCAGATTGTTTGTCTTGATAATATCTTGGACAAGTTCGAAATCGGGTCATGTTGTGTCTAAAAGTAGGTCATGGGGCCAAATCTTAGAAAAACCTTGTGTGAACTCTAGAGGCCACATTTTCAGCCTGATTCTCATGAAGCTTGGTCAGAAAGTTTGCCTTCATGATATCTTGGATAAGTTTCAAAGTGGGTCACATCTGGTCAAAAAGTAGGTCATTGGACCAAATCTTAGAACAACCCTGTGTGCGCCGTAGAGGCCATTTTCAGACTGATACTCATGAAACTCAGTCAGAATGTTTGTTTTAATGATATCTTGGACAAGTTTGGAATTTAGTCACATTGGTTCAAAAAGCAGGATCTCTTCAGCTTTATCAACTGTAGATGACTTTACACAGGTGAGCACTTTAGGGCCAATGGCCCTCTTGTTTGTTTATGGTTTGTCCCAAACACGACATCCAAAGTATAAAAGCTTTCGACTCAAAACTTGAAATACAGATAGATCACTTTGAGGGCAAGGGCAGTGAGCCAGATCTATACCTCTGCTTTCAGTAATCTTGGAGTTATTGCCCTTTGTTATTTGACCTTCTGGTTTGGAAAGTGACAGTCATTTCGTGAGAAGGCACCATGTGGGGGAATTTGTCCCCCTTTGACAGTTCTAGTTTAAGCTAACTTTAATCTGTTGTCTGCAAATGATTTCAGTTTCTATGAGTCTTAAATGTTGTCATCTGGTACAATGCCAAAGAATTAAAATAGAGCACAAATATAGAGAAATTACTTTATTTCATTTTAGTTACAAATACAGTCTTACAAAGTATATAATGGTGTTCAGTAATTTCACAGACAAATTTGGACATTCTTACAGCGTTTACGATTGGTATCCATGGTTATATTTTGAAACAAATTTATTATTTTTGGACATATTTCAACAATCTTTCAAAATTTCAGACTGGTATCCATGGTAAAAGTTACAAATAAAATTACCTGTTCAACCTTTGCCGCATTATCCCTTTACCAGATGACGAAATTTTAGACAGTCCAAACTGTCAGCATCTTCAGAATGACAAATGTAGCTCAAATGATAAGACTCTCCTTTAACTCTTTACCAAATAACAAAATTTCAGACTGGTCCAAATTGAAAGCAATTGCAGACAGCAAATTAAATATGACTCAAAAATTGAAATTTGTTTGGGAAAGGTAGAAAACATTGTGGGAAAAGGAGAAAATGCTGGTTACCAGCATTTTCTCCTTTTTCCACAATGTTTTCAAAAGGCCTCTTTCTCAGGGTCATTAAAAGTCAGGATTGTGTGGTAAAGAGTTAAAAGTGTGGGAAAAGGAGACAAAGCTGGTTACCAGCATTTTCCTCTTTTCTAACAATGTTTAAAGAGCCTTTTTCCTCGTGTTTGCGTGGTAAAGGATATAATCAATTCCTCAAACAAATTTGCAGTGACCAGGAAAACATCCAAGAAAATGTGGGTAAACATGAATTAAGGTTTAACCTTTTACTAAATAACAAATTTTTAGACTTGTAAAAATTTAAAGCTATTGCAGACAACAAATAGATGTTGCTCAATTGGTGATATTATGTCTCTGAAAGGTTAGAAAACATTGTGGGAAAAGGAGAAAATGCTGGTAACCAGCATTTTCTCCTTTCCCCATCATGTACTTATTCAAAAAGCTTCTTCCTTAAGGTCGTTAAAACCCAGGACTGTGTGGTAAATGGTTAATACAAGTGAAATGAAATTTTGAGGCGAGAGGAAAAAAATTCCCACTCCTGTCACAATGTTTCGAAAGTGGTCTGATACAATAATAGAAAATAATTGTCTGAAAGTACATGTAAATCTATGTTCATTTTGTATCTTCCCTTTACCACACAATCCTGAGTTTGAACTACCCTGGCAAGGAAAGGTTTTGGAATCCAGCATTTTCTCCTTTTCCTACAATGTTTTCAACACTTTCCTAGACAAATTCCAAAATGTGAGCCAGATTGAATTAATAGCTTGCAAATGTTTTCAGTCTGGACAATTTTGTTGTCTAGTAAAGAATAAAGAAATCTCATTATCTCTACAAGACAACAAAATACTTGCCCATGTTGAAAGCATTTGCAAGCAACACATCAAATCTCGCTAAACTGATTGGGTCCGACAAAAAGTAGAAATAATTAAGGGAAAAGCATGAAAAATGCTGGTTATCAGCATTCTTTTTCTTCTCCCACAATGTTTTCCAAATACTCCTTCATCGACATTATTGAAACATGTGGCCAACTGGTATAGGGTAAACTGTTCCCTTACATGTGGTTTCAAGTGGTCCTGATTACATTTTTTACATTACCCCGTACATTTTTTTCACTATTAACCCTTTACCAAACAATCCCTTGTTTTAACCATCTAGAGGAAGAAGCATTTTAAAAAAACCAGAATTTTCTCCTTATCCCACAATGTTTTCTGTCCTATCAAAGACAAACCTCACCACCTAAGCCATTTTTCATTTGTTGTCTGAAAATGCTATCAATCTGGACTAGTCTAAAATTTTGTTGTTTGGTAAAGGGTTACACATACAGAGATAAAAGCAGTTGATTGTAATGACAGCAAAAACAACAAGAGGGCCATGATGTTCCTGTATCGCTCCACTGCTTTATAAATAAATGTGCTATGCATATAATTGGCACTGATAAAGACATCTAAGCATAAGAAGCCGTTACTGAAATAAAATTTCATATAGAAAATGGGACTGGCCCAAAAAACATCCCAACTATGAAACCCCCCCCCCCCCCCCCACTTCCTCTTTGTTTATGACTTATTCCTACAATGGGACATTTGACAAAGAAATTTTCATTTCCACTGATAATCCCAAGCTTCAAAAGTAACTTTTGATACAAACACTGTGTTTCATACTATTTGTCCTTGAGTGTAGCTATGACGATAATGGGATTTTTTTAATCATATCTGGGGGGTTTCCCACAGTATTTTCAAAAGCAATCTGTTGCAAGGAAAGTCATATTTGTAAAGAAATAGACTGAACTATAAATGGTAACATTATTGCCTGCAATAATGTGTCTACATTAACTATTTACCAGGAAACAAAATTTAACACTTGCCAATATTGCTATTTTGAGACAGAAAACATATTTCTGTCAAAGCATCAGTGGTAAACAAGAAACTTTATCCTTTACAACACAAATAAAATAATAGAACACACACAAAAAATAATAGAAATCATGCCCTAATCATTTTAACCCTATACCACATGACAAGATTTAGGACATGTCCAAATTGAAAGCATTTGCAGACAACAAATAAAATGTTGCTTAAATGGTGTTTTCTGTATTTAATAGAGTAGAAAACATTGTGGGAAAAGGCAAAAATGCTGGTTACCAGCATTTTCTCCTTTTCCCACAATGTTTTCAAAAGCCTTCCTCCTTAGGGTCATTAAAACTCAGGATTGAGTGGTAAAGAGTTAAAGCAACTTGCAACTCAATTTTTGTTACCACGAATTTAAACAAAACAAGAGGGCCATGATGGCCCTGTATCGCTCCACTTGCTTATAAATATAAACCATAAATACTAAACATTTCAATTCTGAGCCAAATGGTTTCAAAATGAAGACTTACAAAGTTTTCTTTGTAAAAGCCCATGTTAAAGTTGAGACCTGCAAGGCAAAGCCATTTTTGATCCCAGAGCTATAATTACTTGAACCCTGGGAGAGGTCCACAAGATAAAGCCACATGCCAGAATAATACAAGTCTATGCTGTATGGTTATAAATAAGGTGATTTTCAAGTTTTGTCCATATGAAGCCTCTGTAAAACATAAGACCCCTGATGCAAGGCTAATTTCAGAAAAAAAAAAAAAATTCAAAACAGGAAGATTTCTTAAGTTGTCACTATGTGAGCCAATGTAAAACTTGTGACCCCAGTGGCGGGGCCAATTTTGACCCCAGGGCTAAAATTTTGGCCCGCTTGGTAGAGGCCCACTAGATATAGCAACATGCAAAATTTGGTAGCTCTAGGCCTTATGGCTAGGTACAGGAAGATTTTTAAAGTTTTCTCTATATAAGCCTATGTAAAACTTGTGACCCCTGGGCAGAGCCAATTTTGACCCCAGGGCTATAATTTGAAGAAACTTGATAGAGGTCTACTACATAAAGCTACATGCCAAATTTGGTAGCCCTCTGCCTTATGGTTTCAGATAAGAAGATTTTTAAAGATTTCGCAATATTTTTCAGTTTTGTTACCATGGCAACCAGAGTTTTTGAAGGAATCAAATTCTTTCAAGAAATTCTGAAGAGGACCATGGCAGGATCATTTCTGTGAAGTTTCGTGAAAATTGGATGGGTAGTTTCAGAGAAGAAGATGTTTGAAATAAAAGTTAACGCACGGACGGACGCACGCACGCACGACAGACACCGGGCCATGACATAAGCCCGCTGGCCTTTGGCCAGTGGAGGTAAAAAAAAATCTTAACACAAACTCCTACTGTATGTTTGCCTAAAGGTTCACTTAAAAGTTATATTTGTCTTCTGTAAGCACTTTTTTCACCATTTACTACACAGTCCTGAGTTTTAATGACCCTGAGTAAGACAGCTTTTGAAAACATTGAGGAATATTAGAAAAATACTGGTACACATACCAGCATTTTCTCCTTTCCCAAAAATATTTTCTACCCTTTCTAATAAAAATTCAATAATTCTGGCAATGTTTCAGTTTTTGGCAGCAAATGCTTCCAAATTTGGACTATTGTGAGATTCTGGCATGTGGTATAGGGGTTAATCGGAGTTGCCATGATTTTTTCATCTGCAAAGCGAGACAATGTGTAACAAAATAAATTGAAATGCACAATTTTTCCCATAATTTTATGTAAAACTTCCTAGCCTATTTATAACATGACAAATTATGAACTGATTTACAATTGACCACCATCAATGTGGCTCAGTCTGTGGATGACAGATCACTTCATGATCAAATGAAGAGATTTGTCTTTGAAAGGCTAGAACACATTGTGGAGAAGAGGAGAAAATACTGGACAACAGCATTTCTTTTTCCTTTTCAAAAGCTATACAGAGCAGGGTTGTTTAACTGCCAGATTGTTCTCAAGACAGCAATAGTTTTTGTATGCAGTTTGTTTCATTCAAAATTTAGATAGTAACATACTTTCTGATGGCCTTAATCATTTGGTTAAACCCATCAGAAATCCAGTTATATTCAAATTCAGAAAATTCACACCAATTTTTTACATACAGTTTCTTGACAATGATTACCAGAAAATATTAAAGACGATCATCAAGCCAAAAAGTTTGGAAACCAAAGTGTTCTCTCCTTTTCCCACTATGTTTTCCTGTTGAAAGACAAAAATTCCCGCATATACATTTTGACATCTGCAAAATGCTTTAATGTCTAAAATTTTGTTGCCTGGTAGAACTTAACTTATAATCATGGGCTACGTTAATAAGTGAAAGTAAAATTAATCTTTTGTTAACCCTTTCCCAAACAAGCCCTGGTTTTCACGTGTCTGCAGTACAAGTCTTTTGAAAACACTGTGGGAAAAGGAGAAATTGCTCATAACGAGCAATTTCTCCTTTTCCCACAGTGTTTTCTACCCTTTTGGAGAACTTTCTGTCATTTTCATCAACTTTAAAATTGTCATCTGCGAACTCTTTCAATTTGGACCAGTCTAAAATTTATCGTCTGGGAAAGGGTTAAACATTTATATGTGTTAACCCTTTACCACACAATGCCAACGTTAAACACCCCTGAGAAAGAAGGCTTTTGAAAACTTTGTGGGAAAAGGAGAAAATGCTGGTTACCAACATATTTTCCTTTTCGCCCACAAAGTTTTCTACTCTCAAAGACAAAGTCGATCACTTAAGCTACATTTCAATTGTTGTCTGCAGATGCTTGCAATTTGGAAAAGTCTACATTTCTGTCGTTTTGTAAAGAGTTGAACACCAAATTAATTGTTTTAAATCTCAATTAAATTAATCAATAAATACAGAATATGCTACTGACTCTTTACCACACAATCCTGTGCTTTAAGGACCCTATGTAGATGGCTTTTGAAAACATTTGTGGGATAAGGAGAAAGTGCTTGTAACCAGTATTTTCTTCTTATTCTACAACATTTTCTATCCTTTGTGGAACACCTTCCATCATTTGTACAACTGTTACACTATTTTTGATGTCTGCAACTGCTTTTAATTCAGATCAGTCAAAAATATTGCTACTTGGAAAGGTTGAATTGAAAGTAACATTAAACAATGACTCTATGACAATGGCTATTAACAGATGAACATGGTCACGTCAATGGTGTACATTATACAATGAAGACATTTCTATACAAAATGCATCATCAGAATCACAATTTTGGCACTTAACAATATCAATCTATCAGGCTTAGAACAGCCTCTTACTTTGACCTTTAATCCTGTGTTTTAAGGACCCTCGGGAAGAAGACTTTTGAAAACGTTTTTGTGAGAAGGAGAAAATGCTGGAAAACTCAAGACCATGTGATAAAGGTTTAACCCTTTACCACACAACGTTGTGTTTTAACGACCCTGAAGAAGGAATTTTTTTAAAAACATACGAGGAAGAAGGAGAAAATGCTGGTAAACAGCATTTTCTCTATTTCCCACAATGTTTTTTTTCCAACTTAAACACACACCACATCATATGACCCACAAAGTTGAGTGCGAATTTTTGTTGTTGGGTAAAAGTTGAAAAGGATATTTTTAAAGATGTCTGCTGTCAATTTGTTTCTGGACATAATGAGAAAATGGAAAATAATGCAGGGAATTAACCAAATTCCTACATTACATTTTGTAAATTTTCAAAGTAACAAGAGTACTACATTTTGGTGCTGATGCTCACCTTCAGTTGCTCTTTTAGTGAAAAAATCTTAGATTTGAAAACAGGGTATTAGGTCTTTACCAAATAACAAAATTTTAGACTTGTCCAAATCAAAATCATTTGCAGACAATAAAATTAAATGTTGCCAAAAACTTGAAATTTGTCCTCGGAAGGGTAGAAAACATTGTGGGCACAGGAGAAAATGCTGGTTTGCAGCATTTTCTCCTTTTCCAACAATGTTTTCTAAAGTCCTCTTCCAGAGGGTCATGAAAAGTGAGGATAGTTTGGTAAAGGGTTTAAGGGCTGCCCAAATTTTTAAGTAAAATTCTTCTTTATTGAGAGGATATCACAAAATTTCAGAATTTTTCACATGCTGACAATGACAACAAGTATATGACAATATTTTGCCTTTTTCTTTAAAAAAAAAAAAAGGCATAACAAAAAATAAATTCATCATAATAACATGACTAAGGGACAAAACAGTATTTCCTGAGATTCTTTAACCCATTTAGCGTGCCTTTCATACAAAAAATTATCATTCCTTTTAAAAAAAAAACATACAAATAACTGCTGTCTCAAGGCTGTGAAGAATGTCTTGGCATAGCAGAGTAGATCCAAGATCAGACAGCATGTTTTGTGCAGTCTGATCTTAACCTAGACTGGCTGCAAAAAGTAACTTCAGTTATTAATGGCACTTTATGGGTTAATTGTAATTTATAACTTTTGAACCAAAATTTTAACATCACAGAACAAGTCCCACTTTGTAAAAGTCATCAAATTTTACAAATATTATTTTTCCACAAACACCAATGATGTGAGTACTCTTCAAGACCATTCTAATGAGTAACAACAACAAAGGTCTAAGCAAAGAACCTATGGTCTGAACTGCAAATTATTCCTATGACAGCACACAATGAATATGATGAACGGTGACTGGACATTCATTCTATACGGCAACCAACTTTCTTTTTTGTTGTTTTCTGACTACGCAGTTTCTTAGCTTCTTCTCAATAACTAGTGGTCAGCATGGTCAGCATCAACTAATGAGAACGATATCTCAGTCAGCATGACATATCCGACACAGAGCTGCCACCTTCTAATGCAGATATATTCAAGGAGAGTGAGAATAAACCCCCACTTAACCTGGAGGCTCCTGAGGGCGTGAATCGCTCTACTACCATAGATTTTGCTTATTTTCAAGCATACATTCATTATGTAGGCATGGTGAATTGAACAAATAGTGAAACAAAAGAAGTACAATTTCTCGAAACCAATTGTTTCGAATCCAGCCAAATTTGATTGGGTTTCAGTACTCATTGTATTAAACAATCCCTGCAAGATTTAAAGCAAAGTGACAGATAACACAGACTGTGTTGAGGAAACAAGACCAAGTCATCAAATGGCTGCCTTTCCTCAATGATACAAATAATCTGTGCAAGTTTTAAAGGAATTGGATGAAAAATGCAGATTTTATCACATAAACAAGAAATGCTGATTTTCAACTTTAAATGGCTACTTTTCCCGAACTGAAACTCAGATTTTGTTCAAAACCATTTTTGTTTAAGCTACTGATGATATAAAGCAACTGTGCAAGTTTACTGAAAATCGAATCTCTAATGTGGGCTTTATTGTGTAAACAAGAAATGTAGATTTTCAACTTTGAATGGCTACTTTTCCCTTACTGTCTGATTTTTTTTTTCAAAATTAATAGGGTTCAAGCTATTGATGACATGCAAACTTTATTGCGTAAACAAGAAATGACAATTTTCAACTTAAAATGACTACATTTCCCTTGCTGATTGTCAGATTGTTTTCAAGATCAATGGGATTCAAGCTATTGATGATATAAAGAAACTGTGCGAGTTTCATGAAAATCTGACCACAATTACAGATTCTATCACCTAAACAAGAAATATTAATTTTCAACTTTAAATGGAAACTTTTCCCTTACTGATTGTCAGGTTTTTTCTTTCAAAAATGATAAGGTTAAAGCTCTTGGTGATAAAAAGAAACTCTGCGAGTTTCACGAAAATCCGACCACAAATGCAGACTTTATTGCGTAAACAAGAACAAAGACTAACTGACTGACAGACAGACAGAGGATGGAATCCATGCCATGACATAACCTCTGCTCATTTTCCTTGATCAGTATACAAGCTTAACCCTTTACCACACAAACCCGTGTTTTAAAGACCCTGACAATGAAGGCTTTTGAAAACATTGGGGGAAAAGGAGAAAATGCTGGAAGCCAGCATTTTCTCCTTTTCCTACAATGTTTCTTGCCGACTAAAGACAAATCCAATCATTTAAGCCTCATTTGATTTGTGATCTGCAAATGCTTTTAATTTGGACAAGTGTGCAGTTTTGTTTCGTACAGATTTAATAACAGCTTATTATGTTTAAGCCAAGCCCTCAATAGCCATGTTCTTTGCTGGATCAAAATTATGTCACAAAATCTGAAGAAGGTCCTCCAAAGGATCATCATACCACTTTGTACAGAATTCCAGACTGCCATTTTGGACAGGACTTTTCAAGATTTTCAATACTTTTTGCACCAAGATTTTTCAAGGGAATCAATAGCTCTGAAGGAAATCTGAGAAGCACCATGGCAGGATCATTTCTGTGAAGTCTGATGAAAATTTGGCAAGATCATTTCTGTGAAATTTGGTCAATCTGATTAGTCAAAATTTGATAAGTAGTTTCACAGAAGAAGATGTTTGAAATAAAAGTTTACATACAAACATGCATGCAAGCACGCACAGACAATGGACACATGGCCATAATATAATAAGCTCAGTTGTCCTCAGACAGAGGAGCTAATAGCTATAGAACAGTGAACTTGCAGACTGGTATGTTAACACAGCAATGAGTTTGTATATACAATGACAGATAGCACAGTCCAGTAGTTTTGAGATCAGTAACACAAATCTATTTTGACTGCTGGGCTGCTTTCTTCCGTCTTGCAGCCAACATGTCATAGAATGGATTCTCTGCTATACAGGACCTGAAAAGAGAGAAAAGTCTGAACTCTTTGTCAGAGGACAGAATTTTAGACTTTTACATATTGAGAACATTTGCAGACAACAATCTAAACATGGCACAAATGTGGGATTTGTCTTTGAAACGGTAGAAAACCTCGTGGAAAAGGAAAAGAAATCACTGGTAACTCCTTTTCCAATAATATCTGAAAAAGAAAAAGGTTTTATTTCCAAGGGTCACATAAAAACAGGGTTGTCTGGTTACCAGCATTTTCTCCTTTTCCAACAATGTTTCCGAAAGTCTTCTTCCTTCAGGGTCATACACACATATTGAATGGTATTTTTATGCCACATTCAACATCATTTCAGTCATGTACGTCCTAGATTCACCAGTACTAGGCTTGGTTTGGAAGTGTCTTGCACAAGGACACTCCCACAAAATTCTTTGTGGTTCTAGTGGGGCTCAAACCTATGACCTCTCAAGGTTATAGGTCCTACATTTTACCACTGAGCCATGCAGGACCCTTGCACAAACAAAGGGTTGTCTCAAAAAGTTCTAGTTTGGACAATTTTAACAAGTGCTTGTCAAGCACCAGATCCCCCGCCGATTGGGCTTTTTCTAACACAGCACCGAAATAAGAGCTTGAAGTGAAGATAAAAAAACAAGCATATTTTCTTTTTTGAAATACAGGTCCAAGTTATGAAAGTTGGCATTAACATGATATAATAACTACAAAACATTAAAACTTAATCAATATTGAAGTTTCTGAAAAAGAAAAAAAGACACTTTTTCTTTTTAAAATGCATACAAGAGTTATAAAACTTTTTTGTGTTTATGCCATAAGTATGAAACTTGGCCAAGAATGGGAAATGTGCAAACAAAAATCCAAAGTAAAAATTTACAAAGGGCAATAACTCCAAAAATACTGAAGATAGAGTTATGGTTCTTGTGCACTGCACTTCTCCTCAATTAGTTCTATATGTGTGTGAAGTTTCAAGTTCCTAGCTTTTATACTTTTGGAGATATACGCCAGACAGAAATCCAAAGTAAAAATTAACAAAGGGCAATAACTCAAAAATTACTGAAGACAGAGTTTTGGTTTTTGTGAACTGCACTTCTCCTTAATGAATTCTATAAGTGTATACAGTTTGAAGTTCCTAGCCTTTGTACGTTTGGAGATATGCTCCGGACAAAATTCCAAAGTGAAAATTTACAAAGAGCAATAACTCAACAATTACTGAAGATAGAGTTATGATTCTTTAGCACTGCACTTCTCCTTAATTAGTTCTATATGTGTGTGATGTTTCAAGTTCCTAGCTTTTATACTTTTGGAGATATGCTCCGGACAAAAATCCAAAGTTAAAATTTACAAAGGGCAATAACTCCAAAAATACTGAAGACAGAGTTATGGTTGTTGTGCACTGCACTTCTCCTCAATGAGTTCTATATATGTGTGAAGTTTCAAGTTCCTAGCTTTTATACTTTTGGAGATATGCTCCGGACAAAAATTCAAAGTAAAAATGTACAAAGGGCAATAACTCCGAAAATACTGAAGACAGAGTAATGGATCTTGTGTACTGCACGCCTCCTCAATGAGTTCTATATGTGTGTGAAGTTTCAAGTTCCTAGCTTTCATACTTTTGGAGATATGCTCCGGACAAAAATTCCAGAAAAAAAATGTACAAAGGGGAATTGCCCGCAAAAATACTGAAGATAGAGTAATGGTTCTTGTACACTGCACGCCTCCTTAATGAGATCTATCCACTTGTGAAGTTTGAAGTTGATATCTCAAATACTTTTGGAGATATGCTCCGGACATAAATGTGGGACGGAAGGACGGACGGAATGACGGACGGAATGACGGACAGACGGATGGAGACTATTACCATATCCCCCGCCGCCTTTTCGGCGGGGGATAACAACAAAAATAATCTGGCATTAACTGGACACTGTAATAAGTTATCATTTTCTATCTTTTTAACCCTTAAGAAAAAAAACCTGAGTTTCAACAACCCTGAGGAAGACAGCTTTTGAAAACATTGTGGGAAAAGGAGAAAAATGCTGGTAAGCAGTATTTTCTCCTTTTCCAACACTCTTTTCTACCCTTTCAATGACAAATTTAAGTCTGACAACTATTAAATTGTCACCTATAGATCTTGTTTTTCTATTTCCCTCCATTTTATAATCAACTCTTTGCCACACAATCCCTACTTTTAACGACCCTGAGGAAGAAGGCTTTTGAAAACATTGTTGGAAAAGAAGAAACTGCTGGTAACCAGCATTTTCTTCTTTTCCCACAATGTTTTCTACCCTTTGAAAGATGAATTTTATGTTGTGAGTAACATTTAATATGTCGCATGCAAATGCTTTCAATTTGGACCAGGCTAAAATTTTGTCGGTTGGTGAAGAGTTTAACAATGTGATCCATGTAACCCACAGGATAGGGACATTTCTGACCCCAGGGACAATTCAAATATCTATCCTAGAACACATCTAGAGACTGAAATATTCATTGGATCAAAGCTCTAAGCCTTGTGGTTCAACATATATAACACAACAGCCAAAAGTCTGACCTACCAAAGAAATTATCACAAGTAAGTATTATGGTCATCACTTGAACAAAATTTGCACCTAAAACTTTACCAACAATCCTGACTTTTAACTACCCAAAGAAAGATGCTAAGAAAACATTGTGGGAAAAGGAGATAAATCCTGATTAACATAATTTTCTCCTTTTGCCACAATGTTTCATAACCTTTCAAAAACAACTTTCATAATGTGGGTAATATTTTATGTCATCTGCAAATGCATTCAATTAGGGTCAGCATAAAATTTTGTTCCCTGGTAAAAAATTAAGCACATGTGTGGCCAGGTCTAGTATAAGTTGGAGTTTGTACTGCCATACTGTAGAGCTAGCTTTAGCAGCAAAGTGGTACAGAGTTTGCTTATGGACTAGGAGGATGTTGGTTTGATCTCCTCCCTGGGCAGGTCAATTATTGGCGTGTTACATTTGGCATCCACCCTTGGACTGAGTAGAGTTAACCCTTTACCAAATTGAAAGCATTTGTAGATGATGACAATTCATATGTAGCTGAAAGGATGATTGCTACCTATTAAAGAGTGGAAAACATTGTGGGAAAAGGAGAAAATGCTGGTTACCAGCATTTTCTCCTTTTCTCAGAATGTTTTTAAAAAGCCTCTTCCTGCAGGTCCATAAAACCCAGGATTTTTTGGTAAAGACTTAAAGTACCGTTTCATTACAATGCTTCAAGACCATCTCACAGTGACCACTTTCTCGAGGAAATTTGAGGACAAATAAAATGTTGATGGGGTAATTAAATGTAGAGGGGTATATGGATGTAGTTCTAGTATAGATGGTGGTTAGCTCTTTACCAAACGACACAAATTTTAGACTAGCCAAAATTGAAAGCATTTTGTTTACATCAACATAAATTTGTCTAAACAAGTAATATTTTTGTTTCACACAGGTAGAAAATGTTATGGGAAAAGGAGAAAATCCTTGATACCATCATTTTCTCCTTTACCCACAATGTTTTCAGAAGCCTTCTCGGCGTTGTTAAAAACCTGGGATTGTGTGTTAAAGAATTGTTTAAAAAATTGAACAAAAAAATGAGAAAATCACTTACTTTAAGCATTTTACCCATTCTTCCATTTCATCCTGAGTGGCAGCTGACATCTTGTATACGTTATGTTTCCCTGATAGAAAGAGGAAAGTGCAGTTCAATATTTGGTAGACAAAAGTGCTTATAACACTGTTATTAGCTCTTTACCAAATGACAAAATTTTGGACTTGTCCAAATCCAAAGTATTTGCAGTTAACAAATTACAGTCAATCTTGTACATGCGACCATGTCTATTTTAAGTGACTTTTTGCTAATGACCCTCTTTTTAAGTCTGCCCAATCTATTTTTCTCTAATATACTGTTTTGTTTAGCTGCCCTTGTAGGATGTGACCAAGCACTACCAAATTTTGGCCCTAAAAGACCATTATTTCTTTCATTATGACTCATTGTCATAACTGTGGATCCTTAATTGACTGTTAAGTTGATAACAACCCCTGATTTATCCTATCATATATAAATGAAGACATCACAGCATGTTTGAATTACATGATTAACACATTTACATGTCAAACATTTACATCATCAAAGGATAAAATTTTGGACACAAGCAAATCAAATGTATTCAAAATTATGATTTCTGTCCTTGATAGGGCAGAAAACAATGTGGGAAAAGCAGAAAATGCTGGTTACTAGCATTTTCTCCTTTTCCCACAATGTTTTCAAAAGCCTCCTCTCTTGGGGTAGTTAAAACTCGTGATTGTGTAGTAAAAAGTTAATAAACATTATTTCAGTTATATCACAGTGGCAAGTGCACTTATCCATGCTCTCCTAGAAGTTCTTTAAAACAGTACTTTGCACATCATTCTGTTGCACAAAATTCTGTTACAGCCACTTGCTGCTTCCCCACTTAACCCTTTACCACACAATCCCGACTTTTAACGACCTTGAGAAAGAAGCCTTTTGAAAACATTGTGAGAAAAGGAGAAAATGCTGGTAACCAGGATTTTCTCTTTTTCCCACAATGTTTTCTATCCTTCCCAGAGCAAATTTCATTTTTTCAGTCACAATCATTTTGTTGTCTGCAAATGCTTTCAATTTGGACTAGTCTACATTTTTGTTGTGCGGTAAAGAGTTAATTCTTGTCAAAAGGATGTCTGGAGAGAAAGAGGGATGAACTCTATTGCAATGACTATCACTGATTCCAGGAGAGAATTTGGCTGAATCAAGGAATGGACCCAGCAGCCCACAGTTTTCAAGCCTTGTGCAAGACCAACTAAGCTACTGGGCCTGGTTATCTAATTATCAGAACATACCCTCAACGACCTTGCCATCTTTATCAACTTTACATGCTTTTATGATGTCACCCCCTGATCCGTACAACTCAAAGCAATGGGGTTTGTTTGACTTCTCTGTACAAACACGCACTTGTATGTTCTCCAGAGGTATGATACCTTTTGGTTCTTTGTCCTACAATAAACGCAAATACAGTTCATCAACTACTTTAACTAATTTAGAGCCTCAACAACCCTGAATAAGTACCCTTTTGAAAACATTGTAGGCAAAGGTGAAAATGCCAGCAATGAGTATTTTCTCCCCTTCTCAGTGTTTTCTACCCTTTTGAAGAAAAATCGCAACATTAGAGCCGTATTTGTCATCTGCAAATGCTTTAAATTTGGACCAGTCCAAAATTAAATTGTCTGGTAAAGAGTTAACAGTTCTAGGCTCAACCACAAGATGACAAATAAAGTGTGGTCGCAATGATGCGATTTGTCTTTATCAGGGTAGAAATGCAAACGTAGTTGATCACATACATATGATTAACTGAACAATGATTTATCCCACTTTCAACATTATTTCAGTTTTATAACAGCTAGATCTCATTTATTCATATAAGTCCTGTTTTTCACCAGTAACAGGCTTGGGTTCTACAGTGTTATGCAACAAGGACACTTCAAAGAACCCTTTACGACACAATACTGTGTTTTTAACAACCTTGAGGAAAGCGGCTTTTAAAAACATTGTGGAAAAAAGAGAAAATGCTCATTACCAACATTTTCCCACAAATATTTTCTACTCTTTGAAAGACAAAGTTTATCATTTGAGTCACATTTAACTTGTCGTCTGCAAATGCTTTTAAACCAGGTAAGAGTAAGATTTTGGTGTGTGGTAGAGAGCTAAACATTAACTGTATCAAACTTAAAGTAGTACAAGCCATGATCATTCAGTACAAACCACTACAAGATTCAAACCCAGCACCTCTGATTTGAGAGGTTTTGCTCTACCCTTTTTTGCTGTTTTCTAATATGAGCAGTTACGTTCATTATGGACCAGAGCAGGACATGAACCCAGCACCTCTGATTTGAGAGGATGACGCTTTACACCTACTTTTTTGTATCCCACAAGAACAAGATAGAACACTTACTGTTGTAAACTGGAAGTAATACAAACAATTATCATTCAGTATAAACCATCGCCTCTTCCAGCTTCTGTATCTACCACCTGAAATAGAGAGAAAAAAACTCAATTGTTACCACTTTACAACAAAATCCCGAGTTTCTACAACCACGTGAGAGCATGCTATTGTTAACAATTTACCACACAATCCCCAGTTTCAACAACCCTGAGGTAGGAAGCTTTTAAAAACACTGTTGGAAATGGAGAAAATGCTGGTAACCAGCATTTTCTCCTTTTTCCACAATGTTGTTTTTTTTCTCTCTCTCACTAATTCAATCATTTAGCCACACTTGATTTGTCATCTGCAAATTGCTTTCAGTGTGAACAAACATAAAGTTTTGTTGTCTGGTACAGCTTGTGTATCTACAACTCTCAATGATAAGGCAAGTGAGCCAAATTTTTATGGCCCTGAGAAGTAAGACTTCTGAAAAGGAGAAAATGCTGGTAACCAAAGAAAATGTAAGCTGGGAGTTAGGATTGCCAACATTTCATTGACAGCACAACACATACAGTCTAACATTTTTCTTAACTGATACCATTTGTTTGATTACTTGTAACCCTAAGGATTAACTGGCAAATTGATTAGAAACTAAAAGTTCTGCAAGTGGAAAAATCCCCCCCACCCTATCAATTTGCTAGGGTATGTATAAAGGCCCTGTAGTATCAATTAGCGGTAGTACCTGTTGTATATTGGTGTCATAAATGTGCAAGCAAATAAGCCAGCAGGGGCCCACCAAATAAACATGTGCACATTGTTGACCTATTGCAAATTATCATCTACAGTATTCATTTGTTTTTACCATTGCCACGAAGTAGGTCAAAAGCCAACACATCTAGCTTTTAATCCAAAGGGCTATGACCCATACCTCCTGTAATACCGACCAATCACAATGAAACTTGCAGGTGAACAAGTACATATGGCAGGAAGACTTCCATTAACATTTCCACCAAAGCAGTTGAGAATGGAAGGGGAGATGGGGGACACAAAAACAGTTACAGTCAGACAAAAACCCCACTTCAAGTATCTTTCAGCATCGGCTTTCTTGCAATGTTCTATATTGCAAAGAAAAGGTCATGTGAGATTTCCTCAAAGCAACAGCATGAGAGAATTTCCATCGCACTTGAAATTGCCTGTGCATAAATTACCTATCCCTTTACCAAACTTAACAATCATGAGCAAGAAGACTTTTGAAAACTGTTGAAAAAAGAGAAAATGCTGGTAACCAGCATTTTCTCTTTTTTCAAACAATTTATTCTACTCATTTTAAAGAAGGATGCCATTACCTGATCCACATTTACTTTTTTGTCTGGGATTATTTCAATTTGGATTGACTGATCGATTGACTGTATGGTGTTTAATGCCGTTTTCAACATTATTTCAGTTATATCGCGGCGGCCATTGCACCTATCCATGCTTTCCTGGAGTTCGCTTTTACCAGTACTCCGCACAATATTCTTTCCAAGCCACTGGCTGCTTTCCCACATAACCATTGTCAAAACAATGGTCAGCAGTGAGAGAGGAATGAATCCTGCCACAATGCCTATCATCAATCCTCCGAAAGAAATTGGCCCAGTGCCAACCCCTTTCTCCTCTCAGTCTAAGAGTACAGAATCCCTCATATGAAACATTTAACCCTTTACCACATGAGTCCAGGATTTAACAACCCTGACAAGGACAGCCTTGTGAAAACATTGTGGGAAAAGGAGAAAATGCTGATAACCAGCATTTTCTCCTTTTCCCACAATGTTTTCTTCCCTACCAAAGACAAGCATTATCATTTCAGCAACCTTTAATTGTAGTCTGCAAATACATTTGAGCCATGCTCTGTGAAAAGGGTGCTTAATGCATTAGCGAAAAGTATCGACCCAGGCCAGCCTGCGCAATCCACGTAGGCTGACCTGGGCCGAAACTTTTCGCTATTGGTCAATTTTCTGTATGTCCAAGGACCAGTCTACCTCATGATTAAGTCAGCTGTTAAAAAAAAAAGTGGCAATTACGGATTCATAATAATGTGATGTCTTGATTAGTATAATGCATCACAGAGATGCATTAAGCCCCATTTTGCTAGAGCACAGCTCATTTCAATTGAACAAGTCTAAAATTTTGTCATTAAATGAAGGGTTAATAAAAAAACAAGAGGGCCATGATGGCCCTGGGTCACTCACCTTAGTAGAGTGCCTTTAAGGTTTTTCTTTAATTTGACCATATGACTTAGTTTTTGACCGCAGGTGACCCAATTTCAAACTCATATTTCATGAAGACAAACATTCTGACCAATTTTCAAGTCAATTGAGCAAAAAATGTGGCCTCGAGTGCCCTAAAGATATTTCTTTAATTTGACCTAGTGATCTAGATTATGACCCCAGATGACCCAAATTTGAACTGGTCTTGACTATATCAACAGAAACATTTTAACCAATTTTCAAATCAAATGAATAATAAATGTGGCCTCTAGAGTGCCCACTAGCTATTTCTTTAATTTGACCAAGTGACCTAGTTTATGACCCCAGTTGACCCAAATTCAGACTCATGTGAGATTTTACAAAGACAAACATTCTGACCAATTTTCAAGGCAATTAAGCAAAGAATGTTGCCTCTAGAGTGCCCACAAGGTATTTCTTTATTTTGACCTAGTGACCTAGTTTATGGTTCCAGGTGACCCAAATCCAAACTCATCTGGTATTTCATCAAGACAAACATTCTGGCCAAATTTCAGGTCATTTGAGCAATAAATGTGGCCTCCAAAGTGCAAACAAGGTGTTTCTTTAATTTGACCCATTGAACTAGTTTATGACCCAAGTTGACCCAAATTAATCTTATGTGAGACTTTATAAAGACAAACTTTCTAACTAATTTTCAAGGCAATTGAGCAAATAATGTGGCCTCGAGAGTGCCAACAAGGTATTTCTTTAATTTGACCTAGTGACCTAGTTCATGACCCAAGATGACCCAATTTTGATTTCAATGAACTTCTTGCGCTTAGATGGGCAAACAAACTTAGAAGAGAATCACTACATACCAAATATCAAAGCTCTACGCCTTCCAGTTTTAAAGAAGAATTTTCAAGTTTTCCTTCTTTGTTCCTATGTTCGAACTTGTGACCCCCGGGGCTGGGCCATTTTTGACCCAGGGGCATCATATGAACAAACTTGGTAGAGGTCCACTAGGAAATGCTACATACCAAATATCAAAGCTCTACACCTTCCCGTTTAAGAGAAAAAGGAATTTAAAGCTTTCCTTCTTTGTTCCTATCTTCGAACTTGTGAACCCTGGGGCGGGGCCAGTTTTGACCCAGGGGCATCATATGAACAAACTTGGTAGAGGTCCACTCTGAGATGCGACATACCAAATATCAAAGCTCCACACCTTTCGGTTTCAGAAAAGAAGAATTTTAAAGTTTTCCTTCTTTGTTCCTATGTTCGAACTTGTGACCCCAGGGGCTGGGCCAGTTTTGACCCAGGCAGCATCCTTGGAACAAACTTGGTAGAAGTCCACTAGGAGATGCTACATACCAAATATCAAAGCTCTATGCCTTCCCATTTAAGAGAAAAAAAAATTTAAGTTTTCCTTCTTTGTTCCTATGTTTGAACTTGTGACCCCGGGGCAGGGCCAATTTTGACCCCAAGGGCATCATATGAACAAACTTAGTAGAGGTCTACTAGGCGATGCTACATACAAAATATCAAAGCTCTATGCCTTCTAGTTTTACAGAAGAAGATTTTTAAAGTTTTCCTTCTTTGTTCCTATGTTGGAAATTGTGACCCCCGGGGCGGGGCCAGTTTTGACCCCAGGGGCATCATATGAACAAACTTGGTAGAGGTCCACTAGGAGATGCTACATGCCAAATATCAAAGCTCTACGCCTTCAAGTTTCAGAGAAGAAGATTTTTAAAGTTTTCCTTTTTTGTGACTATGCTCAAACTTGTGACCCCCGGGGTGGGGCCAGTTTTGACCCCAGGGGCATCATATGAACAATCTTGGTAGAGGTCCACTAGGCAATGCTACATACCAAATATCAAAGCTCTACGCCTTCCAGTTTCAGAGAAGATGATTTTTAAAGTTTCCCCTCTTTGTTCCTATGTTCAAAACTTGTGACCCCCGGGGCGGGGCCAGTTTTGACCCCAAGGGCATCATATGAACAAACTTGGTAGAGGTCCACGAGGAGATGCTTCATGCCAAATATCAAAGCTCTATGCCTTCTAGTTTTACAGAAGAAGATTTTTAAAGTTTTCCTTCTTTGTTCCTATATTGGAAATTGTGACCCCTGGGGCGGGGCCAGTTTTGACCCTAGGGGCATCATATGAACAAATTTGGTAGAGGTCCACTAGGAGATGCTACATGCCAAATATCAAAGCTCTACCCCTTCAAGTTTCAGAGAAGAAGATTTTTAAAGTTTTCCTTCTTTGTTACTATGCTCAAACTTGTGACCCCCGGGGTGGGGCCAGTTTTGACCCCAGGGGCATCATATGAACAAACCTAGTAGAGGTCCACTAGGCAATGCTACATACCAAATATCAAAGCTCTTCACCTTCCAGTTTCAGAGAAGATGATTTTTAAAGTTTCCGCTCTTTGTTCCTATGTTTGAACTTGTGACCCCCGGGGCAGGGCCAGTTTTGACCCCAAGGGCATCATATGAACCAACTTGGTAGAGGTCCACTAGGAGATGTTTCATGCCAAATATCAAAGCTCTATGCCTTCTAGTTTTACAGAAGAAGATTTTTAAAGTTTTCCTTCTTTGTTCCTATATTGGAAATTGTGACCCCCGGGGCGGGGCAGTTTTGACCCCAGGAGCATCATATGAACAAACTTGGTAGAGGTCCACTAGGAGATGCTACATGCCAAATATCAAAGCTCTACACCATCAAGTTTCAGAGAAGAAGATTTTTAAAGTTTTCCTTCTTTGTTACTATGCTCGAACTTGTGACCCCTGGGACGGGGCCAGTTTTGATCCCAGGAGCATCAAATAACAAACTTGGTAGAGGTCCACTAGGAGATGCTACATACTAAATATCAAAGCTCTGCGCCTTCTAGTTTCAGAGAAGAAGATTTTCAAAGATTTTGCTTTTTTTTCCTTTTTGTTGCCATGGCAACCAGAGTTGTGGGTGGAATTCAATTCTTTGAACAATTTTGGTAGACCTGCACCCAAGGAACATCCCTGCCAAGTTTCATCAAGATTGGCCCAGTGGTTTAGGAGAAGAAGATGTTTAAAGAAATTGTTGACGGACGACGGACGACAGACGACAAACATAGGGCGATCACAATAGCTCACCTTTAGCACGTTGTGCTAAGGTGAGCTAAAAAAAAAAAAAACTTGTTTCAAAATCTATAAGGTCATATTGGTTCACCAATTGATACAGTTTTGGGCTCATATTCACCAACCATTCTTATCAACATTCTTAGTCTTATTCTTCAGAAATTTCTAAATTTCAAAGTAACGAAAGTTTTAATTGGCCAAACTATTTGGTTTAGCCAATAAGAAATTGTGTTACTTTCTAAATTTAGAAACAGACTAAGAGTACCATTTCGAATGGCTCGTGAATACGGCCCAAGGACAATGACCATAAATTACATTTCAATACAAGAATACATGTGAAAACATAGTGGTGAAGTGAGAAATTGTTCCTTTTTGCCCTAAAAATTTTCAAAAGTCTGCTGCAAGACAAAAAAACCTGTTTGCAGTAGTTACTGAGTATACTGTATATGTGTAGACTGAAATAGAATGTGTAGGCAAAACAAACAGAATTCCCCAAAAATACCACAAAATATAACAGTGAAGGAAAACCTGTTGGAATCACAACCATTTTCTTGCATAACAAACAGTACTTAAGAAGTCTTTGTAACACAATTCATGCTTGGTCAGCTATATAAAAAATATATATCTACAAATTGAATAACAGCCCCTAGGTATGTATTTAACTCTTTACCAAACGACACAATTTTAGATTTCACCAAATTGAAGGCATCAGCAGACGACATATTCAATATGGCTCACATGACGACTTCAGGTTTTGATATGATAGAAAACATTGTGAGAAAAGGAGGAAATGCTGGACACCAGCAATTTCTGCTTTTCCCACAATATTTTTAAAGGCTTTCTTCTTCAGGGTCGTTAAAGCTTGGTATTGTGTGGTAAAGCATAAAATGAGCAACACATGTTTGTTAGCCCTTTTCCAATAACCCTGGGGAAAGATAACTTACAAAATAATACAGGAAAGATGAAAATGCAGTTAACAATTTCTCCATTTTCCACAATGTCATCAATCCTTTCACAGACAAATCACATCATGTGATCATGTGAGCCACATCTTTTTCTTTTTCCTTACCTACAAATGCTTTCAATATGGGTGAATCTTCTATTTTGTTATCTGGTACACACTTAATTCTTTACCAAACAACAAAAATACATAGATTTGTCCAAACTCAAAGCATTTGCAGACGACAAATTAAATGTGACTCAAATGAAAGAATTTGTCTTTGAAAGGTTAGAAAACAACAAATTAAATGTGACTCAAATGAAAGAATTTGTCTTTGAAAGGTTAGAAAACAATGTGGGAAAAGGAGAAAATGCTGGTAACAGACATTTTCTCCTTTTCTCAAAATGTTTTCTAAAGGCTTTTTTTGTCAGGGTTGTTGAAATTCACAATTGAGTGGTAAAGGGTTAAGTCTACAATGAATCCAAGATTTATATGTACATTCAACAGATTAATTGTCCAAAAATTCGGTGATTCTACTTGGATACCAAAAGTTTCTACCTTTGTAATTTTCACTAAGAAAAACACATAAGCTGAAAGCAGGTTAGGTTAACTCCATGCCACAATAAAAAGTTTTAAACTTGTCCAATTGAATGCATTAGCAAATGGTAAATGACAAATACAGTGTGGCTCCAATGATTGGATTTATCTTTAAAAGAGTAGAAATGCTGGTTACCAGCATTTCCTCTTTTACCACAATTTTCTAAAGAGCCTGCTTCCTCTAGGTTGTTAAAACGTTTGATTACTTGGAGACAGACTCATTGCAACATTTGATGGTTTACCTAACAATCCCATGTTTTTACAACCCAGTGGAAAAAAGGGTTTTGAAAACACTGTGAGAAAGGAAGAATATTTTTCTCCTTTTCCCATGTTTTTCATCTTTTCCAAGAAAGATTCCATCATTTGATTTGTCGCTTGCAAATGCTTCCAAACAGGGATGAATCTTAAATTTTGTTGTCTGGTGAAGAGTTGATGAGACCAATGGACAATTTATTCCTGGCTGCTTGACACAGTTATAGTTTCTTAGGAGGTAGTATAGATCAAGATTAGATTACCCTGAATGTGCTATCTCATCCTAGTATAACACTTCCAGATACTTTGTGAGATTCAGGCAACGTTAGATCTGGATTAATTAGTGTATTTCTATCATTCTGTGACTCATTCAACCCTTTACCACACAATCCCGACTTTTAACGACCCTGTGAAAGAAGCCTTTTGAAAACATTGTGGCAAAAGGAGAAAATGGTGGTAAACAGCATTTTCTCCTTTTCCCACAATGTTTTCTACCCTTTCAAAAACAAATTTCAGTTTTTCAGTCACATTTAGTTTGTTGTCTGCAAATGCTTTCTATTTGGACCAGTCTAAAATTTTGTTGTTTGGTAAAGAGTTAAAAGCATATTGCAGCATAATGCTATATATTCAAAAAGATAGATAGAATAATTATTACATTTTGGCTTGCGAAAAAAGCTTAACAGGCATAGCATTTTCGTGAACTCACTGCTAATAAAAGCAACTGAATATTTACAAATGCTTGATTTTATTTCCTTGAAATACATAATATGAGCAGTGCTCCAGCAAAAAGGAAGTTTAATGCATTTCCGTGATGCATAATACCTAGCAAGTCATCATGTAAATATGGATCATTTAAAACAATTTTATTTAACTCTTTACCACACAATCCCTAGTTTTAATGACCCCAAGAAAATAGGCATCTTGAAAACTTTGTGGGAAAAGGAGAAAATGCTGGTAACCAGCATTTTCTCCTTTTCCCACAATGTTTTCTGCCCTATCAAAGACAACTTCCATCATTTGAGCCACATTTAAATTGTTGTCTGCAAATGCTTTCAATTTGGAAAAGTCTCTGTTTTTGTCATGTGGTAAAGAGTTAAAATCCGACTGAATCATGAGGTACACTGGTCCTTTTACATGCAGAAAATTGACTTACAGCAAAAAGTGTCCACCCAGGTTTGCATGCGAAGACTGCGCTGGCTGACCTTGGTTGATCCTTTTTGCACATGCAATAACCCACTTTTCACAATGCATGACTCATATGAAATGCCCATGTATGAAGATGGGGTGCCAAAGCATAACTTATATCATGCAATGTGAATGAATATACTTGTAAATTTTCTTCATGCATACTGAGTCCAAATCATCACTGCATGAAAGATTCGTATATAGCTAATGAGGTGCAAGCAATTTCTAATCATGTAAAAGAAGAATATCACTAAATTGCTGGATGCTCCCTGATGAGTGAGATTTGTTAGCAAAAAAGCATGGACAGTAGCAATGACAAACAAGAATGCTGCAGCGATCTGCTCTGCAGAATGTTTAACAAGGTATAAAAAGTATATTATGCCATTTTCTACAAACAAATTTGAACTGGAGCAGAAGGGCATTCTGTACACATTGGTTTAACCCTTTAACAAACAACCCTTTTTCTTCATCAAACAATCTTTCTCTTTACAATCCTTGGAAAACATTTTGGGAAAAGGAGAAAATGCTGGTTTTCAAAGGCTTTCTTCCTCAAGGTCATTTAAGACTCAGGATTGTATGGTAAAGGGTTACTTTTTTACTTTCAAATGTTCTCAGAAAGGATGTGTTTAAAACTTTTTAGTCTGGTGTGCAGTGGGTATAATTTAATCTGTCAACCATTAAAATTTCTAACCTTTCAAAATTTGTAAAAGTATCTCAGATTTTGGAATGATGGGAAAAAAATCTACTTCCTTTCCATGAATGGTAGAAAAAGATGCTGACAATAAAGGTCTTTAATTTGACCATGTGACCTAGTTTTTGACCGCAGGTGACCCAATTTCAAACTCATATTTCATGAAGACAAACATTCTGACCAATTTTCAAGTCAATTGAGCAAAAAATGTGGCCTCGAGTGCCCTAAAGATATTTCTTTAATTTGACCTAGTGACCTAGATTATGACCCCAGGTGACCCAAATTTGAACTGGTCTTTGACTATATCAAAAGAAAAATTTTAACCAATTTTCAAATCAAATGAATAATAAATGTGGCCTCTAGAGTGCCCACTAGCTATTTCTTTAATTTGACCAAGTGAACTAGTTTATGACCCCAGTTGACCCAAATTCAGACTCATGTGAGATTTTACAAAGACAAACATTCTGACCAATTTTCAAGGCAATTAAGCAAAGAATGTGGCCTCTAGAGTGCCCACAAGGTATTTCTTTATTTTGACCTAGTGACCTAGTTTATGGTTCCAGGTGACCCAAATCCAAACTCATCTGGTATTTCATCAAGACAAACATTCTGGCCAAATTTCAGGTCATTTGAGCAATAAATGTGGCCTCCAGAGTGCAAACAAGGTATTTCTTTAAATTGACCCATTGAACTAGTTTATGACCCAAGTTGACCCAAATTAATCTTATGTGAGACTTTATAAAGACAAACTTTCTAACTAATTTTCAAGGCAATTGAGCAAATAATGTGGCCTCGAGAGTGCCAACAAGGTATTTCTTTGATTTGACCTAGTGACTTAGTTTATGACCCAAGATGACCCAATTTTGAACTCAATGAACTTGTTGCGCTTAGATGGGCAAACAAACTTAGAAGAGAATCACTACATACCAAATATCAAAGCTCTACGCCTTCCAGTTTTAAAGACGAATTTTCAAGTTTTCCTTCTTTGTTCCTATGTTCGAACTTGTGACCCCCGGGGCTGGGCCATTTTTGACCCAGGGGCATCATATGAACAAACTTGGTAGAGGTCCACTAGGAAATGCTACATACCAAATATCAAAGCTCTACACCTTCCCGTTTAAGAGAAAAAGAAATTTAAAGTTTTCCTTCTTTGTTCCTATCTTCGAACTTGTGACCCCTGGGGCGGGGCCAGTTTTGACCCAGGGGCATCATATGAACAAACTTGGTAGAGGTCCACTCTGAGATGCGACATACCAAATATCAAAGCTCCACACCTTTCGGTTTCAGAAAAGAAGAATTTTAAAGTTTTCCTTCTTTGTTCCTATGTTCGAACTTGTGACCCCAGGGGCTGGGCCAGTTTTGACCCAAGCAGCATCCTTGGAACAAACTTGGTAGAAGTCCACTAGGAGGTGCTACATACCAAATATCAAAGCTCTATGCCTTCCCATTTAAGAGAAAAAAAAAATTAAAGTTTTCCTTCTTTGTTCCTATGTTTGAACTTGTGACCCCTGGGGCAGGGCCAATTTTGACCCCAAGGGCATCATATGAACAAACTTAGTAGAGGTCTACTAGGCGATGCTACATACCAAATATCAAAGCTCTACGCCTTCCAGTTTCAGAGAAGATGATTCTTAAATTTTTCCTTCTCTGTTCCTATGTTCGGACTTGTGACCCCCGGGGCAGGGCCAACTTTTGCCCCAGGGACATCATATGCACAAACTTGGTAGAGATCCACTAGAAGATGCTACATAACAAATATCAAAGCTCCATGCCTTCCTGTTTCAGAGAAGAAAATTATTAAAGTTTTCCTTCTTTGTTCCTATGTTGGAAATTGTGACCCCCGGGGTGGGGCCAGTTTTGACCCCAGGGGCATCATATGAACAAACCTGGTAGAGGTCCACTACGCGATGCTACATACCAAATATCAAAGCTCTACGCCTTCCAGTTTCAGAAAAGATGATTTTTAAAGTTTCCCCTCTTTGTTCCTATGTTCGAACTTGTGACCCCGAGGGGCAGGGCCAGTTTTGACCCCAAGGGCATCATATGAACAAATTTGGTAGAGGTCCACTAGGAGATGCTTCATGCCAAATATCAAAGCTCTATGCCTTCTAGTTTTAGAGAAGATGATTCTTAAAGTTTTCCTTCTTTGTTCCTATGTTGGAAATTGTGACCCCCTGGGCGGGGCCAGTTTTGACCCCAGGGGCATCATATGAACAAACTTGGTAGAGGTCCACTAGGAGATGCTACATGCCAAATATCAAAGCTCTACGCCTTCAAGTTTCAGAGAAGAAGATTTTTAAAGTATTCCTTCTTTGTTACTATGCTCAAAATTGTGACCCCCGGGGCGGGGCCAGTTTTGACCCAAGGGGCATCATATGAACAAAATTGGTAGAGGTCCACTAGGAGATGCTACATACCAAATATCAAAGCTCTACGCCTTCCAGTTTCAGAGAAGATGATTTTTAAAGTTTCCCCTCTTTGTTCCTATGTTTGAACTTGTGACCCCCGGGGCAGGGCCAGTTTTGACCCCAAGGGCATCATATGAACAAACTTGGTAGAGGTCCACTAGGAGATGCTTAATGCCAAATATCAAAGCTCTATGCCTTCCAGTTTCAGAGAAGATGATTCTTAAAGTTTTCCTTCTTTGTTCCTATGTTGGAAATTGTGACCCCCTGGCATGGCCAGTTTTGACCCCAGGGGCATCATATGAACAAACTTGGTAGAGGTCCACTAGGAGATGCTACATGCCAAATATCAAAGCTCTACGCCTTCAAGTTTCAGAGAAGAAGATTTTTAAAGTTTTTCTTCTTTGTTACTATGCTCAAACTTGTGACCCCGGGGCGGGGCCAGTTTTGACCCAAGGGGCATCATATGAACAAACTTGGTAGAGGTCCACTAGGCAATGCTACATACCAAATATCAAAGCTCTACGCCTTCCAGTTTCAGAGAAGGTGATTTTTAAATTTCCCCTCTTTGTTCCTATGTTTGAACTTGTGACCCCCGGGGCAGGGCCAGTTTTGACCCCAAAGGCATCATATGAACCAACTTGGTAGAGGTCCACTAGGAGACATTTCATGCCAAATATCAAAGCTCTATGCCTTCTAGTTTTACAGGAGAAGATTTTTAAAGTTTTCCTTCTTTGTTCCTATGTTGGAAATTGTGACCCCTGGGGCGGGGTCAGTTTTGAACCTAGGGGCATCATATGAACAAACTTGGTAGAGGTCCACTAGGAGATGCTACATTCCAAGTATCAAAGCTCTACGCCTTCAAGTTTCAGAGAAGAAGATTTTTAAAGTTTTCCTTCTTTATGACTATGCTCAAACTTGTGACCCCCGGGGCAGGGCCAGTTTTGACCCCAGGGGCATCAAATGAACAAACTTGGTAGAGGTCCACTAGGAGATGCTACATACCAAATATCAAAGCTCTGCGCCTTCTAGTTTCAGAGAAGAAGATTTTCAAAGATTTTGCTTTTTTTTCCTTTTTGTTGCCATGGCAACCAGAGTTGTGGGTGGAATTCAATTCTTTGAACAATTTTGGTAGACCTGCACCCAAGGAACATCCCTGCCAAGTTTCATCAAGATTGGCCCAGTGGTTTAGGAGAAGAAGATGTTTAAAGAAATTGTTGACGGACGACGGACATAGGGCAATCACAATAGCTCACCTTTAGCACGTTGTGCTAAGGTGAGCTAAAAATGTATCTAAAGTATTTCCTTTCTTCTCACAAATATGTGCCATTTCAAACCAAGAATGCATGTACTACTTTCATACAAGTGTAAACAATCCTTTTCAACATTATCTTATATTTTACAATTTTTCACAAGTAGCAGGGAAAATCTGACACATCAAATGAAGAAAACAATCTTCAAAACAGGAAGAAAATGTGTCAAGTACAAGCAACAATAGTAGGGAAAAAGCCAGAACTTGGGGAAAACATAGGATTGTTCTGACTTTAATATAAATTGCTTCTTTAGAAATTTACTTTAACCCTTTACAACACAATCCAGCCTTTTAAAGATCCTGAGGAAGAAGCCTTTTGAAAACATTGTTGGAAAAGGAGAAAATGCTGATATCCAACATTTTCTCCTTTTCCCTTAATGTTCTCTACCCATTAAAAGACAAGTTCAATCATTTGAGCCACATTTAAATTTTCATCTGCTATTGCTTTGAATTTGGACAAGTCTACTTTTTTGTCATGTGGTAAAGAGTTAATTAAAATTGCTTTTGAACAACTTTTTGCACTAGTTCCTTGGATTTTTTAGCAAAATAATTATAATTATTTAAGATGTACAAAACAAATAAAAATAAATAAGTGTTTGTATGGTGTTTAATGCCATTTTCAGCATAATTACAGCTTTACTGTGGCGGCACATACACCATCCATGCTTTCCTGGAATTTTTGTACCAGTAGTTTGTGCAATATTCTTCCCAAGCCAATGTCTGCTTTCCTAAATAACCATCATCAAAACAATGATTAGCAATGAAAGAGGAATGCATCCTTTCACAACTATTGACAAATCTTGGAGAGAAATTGGCCAAGCTGGGAATTTAAACCTTTACTGATTGAGCTTCTGGGCTTGGCTAGGTGAAGGGTTAAATGCTGGTTCAAAAATAGTGTACTGTGTGAAATTGTGTGATTCCTTCCCCTACCCCCCTCCAAAAAAAACAAAAAAGAAAAACAGTACCATCACAAAAACAGAAATCAAAGTAAAACATCACAACCACAAACTGAAAGACTTGGATCAAAGACACTGTGCTGAATAATCAGGGCCCCTATTCAGCAACCCTTCTAAACTGCATTCTTTGTCTAATTCTGTATTTAAAAAAGTGATACATTTCTGATCTGCTAAACCATTTGGTTTAGTCAATAAGTGGATAAATCATTTGGTTAAGCAAGTCAGAAATTGTGTTACTTCAAAATTTAGAAATTTCTTGAGAATTAGACTAAGAATACAATTTACAGTAGTTTGTGAATACGGTCCCAAGTTTCGATGCTGAAACCAGTAACTATAGTCTCAAAATAGCCAACCAAGCATAGAAATAATGTTACAAAAACTTTAGGAACAAACATACCAAACTTAGAAGCTCCTGTTTAGAGTATAAATAGTCAAAAATACATTTACATACATGTAGTTATAGTCAAAATTCCACGCATAAAAAAGTCAAACGGAAATCAAACAAACAGATAAAAAAAGGCATCTAGAAAACAGTTATTTGGTGTATGTAGTCATGATTATTCTTCAGTTCATGCATGTTTGAGCATAATAAATAGGGTATAATTGTCAGTTTCGGTGTATGATCGACATTTCTTTCATTGAGTGAAAAGCAAAGGCTATATTTTCATGAGTGGCGAAGCCAAAAGTGAACAGATGGTCCTTGCTTTTCACGAGATAAAGGAATTTTGATCATACACTAAAACAAATAATTATCCCATTTCTTTTATGCTCTTCACTTTAACCTTTCTTTTCACTACTAATTTTTGCCCATTGTGAAAAATATCAGTGTCTTTCAAGCGAAATAGATCTATTCATCTAGTCGATATGGATTAGCTGTCATAATGTCATGAGTAATGTTGACTACGTCATAAAACATGACATTCACCCGCTAAAGATTCATTCATGTTCTATTAATATCTATGGCATGTCTAAAATAAAAGTTGTAACATTCACAGGTGAATTATAACATTCACTGATGAATTATAAGGACATAATTCACTGTTAGATTTCTATAAACTACTGATAAGTATAAAAGAAACTTTAATAAGCCTTTACAAAATGATCACAGTGTTTTTACTTTCCTGGAGATGGAGACTTTTAACGCTTCTGTAGGAAAAAAAGAGAAAATGCTGGTAACTAGCATTCTCTCCTTTTTGAGCAATATTTTCTACACCTTTCAAAGACAAATCCCATCATCTGAGCTACACTTATCATCTGAAAATGCTTTGAAAATGGAAAAAGATAAACTTTCATCACCCTGTCAAGGCTTATATATTCCATATTGGTGTCTTTCTATTAGTACATGGTCATGTTAGAGTGGTCAGGTAAAAAATTAACATGTATAATTAGTAACCTAACTTTAGGGAAAAGAAGCCAGAACACAATCTTGCAAAATATACAAAACATTCAAACTCGGTAAAGTACATTATACAACAAAGTTCCGGTAACAAAACTACCTTTTGTTTTAATGTAGGATTATGCTTTTTACCCTTTTGCACATGACACATTTTGCACTCTTCAAATATCAAAAATTCTACAGATGATGAGTTCAGAACTGGCATAGATGAGCTTAAAATCTCGGACAGGGTAGAAAACAGTGGGAAAAAGGAGATAATGCTGGTTATCTAGCATTTTTTTTCTTTTTCCCACTATGTTTTCAAAAGCAGTCTCCAATGGGGTTATCAAAACTCTGGACTGTCCGGTAAAGTGTAAAATGTGATTATGTTAATATTTATGAAGTAAAATACCAATCTTTTTCAAATATGTTCATCATTCATGCTACACTCAGGCAACCTGTTATTAAGCCCTTCCAACCATTCTAATGAGTTAGTAATTAACCCTTTACCACACAATCCCGACTTGCAACAGCCCTGAGAAAGAAGCCTTTTGAAAACACTGTGAGAAAAGGAGAAAAGCTGATAACAAACATTTTCTCCTTTTCCAACAATGTTTTCTACTCTTTCCCAAAACAATTTTAAATTTTCCAGTCACATTCATTTTGTCCTCTGCAAATGATTTCACTTTGGACTAATCTAAAATTTTGTTGTTTCAATTCATGTCTTGCTCTCTTTCTATCATGTTATAATCACATTTCACACAATAAAACGTATCAACAGTGGCTCTTATAAGAATACATTTTGTGTCTAGTGCTATTTATTTACCTCTTTACCAGACAATAAAATTTTAGACTCTTCTTCCATGTTGAGAGCATTTGCAGACAACAAATTAACCCTTTACCAGAGGACAAAATTTTAACCTTGTCCAAACTGAAAGCATTTGCAGATGACAATTTCAATGTGGCTCAAAACAAACCAAAGTTAGCAAAAGAGAAACAAAAGTTAACCCTTTATCAAACAATTCCATGCTCTAACAACTCTTAAGGAAACCAGCATTTTCTTCTTTTCCCCAAAAGCGTTACCCTTTTAAAGACAAATAACACTACTTCAGCCACATTTAAGCTGTCCTCTGCAAATGGTTTCAATTTGGCAAAGTCTAAAATTTTGCTGTCTGGTAAAGAGTAAACCAAGATCCTAGATTATAAGAAAACTATCTACTATTTTCCAACTTTAAGTTTTCTATTTCTATCCGTTTCCAAAATACACACCCTGTTTCCATAGCCAGCCCTCTTTATCTGGATTGAAGAAGGTGTGCATCAAGTCATTCCCGTCATCTTCCGGAATCTTGAACGGCTCTTTCTTGATACTCTCATACAAACTCTGAAATTGACATTGACATGCCATATACAGGTTTAATTTTTTGTTTTCATTTGTGTGGTGTCTAACACAATTTTCTTTCAACATCATTTCAATTGTATTGTAGCAAAGTTTCTTTTACAAGTACTCTGTACGATGTTCTTTCCAAACTTTTTGCCACTATCTTACATAATCATCCTTAAAACAATGTTCATTGGCAATAAAGGAATAAAACCTATCAAAATGGATATCATCACTCCTCAGAAAGAATTTGGCTGAGCTGTGAGTAGAGCCAGCCATCAGAGGTTTTCAACCCTGGTACATTATTAACCCTTTACCAGACGACAAAATTTTAGCCTTGTCCAAACTGATAGCATTTGCAGACAACTTCAATGTGTCTCAAATGGAGCATTTTTTTTTTTAATAGGGTAGAAAACATGGTGGGAAAAGGAGAAAATGCTGGTTACCAGGATTTTCTCCTTTTCCCACAATGTTTTCGAAAGGCTTCTTTCCCAGGGTCGTTAAAAGGTGGCATTGTGTAGTAAAGAGTTAACTGAGCTACTGGGTTTGGCTCAGCATACAGGAAATTACTCTTTACATGACAATTAACTTTAAGACTTGTCCAAAACCAAAATCACTTGCAGACAACAATTAAAAACACTACTCAAATGATGAGAATTATTGTTGAAAGGTTAGAAAATATGGAAAAATAGGAAATGCTGGTTACCAACATGGAGTGATAATAATATCAGCCTTCCAGCATCTCATATGACAAGTAATATGACAAGTCACATGATAAGTCACAAAAACATTAAAGAACAAAAATCTCCACTAACTGTGAGTAACTCTGGTGGCAGGTCTTTCCCGTCATTGATCCCTCTGTTCATGGAAATAAATCTCTCCACAGTCGGCTTGTCTTTAACACTGGGATTGTGAAGGCTGGTATTTAACATGATAATAGCAAATGACAGCACGTAACATGTATCTGAAAAATATATAATATCAATGTAACACTGGGCTTGCATTGGCTGGGGTTAAACATGATAGCATATGACATCATATAACATATATATGTACACAAATATAGTGTGACAATGTAACACTGGGATTGCATAGCCTGATATCTAACTTGCTGATAGCAAAGGGGAGCTCATAACATGTATCTACAAAAATATAGAGTAAAAACTAAATGACAGCACATAATAATTATGTATATAAGTCATGCTCTGTAAAAAGGGAATTTAATGCATCTCCATGAGGCATTATGCCGAGCAATTTATCACATAATAGGTCCATAAAATCCATTTTATCTAACAACCGACTGAATCATGGGGAGGAATGGTCGTCAGTCATGCAAACAATTTACAAATAGTAAAATGTTTCAACCAATGCCAGCCTATGCAAACTACACAGGCTGGCATAAGTCGATACTTTCTGCAGATGCAATAAAGCCCCTTTTCACAGAGCATGGCTCATATATAAGATAAAAAGTAATCATTAAACGCTCAATTTGTGTAGACTTGTGTTCAACCTGATGATAGCAAACGATGCCACATGGCTGGATTTAAGAATCATAGATAATATATTAAATAATGATAAATTTGAAGCGGAGATGAAACAAAGTTATTATCTCTGCCAGATTAATCTTCAGATACCTTTCTCTAAGGCAATATCATTAATTATGTAGGTACCTTATGAATATCCATGCCAAGTCAATGTATAGTGAATTATTAATGCTTGTTTAACCCTTTAACAGATGACAAAATGTTCAAATTAAAGCATTTGCAGACAAAAATTTCAATGTGGTTAAAACGGTGCAATTTTTCTTTCATAGGGTTGAAAACACTGGGAAATGGAGAAAATGCTGGTTAGGAGCATTTTCTCCTTTTCCCACATTTTTTTCAAAAGGCTTCTTTCCCAGGGTTGTTAAAAGGTGGAATTGTGCGGTAAAGGGTTAATAATTTACTGTAAATGCTGTGCCAAGGTAATAACAGCTATACAGTTATGACCAACCTGAGCTTGTGAAGACATCTGGATTCAGCTCGCAGTATCTCTCTGCAAAACATTCCATCATTCTGTCTATCTTCTGGGCTTCACCAGGTAGTCGGAAACTCCACAAAAACTGCCTGTGTTTGAAAAGATAAATTCATTAACTTCAAGACCATAAATTAGATGAAACATACATGAGCCATGCTCTGTGAAAAAGGCGTTAAAGGCATCTTCAAAAAATATCGACCCATGTCAGCCTGAAGGGTCAGCAAAGGCTGACCTGGGATGAAACTTTTTGCCACTGGTCAACTTTCTGTAGGTCAAAGAACCATCCTACCTCAGGATTCTGATGTAAGACAAAATGGATTTTATGGTTTGATAATTACATAATGACTTGCATGGTATAATGTATCACATTAGTGCAATAAAACCCCTTTTGCCAGAGTACCACTCATCTATACTTCTAATGTTGACCCACATGTAGCAATTTAATCCTTTATCAAACACTGCCATGTTTATAACCGTCCATGGAATAGACCCTTTTCAACACACTGTGGAAAATGAAAGAAATAATTGTATCCAGCATTTTATCCTTTTCTCATACTGTTTTCTGGCCTTTCAAAGACAAATCTGATTATATGAGCTACAATTTGTTGTACGCAAAATTAATGCTTTTGACAAAATTTTGCTGTCTGGTTAAGAGTTGATGTCCAAAGGGGGCTTGTTTCCCATTAATGAAAAGGATGAGGACCCATCCATTCCCATCCAGAGCTTTATCAACCCTTTACCATGCAACAAAATTTTAGACTTGCCCAGATTGAAAGCATTTGCAGACCACAAAATAATTGTGGCTCTAAAAATAGAAATTCATCTTTTGAGGGTAGAAAACATTGTGGGAAAAGGTGGAAATGCTGGTTACCAGCATTTTCTCCTTTTCCCACAATGTTTTCAAAATTCTTTTTGCTCAGGTCGTTAAAACTTGGGATTGTGTGGTAAAGCGTTAAGCAGGTTCATGTAAGAATGTCCAAGATTAAAGATTCCCCTTACCTTAGTGCCTGGACCAATATCATCTCTGAGAATTCATGCAAATTGACAAAGGCCTTCAGAACAGCTATGTTGAAGTCTGACCTGAAATAAAAGAACAGTTAGTGACTTATCACTTTAATCCTTTACCACAAAATCCTGACTTTTGACGACCCTAAAAAAAAGGCTTTTGAAAAAATTGTGGGGAAAAAAAAGAAAATACTGGTGACCAGCCTTTTCTCCTTTTCCCACAATGTTTTGATCTACATTCAATTGGTTGTCTGCAAATGCTTTAAATTTGGTTGAGTGTAAAATTTTGTTGTTTGGTAAAGAGTTAACTCTTCATCAGACAATAAAATTTCAGACTTGCCCATGTTGAAAGCATTTGCAGAAGAGAAATAAAATGTAGCACAAGAAGTAGAATT
Source organism: Tridacna gigas (assembly GCA_945859785.2). Classification (NCBI taxonomy): domain Eukaryota; kingdom Metazoa; phylum Mollusca; class Bivalvia; order Cardiida; family Cardiidae; genus Tridacna; species Tridacna gigas. The sequence continues at coordinate 52,099,863 of OX244030.2, forward strand.
TGTCTTTAACTTTACCAGACAACAAAATTTTAGCCTTGTCCAAACTGAAAGCATTTGCAAACGACAATTTCAATGTGGCTCAAATGGTGCAATTTTTCTTTGATAGGGTAGAAAACATTGCAGGAAAAGGAGAAAATGCTGGTTACCAACATCTCCTTTGCCTAGAATGTTTTCAAAAGGCTTTTTTCCCAGGGTTGTTAAAATGCATCATTGTGAGGTAAAGGGTTAAATGGGTGGTAAACGTTTTTCAGCATTTTCTCTACCCAAAAAGCCCTAACCTGCTGAGAAAGTTAAAATGTTATTTCAAGGCTGCACTTTCTATTATTAGATTTCTTGTTTTCTAAAAGTAGCAGGAATGTGGTCTGTTCACAATAAAAGTGTCAAATAACAAGGCTGATATGGGGCTAAATTCCTTATCAAACAAACCTGAACCCTGAAGGAGAAAACTTTGAAAAACTGGTATCCAACATTTTCTCATTTTTCTACAATGTTCTCTGACCTTTTGGAGTTGAACACTATTACTTCATCTACATTTGAGCCACACTCTGTGAAAAGGGGGGCTTAATGCATCTGCGAAAGGTATCGACCCAGGTCAGCCTGCATAGTCTGTGCAGGCTTACATGGGCCAAAACTTTTCACTATCGGTCAATTTTCTGCATGTCCAAGGACCAGTGTATCTTATGAATCAGGGTTGCTATAAAAAATGGATTTTATTGATTCATGATCATGTAATGACTTGCTTGGTATCATGGATCACTAAGATGCATTGAGCCCCCTCTTGCCAGAGCATGGCTCATTTTGTCATCTGCAAGTACTTGGAACTTGCACAGGTATAGAAATTTACCATTTGGTAGAGAGTTAAATATGATTCTGTTTCCACACTAAAGCTGAAAGAACAATGATTTTTGAAATCTACTGAAGAACATAGGCATATTCCGAAGAACTGCACCTAAGCTGATATTGAATAACATTCTTGATATAAAAGGCTACTGGAATTTATTTTCATTATATACCAATTTCTTCAGTACTTTGCATATCAGTATCTTTGTGGCAAGCCTAAAAGAGCTTATCAGAGCCCATCCAGCTTGCAGACCTGGGGTTGTAAGTTCAAACATCTCATTCTTAATTTATGACCAAATAAAATAGAGAAGAACCATTACCCTCAAATGGTGATACTGTGCCGAGTTTGAAAATTATTGTGTTGTTTGGTAAAATCATGCAAGTCAAATTACATACATGTACTTTAGGTTCATATTCATGAACCATCTTAATTTTATTGTGAATCTGAATTCCTAGACTAGCCCTCTCATTGGCTAAGATCCTCTGTGCTTTTTAAACAATTAAAGGCTTAGTACTTTGAATAGGGAAAGACTTGACTTTACCAAACAACACAATAATTTTCAAACTCGACCAAACTGAAAGTACTTTGTAGACTTGAACGTAAATGTGGCTTAACTTGTAGTTAAAAATTTTAACCCTTTACCAGACAACAAAATGTTATACTAGTCCATATTGAAAGCTTTTGCTGACAACAAATTAAGAGAGGCTCAAATGATGGGATTTGTCTGTGAAGGAAAGAAAACATTGTGGTAAAAGGAGAAAATGCTGTTTACCACTGTTTACCAGCATTTTCTCCTATTCCCACAATGTTTTCAAAAGCCTGTCTGTCAGGGCTGTTAAAAGTAGGAATGCATAGCAAAGGGTGAAAGTGTAGAAAACATTGCGTGAAAAGAAGAAAATGCTGGTTACTAGCAAATTCCCTTTTTCCTATATATTTAAAAGCCCTCTACCTCAGGGTCATTCAACACAGGATTGTTTAGTAAAGAGTTCACTGAAATTTTGTTGAACTCATCATAATCGTATCTCTTAACAAATCATAGAATCTTTGATACTTACTTCTCACCCAGATAGTCACCAATGGCTGTTTTGTTGAGCCCCTCCCCCTGGTATAAGAATTGGGCAACAACCTCAGGTGTGTTCTGTAAGAGACTGTGCTCTATCAGGTATTCAATACCCTGAAAATATAACAATGTATCTATGTCAGTAATACAAAAACTGGGCAACATCCTGACATCCTTGGGCATGTGCTCTGTCAGATATTCAATACCCTGAAAGTATAACAATATATCTCTGTCAGTAATACGACAAGACCGCCATTGGCCCTGAAGCCCTCACCTGAGTAAAGTCATCTACAGCTGATACAACTGAAGAGATCCTGGTTTTACTGATGTAAAAACAAATGAGTGTAAGTGACCTACTTTTTGACCCAACATGACCCAATTTAGAATATTCCAAGATATCATCAAGACAAACATTCTGACAAGTTTCATGAGTATCAGGCTGAAAATGTGGCCTCTACAGTGCACACAAGGTTTTTCAAAAATTTGGCCCAGTGACCTACTTTTTGACCCGACTAGACTCAATCTCAAAGTCATCCAAGATAAGTCACCAAGACAAACATTCATACCTAATTTCATAAGTATCTGGCGAAAAATCTGGAATGGTTCACATACTTTCCCTGTAGGCAAGTTATTGGAGCTAATGCAAACAGTCAAGATTTTACAATTTTGTGAAAATTACAGTAACAACCTTCCTGAAATAAAAAACAGAAGGGGAGACTCATAGTGACTAATTTCCAAGAACTCATATAATTAAAACATGTTCATTTACAGAAAATAACCCACTCCATGTGAAATTCTTTGAACAGCATGAAAAAAAGAACATAAACTCAGTAGTATTGCTCCGGGAAGTATACTTTGATTGTTGATCTTGAACAGAATGCAGCTTTGTTTTCATGGACATTATGGATAATTTGAGTACCACGATAATTCAAACATTTTGCTTGTCCCCTTGGGACTTTGAAATATTGAGTTTTACTGTAATTTGCTTAACCCTATACCAAAATGAACAAAGCTTTTGAAAACATCACTGGAAATAGGGAAAAGCAATCTTTCTCAGACTTGTCAAAAGATTACACAAAGACAGTAACAAAATCTGAAACTTCTCATTTTTTGTCTCAACAAAAGCCATTTTCCCACTCTTTCTTGTGAATGAAATTAAAATAGCAAAGTGACCCCTTTCCTTCTCATTATAGTGCCAGGGATCTTCCTTGCCCCTTACGCACAACCCACACAATCTCATTTTTACCACCCAGAACAAGAAGTTACAGAGGAAAAGGGAGCAAATTCTGGTAACTAGCATTTTCTCCCACAATGTTCTCTACCCCTTCAAAGATACAACTGTTTCATTTCAGTCATAATTTATTTGACATCTGCAAATGCTTTCACTTTGGAAAAGGTCTAAAATTTTACTGAGTTAAGTCCATTGACTTCCGACAAATTTCTAAAACGCCAAGAGATTTTTATAAGATTTACTTAGTTAAACAACTGATAAGCTAAAATGCTGGAATTTTCATGAGGAAGTTATTTTTGTTCCATATTGTCTATTTTAAATTCCATTAATTTCACTTAACCAGAGTAAATAAGTGTGTTTGTTTTAACCAATTACCTTGTGTTTTAACAATGCTGAGAAGAAAGGATTTTGAAATGATTTTGGAAAAGAAGCATCTTTCTGATACCAAACCTATCATTTGAGACGCCTTTAATTTGTTAACTGTGATTGCCTTTAATTTGGAGAAGTACATTTTGGTATCTGGTAAATAATAAATCATGTTTTTTACTCTACTTTCAATTTTGCAGGGACAGCTCACTCATAATATTCATGTATTTCTTTGCTTTTCCTAAGTTCCAGACCAGGTTCCGTATACACCAACCATTCTTAAGAACCTTCTCAGTCATCTCTGAGATTTTCTAAATTTGAATGTAACACAACTTCTGTTTCGCTAAAGCAAATGGTTTGGCCACACAGAATTTGGTTTAGCCAGTCAGCAGTTCTGTTACATTCAAATTTAGAAGATTCTGGAGAATGTTCTTAGGAATGAATACTGACCCCAAGCTTTGCTCAAGGACACTTCAGCCAGCAGAGATCAAACCTAGAACCCTTCTAATTAACCCTTTAGCTCTGAAGAGAGACTTGATTTGTTTCTGTAGAAAGTGTGGATCAAGGTCAGATGATACAGAACGCACAATAAAACTTGGGATTGTGTGATAGTTGTCACAGGTTAAAGTAAGTAGTGTGCAGTAACTTTATTTCATGAAGTAATAAAAAGAGCAAAAAAATTTCTTAGAAGAAAACAAATGTCTGGCCATTATCTGATTTCTTTAGTCTATAATTATCTCTCTTTTTTATCCCCCTTCAAGTAGCTCTAAAAATACACTCTGCACTTTCTATAACAATGGCAGGTGACTTTAACCCTTAACTCTACCAAACGACGAAACATTGCACCTGTTAAAATTGAAAACATTTTCAGATAACTAATAAAGTATGTCACATAATTATGATGAAATCTTCTTTTGAAGGGGTAAAACAACACTGTGGGAAAAAGAAAAAAATGCTGGTTTCCAGCATTGTTCTTGACCTCCAATGTTTTCAGAAAGCTTTCTTCCTCAGGGCTGTTAAAACATGGGGTTGTTTGGTAAAGGGTTAAGGCACTGGACCAGGCATTAGCTGTTTTGGATAGCATAAGTCAAGATCAAATTGTACAGAATGTGCAGTCTGATCAAGAATCTAGTCTGTCAGATTTAGTGAGATTTTCCCAAAGAAAAAAACTTTGAAATCAAAATATTTTTAGTCTGGTTTTTACCACTGGCTGAAAATTCTCATTAAATTCTTTACCACACAATTCCTAGTTTTCAAGACCCTGAATGTGTTGTTGGTCTAGCAATATATCAAATACAGCAAGAACCAAATACAAGTGCCAGAAAACAAACTTAATATTTTGTATGTATTTCCTTCACTCATATGTATAATTCCAGCCTCATAAGCCATACATTCATTGAAAACAGATCCATAAATCCAGTGCAAGTGCTGCACAGACATACTTGCCAATTTCGTGCCAAGAGATCTTTCATTAAACCAGAAAAAGATGTAACCATTTAAACAAATAATCATTGTGCTTTTAAAACCCTGAAAAAGAGGCACTTCTGAAACATTGAAGGGAAATGAAGATTATTATGAAATGCAGTTATCACCTTTTCCCCTCATGCTTTCTATCCCTTGACAGACAAATCCCATCTTTGTGCAACAATACTTTTTTATTAGAAAGTGCTTCCCTTTGGACGAGAGTGCATGTACAATTTTGTTGATAGAGCTGCTATTTTTTTAACAAAAACTGTCCTGGGTGTTTAGGACCCTGAGAAAAAGGCATTTTGAAAATACTGAGGGAAAAGGAGAAAAATGCAACTAATCAATTGCCCTGTTCAAATAATTCGCCAATTCCATTCCATTTGTCCTTTTCTACGGTTGTTTGAACATCTTAACCCTGACTTTTAAGTGCCTTTCAAAACTACACTGTTGCCTTTGCAGCCAGCAATGATTAAGATCAAACTGCACATTGAACCATACTGCATTGCAAACAAATGTGAATTCTGGTCTGTGATCTACACTGTCTGCTATGCTGAATCATTGAAGACAAAAACAACCATGAAATTGTAATTATTTGGGTCTCGTTTCAAGACTAAGAATGTGTTTGGTTTGCGTCCTAAGGGCTGCCTCCAAAATTGGAATCATTTTCAGACAAGTTATCTAATGAGGATTAAGTGACAAAGTTTGTCTTTGAAAGGCTGGTTAATGGGATTTTCTCCCTTTTCCGTGATGTTGTCAGAAGCCGTTTTCTACATAGTAGTTGAAAAAGGCAATCAAAAGAAGTTTTAGACTTGTCCAAATTGAAAGCATAATGCAGACGACATATTAAACATAGTTTACATGATGGGATTTCTATCTGAAAGGAAAGGAAACGGTGTGAAAAAGGGTTATCAGCATTTTCTCCTTTTCCCACAAAGTTTTCAAAAGCCTTCTCTCTCTGGGTAGATAAAACACCGGATTGTGTGTTAAAGGGTTAAAACTGCAAATAGCCCTTTAACACAAAGCCGCCTTTTAACAACCATGGGAAAGAAGCCTTTTGAAATCATTGTGGGATAAGGAGAAAATGCTGGTAACAAGCATTTCCTCCTTTTCCCACAATGTTTTCAGCCCCATCAAAGAAAAACTGCACCATTTGAGCCAAAATGAAATTGTCGTCTGCAAATGCTTTCAATTTGGAAAAGGCTAAAATTTTGTTGTCTGGTAAAGGGATAAACTGAAGTGTTGATGCTATGAATCAGCAAGCCCTGTAAATAATGAAGCAAAAAACAAAGCTATCATAGAATTTCAAAGCCATTAAATTTGAAACAGAAGCACAATTACCATTAAAAATCGCTCCCTGTTAACTCTTTACCACACAACCAAATTTTAGACCAGTCCAAATTGAAAGCATTTGCAGATTACAAATAATATGGGGCAAAACTGACAGTATCTGTCTTTAAGATCTTTGAAAGCATTGTGGGAAAAGAAGAAAATGCTGGTTACCAGCATTTTCTTCTTTTCCCACAATGTTTTCAAAAGCCTTCTTCTTAAGTGTTGTTAAAACTCAAGATTTTGTGGTAAAGAGTTAATTCTTTACCAAAAGACAAAATTTTAGGCTCATCCAAATTCAAAGCATTCCCAGACAACAGACCAAAATGTTGCCCAAATGAATGGATTTGTCTTTGCTTTGGCTAAAAAGACATTGTGGGAAAAGAAGTAAAATGCTGGTTCCAGCACTTTCTTTTTGATCAGAAGTGTTTTCTAAGGCCTTCATCTTCAGGGTTGTTAAAACTCTCGATGTTTGGTAACAGGTTAAGCCAATACTTCATATTGGAAAGTTTTATGCTTTACTTAATTCAAGGTATCTGAGAGAATGATTATTTATTGAATAGTTTTTATACCCACTTTCAACATCATTTCAGTCAGATCACAACCAAAGTTCACACACTCATGTCTATCCTGCATTTCACAAGCACCACAGTGGTTTAGGGCTCTGAAGTGTCCTGCTCAAGGACATCCTCAAGAAAAACCCAGTGCTTCCACTGAGGATTGAGCCTAGGGCCTCTATATTATGAATCCTATATCTTATCAGTGAGCTTCAAATGATTCTCACATCATTCTGTGAGAAAGCAGGTAAGCAAGGCTAATTTAGCCATTAACCACACAATCTCGAGATTAAAGGACCCTGAAAGAGAAGGTTTTTTAAAACATTGTGGGAAAAGGAGAAAATGTTGCTACCCAGCATTTTCTCCTTTTCCCAATGTTTTCTAGCCTACTACAGATAGACATGTACTCTTTACTTTGCACATGTCAATGTTTCTCCACAGTGTATTTTGTCAAAGTTCTGAGTTTTAAGCAGTTTGTCAATGCACTGTGGAAAAAGGAGAAAATGCTTGCAACTTGCATTTTTTTCCTTTTCACACAATGTTTTCTACCCTTCCAGAAACAAATTTCACTTTTTAGGTCACAAATTCTCAGAGATATTTTCCTTTCTGCATATGCTTTCATTTAGACAAATCTAAAATTTTGTTGTTTGGTAAAGAATTGACTCTTAACCAGACGACAATATTTCAGACCGGTCTAAATTCAAAGCATTTGCAGACGACACATTAAATGTGGCTCAAATGATTGGATTTGATTCTGAAAGGTTAGAAAACATTGAGGGAAAAGGAGAAAATGCTGGTTACCAGCATTTTCTCCTTTTCCCGCAATGTTTTCAAAAGTCTAATTTCCCATGGGCATTAAAACTCAGCATTGTGTAGTAATGGGTTAAAGCATCTAAAGAACATAAATCTGCACTAAATTAGAACAAATAAGTTTTTTCTTGTCAGATGGTTGAAGATAAAATGAAAGTGAATCTGAAAATACCCATCTCAATTTTATGAAAGGTAGATAATTCTTTACTATATGACAAAATTTCAGACTCGCCAATATTGAAAGCATTTGCAGACGAAAAATAAAATGCTGCTAAAATGAAGGGATTTGTCTTTGAAATAGAAGAAAACATTATGGAAAAAGAGGAGAAAATGCCTGCAATTGAGATTTTCTTACTCAATGTCTTTAAAAGCTGTCTTTTTTAGGGATTATTTAGCAAAGGGATTAATGCTTCTGGGTGGAGACACACAGCTGAAGAGTTATCTAACAAATTATCATGGTTTTTTTCCCTGGGAAAAAGTTGAAATATGTCTGTTTTTATGAATTTTAGACATAACTATCAATTTGAATTACAAGTTTCTGCTGAGAAACTGTCAACATTAGAAAACAACATGGAAAAAGTCTTACCACACGACAGAATTGTATTCTTGTCAAAACTGAGAGCATTTGCAGAGGACAATAATTACTATATGGCTCAAACAATAGGGTTTGGCTTTGAATGAAAGGATTTGGCAAATGATAGGAATTGACTCCTTTCCAACAATGACTTTAACCTGTTACCAAACAAGCACCAAATCTTAATAACCCTGGTGAAAAGAGTTTTAAACAAGAGGGCCATGATGGCCCTGGACGCTCACCTGAGTCAATAGGCGAAATTCATTCAACGTGCATAATTCAATTTCTGACCAATTGTCAGGTCAATTGAGCTTAAAATGTGGCCTCTAGAGCGTCCACAACGAATTTCCATAAGTTGACCTAGTGACCTAATTTATCACCCCACGTGACCCAATTTAGAACTCATCAAAAAATTTATCAAGACAAACATTCTGAACAGTTTTCAAGTTAATTGAGCAATAAATGTGGCCTCTAGAGTGCCCACAAAGTGTTTCTTAAATTTGACCCAGTAACCTAGTTTATGACCCCAGCTGACCCAATTTCAATCTCACCCAATATTTCATCAAGACAAACATTCTGACCAACTTTCAAGTCAATTGAGCAAGAAATGTGACCTCTAGAGTGCCCTACAGGTATTTCTTTAATTAGACCTAGTGACCTAGATTATGACCCCAGGTGACCCAATTTTAAAGTCATCCTAGATTTCATCAAGACAAACATTTTGACTAATTTTCAAATCAACTGAACAATAAATGTGGCCTCTAGAGTGCACACAAGGTATTTCTTTAATTTGACCTAGTGACCTAATTTAAGACCCCACATGACCCAAATTCGGACTCATGTGAGACTTTATCAAGACAAACACTCTGACCAATTTTCAAGTCAATTGAGCCAAAAATGTGGCTTCTAGAGTGCCCATAAGGTATAACTTTAATTTGAATTAGTGACCTAGTTTATGATCCCAGGTGACCCAATTTCGAACTGACTGAACATGTTGTGCTTAGGTGGGCTAACAAACTTAGAACAGGTTCATCTAAGACTTTATCAAGACAAACATTCTGACCAAATTTCAGGTCATTTGAGCAATGATTGTGGCCTCTAGAGTGCCCACTAGGTATTTCTTTAATTTGACCTAGTGACCTAGTTTATGACCCCAGGTGACCCAATTTCGAACTGACTGAACATGTTGTGCTCAGGTGGGCTAACAAACTTAGAACAGGTTCACTACATACCAAATAACAAAGCTCTATGCCTTCAAGGTTTAGAAAAGAAGAATTTTAAAGTTTTCCTTCTTTGTTCCTATGTTAGAACTTGTGACCCCCGGGGCAGGGCCAGTTTTGACCCCAGGGGCATCATATGAACAGACTTGGTAGAGGTCCACTAGGAGATGCTACATACCAAATATCACAGCTCCACGCCTTCTAGAATCAGAGAAGAAGATTTTTAAAGTTTTTCTTCTTTGTTCCTACGTTCAAAACTTGTGACCCCCGGGGCGGGACCAGTTTTGACCCCAGGGGCATCATATGAACAAAATTGGTAGAGGTCCACTAGGAGATGCTACATGCCAAATATCAAAGCTCCACGCCTTCCAGTTTCAAAGAAGAAGAATTTTAAAGTTTTCCTTCTTTGTTCCTATGTTCGAACTTGTGACCCCCGGGGCAGGGCCAGTTTTGACCCCAGGGGCATCATATGAACAAACTTGGTAGAGGTCCACTAGGAGATGCTACATACCAAATATCACAGCTCCACGCCTTCTAGAATCAGAGAAGAAGATTTTTAAAGTTTTCCTTCTTTGTTCCTATGTTCAAAACTTGTGACCCCCGGGGCGGGGCCAGTTTTGACCCCAGGGGGATCATATGAACAAAATTGGTAGAGGTCCACTAGGAGATGCTACATGCCAAATATCAAAGCTCCACACCTTCCAGTTTCAAAGAAGAAGAATTTTAAATTTTTCCTTCTTTGTTCCTATGTTCCAACTTGTGACCCCCGGGGCGGAGCCAGTTTTGACCCCAGGGGCATCATATGAACACACTTGGTAGAGGTCCACTAGGAGATGCTAGATGCCAAATATCAAAGCTCCATGCCTTCCAGTTTCAGAGAAGAATTTTAAAGTTTTCCTTCTTTGTTCCTATGTTTGAACTTGTGACCCCCGGGGCGGGGCCAGTTTTGACCCAAGGGGCATCATATGAACAGACTTGGTAGAGGTCCACTAGGAGATGCTACATACCAAATATCAAAGCTCTACGCCTTCTAGAATCAGAGAAGAAAAATTTCAAAGATTTTCCTATTTTTTGCCTTTCTGTTGCCATGGCAACCAGAGTTTTAGGTGGAATTCAATCTCTTGAACAACTTTGGTAGAGCTTCACCCAAGGAACATCCCTGCCAAGTTTCATCAAGATTGGCCCAGCGGTTTAGGTGGAGAAGATGTTTAAAGGAATTGTGGACAGACGGACAGACGGGTAGATGGATGCCGGACAATGACCCATCACAATACCTCACCTTAGCACTTCGTGCTCAGGTGAGCTAAAAACAGTGGGAATGAGGAAAATGCTTGTAACTAGCATTTTCTTCTTTTTCCTCCAATTTCAGTTAAGTCTAAAATTCTGTCATCTGGTAAAGGGCTAAAAGTCTTTTTCCTGGAGGTCACAAATGTGTGGGATCATGTAGTAAAGGATTAAGGGTTCTGGGTGGAGACATACACACTGAATTAATGAATGACTTGTTTTATGGTGCATCCACAGCTTTGGTCATTTACCGCATGCACATAGGTGTTTAAATGAAGAAGGATTATGTGTAATCTTGATATACAACAGAAGTAACTTACAAATAATCATTTTTTTTTCCAGGGGGAAAGTTGAAATATGTAAGTCATTTACTACAACTGGGAACTATAGTCAAAAGCTTTCAATTTTTCTTTGTCTACAATCTTCTTTCAAACATTTTAGTTGTTGACGCTTAGCCCTTTACAAGACGACAAAACTTTGGCCTTGTCCAAATTGAAAGCGTTTGCAGATGACAATTTCAATGTGGCTCAAATAGTGTGTTTCCTTTAATAGGGTAGAAAACATTGTGGAAAAAGGAGAAAATGCTGGTTACGTTTTCAAAAGCCTTCTCTTCCATGGTCATTAAGGTCTGGATTGTGTGGCAAAGGGTAAAAGAAATTAAAATTTAATTTGATTTAATTTTTGCAAATTTAAGACCATCTTGACCGATGAGGCAGTCCCAATTGGATTCTAACAACAAAAGCTTTTCGTTGCCTAGCAACTCACTAATTAAATTCTACACAGCATTTCTTACTCTACTTCTACATACATACATAAAGAAAGATAATTTCTGATTGACTAAGCAATTTAGTTTAGCCTAAAAAAGCAAAACAGGTTTCGTCTTTTTATAAAGTAACAAAATTTCTGATTGGATAAACAATTTGGTAAAACCAATCAGAAATTGCATTCCTTTGAAATTTAGAAAGTTCTCGAGATATTTATAGAAGAAGAATGCAGTTTAGAATGATCAGCGAAAAGCGACTCTAAGACTATGTTTTTTTTTTACATTATGAAAAGACCTAGGTGTATTTTATCTTGGTGTCCAAAATAGACACAAAAGATGATCATGATGAGTAATAATTGGGTGATTGAGGCTGGCAGACGCTGGTGTTGAGATAAACAAAACACAGCAGAAACCAGGTGTTAATTGCTATACCTATCCTTCCAATCATGGCATCCATCTGTTTTTTTTGTTCCCAGTACATGTACTGGAGCATACTGGTAGCATGTCCTTTTTGCAAGTGAATCAGTTCTATGTACTTTATAATTATGTACCCTTTTTGACCCTTAGCCCTTTCCCGAACAATCATATTTTCTAAAGATCCGAGGATAGACGGACACCAGCATTTTCTCCTTTTCCCCACAACCTTTTCTACCCTTTCAAGAGGAATCCTATCATTCAAACCATTTTCAAATTGTCCTCTGCAAAATCTTTAAATTAAGGTAAGTCTAAAACCTTTTTGTTTTAGTGAGAGTTAAAGTGCCTTAGACAACTATTCATGTAGTTGTTCTTGTGGCCAGTGTCGACTCAAGATCAGACTACACAAAATGTGAAGTCTGCTCCTGAATCCATACTGTCTGCTATGCTGAGACATTCTGTTAAAATGCAGTTACTTGGATGATTTTTCTTGATTGAAAATTTTATTTTTTTCTCTCTCCAACTGCTAAAAGGCTTTCGAAATCCACCAATTTGTGTGTCCTTGGTATTACCAGAACTAGGCTATGGGTATTAAGTGTCTTTCCAAAGGTCACTCCAACAAAAAAAAAACACCTGGCATGAGAATCGAACCTGGAAACTCCAAGTTTCAAATCCTACACCTGGAGACATGGGCAGTTTCTGTAATTGCAAGCAGTTGCTGACCTTCTACAAGAATGCTTCCATTGCTTTCAAAATTCTTAATTCCAAGACTAGCAATCTGGTTGGTTGAGACAGGGCATCTCAGCCACTCTGATAGCAGGACATAGAATACAAAGGCCACATAAAAGTTTCAGGCAAGTACCAAGCCAGGTTTATTAGAGCAAGAGATGCACGATCATTGTTCCTGTAATGTAGAAAATGTTAATGAAGCTGTTTATCTAGGCTACTTAGTTAACCCCTTTACCTAACAATCCTGTGGCTGTACTGTCTTTAAGAATTGGGATTTTGAAAACATTGTGAGAAAAGGAGAAAATGCTGTAACCAGCATTTTATCCTTTTCCCGCTTTGTTTTCCACCACCTCAAAAGATAGGAATAATCTTGTCAGTAACATTTAATGTTATCTGCAATATTCTTTCAACAGGGACACATCCAAAATTATGTTGTCTGGGAAAGGTTAACTCTTTGCCTCACAACAACATTCTAGGCTTAACCATTCTGCAAGCATTTGCAGATCAATAAATGAAATAAGGCTCAAATGGTGGGATCCAGCAATGAAAGGGCAGAAATCATTATGGGAAAAAGAGAAAATGCTGGATACCAGCCTTTTCTCCTTTTCCCATAAGGTTGTCAAAAGCTTTTTTCCTCAGGGTTGTTAAAAAACAGAATTGTATGGTATAGAGTTAACCCTTTACCACACAATGCCAAATTTTAATGACTCAGGAAGTAGGCTTGTGAAAAAATTGTTGGAAAAGGAGAAAGTGCTGGTAACCAGCATTTTCTCCTTTTCCCACAATGTTTTCAAACTCTACAAAAGACAAATTTTATATTTTGAGTAACATTTAATTTGTTGTCTACAAATGGTTTCAATTCAGACAAGGTTAAAATTTTGTTGGCTGGTAAAGAGTTAAAGAACCTTCCTCTAACTAGTGTTTCAGTATAAGCCAGTGTTTGCATGACCAGCACGGACATAAAGGTCACATTAACATAATTGTACCAGATTTGGCTATCTTGAAAAAGTGGAAAATAATCCACACCAGATCTGGAAGCTGATTTCATTTAACACTTTACCAAACTATCCCAAGTTTTAAGTACCCCAGAAATGTAGGCTTATGAAAACATTGTTCTTTTCCCACTATGTCTTCTACCCTTTCGAAGACAACTTTCATCACTTAAGCCACCTTCATTGTCTGTGAAAACTTTCAATTTGGACAAGTCTAAAATTCTGATATCTGATAAACAGATGAGCTACTATCCCATTTTTGCCTTCAATATTTGCAACATTACACAGCCTGATATTACAGTTGAACCTATATGAAAAGAGAAAAACGTTAAATTTCATTTTTATAGCAACACAGGCACTAAGAACACATAACACAGCAGCCTCTCTGTAATTCAAAGCTTTTTTCCAACCAAACTTTCTCTGCTGATAGTCTTCTCTCTCTTTCAAAGCTTTCTTCCAACCAAACTTTCTCGGCTGATAAACATCAGCCACTTGCTGAAACGATGTTTTTTTTTTCTATTGTCAAGAAAATATGACAAGAAATAATCAAAATCCTTCCTTCACAAAAGAATTCTTCACAAAGGAATTCCTTAACTCTTCACCACACGACCCTGAGAAAGAAGCCTTTTGAAAACATTGGTAACCAGCATTTTCTCCTTTTCCCACAATGTTTTCTACCTTATCACAGAAAAATTGCACCATTTGAGCTACAATGAAATTGTGGTCTGCCAACACTTTCAATTTGGACAAGGCTAAAATTTTGTTGTCTGGTAAAGGGTTACCGGTAATTATAATGATCCTGAGAAAGGGGACCTGAAAACATGGGAATAAGGGAAAATGCTCATTATCAGTAGTTTCTCCTTTTTTAACCCTTTACCAAGCCACAATTTTTGTACACGACCAAATTGAAAGGATTTGCAGGCTACACAATAAACGTAGCTCAAGTGATAATTTTTGTCTTTGATAGGGTAGAAAACATTGTGGATTACCAGCATTTTCTCCTTTTGCCACAATGTTTTCAAAAGGCTACTTCCTCAGCGTCATGAAAGCTCGGGATTTCCGGCCTGGGAGAACTGATAAGCCATACACAGGCAGCATGGTAAGAGTTACATTTGGACAAGTTTTAAACTTTGTTTTCTGGAAAACAGTTATCAAGGATATTCTTGTATTCAGATTTTTTTGTACACTGTTTAATTCTTTACCACATGACCAAGTTTTGGACTGGAACAAACTGAAAGCATTTGCAGACGACAAATGATGATTTCTGCATTTGATAGAGTAAAAAACATTGTGGGATGAGGAGAAAATGCCGGTTGGCAACATTTTCTACTTTTGTCAATGTTTTCAAAAGCCTTCTCATTCAGGGTCGTTTTAACTTTGAGACTATGTAGTAGAGTTTTCAACATTTTTTTTTTTATATATGGCAGCCAGTTCTTTGTGCAATATCCTTCCCAGGCCACTGGCTGCTTTCTCACATAACCATCGTAGAAACTCCTTGTATTTCAAAACATATGCAGACCCTTACTATGCCACCACATTTTTTTTTTGGAAAGGGGGGGGGGGCACTTTTTTTCAAAGAAATTTGGAATAACTACTAGCTACTGAAAACAGTATCGCCATTCTGAACAGCATTCTTATTTCAGATCTAAAAAGTAAAAATTTAAAAACCATTTGGTTTAGCCAATCAGAAATCTGGTACATTTAACTTTGAGATTAAGATAATTGTTGAGAGTTAGCCTAAGAATGATACTTAGACTGCTTGGTAAATACAGGCCTAGTTGCCCATATAGGCAACACCCCTGGAAGGCTGTTAGTTGTAGGGGATAGTGCAAGATAAAAGACGAAACCCATCATACATTATGCCTGTTTCTTTAACATGCTAGCTGAAGAGCACAGTCACATGAGACCCAGGTTCAATGTTGCAGCTGACTAATAGTAATTTTTAACTGCCAGTGACGGGAATTGAACCCACACCCTTGAAAATCCAGAGATCTGTCTATTGCAAGTCTTGTGATCCATAGCTTGAGCTATATTCTGACTGACAAAAATGACTGCAGATCCTGTTAAGCAGGTACCAGTAATTCCTGTAGACCCCTAGTCTTATATAGGTTACAGAGGGCAAAGTTTGTGTAAAAACAAGCCACTGTGGTTAACAAGCAGAATCTATGAAGTGAGGAAGTATACAATATCACCTTCAACAGAGCTTTGAATCTCATATTAACCCTTACCATGCTAAATAATTAAATAAAACTTTCATGCCAATAGTAAAAACCCGATTACAAATATCATAAACATTGTGGGAAAAGAAGAAAATGCTGGTTACCAGCATTTTCTCCTTTTTTTCATATTGTTTTCAAAAGCCTTTCTTGTCTGAGTTGTTAAAACTCGGGACTGTGTGGTAAAGCACTAAAAACCTGCATTATTTCCTACAACTAGCGAGTTATGACACATAGGAAATTGAAAACAGATGGGAAGTAATTTCACTGTTTATGGGAAAACCCCTTGAGCCCTTAAAAAGCCCCTTTAACATCTCTAGTTGCATTTGTAGCTAGTGTAGATCAAGATCAGACTGCACATTCTTTGCATAGAGCTCCACTGCAAAGAACATGCAATCTGATCTTTAATCTACACTGTTCACTTTGCTAACACAGTCATGGCAATAGTAACCTTGAAACTGCATTTATTTGGGTCTAATCCCTCAACAGAAAATGTCTGTTGGGTTTATTTAGCACTCTAAGGGTAACTCTCTACCCAACAACAGAATGTAGTCTTTTCCAAATTGATAGCATTTGCAGACAACAAATCAGATATTACTCAAAACATGAAATTTGCCTTTCAAATGGTAAAAAAACATGGTGAGAAAAGAAGAAGATGCTGGTCATCATCCTTTTCTCTATTTCTTGTGATTTTTTCAAAAGCCTTCTTCTGGGTTGGTAAAACATTGTTTGGTATAGGGTTAACTTACAGTAGGCAGTTTGGAAATTCTCATAACTGTCAAAAATTTCACTCTTTACCAGACAACAAAATTTTAGACTAGTCCATACTGAAAGCATTTGCAGACAGAAAAATTGACTCAACATGATGAAAGCTATATTTTAAAGGGTGAATGACATTTTGGTTACCAGCATTTTCCTCATGTCTCACACTTTTTCAAAAGCCTTCTTTCTCAGGGTTGTTTTAACACAGAATTGTTTGGTAATGGGTTAAAATATTAACCCTTTCGTTCTCAGCATTACTTTAGAAATGTGAATTCTACCTCACCCTTCAAGTCATTATTTGCAATGAAAAAAACTCAAATGATCAATTTTTATTTTGTTTTTGACATGCTTGATTTATGCAGCCATTAACTTACAGTTATATTGTGTTGTAGTACAAATTTAATCATTAAAAATGTTTGTTATGGTAATAGATCTAATGTACATAATAGAAGCCTGCTTGAGGAGGAAAGGGTTAAAGTGATTTACAGCAATGGAGCCTCCTTGAGACAAGATAAAATTATCACAATGAGATTATTAAATAAACCCTTCAAAGCCTGATTTAGCTGCTTATGCTGACAATGTAGATCAAGATCATACAGCACAGAACATGCTAGTCATTTCATTGACTGAAAAGGAAGCAGTAAACTGTGTCAGGGTCAAGCTGAGATGACATCACTTTCTGTTTCGTTCAGTACCACCCTCAAATAAGGATACCAGCATCTTTCCACAACCTGCACACCAATTCTTTAATCCTTTACCACACAATGCCGACTTTTAACGACCCTCAGGAGGAATCCTTTTAAAAGCATTGTGGGAAAAGGAGAAAATGCTGGTAACCAGCATTTTCTCCTTTTCCCACAATGTTTTCTACCCTATTAAAGTGAAATTGCATCATTTGGGCCACACTGAAATTGTCGTCTGCAAATGCTTTCAATTTGGACAAGTCTACATTTCTGATATGTGGTAAACAGTTAAAGAACAATACTTCTTTCAAGAAGTCGTTGTGCAACAAAGCATTTTAGAAACTATTTTAGCAAGAGCAGAAACTGTTTGTAACAATTTCTACTTTTGCCGTGATCTTTCCATATGTTTTTGCATATAAACACTTTCACAAACAACAAAATTTTGGTCCTGTCAAAATTCAAAGCATTTGTAGACAAAGTATGAGATTTGTCTTTGACAGGTTAGAAAACATTATGGGAAAAGGAGAAAATGCTAGTGATTTTCACAGGGTCATTAGAATACAGGATTGTTTGGTAAAGGTTTAAATCTTAATTTATGTTGATAATCACTCCTTTTGCCACAATCTTTTCACATGTTTTTATGTGTTAAATCACAAATCATGTTGATGATCCACATGATATTAGGATGTTTCGAAAATTGTATAGCTGCAAATTTGTTTACCGAGTTAATGCCTTGATCTGTATTTCAGCATAAAACACCCTTCATGTCTAAAATGATTAACTTTAAATGAGAAATCAATTAAGAATTTCACTTCAAATTTCCAATATAAATCTTTGCCGCTTTCACTTGTCCGATAGGCATACAAGACCAGTGATTTTGTACCATTTTTTTTAGGATGTTTAACTTTTAATTATGGCTTTACTCACCAACTAATTATTGGTAATCCTGACAGCTGATGATTATCACTGGGAAAAAAAGAGCTCTCTTTCCATGCACAAAAATGAATGTCTCCCATGAATAGCTGACTGAAAGGCGTTATACATTTTACGCCACTTTCAACATCATTTCAGTCATGTCACTGCAACATATCTTGTACTGAAGTGTATTGTGGGTATTACAAGCACTAGGGTACGGCTCCTAATAATTGCAATTTAGGTAACACTATTTGATTGAAATATGTGTGCATAAACTGGGAGATGAGCAACTTTTGTCTTTCAATGACACTGTATATTTCAGGGAACAAGATACAGGTACGAGACAATGCATAAGATATGCACCTACCAGCAATTGCTCTTTTTGCTGCAATAGTTTCCCCAGATAAATACTACAGATAAATACTACAGCATCATAAAAATTCTTTAATATTTGGACAAATGGGTCTGTTATCTTGTCATTACCTATAGATATTGCCTGATTTCTTTTAGGGCAACAATCATATAAAGCGGTTATCATTTTAATTATCGATGCTTAAGTGGCCAGTGTAGATTAAAATCAGACTGCACAAAACCTTGAGACTGATCTTGGATCTCCAGTATCTACAATGCTTATACATTCTGCATCATTGCAGCCTCAAAACAATAAATACTTGGGTGTTACAGCCCTGAATGAAATTTTTTATCTTTTTTATCCTTTAGCGGTTCAATTTATGTGAATGGAAAACCAACCTTTTTGGGATCCATGTTGAACTTCTTTTTACCGATGGACATTTGTTTTGTCTTTGGGTTGTTCTTGCTGGAAATAGATAAATCATAAAAATTAATAACTTTCTTCTCTAATATCATTTTATCATAACACAATTTTTCATAATTTAACCCTTTACAAGATCTCAAGTTTTAATGACCCCTTGAAAAATAGGCTTTTGGAAACATTATTGGAAAGGAAGAAACCAGCGTTTTTTTCTTTTCCACAATGTGTGCTACCCTTTCAAAGACAAAATTCATATTTTGAACCATATCTAATTCATCATCTGCATTGTGTTTTCAACATAAAAGTCTAGAAATACATCATTTGGTAAAGAGTTGAAAAAGACAAGAGGGCCATGATGGCCCTGTATCGCTCCACTGGCTTATAAATATAAACCACGAAGAAAAGTCTTCACTATATAAGCCCTTATAAAACTTTGACCTCATGGCTACAGTCTGACTAAATGGGGAATATTGTATTAGAAGAATAACATGCCAAATGTGGGAGTTCTTGGCCTTATGGCTGGTAACAAGATGGTTTCTGAACTTTTCACTCCATAAACCCATGTAAAACTTGTGATCCCTGGTGCAGGGCAAAACTTGATCCTAGAGCTGTAACTTGGGCCC
The DNA here is from genome assembly GCA_945859785.2 of Tridacna gigas. Taxonomy (NCBI): domain Eukaryota; kingdom Metazoa; phylum Mollusca; class Bivalvia; order Cardiida; family Cardiidae; genus Tridacna; species Tridacna gigas. The sequence goes on from OX244030.2 coordinate 52,119,468, forward strand.
TCTTTGTATTGTCCACTAAATAATGCTATAATTATATGCAAAATTTGGTAGCCTAAGCCTTATGGCTATGTACACCAAGATTTAAAAGTTTTCCCTATGTAAGCCTATGTAAATCTTGTGAACCCCCCTCTCCAAGTATGAGGCCAAATTGACCCCAGGACTATACTTTGGGCACTTTTGGTAGACTCCAACTAGATCAAGCTAAATGCCAAATTTGGTAGCTCTAGGCCTTATGGTTTCAGACAAGAAGATATTTAAAGTTTTCTCTATATAAGCCTATGTATAAAACTTGTGACCCCTGGGGAAGAGCCAATTTTGACCCCAGGGCTATAATTTCAAGAAACATGATAGAGGTCTACTACATAAAGTTACATGCCAAATTTGGTAGCCCTATGCCTTATGGTTTCAGACAAGAAGATTTTTAAAGTTTTCTCTATATAAGCCTATGTAAAACTTGTGACCCCTGGGGAAGAGCCAATTTTGACCCCAGGGCTATAATTTCACGAAACATGATAGAGGTCTACTACATAAAGCTACATGCCAAATTTGGTAGCCCTATGCCTTATGGTTTCAGACAAGAAGATTTTTAAAGTTTTCTCTATATAAGCCTATGTAAAACTTGTGACCCCTGGGGCAGAGCCAATTTTGACCCCAGGGCTATAATTTGAAGAAACTTGATAGAGGTCTACTACATAAAGTTACATGCCAAATTTGGTAGCCCTATGCCTTATGGTTTCAGACAAGAAGATTTTTAAAGATTTCCAATATTTTTCAGTTTTGTTGCCATGGCAACCAGAGTTTTTGAAGGAATCAAATTCTTTCAAGAAATTCTGAAGAGGACCATGTCAGGATCATTTCTGTGAAGTTTCGTGAAAATCGGATGGGTAGTTTCAGAGAAGAAGATGTTTGAAATAAAAGTTAACGCACGGACGGACGGACGGACGACCGGACGGACGGACGGACGCACGGACGGACGCACGACGGACACCGGGCCATGACATAAGCCCGCTGGCCTTCGGCCAGTGGAGCTAAAAACCGACATTTGCCATTACATTGTGCTGGTTTCATTTATCTTGCGAAAGGTCCATCCAGACATAGTATAAAGCTGGCAATGTTTGATCAAAATGAAGCAAAGAACAGAAAAATGCTCTCAATGAGCATTGTTTTCCCCATCTGCCACAATGAATTCTTGTTCATAATGAAAACAAAATGTCAGTAGAAATTTTTATATTGCCATTTAAATATTTCTTTTTAATGAACCAAAGCAAAACTTGTCTATCAAATATCATGGCTTAAAAATCAAAGCATTATACCTTTACCACACAGTCTCGAGTTTAAAATGACCCTAAGAAGAAGCCCTGAATGTCTGTTGGTAGCATACAGAGCTTGAAATCCAGAGGTTGCTAGTTTGATTTCTCGGCTACTCCATTTTCTTCCCAAAGACTAAGGAAAGTTATTGTGACAGGTTACATTCCTTTATAACTGCTGAAATTGTTTCAGCAATGTATAGGTGGGAAAAAAGCAAGTGGCTTGTAAAAAAAGCTATGTGAGTACAGGTAAAAGAAACTCTAGGAAAGCATCCATATGTGCACCAGCTGCAAAGATATAATTGAAATATTGTTTGAAAAAAACAAAAACAACAAACAAATCTTCTTTTTGAGGTGAGGCACAGTAAACCCCATTTATGGATGTAGATCCACATTCATAAGTGCTCAATATGAGCATTTTCTCCTTATGTTACAATGTTTATAAATGAAGTCTAATGCAGATGTAAAAGGCAATCCTAAAACGATATAACATTATAAAGCATCACGAACCTGTCTTCAGAGCCATCGTCCATCTGTTCCATCTCATTTGTAACCTCTGCTATCTCATTTTTAAGTTGCTACAAAACACAGAAAAAGAATAATTATTATTCAGATAGCACAATAATTTTTGTACAAAACAATGCCCTATTTCCCACTATTTTTTCAAATGCTTTCCTGTTCACAGTCATTAAAGCATGGAACTGTGTAGTAAAGAGTTAAGGTTCAAAACTAAATTCAGCCTCCAATTAAATGTGGCTAGAATCATAGGCTCATCTTTGAAAAGGAAGAAAACATTGTGGGAAAAGGAGAATATGATTGTTACCAGCATTCTCTCCTTTCCCACAATTTTTTCAAGGCAGATTGCTCAGATTTGTTAAAACTAGGAATATTTTGTAAAGAGTTAAATTACTGCAAAATGCAGAACCAGCATAATTGCTATTCTTGAGATAAGACATCTTAGCCACACAATGGCACCTTTTTATGCCCCTGGGAAAGAAGCCTTCTGAAAACATTGTGGGTAAAAAGAGAAAATGCAGGTGACCAGCATTTTCTCCTTTTCCCACAATGTTTTCAACCCTATCAAACAAAAGTTGCACCATTTGAGCCACATTGGAACTGTTGTCTGCAAATCCTTTCAATTTGGACAAGGCTAAAATTTTGTCGTCTGGTAAAGGGTTAACCCTTTCCCATAATTTCAGCCCTTCCAAATTGAAAGCATCTTCAGAAAACAAATTTGAAAGTGGCACAAATGAACTTAAGGTTTTTTGACAGGGTAGAAAACATTGTGGGAAAAGGAGAAAATGCTGGTTACCAACATTTTCTCCTTTTCCCACAAAGTTTTCAAAAGGCCTCTTCTTCAGGAACGTGAAAATATGGGATTGTTTGGTAAAGGGTTAACTGACATGAAACATAGTTGTTGCACAAGAAGACACAGTGAGAATTCCTGCAAAACTGGGAAAATCAACATGATTTATAATTCAATACCACATTCCATCTACAAATTATCTTTAAGATGCTCCTTTGCCACAATGTTTCCAAAGATGTATGCTTCAAGACAAAACAAAAAAGATCATCTGCAGATAGTCATTTGTTCACCCTTCAGTCTTTACCAAACGGCAATTTTTTTTTTTAAACTAATACTTTTTAAAAGCATTTGTGGACAAGAATTCAAGCTTAGTTCAAAAGACAGGTTTTGTATATGACAGGGCACAAAAAACAGTTTGGTCAACAGGACAAAACGCTTGCAACCAACATTTTCTTCTTATCCAATAATGTTTTCAGGCCTAGTAAACCTCAGAGTTTGTTTGGCAATAGGTTTGACTTACAAAACAAATCTTATCCCTTCATCAAAATGCACTTTTCCTCCATGAAATTCATTCCAGATCAGAGCTCCATAGATAGAGGGAGTGATCTTGATTTCAAAACTGAAAATATCAATCACTCTTTACTAAACCCTATGTTATGGGTACTCATTAGAATCACCTCATCGACACGATTCTTATGAGTACCCACAACATAGGGTTTGGAAGAGAAATAATGAATTTACAAAACTATCACCCCCTTTTATCTGGAGGTCTGCAGATACATGTTACTACGAGAGGGCTTTTCTAGGTCTGAGTATCTTAACATTTAAGATGGTGTGTAAAAAAAAAAATCTCTACTTTTGCATTTTCTCCTTTTCCCATGATGTTTTCTACCCTATCAAAGACAGAAATCATCATTTGAGCTACATTTATATTGTCTGCGAATGCTTTCAATTTGGACCAGTCTAAAATTTTGTCATTTGGTGAAGAGTTAATAGCAGTCTCCTGGGAGACAAGATAACAAAAGTCCGATACCAGAGCTTTTGAGTTAATCAACCTTGCTGCTTCAAACTTGTCTCTTTACCCTGTGACAAAATTCGAGACTTTATTAAAGGCATCTACTGAGCTGGCTACCAGCATTTTCTCCTTTTCCCACAATGTTGTCTGTCCTTGTAGACACAAGTTTCAACATTTGGGTCACACTTTATTTTGTCAGCTGCAACTACTTTGACTTTCGACAAGTCTAAAATTTTGTCATTTGGTAAGGAGTTAATTCTTTACCACACAATCCCAACTTTTAACAACCTGAGGAAGAAGCCTTTCCAAAAACATTGTGAGAAAAGGAAAAAATGCTGGTAACCAGCATTTTCTCCTTTTCCCACATTGTTTTCTGTCCTTCCAAACACTATTTCCAGCTTTTTAACCATATTTGTTTGGTCGTCTGCAAAGGCTTTCAATTTGGAAAAGTTTAAAATTTTGTCATTTGGTGAAGAGTTAACCCTTTCCTAAACAAGCCCTGGTTTTCACGTGTCTGCAGTACAAGTCTTTTGAAAACACTGAGGGAAAAGGAGAAATTGCTCATAACGAGCAATTTCTCCTTTTCCCACAGTGTTTTCTACCCTTTTTGAGAACTTTCTGCCATTTTCATCAAATTTAAAATTGTCGTCTGCAAACTCTTTCAATTTGGACCAGTCCAAAATTTGTCGTTTGGGAAAGGGTTAAGATACATGTATTTTCAGAAGTCAGAAGAGGTCATATTAGGCCCAAAGAGTTAACCAAACTTGCTATTTCCAAGTTTTTTGGCCTGTTTCTTCACCAGACAATGAACACCATATTTTTTTCAGCCCACAATTTGTCCCCTGGGAAATCAATGTATCCGTTGTGCCAACAGCTTTAACCTGTTCATGTATTGCTCTACCCTTTACAAAATAATCCTGTGTTTTAATAGGCTTTCAAAAACATGCAAGGGCATAAGGAGAAATGCTAGGTAACCTTAAGCATTATCTCGTTTTCTTTTCTCACAATATTTTCTATCCTTTCAAAGCTTAACTCATTTCAAACACATTTAACCCTTTACCACACAATCTGGACTTTTAACAACCCTGAGGATGAAAGCTTTTGAAAACATCATGGAAAAGGAGAAAATGCTGGTAACCATGTGGCCTCTAGAGTGCCCACAAGGTATTTCTTTAATTTGACCTAGTGACCTAGTTTATGACCCACAGTGACCCAATTTCAAACTCATCCGAGACTTCATCAAGACAAACATTCCGACCAATTTTCAGGTCATTTGAGCAAAAAATGTGGCCTCTAGAGTGTCCACAAGGTATTTCTTTAATTTGACCTAGTGACCTAGTTTATGACCCCAGGTGACCCAATTTCAAACTCATCCAAGATTTAAGTATGAGAAAAAGTCAAAAATTCTGACCAATTTTCAAGTCAATTGAGCAAAAAAAAGTGGCCTCTACAGAGTGCCCACAGGGTATTTCTTTAATTTGACCTAGTGACCTAGTTTATGACCCTAGGTGACCCAAATTTGAATTCATCTGAGATTTCAACAAGACAGACATTCTGAGCAATGTTCAGGTCAATTAAGTAAGAAATGTGGCCTCTAGAGTGTCCACAAGGTATTTCTTAAACCCTTTACCACACAATCCCGACTTTTAACAACCCTTAGAGAAAAGCATTCTGAAAACACTTTGGGAAAAGGTGAAAATGCTTGTAACCAGCATTTTCTCCTTTTCCCGCAATGTTTTCTACCCCATCAAAGACAGATTCTATCTTTTCAGCTACATTTCAGTTGTCGTCTGCAAAAGCTTTCAATTTCGACTGGTCTAAAATTTTGTTGTTTGGTAAAGAGTTAATTTGATCTAGTAACCTAGTTTATGACTCAAGGTGACCCAATTTCAAACTCATCTGAGATTTAATTAAGACAAACTTTCTGACCAATTTTCAAGTCAATTGAGCAAAAAATGTGGCCTTTAGAGTGCCCACAAGGTATTCTTTAATTTGACCTAGTGACCTAGTTTATGACCCTAGGTGACCCAATTTCGAACTCATCCGAGATTTCATCAAGAAAAAAAATTATTCTGACCAATTTTCGGGTCAATTGAGTAAGAAATGTGGCCTCTAGAGTGTCCACAAGGTATCTTTTTAATTTGACTTAGTTTTTATGGCCCCCAGGTGACCCAAATTCGAACGCATTTGAGATTTCATCAAGACAAACATTCTGACCAATTTTCAAGCCAATTGAGCAAAAAATGTGGCCTCTAGAGTGCCCACAAAGTATTTCTTTAATTTGACCTAGTTTATGAACCTAGGTGACCCAAATTTCGAACTCATCCGAGATTTCATAACGACAAACATTCTGACCAATTTTCAGGTCAAATGAGTGAGAAATGTGGCCTCTAGAGTGTCCACTGGGTATTTCTTTAATTTGACCTAGTGACCCTGTTTATTACCCCAGGTGACCTGATTTCAAACTCATCTGAGAATTCATCAAGATAAAAATTCTGACCAATTTTCAGGTCAATTGAGTAAGAAATGTGGCCTCTAGAGTGTCAACAAGGTATTTCTTTACTTTAACCCACTGACCTAGTTTATGACCCCAGGTGACCCAAATTCGAACTCATTTGAGATTTCAAAATCATCTGAGATTAAGCATAAAATGTGGCCTCTAGAGTGCCCACAAGGTATTCTTTAATTTGACCTCGTGACCTAGTTTATGACCCAAGGTGACCCAAATTCGAACTCATCCGAGATTTCATCAAGATAAACATTCTGACCAATTTTCAGGTCAATTGAGCAAGAAATGTGGCCTCTAGAGTGTCAACAAGGTATTTCTTTACTTTAACCCACTGACCTAGTTTATGACCCCAGGTGACCCAAATTCGAACTCATTTGAGTTTCATCAAGACAAACATTCTGACCAATTTTCATGTCATTTGAGTAAGAAATGTGGCCTCTAGAGTGTCCGCAAGGTAAATGATGACGACGGTTGACGGACAATGGATGCCGGACATCGGACAACCCCAAAAGCTCACCTTGAGCACATTGTGCTCAGGTGAGCTTAAAAAGAGACAATTGCTTGTAAAACGCAAATACTTCTTTGCTAATCAATTGATTTTTCAAGAAAAGCTTGAGAGCTCAATCCTTCAAATGTTATGCCCCAACATTTTTCCTTTTCCAACAATGTTTTCATTCTTCTTTGTCAGAAAGCAGGGTCATCAAATCATGAGATGGTTTGATAAATGGTTAAACCACTTGACCAAACAATCCCAAGCCTGACTCTTTACGGAATACCAAACAACAAAATTTTAGAACTGTTGAAACTGAAAGCATTTGCAGACAACAATTCAATCTGGCTTAAGTATTTTTTTCTCCCCTGGATGGATACAAAACATTTTGGGAAAAGGAGAAAATGCTGGTTACACACTGTATTCATATGCAATATTCCATGTGTGATAAAGGGTAAAATGACCCTGAAATGAAAGGCTCTGGAAAACATTGTCAGAACAAGAGAAAATTCTGGTAACCAATATTTTTTCCTTTTTGCACAATATTTTCTATCTTCCAAAGACAAATTTCCATTTTGAGTCCCACTCAATTTGTTGTCTGCAAATGCTCTAAATTTATACAAGTTGGAAATTTTGTGGTGTGGAGAAGGATAAATAATGACCTAGGAGAAAATTATTCATTCATGAGCAATAGGGGCAAATGACCAACCAACAGTAATTCTTCCTATACTGACTTCTCATCCATTCACTGGCTGTCAAAAAATATTCTATGCTGACTCAGATCACATCATCCGAACTTTTTGTTTGGTATTTAATGCTGTTATCAACATCACTTCAGTTATATCGCAGCGGCCAGGGGACCTACTCATGCTTTCCTGTGTGAATTATGACTATCATCAATCCTAGGAAAGAATTTGGCCACACATAAGAATCGATCCTGCGAGCCCTGTGCACAAGGGACTGAGCTATCGAGCTCGTCATCATCATCCTATCTTATTTGTCTGTACTTATTTGACTTCATGTTCTCAGAAGTCTGATCTTGATGTACAGTGTTTACAAAGTTGTGCCTAACATTCTAGAGTATATTAATTAAGCGGTGATGGTGCAGGTGCAGCCAAGGGTTCGATCCTTCTTTGAAGTGCTTGATATTTGGTGGGAAATTTCTTGGACAAGACACTAATCAGAGCCCTAGCCTGATACAGGTGAAACCCAGACTGTACATGATAAGTGAACTGTCGCTGTGATATGACTAAAATAATGTTCAAAGAGGTGTAAAACACATTTTAATCAGCCAGTCTATTCTTGTAAAATCATGCAATATAACTGTCCTACTCATATTGTACTTGATAGAATAGATAATTATAAAGTACTGTACATTGCTTCCTAACCAGGACAAAATCAATAGATTAGTGGGAGTGTGCAAGTATTGCGCAAGCCTCAATGGCAACATTAGGGCTATACCTAATTAGGCAGAACAAAACCACTTGAAATCCTAAAGTGGAAGGAATAGAACGCTATGGCACCATTAACCCTTTAAAAAACAATAATGTACTTGGACAACTTTTGAAGAATGCATTCGAAAACACTGAGGAAAAAGGAGAAAATGCTGGTAACCAGCATGTTCTCTTTTTCCAACAATAATTTCTACACTTGTGACATCATTATTCTGAGGTCTAAAGGTAAGTTTCCAATGCAAATGAGGATGACTTTGATCAAAATTTACTGTCAAGTAGGGGGAGGATGAAGATCAGAGATCAGCCTGCATGTTCTGCATAGTCTGATCTTCATCTATTCCATCCCCATCAGTTGAGTTGTCATCAGAAGTGTCAAAGTTAACTCTATCACTGGACAAAATTTCAGGCTTGTCCAAATTGAAAGTATTTGTAGACCATAATTAAATTTGACTCAATGACAGGATTTATCTTTGACAGGGTAGAAAATATTGTTGGAAAAGGAAAAGCTGATTTTCAGCATTTTCTCCTTTTTCCACAATGATTTGAAAAGCTCTCTAACCCATGCTCATTAAAAACACTTGCTTTGTGACAGGTTTACCATTTACTAAACAATTCCAAGTTTAAACAATCCCTAGCTAGGAGGCTTTTGAAAACAGTGTCGGACAATGCTGGCAACCAGCACTTTCTCCCTTTCCCACAATGTTTTCTACCCTTTCATAGAAAAATTTCCATTGCATAAGTTTACATTTAACTTGTTATCAGCAATGCTTTCGATTTGGGCCATTCTAAAATTCTGTTGTTTGGTTAAGAGTTAAAAGAGTTAATGGAGTATGATCCCCTCCATTTATTATGGATCTCATAAGAGCCTACATTTCTGTCAACTCTCTCACACTCATTATTCATTCATTCACAGTGCAAGCTGATTATTTTTTCAGGTGTCCATCATTTATACCCAGTTGTAATGATTTGCAGGACTGGTGTTGGCAGCTTCCTGAATCTGATTTTGCTTGAAACACAGCTCTTTCTAAGCTTTTTTTTTCTTTGCCCTTCTCCCTTTTCCACAATGTTTCTAAAAGCCGCCTAACATGACAAAAAGGTTGTCTGCACATTATGAGTTCAAAATCTTTTTTTCCCACTAGGATTCAAGTTACTGGTGATATACCGGTAAACAAACTCTGCAGCCTTCACAAAAATCTGACCACAAATGCAGACTTATGTGCATAAAAAAGAAAGATACTACTAGATGGGCAACAGAAAGTGATACATGCCATCAGCTCTTCAGTTTATGGTCAGAAGAGCTTAAAAATGATCCAAAATACCTTTTTTAACTAAATACTTGGCCATAAAGATTCCTGTTGCAATTCTGGAGATAAAATGGCATAATTAAAATTTTCCATGAAGCCAGAAGCAACTGACAAGCCCTAGAAAAGATACAACATATTTGAACCATGCTCTAGCAAAAGCAGGTTTAATGCATCTCCATGATGCATTATACCAAGCGACTCATCACAAAAAATCCCTTTTGTCTAACAGCCAAATGTATCATGTGATAGAATCTGTCCTTTGACATGCAGAAACTTTATAAAATGCAAAAGGTTTCGACCCATGTCAGCCTACGTGGACTGCATTAAGGCCCCTGTTCACAGAACATAGCTCATTTCCATGTTTGGTATTTACAAAAAATTTAAGTCAATTTTCTAAAGCCTAAATTGCGGAGTTCAAAAAGGTTAAAGTCTTGACAGTTATAGCCCACATTATAACGTAGACATCATTATAAACAATGTGACCTGTTATGATTTACAGTGCACAGATGTTTTCCCGGTAACTGACCCTGACTGGGTATTAATTATGCATCTCATTAACATTACATTGTACAAGCTATGTGTAATTTCTTTTGCCAAATGAAAACTGGTTGTAACAGTGGTATTGGTACCAGAAGAAAAACCTCTTCTCTTTTAACTGCTTACCATACAGCAAATTAAAGACCCTTCCAAACTGAAAGTGTTTGCAGAATGATGTGATTAAATGTGGCTCAAATTAATTGATTTGAAATGGAAGAGAGCATTGTGGAAAAAGGAGAAAATTCTTAAATCACCAACATTTTCTTCCTTTTCCATAATGTTTTTGAAACCCCTCTTCTTTAGGGTCCTTATAGGGTGGATTGTTTGGTAAAGGATTAATCCAAATGAAAACTGGCATAAAAGTGGAAACTTTATCAGCATTTTCTTCTTTTCCCACAATCTTTTAATTGATAGTCTTTGTTCTCTGAGTCCTAAAAACTTGGTATTCTATGGTACCTGGTGCATGTAGCCCAAAATTGAAAACCTAGTGGGCATGCTGACGAGTTCCGACACAACTTCCAAAGCCATTGACTACTTTTCTCACATGCATCAGAGTTGAGAGGCAATAAATCCCTGGAAAAAAAGTTTGCATCAACTGGGTATCAAACTCGCAACCACCATGTCACAAGTCTTCTACGCAAACCACTGAGCTACCCAGGTGGGTTAACGACCATGAGTACGTGGGCTCTTGAAAAATATAGTGGGAAAAGGAGAAAATGCTGGTGACCAGCATTTTTACTGTTTTCCATGTTTTCTATCTAAAGCAATATCTATTATTTGAGCCACATTTACTTTTCGCCCAATAACTTCCAATATGGACCATGATTTTATTGTCCGATATAAACTAGTTTCAAACAAATCATGTTTGTGTAATATTCTTTTTATTTTTCTGATATTTGAAGAAGTGCTGTAGTGTATTACATAAAGCAAAGACCGAACTTCCGCCATAAAGAAGCTGTGAATTATAAACGATTAATTTATGCTCTCAAGACAGAAACAATTAACTCTTTACCACACAATCCCGTTTTAACGTCTTTTTGAGAAAGAGGCCTTTTGAAAACATTGTAGGAAAAGGAGAAAATGCTGGTAACCAGCATTTTCTCCTTTTCCCACAATGTTTTCTATCCTTCTCAACTCAAATTTAAATTTTTGAGTAACATTTATTTTGTCATCTGCAAAAGCTTTCAATTTGGGCTGGTCTAAAATTTTGTTGTTCGGTAAAGAGTTAAATTCAATAATGGGGTCACTGTAGTTAGGTTCACTTGAAATTGGCACATGTCATATTCCCAAAACTGAAGTTATGGGGCACTAGGTGGATATGTCTGGATGATGCTACCGTGCACAACCTATAATATGCAAGCATTTAAGTGACACTCAAAAAGTGTTTGCTTTAGACAAGTGCTTGCTTGATAAAGGTTCATTTCAACAAAGTTTCCTCCCTTGGGCACTAGAGATCATCTTCCCAAGCCAAGGATACTAAGGTAGTACCCTTGGCCGCTCGCCTCTTTAAAAATCGAAACTCCTGCTGCACCATTTCATTGGATGCGATCAAAACCCATCGCGTCCAGTCAAATCATCCGTAATAAGAAATCTTCCGCGAAACTGAAAACAATAATGGCGGTGCCCGTCAAAAAACCAAAGTTGTCGTGTTTGCGACGAAAATTTGCCAAAAAAGAGTAGACGATCGATATTTAATGAGTTTTTTATAGTTCATGATCAATTATGTGAAATATTAGGATGGGTTCCAAAGCCAAATGATTGCGAATCATCGTTTGTCTGATTAATTTCAGAAAATTGTAATTAATCCGAAAGCGCAGCCATATTTGATGCATAGCCTAACAAATTTTATTACGAGCATTTTGATTGGTCAGAAGTAACATCAGCGAAGGTTACGCAACTCATGATATTCGCTAGATGGCGCAGCGGGAGTTTCGATTTTTAAAGAGGCGAGCGGCCAAGGATACGTAACGAACAAAGTGGAATTAGTGTCCTTGGCTTGCGAAGATGAGATATGATTGTTTAACCCTTTACCAGATGCAAAATTTTAGCCTTGTCCAAATCAAAAGCATTTGCAGATGACAATTTCATTGTGGCTCAAATGGTGCAATTTTTCTTTGATAGGGTAGAAAACATTGTGGGAAAAGGACAAAATGCTGGTTACCAGCATTTTCTCCTTTTCCCACAATGTTTTCAAAAATATTCCTTCCCAGGGTCGTAGCATTGTGCGGTAAAGGGTTAACTCTTTTCCAAACAAGAAAATCTTAGCCTTGGAAAAATTTAAAGAATTTGCAAATGAAAAATTGATTGATTCATTTATTGATTGGTGTTTAATGCCGTTTTCAACATCATTTCATTTATACCATGGCAGCCAGTGTACCTATCCCTGCTTTCCTCGAGTTTCTTTTACCAGTACTGTGCACAACTATTTTTTCCAAGCCACTGGCTGCTTTCTGAAATAACCATCATTGAAACAATCGTCAGCGGCGCGAGAGAAATGAATCCTGTTGCAATGAGTTACCATCATCAAACCTCGGAAAGAAAACACAGGTTTGTGTGGTAAAGGGTTAATACCTGTCGCTTGCTTGGTGGAGGTGGCCACTTTGACAAGTTTTAATGTTCTGTACTGTTGAGTAAAAAACTAACAGTTTAAAACTTCTTTATTACATATCTATTTTGAGATAGGCTCTACAACTAATCATCCTCAATGAATACCTTTTGGAAACTTTCACTAGTGCTCTGCCACTGTGATATCTGCATTTTCAATGGCTGACCCAGTTCCTTAAAGACTCAAACTCAGAACCTCTTATATGAGAGGCTGACACTCTACCCCTACACTACTGCCCCCTACATATGGAATATTTATGCAGCACCAGTCTGAGGTCATTGTTTGTCTGTGTTCAACCCCTTATCATAGAACAAAATTTTGGACTGGACCAAACTGAAAGCATTTGCAGACTACAAATTAAATGTAGCTAAAGTGATTATTTCTGTCTTTGATAGGGTAGAAAACATTTCTGGGAAAAGGAGAAAATGTTTGTTACCAAAATTTTCTTCTTTTCCCACAATGTTTTCCATAGGCTTTTTCCACAGAGTTGGTAAAAAGCAGCACTTTGTAGTAAAGAGTTAGGGAAGACATCCTTGTTCATTATTACTACAGTTTCCCCCACAATTCCAATTTTAACCCTGTATCACACAATCCCGACTTTGTACGACCCTAAGAAAGAAGCCTTTTGAAAACTTTGTGGGAAAAGGAGAAAATGCCAGTAACCACAATTTTCTCCTTTTCCCAAAATGTTTTCTACCTTTTCCAAAACAAATGTCAATTTCTCAGTCACATTTATTATCTCGTCTGCAAATGCAATTTGGACTTGTCTAAAATTTTGTCATCTGGTAAAGAGTTAACCCTTTACCACACAATCCTAACCTTTAACAACCCTGAGAAAGAGAGCTTTTGCTGGCATTTTCTCCTTTCCCCAGAATGTTTTCTACTTTTCCCGAACACATTTCAATTTTTTAGTCATATTTATTTTGTTGTTTGCAGATGCTTTCAATTTGGACTAGTCTAAAATTTTGTCCTTTGGTAAAGAGTTAACATCGTTAATAAAAAGTACTTTTGAAAACACCATTGTGAACCAGCAATTTCTCCTTCTCCTACTATGCTTTCTTCCCTTTTCATCGACAAATTCAATCACTTGAGCAAGTCTGCAAATGCTTTGGATCAGTCTAAAATTTTTGCCATCTGGTAAAAAGTTAAGTGGTCCTTGTGAAACACCAAAGTGGTCATGGCAACAGATTGCAAAGCTTTACAAATTAACTCTTTCCAAGACAACAACACTATAAGCTTATACATTTTGAGAGAATTTGCAGACAACAAATTTAATGTGGCCTAACTAATGGTATTTTTCTTTTAAAAAGTAGGAAAACATAGTGGGAAAAGGAGAAAATAATGGTTATATCCTTTCCCCATAAGTGTTTTCAAAAGCCTTCTCTCTCGGGGTGGTTTCAACACAGGATTATTTAATAAGATTATGTAATAGAATGAGGGTGTATATATGAAGCATAAAATATACCAAGCATTGTGGGAAAAAGGAGAAAATGCAAGTGATCAGCATTTTTCTCCTTTTCAATAATCTTTTCTACTCTTCAAAATACGAGGATGACAACAGGGACGCAACTGCTCCTTTTTCAAGATACAGTCTTTGGCAGGAGACCTAAAAAGTGGTACAAAAGAGGTTAAATGAAGTAACTGTATATCACTCTCGAATACTTAACATGCAGTTACAAACCCACTCAGATTTCCTCCTCATATAAATGACAAAAAAAACTTATTATTTACCTTTTAACCCTTTACCAATGACAAAATTTTGGCCTTGTCCAAATTGAAAGCATTTGCAGACGATAAGTCTGATGTGTTTCAAATGGTGCAATTTTTCTTTGAAAGGGCAGAAAGCATTGTGGGAAAAGGAGAAAATGCTGGTTACCAGCATTTCCTCCTTTTCCCACAATGTTTTCAAAAGGCATCTTTCCCAGAGTCATTAAAAGACGGTATTGTGTGTCTTACTAATATGAAAATTCGCAACAAATGCATAGCTCCGATATAAACCGATTCGAACCCGTGCAGCAAAGATCCTCAATACTTGAGGTTTAAAAGACCAGTACGCTAACCCCCAAGCTAAAGAGAATTCTCCCTAATGCAGTTGTCTGGTAGTGATTTTATACGGGAAGAAGCTATGCCGTAAGGAAGGAGTGATCTCCCGTAACAGTGTGGTAAAGGGTTAACACAGATTTTAAACTTCCGCATAGTGAAAGCACTTTCAGACAGGAAATAAAAAACAAGAGGGCCATGATGGCCCTGGATTGCTCACCTGAGTCAATAGGCGAAATTTCACTCCAGGGTCATAATTGAAAGTACTACATGCCAAATAAATATGATGTTAGGCCAAATTTCAAACTCATCCAATATTTATCAAGACAAACATTCTGACCAATTTTCAAGTCAACTGAGCAAGACATGTGGCCTCAAGAGTGACCACAAGGTATTTCTTTAATTTGACCAAGAGACCTCGATTATGACCCAGGTGACCCAATTTTAAACTCATCCTAGATTTTTTTAAGAGATTTTATGAAGACAAGCATTCTAAACAATCTTCAAGTCAATTGAGCAAAAAATATGGCCTCTAGAGTGCCCACAAGGAAGTTCTTTAATTTGACCTCGTGACCTAGTTTATGATCCTAGTTGACCCAAATTTGGATTCATCTGAGATGTTATCAAGACAAACATTCTGACCAATTTTCAAGTCAATTAAGCAAGAAATGTAGCCTTTAGAGTGCCCTCAAAGTATTTCTTTAATTTGACCTAGTGACCTAGATTATGACCCCAGGTGACCCAATTTTGAACTCATCCTAGATTTCATCAAGACTAACATTTTAACCAATTTTCAAATCAATTGAACAATAAATGTGGCCTCTAGAGTACACACAAGGTATTTTTTTAATTTGACCTAGTGAACTAATTTAAGACCCCAAATGACCCAAATTCGAACTCATGTGAGATTTTATCAAGACAAAGATTCTGACCAAATTTCAGGTCATTTGAGCGATAAACATGGCCTCTAGAGTGCCCACAAGGTATTACTTTAATTTGACCTAGTGACCTAGTTTATGACCCCAGGTGACCCAATTTCGAACTGACTGAACACGTTGTGCTCAGGTGGGCTAACAAACTTAGAACAGATTCACTACATACCAAATAACAAAGCTCTATGCTTTTCAGGTTTAGAAAAGAAGAATTTTAAAATTTTCCTTCTTTGTTCCTTTGTTCGAACTTGTGACCCCCGAGGCAGGGCCAGTTTTGACCCCAGCGGCATCATTTGAACAAATTTGGTAGAGGTCTACTAGGAGATGCTACATACCAAATATCAAAGCTCTACACCTTCCAGTTTTAGAGAAGAAGAATTTTAAAGTTTTCCTTCTTTGTTCCTATGTTAGAACTTGTGACCCCCGGAGCAGGGCCAGTTTTGACCTCAGGGGCATCGTATGAACAAACTTGGTAGAAGTCTGCTAGGAGATGCTACATACCAAATATCAAAGCTCTATGCCTTCCAGTTTCAGAGAAGAAGAATTTTAAAGTTTTCCTTCTTTGTCCCTATGTTCGAACTTGTGACCCCCCACCCAGCAGAGCCAGTTTTGACCCCAGGGGGATCATATGAACAAATTTGGTAGAGGTCCACTAGGAGATGCTAGATGCCAAATATCAAAGCTCCACACCATCCAGTTTCAGAGAAGAAGAATTTTAAAGTTTTCCGTCTTTGTTCCTATGTTCGAACTTGTGACCCCCAGGGCAGGGCCAGTTTTGACCACAGGAGCATCATATGAACAAACTTGGTAGAGGTCCACTAGGAGATGCTACATACCAAATATCAAAGCTCCATGCCTTCAAGTTTCAGAAATGAAGAATTTCAAAGTTTTCCTTCTTTGTTCCTATGTTCGAACTTGTGACCCCCAGGGCGGGGCCAGTTTTGACCCCAGGGGCATCATATGAACAGACTTGGTAGAGGTCCACTAGGAGATGCTAGGTGCCAAATTTTAAAGCTCCACGCCTTCCAGTTTCAGAGAAGAAAAATTTTAAAGTTTTCCGTCTCTGTTCCTATGTTCGAACTTGTGACCCCCGGGGTGGGGCCAGTTTTGACCCAAGGGGCATCATATGAACAAACTTGGTGGAAGTCCACTAGGGGATGCTACATACCAAATATCAAATCTCCATGCCTTCCAGTTTCAGAGAAGAAGAATTTTAAAATTTTCCTTTTTTGTTCCTATGTTAGAACTTGTGACCCCCAGGGCAGGGCCAGTTTTGACCCCAGGGGCATCATATGAACAAACTTGGTAGAGGTCCACTAGGAGATGCTAGATGCCAAATATCAAAGCTCCACGCCTTCCAGTTTCAGAGAAGAAGAATTTTAAAGTTTTCTGTCTTTGTCCCTATGTTCGAACTTGTGACCCCCAGGGCGGGACCAGTTTTGACCCCAGGGGCATCATATGAACAAACTTGGTAGAGGTCCACTAGGAGATGCTACATACCAAATATCAAAGCTCTACGCCTTCTAGAATTAGAGAAGAAGATTTTCAAAGATTCTGCTATTTTTTTTCCTTTCTGTTGCCATGGCAACCAGAGTTATGGGTGGAATTCAATCTCTTGAACAACTTTGGTAGAGCTTCACCCATGGAACATCCCTGCCAAGTTCCATCAAGATTGGTCCATTGTAATGAACCAGTTAACATTATGTATGTCTAGGGATGTAAACGGTTAACCAGTTCGATCAGTTACCCGGATGGAAAAACGGTAACCGGTTAGAAAAATAAAAAGGGGAAAAAAAATTACGAAAATGAACTGCAAAAAGTTTTAAAAGTTGACGGTTCCTCATCTGCCATTCATATTATGCATTATCCACACATCCATATCGCCACTATCCGACTCGGCGGAGGTGTGATACACATGTATACGGCTTGACAGGTCTGTGAAACAAACAATGCAGAAATTGGATGACAGTCATATGTCTTTTTTTAATGCGCTTAGTGGGCTCCGATGACATATAATAAACCATCAACTGCAGGTATTCTGTTGTAATCGAAGGTATACACTTTTACAATTTAGTCGTGAGCGGTTTGCTTGCCCACCCTCGTTAATTAACACTCAATTGAAAGGGACCAATCACGTTAGACTAGTTGAAACTTATTATGTACCAATTACCAGTTACACAGATGTATTGTATATCGATTAACCTTCTTTCATTATCAATCTATCTGTACAACAAGCAGCATCGAAATTTATTATAGACTATTTGAAATTATAAACAACAATGCCTTCAGCTACATCAGCTATTTGAAGTTTTCCAAACGTAACAAAAGTAACGTCGCCGAGAACACCGGGAAAGGCATGGTGCTCATGATTAAATAATCAGAAGTTTGTGTGTGTTTGCGAGAAAGAGAGAAAACTTGTGAGTTTAGATCTTTATCAACTGTACAGCCTTAAACGACCCGTCATGTAAATAATCTGACAAACACGAAAGCATTTTGGCAGAAACGATTCCTCATGATTTTATTATCATGTACAAGGGTTTGAGAGAGAGAGTTATCAAGACAGTTCCCCGACACGACAGTTCCCTGACATATTTGAAAGCAGTTCCCGGACACTTTTGAAGATATTTCCCCGCCACTTTTGTTCTATTTCAAATAACCTGTTACTGATAATTATAACTTATAATCATGACAACTTAGAAATATTTGTGGAGAATTGATGTATTGCACTTCTCTCATGGGTGAATTCACGACGATTCACAATTTTCATGAAAATAAGTGACTTTATAAGAAGACTTCGCCGACATGAAAGTTAAAACCATATGTTTGGGTAGTATTTGTAGTTTCTATATTTCTATAATGTGTTTTCGAATAATGCTAAAGAGAGAGAGAGCTAGAGTGGGAGGAGGGGTTCACCTAAGTGAATTTTTATTTTTGTTTACCTTCTGGACTCTCTCCATAATCCCATGTTTTTAAATACAAGCGTATCATATAGATCTATACCATTAGGAAAAATGTAGTATATTTTGATATTTTTTGGTGTTTTGCGTCGAAAGGTCGTCAAACTGTCCCATCAAACAAAGATGAGCTATAGAAAATTATAGCCATTCCACAATTGCAATCATAGAAACTTGCATTCCAATCAATCGCAATAAATCATTTACCCATAAAATCACTCATGAACCAATTTACCACGGTTCTTATCATTTGACATAGAACAAGAGTATAGGTTAACTGTCTTCAGATGTGTTGGGGAAGTGTCTTCAAATTCATTGGGGAACTGCCTTGTCAGGGGAACTGTCTTGTTCTCGAGAGAGAGAGAGAATAGGGAGAACACTTGTCCGTTTATGACATTGTGTAAAGTGCCTTGTTCAGCTTATAGTGTATTTCACGGGTATGTGTATCCTATGCAACGCACTTCCTCCTTCCTCCTGAGAGCAAAACATCGTCCCATATGCAGGTATTTCCAATGATAGATAAATTCACAAAGTTCTTCGTTTGGTTAATCAGTTAACCAGTCAAAAGATTTATCAGTTAACCGGTTAGTAACTTTACTAACCATTGCCATCCCTAGATATGTCATAATATTATATCAAAGGGGGAAGAAAATGACATAACTTTCATTATCAGAATTCTTGACAGGATATTTTCACTGTAACCCATGACAAATTTTAGACTAGTCCAAATTTAAAGTACAAAATATTGCAGACAAACATTATTAAGTGAGGCCAAAATGATTAGGCTTGTCTTTGAAAGGATAAAAAAAATCACGGGGGAAAAAAAAAAAGAGATATTGCTGGTTACCAGATTTCATTATGCAAGTTTCTTTGAAAACCTTTAACAAAGGATTGGTAAGTTTCATTTTTCTGAAAAGAACTGATGGCTTTGAACTTCAAACCAAATACAAATACATGTAGAAAATACAAGGAGTTTTTTTTATATTTTTACTGTAAAATTTTCTTCTTCTGTTAGTAACATAGCACTTATTGCATAATAAGTGATAAACGTTTTTAACACAGAAAAAAATTAGTTGGCCCAATAGTCTAGTTGGTACAGTTGATGACTGGTTTTGGAAGGTTACGGGTTCAGGCCCCACCTGTGGCAATTTCTGTTTTAAGCATTGATTTCCCCAACAAAGGATAGACAGTCATGTCCCTATAGTTTTTCCTTGCAAAATATCAGCTTCCCTGCCTCCTTTCAATTTAATACACCAAAGAGGTACTAGAAAATTGAAAACTTATGCATGCCTGATAATTTTCCTTGTTGCTCTCTGAACAACAAAATTTTAGACAAGTCCAAATTCAAAGCATTTGCAGATCACAAAATGAAATGCAGCTCAAATGATTGGATTTGTCTTTGTCAGTATTGAAAACATGAAGGTGAATGACAAAAATGCTGGTTACTGGCATTTTCTTCTTTACCAAAAGCCTTCCTCCAAAATTTTGTTAAAACACAAGATTGTGTGGTAAAATGTTAAATAACCTAAAACAGTGCTCAATCAAAGTACCCTATTTTGATATGTTTTTGCAGACAGATGATCGAATTCAGACTGAATAAAATGTGTGTCATAAGTGATTTCTCCTTTTGTCATGATGTGTTCAAAAGTGAACTGAAAAAAGTTTCTGCTGTAAGACTGAAAAACAAGAGGGCCATGATGGCCCTGGATCACTCACCTGAGTAGAGTGCCTTAAAGGTATTTCTTTAATTTGACCAAGTGACCTAGTTTATGACCCCAAGTGACCCAATTTCAAACTCATATTTCACAAAGACAAACATTCTGACCAATTTTCAAGTCAATTGAGCAAAATATGTAGCCTCTAGAGTGTCCTAAAAGTATTTCTTTAATTTGACCTAGAGACCTAGAATGACCTCAGGTGACCCAAATTTCAACTGGTCTTGCACTTTATCAAAAGAAACATTTTAACCAATTTTCAAATTAACTGAATAATAAATGTGGCCTCTAGAGTGCCCACTAGGTATTTCTTTAATTTGACCAAGTGACCTAGTTTATGACCCAAGTTGACCCAAATTTAGACTCATACGAGATTTTATATAGACAAACATTCTGACCAATTTTCAAGGCAATTGAGCAAATAATGTGGCCTCTAGAGTGCCCACAAGGTATTTCTTTAATTTGACCTAGTGACCTAGTTTATGGTTCCAGGCGACCCAAATCCAAACTCATCTGATATTTATTTCATCAAGACAAACATTCTGGCCAAATTTCAGGTCATTTGAGCAATAAATGTGGCCTCCAGAGTGCAAACAAGGTATTTCTTTGACTCAGTGACCTAGTTTATGTCCCCAGTTGACCCAAATTCAGACTTATGTGAGATTTTATAAAGACAAACTTTCTGACAAATTTTCAAGGCAATTGAGCCAAATAATGAGGCCTCGAGAGTGCCAACAAGGTATTTCTTTAATTTGACCTAGTGACCTAGTTTATGACCCAAGATGACCCAATTTTGAACTCAATGAACTCGTTGTGCTTAGATGGGCAATCAAACTTAGAAGAGAATCACTACATACCAAATATCAAAGCTCTACGCCTTCCAGTTTCAAAGAAGAATTTTAAAGTTTTCCTGCTTTGTTCCTATGTTCAAACTTGTGACCCCCCGGGCTGGGCCAGTTTTGACCCAAGCAGCATCCTTGGAACAAACTTGGTAGAGGTCCACTTGGAGATGCTACATACCGAATATCAAAGCTCTACACCTTCCCGTTTAAGAGAAAAAGAAATTTAAAGTTTTCCTTCTTTGTTCCTATGTTCGAACTTGTGACCCGTGGGGCGGGGCCAGTTTTGACCCCAAGGGCATCATATGAACAAACTTGGTAGAGGTCCACTAGAAGATGCTTCATACCAAATATCAAAGCTCTACGCCTTCCTATTTCAGACAAGATAATTTTTAAAGTTTTCCTTCTTTGTTCCTATGTTCGAACTTGTGACCCCCAGGGCGGGACCAGTTTTGACCCCAGGGGCATCATATGAACAAACTTGGTAGAGGTCTACTAGGAGATGCTACATGCCAAATATCAAAGCTCTATGCCTTCTAGTTTTAGAGAAGATGATTTTTAAAGTTTTCCCTCTTTGTTCCTATGTTCAAACTTGTGACCCCCTGGGCGGGGCCAGTTTTGACCCCAGGGACATCATATGAACAAACTTGGTAGAGGTCCACTAGGAGATGCTACATACCAAATATCAAAGCTCTGCGCCTTCTAGTTTCAGAGAAGAAGATTATCAAAGATTTTGTATTTTTTATCTTTTTGTTGCCATGCCAACTAGACTTATGGGTGGAATTCAATTCTTTGAACAACTTTGGTACAGCTTTACCCAAGGAACATCCCTGCCAAGTTTCATCAAGATTGGCCCAGTGGTTTAGGAGAAGAAGATGTTTAAAGAAATTGTTGACGGACGACAGACAACAGAATAGGGCAATCACAATAGCTCACCTTGAGCACTTTGTGCTCACGGTGAGCTAAAAATACATGATCTACGGGAGGTTAGAAGCACATTAAACTAACTTACTATGTCTGATTTTTGTGCAGGAAATATATTTCCCTTTTTCTTTGGTTTCTTGCCTGGGGCATCTTCCTCACATTGACTTGAATACCAGCTTGCAACATAGTCTTTGAAATCAGGCAGTGCCATGGGCTGCCAAGATTTGATACTTATTAAAGTCACTAAGGCAATATTACAGGCTTCTTATCTCTGAAACATCTTTAAAGTCACTGTAATACCAGTAATTGTTCTACGGCAACTGTGATAATCCATTAGTCATGAAGTAAGGTAGTTCCATGGGCTGCCTAAACATGATACTAAATTAAAGTCACTTTGAAATAAGACAGTGCCTTGAACACCAGTTTAAAAACATCCTAAAGTTACCATTGTATCAGTATTTGTTCTACACATCCAGTCTTTATCAATGCAGCTTACAAAATACAATTGCCATTGAAGTAAGGCAGTTTCAATGGCTGCCTAGATGCTATAACCCTTTCCCAAACGACAAATTTTGGACTGGTCCAGATTGAAAGAGTTTGCAGACAACACTTTTAAATTTGATGAAAATGGCAGGAAGTTCTCAAAAAGGGTAGAAAACATTGTGGGCAAAGGAGAAATTGCTCGTTACGAGCAATTTCTCCTTTTCCCACAGTGTTTTCAAAGACTTGTACTGCAGACACGTGAAAACCAGGGCTTGTTTGGGAAAGGGTTAATATTTTTTATCTGAAATAAGGTTTAGGTACTGCCTACATGTAACTTTGAAATGTCATCAAAGTCAATAATAATTGTTGTAGGGGTGATCTATCAGATCAGCTCAAAACACAGTCTTGGAAACAAGGCAATGCCTTGGATGCTGGATATATTTGATACTTTATTGATATCATCGTTAATTGTGTAATAGCTACCATGATTATCTCCCTTCAAAGAATGCAAATGAGATTGGGCCGAGCAGTGTTACAATGCTTGTGCAGGTAAATTAGCATAGGCTGAAACATTCCTGGTGCAATTGTCAGAATGCTCAGTCTTTGACTGCCTGCATTATGTGCTTCAACCAATCAGTTTTTGCCACATTAGTCTGACTTTTCTCATTTGCTCTTTACAGGGACTGGCTAGTAATAATACTGCTGCCTGATGACAAATATTCAGTCAAAACTGAAAGCATTTGAAGACAACAGATCATTTCTGCTTTAAATGATAGAATTTGACATAAAACGGATAGAAAACATATTGACAAGCAGAAAATGCTAGTAACAGGAGAGATGTGTTCAAACAATGTTTTTGAAAGCCTTCTTCTCCTGCGTCATAAATCATGAGAATTTTTTGTAAAGTTAAATTATTTTTTCCACAATTTTGTTATTGTTTAGTGATTTCTTCAACCTTTGGAGACCTGAACTTAAAAGTAATTGCTTATGTGGATCATGTAGATTTAGACCAGATTACACAGAAAATGCAGTCTCGAATCTACACTGCCTGATATCCCAACAAAAAAATAAATAAGCCTTGAAATTGCAATATTTGCATCATAAATAAATGAATAAAAGAGATCCAACTCCAAGCATTATTTTGGAAAAAAAAAATGCATCAGTAAAACTGACTGAGAATGTCCATTTCATTTATTTAGTACTACAAGAGTCAATAGCTAAAACAATAACCCAGTGTGTAGTTTCAGAAGAATGGACAAAATTAAGCGACATTAATCCTTATCCTGCTAAATAAGTGAAATGAAATTTTCAAACCAGTAGTAAAAACCAGAATAATTCTTTTTCAAACTTATTTTTTGAAAAAAAAAAAAAAAAAACTCCTTATCGGACAGTGTAGATCCATGATCAGACTGCACATACTGCACAGTCTGATCTTGATCTACACTGTCTGCAAAAGGTCAATGAGTCACATTTAGCAGCCTAAGGGTTAAGAGAAAATATCATTATATCCAGCACATAAATATGAGACTTATTCCCAGATTACGCTACCACATCATACTGATAAATTATTACGTTTTCTTCACTAATTTACATACATTATAACTCCTCTAGACTGACCCTGAATCAAATGGTGTCTATACATAATTCAACGCTTAACCCTTAACCAAACAATCTTGTGCTTTAACTACCTAGAAGGAAGATTTATTAAGTGGTGTTCTATGCTGCTTTCAACATTATTACACTCCTATCATGGTGACAGCTCACAAGTCATATTCATGTATTTCATGGGTTTCACTATTAGGCTAGGGGTCTGAAGTGTCTTGCCCAAGGACACTCCAAGGAAAAGTCCAGTGGATCCCGTGGGGCTTGAACCCAGGGCCCCTGGTCATGAGTCCTACACTTTACCACTTAGCCATTCAGGACCCCTAAAAGGAAGAGGCTTTGGAAATAATTGTACTAAAAGAGAAAATGCTGGTAACCACCATTCCCTCCTTTAGCTAAAGGAAAGTGTGGATAATAACTAACAGACATTGGATGATTTGTTCTAGACTAAGCCTGGAAGAAATTTCATCCATCAGCTCTGACAAGTGTTTCAGAGCCCCATTACAGAAGTCATACATTTCACCTAAACATTATCATGTGGATGTGTTCAACTCAATACCACACAAAAAATGTAGACATACATGTACCTATGCTTACAGCGATGCAGACTGCCAAGAAAAATTGATGATGCACAGAAGATCAGATATGTTTTAGAAAGGGCAGAAAACATTGTGGAGAACAAGCATGGACCCCCCCTTTTCCCACATACTGGTAAAGCTACTTACCCTTTACAAAAAAAAATTGAACCCTTCACCACTCAATCCCGAGTTTTCATGACACTGAAGAAGAAAGCCTTTGAAAACATTGTGGGAAAAGGAGAAAATGCTGATAACCAGCATTTTCTCCTTTTCCTGCAGAGTTTCTACTCCATCAAAGACAGAAATCATCATTTAAGCTACATTTATTTGTCGTCTACAATTGCTTTCAATTTGTACCAGTCTTAAATTTTGTCGTTTGGTGAAGAGTTAATCCATGTATTTCATAGCCCAAACAGAGGAGACCTTTTGAAAACATTGTAGTATGAGAAGGAAATGTTGGTAAGTAGCATTTTTCTCCTTTTACAACAACTTTACTGCCCTTTCAAAAGCAACCTAACTTGAGCTCTACATAATTTGTAACCTGCAAATGCTTTGCATTTGGACAAGTCTAAAATTTTGTCATTTAGTTAAGAGTAAAATTTTGTCATTTAGTTAAGAGTTAAAACATAGGACTGTAATGTGTTATCCCTTTACCACATGGCAAAATACCATACTTGTCCTAATCTAATTGACAGCATTTGCATGTGACATAGTATCAAATGTGGTGCAAAAGATAGAAATTATCTATGAAAGGATATAAAACATTGTGGGAAAATGGAAAAATGCTGGTTACCAGCATTTTCTCCTTTTCCAAAATGTTTTTAAAAGCCTTCTACCTAAAGGTTGTTAAAAATGGAATTATGAGATACAGGGTAAATAGATTTTATAGGTCTGAACTTCACCCATAAACTAAGGATTCTTACGATCTCTGAAGTCAAAAAACCTGTGGAAAAGATTAAGAGATAAAAAAAATTATGATGTTTTGATACATCTGTACAAAAAAACCCAGCTTTATGAGTAACCCATTTACACTTTCTCAGACATTAATTTGACCATGGTGAACATACACAGATTGCAATGATCTGTTCAACTTGATACCTAGCAGTCCCTTTTTTAATGACCCAGATGAAGAAGGCTTTTGAAAACACTGTAAGAAAAAGAGAAAATACATGTACTGAAATCCTGGTACATGTATTAACAGGAATTTTTTTCTGCTCTCCCAACTGCCCTTTTCCTTGTGAGTTCCCTGTTATTAGAGCCATATTTCATTTGGTGTTTGTAACCACTTTCAATTAGGATAATCTAAACTTTTATTGCCTGGTAAAAAGTTAGTTGAGAGCCAAAGTACTGTGTAAGTAGAAAAATTTTGCAACCTTTCCGAATTTGTAAAGTTTGCAAACTTTTCTGTTCCTATACTTTACCACAAGCAAACCAACAGAGATCATAAGTGTCTTGGATTCGCAAACATTTCCATATGCAAAATGTCAGTAATTCGCAAATTTTTCGACACATGCATACAGTATCTCTGGTAAATTGCTAAGCTGGTTTTCAAAAAAGTTGCTAGTTTGAGTCCTAGCTTGGCCATAATACTTTTAGAGGATTGATGAAAGCTGTTGCAACAGCCTTTGTTTCTCTCACTGCTTTACATATTTTTTAAAACACCAAAGAAGGGTTTTGAAAACATTGTTTCCAACAATGTTTTCATAAACCTCCCCACTTAGTGTCAGTAAAACACAGGATTGTTTGGTAAACAGTTAATCTATGCTGAAAATTATGACCTTAGCCTGCAACAAGTTGAGGATAAAGTAATGAAGAAAGCTGGTATGGGGGCGTCCATATGATCTCAATTAAGACTATCAGGAGATCATCAACCTTATAGATTTCTCCTACAGTTATCTGATTGTGAAACGCAGACAGCTGATAAGCCTAGAATCTTCTACAATGAAATTCCAAAGTCATGGATCTGTATCCATCCATGGAAACATAGCTTGGAGAGTTGCCTTTGTCGTTCTAGCCCTACTAAACAACAAAATTTTAGGCTTGTCCAATTTGAAAGAATTTGCAGACGACAAATAAAATGTAGCTCATACAAGATTTGTCTTTGAAAAGGCAGAAAACGTTTAGGGATAAGGTGAAAGTGCCAGTTACCAGCAATGTTTTCAAACGTCTTTTTCCTCAAAGTTCTAAATACATGTACAAAGGATTGTTGGGTAAAAATGCTTTTGCAGATTAAGACTGGACTGCACAGAACATGCAGTCTGACCTCTGATCTTCACTATCCACTACTTTGTTTCATATTCTTACCAAATCAAAGTTGAAATAGCACTCTTTCAGCCATTTAAACAAAGTGAATATGTTAATTATATGAATTCGGTGCATTTAGAATTACAAAGCTTTTCGTGACTTGGATTGCTTTTGCAGCAAGTCTACATCAAGATCAAACAGCACAGAACATGCAGTCTGATCTTGAAGCTGTTCAGTCTGTTACAGGAGATATTCTTGCCAAAAATAACTTTGAAATTGGCATTTTTTGATTTTTCACCTGACTGTAAAATAATTTTTTTTCATTGGGCGCTAAATCCTTTACCAGACAAAAATATTTTACACTCTTCCAAATTCAAAGCAGCTGCAGACAACAACTTAAATAGGCACAAATGAAGAAATTTGTCTCTAAAGGGTAGAAAATATTGTGGGCAAAATAAGAAATTGCAAGATACCAGCATTTTCTGTTTTGACAAGTCCAAAACATTTGATGCTAGGAGAGAATCAAATCCATCTTAATATGGCCTACCTTTTACCACACTATTTAGTCCCAGTTTTAATCACCCTGACAAAAAGTGTTTTTTACAACATTATGAGAAAAGAAGAAATTGCATGGTAAAGAGTTAAATGGTTTCAGTTAACTCTTTACTAACCAAACAAAATCTTGAACTTGTCCATATTGAAAGCATTTGCAGGAAACAGGGTGTGATTCAAATGAGATTTGTCTGTAAAAGGGTAGAAAACATTGTAGGGAAAAGAGATAATGCTGGATACAAGCATTTTCTCCTTTTCCCACAAAGTTTTTAAAAGCCTTCTTTCTAAAGGTCATTAAAAGGGACTGCATGGTAAACCGTTAACCCTTTACCACACAACCCCAACTTTTAATACCCTGTGAAAGAAGCCTTTTGAAAACATTGTGGGAAAAAGAGAAAATGCTTGTAACCAGCATTTTCTCCTTTTACCACAATAATTTCTACTCTTTCGAAAGCAAATTTAAATTTTTCAGTTACATTTATTTTGATGTCTGCAACTGCTTTCTATTTGGATGAGTCTAGAATTTTGTTGTTTTGTAAAGAGTTAAGACAAAGCTTAAATGTTGTAGGCTGGTAAAGGGTTTACCTACATGCATTTCCAACCATACATATGGAGGCCAAAGATATGTATCTGTTACACATAAAACAGTCAGTGTAGTGACAAGAAAAATGGCGCAGGGGTGGTCTGAAAATGATGCATGCAGCAAAATTTTACCTGTGAAAGTTCAAAGTAATTTTAGAAATCATAAACCCATTCGTAAACAACACTTTTTAGACCCTTCAAAATTGTGACCATCTGCACACCACACTGCAAGTTTGAAAGTGATATAAATGAACTTAAGTTCTTTGACAAGGCAGAAAACATTGAGGGAAAAAGGAGAAAATGCTGGTTACCAGCATTTTCTCCTTTTCCCACAATGTTTTCAAACTGTTTCTTACTAAGGACCGTTAAAATACAGTATTGTTTGGTAAATGGTTAATAGTTAACAGGCTTAACCCTTTACCAGACGACAAAATCTTAGCCTTGTCCAAATTGAAAGCATTTGCAGACGACAATTTCAATGTGGCTCAAATGGTGCAACTTTTCTTTGATAGGACAGAAATTATTGTAGGAAAAGGAGAAAATGCTGGTTACCAGCATTTTCTCCTTTTCCCACAATGTTTTCAAAAGGCCTCTTTCCCAGGGGCGTCAAAAGGCGGCATTGTGCAGTAAAGGGTTAAAAAGATTCAGATTTAACCATTTACCAAACAATTCAATGTTTTAATCATCTGAAAAAAAGAACTTTGTAAAAAATTGTGGGAAAAAGAGAAATTGCTGGTAACCAGCATTTTCTCCTTTTACCTTTATGTTTTCTACTATTTGAAAGACAAGAGTGTGTGTTTTGAGTTAAATTCTAATTGCTGTCTGGAAAATGCTTTCAACTAAGACAAGTCTTAAATTTCGTGATACTGCATGGACTTAAAATAAATCAGATTTTCGTGAATACAATGAATATAGCACATGTTCATTAAAGGCCCACAAGTGGCCAAAAGTAATCAATGGGGGGTGTCAAAGCTATGGATACTTTTATGGTTTGGTTTGTATTGGAGTTTAATGCCACTTTACGAGGGACACTTTTTAAGTTCGTAGAGTAAGCCTATAACTTTTTAACGCGATTATGAAGTTGCACGATTTTTTACACAGAACTTGCGTAATCATTCCTATCTCGAACGGTGTCACGGTATGCGGCGCACGAGGTCCACGTGCGCGCTGCGCTGGGTATTTTCGACACGTGGTTTTATACACTATAGTAAAATACAGCGTTCAATATGGATGGAAAAATCTCTGAACAGAGGGTATATTGTAAGATTCGAGCACAGCTCGGGTTTCCGCCAACAGAAATTCATGCTGATTTGCAAAAAGTTTATGGGAATGGTGCTTTTAAATATGCTACAGTTTGCAAGTGGGTACGTCGTTTTAATGATGGTCGGGAGTCAATTGAAAATGACCCTCGGGTGGGTAGGCCGGTTTCCGTTTTGACGGAAAAGAACGTTGCTACTGTGTAAACGTTAATTGAGGAAGACGCACGTTATACCGTGCAAGAGAAAGAAAAATTAAGTGGCATTCATTCGTCAAGTGTTTTGAAGATCTTACGTGAACGACTTGGGCTACGTAAGATCTGCGCGCCCTGGGTGTCCCATTTGCTCACTGACGAGCAGAAACAAAGTCGGGTTAGACTTGCATCGCAAGTTATAGAAAAATATGATAAATGTGACCCACGTCGTTTGGAAGAGATAGTTACAGGTGATGAAACCTGGATCTATCATTTTCAACCCGATTCTAAGGCTAAAAATAAGGTTTGGGTTTCATCTGAGGGCGACAGACCTGTCATTGCGCGCCGTTGCAAAACATCAAATCGCATGTTGTATGCGATATTCTTTGATTCGAAAGGTCCAGTCCTTCAAATTCCAGTCCCGAAAGGTAGTTCTGTCACTGGAAAGTTTTACAGAGAAAGTGTTCTTACTCAACTTGTTGATTTCTATCAGAAACGCAGACCGCGCACCGGTGTCCGCGGCATCAAATTACTCCATGATAACGCACCGGCCCATAAATCCGCTATGGTACAGGAATATCTGAAAGAATCTGGGCTCGATGTCTTAGATCACCCCCCATACAGCCCTGACCTGTCCCCCTGTGACTTTTGGTTGTTCCTAAGACTAAAGGAAATGCTGGCAGGGCACCGTTTTGAATCCCGTTGTGGTATAGGCAGTGCGGTCTACCAGTGTCTGCAACATATACCTAAAGAGGACTACCGGGCGGCGTTCCGGAAATGGGTAGATCGGTGTAAAATGTGTGTGGAGGCAGACGGGGAATATTTTGAAGGTCTTAGATAAATAAAATTTTGATATTTCAAGCGGTTTTAAAAAGACCGCCCTACTCTACGAACTTAAAAAGTGTCCCTCGTAACACTCAGGTCATATTATGGGGGTCAGTGACCCACTCATGTGTTTCCTGGCTTTCTCACACCAGTACTAATATGACTTTTTTTCCAAAGCCACTGACTATTTTTCTCACATGTATTAGAGGTGACAGGTAAAAAATTGCAAGAAAGAAATTTGCCTCAACCGGGTATCGAACTCACAACCACCAGGTCACGGGTCAGATAAGCTAACCACTGAGCACCCGGGCAGGCTGATACTTTTATGGATCTGAAATTGTATTATATTTTAAGTTATCTGGTCAGGTTGCAGGGCACTTGGAAACTTGTTTAATGGCTGTTGGGAATCATGCTGCCCTGTGCCGAAGGCAAGTTTGCAACAGACAACTTGAATAGATCCTTGTAAAATGTGAATTATCAGAATAAAGTAAGGTATGAGTAATATGAGTAATCAGAATAGGGTAAGGGTGAGTGTACATAAAACACAGTGGCAAAAGGAGAAGCTGTTAACAACTAATTTCTCCTTCTGCGGCCATAATTCAAGAGTGATCTTCTGCTACACAGAGACAAACTATCTAAAGGAAGTAATGTGTTAACCCCTTTACCAGATGACAAAATTATACCCAAGTCCAAATTGAAAGTATTTGCAGTCAACAATTACATTGTGGTTCAAATGACGCAATTTTTCTTTGATAGGGTAGAAAACAATGTAGGAAAAGGAGAAAATGCTGGTTACCAGCATTTTCTCCTTTTCCAACAATATTTTCAAAAGACTTCTTTTGCAGGGTCGTTAAAAGGCCACACTATGCGGTAAAGGGTTAATTTGGTTTATGGAAAGATATATCAGATTGCCAGCAAGAAAATGTAATACCTGAAGTACCATACAGAAGCAATTCAGTGTTCAATTTCCTGAGCAAAGCAACATTCATGAATTTATCCCTTTACCGAACATTATCTAGCATATGTGTATCAACAATCCTGAAGGGCTTCAGAAAAATTGTAAGAAAAGGAGAAAACGCTGTTTACCAGCATATTCCCCCTTTCCCAAAATGTCTTCTAGCCTTTCAAAGGCAAATCCCACCCTTTGAAGAATATCTAACTTATTGTTTACAAAGGCTTTCTATTTGCACAAGACTTAACCCTTTCCCAAACAACAAATTTTGGACTGGTCCAAATTGAAAGAGTTTGCAGACGACATTTTAAATTTGATGAAAATGGCAGAAAGTTATCAAAAAGGGTAGAAAACACTGTGGGAAAAAGAGAAATTGCTGGTTACCAGCAATTTCTCCTTTTCCCACAGTGTTTTCAAAAGAGTTGTACTGCAGACACGTGAAAACCAGGGCTTGTTTGGGAAAGGGTTAAGTCTTAATCTTCTGGTTAATAAAGCAATTAATTGTTCAGTATCCTCAGATAGGCACATTTCATGAATTAAAAGCTTCTAGGTTTAGTTGCACAGACTATCTTGACCCTTATCCTGCTAAATAAGTTAAATAACTTTCAAGGCAATAGTAAAGCCCAGAATAATGTTATTTCAAACTTATTTTTTTTTTGAGTAAAAATATCTCCTTATTGGACAGTGTAGATCCAAGATCAGACTGCATGTTCTGTGAAGTCTGATCTTGATCTACACTGTCTGCAAAAGGTTCTTGAATCAGGATTAGCAGCTTAAGGGTTAACCATTTACCAAACAATGCTGTGCCTTTACAAGCCTAGGAAAAGGGACTTTCAAAAACTTTGTGTACAAGGAAAAAAAATGCTGTTTTTTTCCAACAGTTTTTCTTTCCCTTTCAAGAGTGAGTCTCTTCTTGTTTGTTATCTGCTAATGCTTTGAATGGGCAATTCCAAAATTCTGGTAAAGAAGTTCAATTATAATAGAGAAAACATGAAAGAGAGAATGAACATCTGCCTTCAGAACCTGTACTTTCTCAAGAGGCCTGGTTTAGACATTTCCTGTTTATAAACCATGCCTGCCTGTGAATATAATTATTTCTTTACTAAATGACAAAATTTTAGACTGGTCCAAAATGAAAGCATTTGGAGACAACATATTAAATACTAATCAAAACACATTTGTTTTTGAAAAGGTAGAAAACATTGTGGGAAAAGGAGGAAATGCTGGTTAACCAGCATTTTTTTTAACCAGCATTTTTTCCTTTTCCAACAATGTTTTCAAAAGGCTTCAACTGAGTCGTTAAAACTCTGGATTGTGTATCAAAGGGTTAAATGGGGAAGAATATATTTAAAGAAAAATGGGGTGTAATCTTTACTTCAACATTTTACAACTGACCTGAACTCCAAACTAAAACAACAAAATTTCAGACTGGCATAAATCTAAATCATTTTCAGACATTATTGACTCTTTACCAGACAACAAAACTTTAAACTGGTCCAGGTTCAATTCTCTTGCAGACAGAGCCTGCTATCTCAGGGTGGTAAACTCGGGATTGTGCAGTAGAAGGATAAATCGAGAAGGATTGAAAAATATTTCTGGGAAAATGGGATGAATAAAAATTGCCTGAGATGTAGCTTTACATCAAGTCTGAAGTTTTTATTATCAAAATTATCTCTTTACCACTGAAGACAAACAACTTGTCCATATCAAAGCATTTTCATGCATGCCAACTCTTAGAATGGCTAATAAACCTAACAGAAATGTTCACTCTTAAGATAAGACCAAAATAAATTCAATTTCAAGGTTCCTCTTGTCCATAATGTTTCAGCAAAGTAGACAGTGTAGATCAGAGATCAGACTGCATGTTTTGTGCAGTCTGATCTTAATCTACACATGCTGCAAAGCTAATTATGGTCGTGGAAGGCACTGTGGGGTTAACTCTTTACCAGACAACAGTTTTAGACTCATCCATATTGAAAGCATATGCAGATGACACATATAAATGTGGCTCTAGTGATAGGATTTGTCTGTAAAATTGAAGAAAACATTGCAGAATTGCAGAAAAAAGAAAAAAATTAGGTCACTGGGTTAACAGTTGGGAATAGAACAGAATTCTAGACTTCTCCACATTATAATCTCTTGCAGACATCAAATGTAATGATGCTAAAAAAAACTGGATTTGTCTCTGAAAGAGTAAAAAGTATTTTCTCCTTTTCTCACAATGTTTTCAGAAACTTTATGTTTCAGAGTCGTTAAAACTCATGATTGTTTGGCACAGGCTAAAGAAGAGCCAAAATGCAGGCAAAAGTAAACTCAGGCACTAATTGTCAATTCCTAAACTACATGTATTTACTGACCCTAAGGAAGAAGCAAGCAATTTCTCTTTTATGTGCAATGTTTTCTAACCATACAAAGAAAATTCTTACCATTTACTCTTTACCATGCAATCCTGAGTTTTAACGACCCTGAGAACGAAACCTTTTGAAAACATTGTGGGAATTGGAGAAAATGCTGGTTACCAGCATTTTCTCCTTTTCCCACAATGTTTTCTAACCTTTCAGAAACAAATAAATTCAGCCAAGTTTAATCTGTTGTTTGCATAATGCTCTGAAAATTATTGTTGTGTGGTAAGGAGTTAAACTATCCTCAATATGTCTTCTGCAAATGCTTTACATTTGGACAATTGATTGATTGATTGTATGGTGTTTAACGCCTTTTTCAAAATTATTTCAGTATTATCGCGGCGGCCAGTGCACCTATCCATGCTTTCCTGGAGTTTCTTTTAGCAGTACTACGCACAATATTCTTTCCAAGCCACTGGCTGCTTTTCCCACATAACCATCGTCAAAACAATGGTCAGCGGTGAGAGAGGAATGAATCCTGTCGCAATGACTATCATCAGTCCTCGGAAAGAAATTGGCCGAGCCGGGGATTGAACCAGCGACCTTCTGTTCTCAAGTCCTGTACGCTACCGACTGAGCTACGGGGGCTTGGCACATTCGGACAAAGGTATCATTTTGTTTTTCTGATAGGCTTATGCACATCTCAGCATAAATCATTTGCAAAAGGACATTCTGGATTACATCTACCTTCAAAGAAAAAAAAAAAAATGTGGTTGAACCCTTTTACCCCTTTACCACAAAATGTCGAGTTTGAACGACCTTGAATCCATGCAAGTTCCAAAGAAATGGGACCAATAATGTGGACTGTGTTGAGTAAACAAGAAGTCATCAAATGGCTGCTTTTCCTAAGCTGACTGCTGAAGACCAATGTTCATGAATATCAGGCTGAAAATGTGGCGTCTACGATGCACACAAGGTTTTTCTAAGATTTGGGTGTTGAACATACTTGTATACATTTGGTAAGAATATGAGATTGGTTTCTAGGTAGCTATATTAATGGGATTTCTATGTTGCCATATAAGGAAAACAAACTGTGGCAAACTCCAGAAAAGATTAACAGGTGGGAAATGACAGTCATAATATGCTAATTAACCATTTTTCATACAATCCTGAGTTTTAGTGACACTGACAGAGAAGGATTTTAAAAACATTTTGGAAAAACGAAGAAAATACTAGTAATCAGCATTAATTTTTCTCCTTTTCCCACAATGTTTTCTACCCTGTCAGAGATAACACCACAATTAAAGCCATGTTCTAATTTTCAGCTATAGCTGCTTTGAATTAGAAGGATTTAAAATTTTCTTGTTTGGTATAGAGTTAATCCTGTACAACACAATATCCAATTTTAATGACCCTAAGGAAGCAGGCTTTTGACAACATCATGGAAAAAGGAGAAAATGTAGGTTACGAGCATTTTCTTGTTTTCCCACACTATTTTCTCTACTTCCAAAGAAAACTTTCTGTTTTCGAGTCACACTTAATTTTTTATCAGCAAATGCTTACAATTTAGACAAGTCTAGAATTTTGTCATTTAGTTGTCAAAATTGCTGGAAAGAAAATTTGACTCAACCGAGCATCGAACCTGCAACCACCAGGTCATAAGTTAAGATGCGGTAACCAGTGAGCTAACCCAGCCAGGCTCTAATGGAACTAGGAAGTATTGTACATGTCTCTTACCTGTATTTCCTGGAGAAGTCTGGCCTTTCGTTCTTGTATATTCTCCAGTAGCTTCTTTTCCTCTGGAGTAAGATCTACAATCATACAGTCAGAGTTATAATCCACTTATTACCTGAACTTCAAACTTCAACCATTTAAAATTTAAATCATTGGGTGTATTTTTCTGTATTATGGAAGACTCACAGATTTATCACTCTTTTGTCTTTACTATCATTATTTCTATTCATTCATCGTTATTTCAGCCAAACAATCAAAGCAACAATCCACTATCAAACTGATTTAAAATTTTGATCACTGCAAATTCAAATCATTTAGAGTCCTTTTGTTTTCTAACAGACTTTTCACTTTTTCTTGATGAACATTTAGTTTCTTCAGTGTCAATCATACAGTCATAATAAAAATTCACAACTTCTATACAAGATGAAAAACTGAACACACTTGCACACAACAAAGAGATGTGTCTCAGATAAGGGGCTTTAATTCTTTGAAAGTTAGAAAACATTGTGGGAAAATGATAAAATGCTGCTAAACAGGATTTTCTCATTTTCTTACAATGTTTCCACAGGCCTATTTCCCACGAGGTATTTTGCTGTAAAGGGTTAAAATTTAATCACTTGCTTATCCTTTTGTTGGATCACACACAGACTTTTCACATTTTCTACAAATCTTGTCTTCATTTCAAACTAATTTGGCTGCACCGTGAATTGTTACTTCACCTTTTACCAAATGATCTCGTTTCATCAATCCTGAAGGAACAAGCTTTTTAAAGCATGTTCATTATCAGTTGATCAACTTAATTGTGCTTTTATCAGCTTTCAATATTATTTTGATCACAACATGGCCACAGCTCATATTTTCATTTTATGTCTAAGGTTTCATCAGTATTAGGCTTGGCTAATAGAGTTTTGCCCAAGGATACTCCCATGAAAGAAAACTTTATGGAGTAATCAACATTTTCTCTTTTTCCCAAACTGTTTTATATCCATTCAAAGACAATTCTCATCCTTTCAGCCACATTTGAATTGTTAGCTGCATAATACTTCCAATTTGGACCAGTCTAAAATGTCCTGTGACAAAGGGTTAACCTTTACACAAAACCCAGTTTTAACCACTCTGAAAAAGGAGTCTTTTGAAAACATTGTGGGAAAAGGGGAAATTTCTGGTAACCAGCATTTTCTCCTTTTCCCACAAGGTCTTCAACTCTTTCAGACACAAATTCCATCACTCGAGCCACATTTACTATGTTGTCTGCAAATACTTTCAATCTGGACCAGTCTAAAATTTCGTCCATTTTTCCCAAACTGTTTTATATCCATTCAAAGACAATTCCCATCCTTTCAGCCACGTTTGAATTGTTAGCTGCATAATACTTCCAATTTGGACCAGTCTAAAATGTCCTGTGACAAAGGGTTAACCTTTACACAAAACCCAGTTTTAACCACTCTGAAAAAGGAGTCTTTTGAAAACATTGTGGGAAAAGGGGAAATTTCTGGTAACCAGCATTTTCTCCTTTTCCCACAAGGTCTTCAACTCTTTCAGACACAAAGTCCATCACTCCAGCCACATTTACCTTGTTGTCTGCAAATACTTTCAGTCTGGACCAGTCTAAAATTTTGTCCATTTGGTAAAGATTTTAACAAATAGCAAACAAAAAATTGGGTAGCATGTAATAACAAACCAGTGACTCTTTTACACAACAGTGAAGTAAACTAACGCTTTACCACACAGTCCCGACTTTTAATGACCCTGAGGAGAGGCCTTTTGAAAAAATTGTGGGAAAAGGAGAAAATGCTGGTAATCAGCATTTTCTCCTTTTCTCACAATGTTTTCCACTCTATCAAGGACAAATTTTGTCATTCGAACTGCCTTTAATATGTCGTCTGCAAATGCTTTCGATTTGGACCAGTCTAAATTACTGTCGTTTGGTTAAGAGTTAAGTCTCATATGGTAATAAGCAACAAAAAATCTGTTTTATCCCCTCATTACTTTCACCTGCTCAACACAAACACTTTAAAAGCAATAAAGTTTTATAGTTAATAAATTTATAACAGTATCTGAATGTGCAGAAACAAAGGTTTTCCATACTATCACCATTTTTCCCAATAAAACACACAACTGCAAGTTCCTGTATTCTAATCCTCTTTGTATACTCACAGAAAACACTGCTTGTATTTTTCCCAATGATTAAGTCTAAAAATAGATCAGTGGCAAACACTGGCATTTGGTTATTGAATGAATTATACACTATGAACCAACCACTGGCCCTGAACCAGTCAGGTGAAGTCAGCAGCTGCAGCCCAGGTCTTGAGTCACAAACAACCAAGTTGACTCAATTGGTATTTGTTTTAGTGTTATTCATTACCATCATATTTTATATTAATTTACCCTGAATTTCAACAAACAAAATGGATAGAATCCATGTATTCCAACTTGGTAAAATTCACTGTTAGTAAAAAATAAAGAAAACCTTTGGATATCTATTTGTTTCAGTGGTAAAATAAGAAAGAAGCAAAGACCTTTTGAAAGCTATTAATTTGGGTAGTGTTTATTCTAGACAGGGGCAACTGCCCTATTCACCCTAAAACTTCCTAGATTGCACCAATATTGCCATGTAATGCACAACAAAGCACCAACACTTTTGGAGAAAAAATGAAAGAAAAGAAAACAAATATAAAATTGAAGGAAAACTTGAGGAAATTTCCTGGATCAATTACAAATTGAAAACAATAACAGGTATTAACCTGATGACATTTCTGGAAAACCAGGTAATCTCCATGGTCACTCACGGCTAACATATCCATTTATTCCATGGGTTTTTACCTGTCCTAGGCTAGGGTTCTGAAGCATCTTGCCCAAGGACACTCCTATGAAAATCCCTATGGATCCAGTGAGGCTCAAACCCGGGGCCTCCAGGTCAAAGTCCCACACTTACCACTCAGCCATGTAGGACCACTTTTCAAATGAAGTAGTTCAGTCCATAGAAGACAGAAAAAGTGAATACTTTTTGACATAGCTGAATGCACTAGCTTTTGACCTACTTCTTGGTATTGACATACTGGATCAAATAAAAAATAATTTGTGTAAAAAATAAGGACATATTTCTTCAATGGGTACTTGCAGGCCTTTCTGTGGGCACATCTATATGACACAAATCAATATACAAGCGTTGCTACTACTAACCAATACCCAGAGGTACTTGCTACTAGAAAACAAGCACTCTGATTTGTAGTATCAAGACAACTAGAGGATGTTGTAGTAAATGTGATGTCCAGTAAAATAGTTGCATTGCAAAGTTTTTGTGCATGAAATAGACAAATTTGTTATTAGATCAGAGCTTTCAAAGCTGACTGAAATATCCAAAGAATCTGAAAAGCATGAATCAACAGGGCAGCGACAGAGAATATGATGCAAAGCATAAGTATGTTTTTAACCCCTTACAAAACAGTAACACTATTTAGCAAACCTGAAAACATCATGGGAAAAGCAGTGTTCTGCCAAGGCCCCATATTTGTGATTTTCTTGCTGAAAAATTCAGATTGTCACAGAAAAAAATTGTTAGAAAGTGATGCCTCACGCAAGTCAAAAATGGCTGACTGAGCAGCCCATTAGGATTTTGCATTTTTCATGGGCACTGGAGGTGTGTATGTGCAAAATAAAATTTGATTTGACGGAGGCTGACAATATAAGTCAAGTATTTATTGTGTACTGTACAGTCGTAACATCAAACAAACAATGACAGCCCAAAGTCTGATAACGTTCCGACGGAAGGACCCCTCAAACTCAATCAAAATCATCGGATGATAGTGAGAAAATACCTGTATGACAATGCAAAGTTAAGTGGTTACAAGAATATTCTTGGTTGGAACATCAGGGTTTTCCCTTGGCAACAAAAATTGGGGGTCATTGTGACCCCCTAGTCATAAAAAATGGGGGTCATTCTAGACTTTGTGGGGGTCACAACCAATTGTAATTAGGTTAAACATTAAAGACTATTATGTATGAAACAATGTGTGTTTTTGTGTTACTTATTCACCCCAAAGCTTTATATAACCTATTTATGAATTATTGCATGATTCAAGATACATTGTAACAGTACGGACTCTCAGTATATAGAGGGGCTTACAGTCTAGATGCTATGTTTTTTCATAGAGTATCATGGGTATGCTTTATTAAAAGCATGTTCTTAACAGGCAAAAATGCTCTAGCTGCAGACAAGCTGTCATTTATTTACGTAATTTCAGTCTATCAATGGCATCAACGTGACCACATTGTTTTGGTGACGCACATAAGAGTTGAATAGTGCAAGTTTGTGCAGCCAATCTCTGTGGTAAAAAGGTTATTGTGTTTTGTTTTCATCACAGGAATCAACCGTTTAATTGATACAAATAGCTTGTCGGCCGGATTTGATAACCTCTATGTTATGTTTTTTTTAGAAGAGAGTATCCATTGCATGAATTCATGCTGCCGTTTTCGACGAATAATTAAGCATATGTCTCTAGCCAATTTTCAATAAACCCTCAGCCTTTCAAATCTTTTTGTCGCTACTCGAACAAGGCAATCATGGTCTGGTCATTGTTCAAGGTCTCTTTTCCTTGCAGACAGCAAGAATGATGTCGATTTTGACTGATCCATATTGTTTTCATTAGAGATCAACTGGTTTAGTTAAGACGAGTTTAGAGACCGACTGTATTCTCATAAAATCAATACACAGTCTAGTTTTTTGTCCCATTTTCTTCTCGTACTTCAGCTTTCTTATGTACTCGCGATATAACATTGTCGGTAGAAAAGACGATCGTTAGTAACCTTTATTGTATTTGTGTGTCCACAATGATGCACTATTGAAAAAAAAAAAAAAAAAAACCAGGTCATTTTCCTTAAAAATGTGTCAAAAAGCACAAAATCGTGCATCAAGGAAAACCCTGGAACATGATTGCAATGTTATGAATTGTAAACTGTATAAAACACAGCAAAAGGAATGCATTTACAAGAAAAGAAAACTAATTTCAGGACTAAAACTTTTATATGACATTCAGAGAAAGTTAAATTTTTTTCATTAATGTTAAGACTCTTTGTCATACATTTGCTCAGAACTTGGTACACTTAAAACCATTGAGGGGCCAGTGTTACATCTCAAACAGAGGCCGAAATGAATCTTGTATCACCGGGCTGGGTGCTAAAGTGTCTTGAAGAGGAAACTAACACAAAGTACACAAAGCCCTCGGTGCAGATCAAACCGACAAACTCTAAATTGCAAATCATAACCTAATCACAGAGTCACTGAAAACACCATAGTTTTAGCAATTAAATTACTAAATAATCCCTACTTCTAATTAACATCAGAGTTCTGCCGAGGATGCACCATTGCTGAATCAGCGATAAAAAAATTACAACTGGTGCAAAAAAAATGTCTAATGGGCCAAATGGCGCATCAAAAATATGCCACACCGGCCACAGGTACAAAAAATATGCAGGACAAATCATCTGAGAGAGAGCGAGAGAGAAAGAGTGATTTCCGCTTTATTTGTTCTGTTGGTGGAATAAACAAAAAAGCCTGGAACCATTCTGTTGTTTGTATCGGTGATTTTCATTAGATAAGCTTCTTCTATAACCTGGGATTTCCCTAATTTTAACCAATAGATATCTTTGTCGCAAGTATGTGGTATGTGATTTCAAGTATGTCCAGCATAAGTTGATCACAGTCTGCAGTGGCTGAAAAGAAGCCAACGAAAATAACTAGATCCATTCTCAGTTATA
This sequence comes from Tridacna gigas, assembly GCA_945859785.2. NCBI lineage: Eukaryota > Metazoa > Mollusca > Bivalvia > Cardiida > Cardiidae > Tridacna > Tridacna gigas. The sequence goes on from OX244030.2 coordinate 52,160,500, forward strand.
TGGCCAATCTGAGCCAAAAAAGCCAAACTAGTTCTTCAAATGGAACCTACCAATCAGCCAAATACACTCAGATAATGCAGACTCGGAAAACCTAGGAACCATAAGTCCAGCCCCTAAGCAAAATTTTGTGGTAGGAAAAATGTTTTCAAAATAAATAGCTCTCAGACTGACATGCCCCTTGTAGCATTATTAAAGATGGCCCTACTTTTTAAGCTCGGTTGAGCAAGTGGCCCCTCTAGCTCAAAAGCTTGGCAGAACACTAAATATAATGTGTTAATAGCCAGGGCTTTAAAATTTTTTTCAAGACCCACTTGTCCTGCAGGGCAAGTGGATTTAAAAATGTATTCGTCCCTCATAATTTTAACTTGTCCTACATGAAAATTTAAAAAAAAGAGATGATTTTAAGTTACTACTGTTTATTTACAAATTATGTACATGATGTTTCTTCAATTTTTTCTTATGTTGTAATCAAATCACTCAGTCTCTGTGTCTGAACTATCCTGATTTTGTACTCTAGGTCTTGGCCCAGAACAAATGTGACCTCTCAAATGTTTATTTCCTGTCCCCATCCACTGCAAAATACTCTGTTGGGTCAAATGCTTCTAATGTTGGGCCATCTGCATTAATTCTCAAAATATCTAAGGCTGCTTTAAAAGTCTTTTCCTTTTGGTGCTGTAATATTCTTTTTCTGCCATTTTACATTTGCAATTATGCTTTTCATCATCGCAATTGAGATTGTTTTCCTAAATAATCTTTGTGTAACCATTTACTGGCAATTTTTCTTTTTTCTCTTTTTAAAAAAAATAAATAAATAAACACATAAATATATTATATATCAGCAGACTATCATTAGGAACACACGCATGAAGTTTCATCAATTTTGCTCAAGGATTTTAGAAGATATTTGTACAGACGGACCGATAAACGGACCGACAAATGGACAACTTAAATAGTGACATGTGTTATTCAGCATGCGACTTCACAGAAGTTTGCCATGATAAGAATACTAGTATTTACCATTAATATACACCACCCAGCGTTTATCTTTATGCTGATAAATCATCTGAGTGTTAAGGTGGACCAGGATCAGATGGCAAATAAGTTGTAAGTGATCTTTGAACTACATCAATAGCCATAACGTCTCTTACGTCAAACAGAAAATGTGTGTATATTTAATGGTTATCCTATGAAGTAAAACTGCTGCCAATGTTCTGCTACTTTACTGCTTGGCTTATAGTATGCTATTGGAGACAAAACAATTCCTGTACTGCACCTCTCTCACCTTTTAAATGCACCCACATTTCCCAACAAAGCAGAATCTGTGTCAAAGTTAACAACTTTTCTGTCTGATATCAGTCCATCCTATTCCAAATAAACCTCATAAGTATAAATGACTTTAATCAGGATAGTTAAATCTCTTTACAAATTTGACCAATTTAAACACTTGCCTGGTAAACACACTAACAAGATAATTAAAAACGTTTAATTTTGCAAAGAGCACACATTTTCACACCTCACCATTAATAGCATTAACTGCATGAACATGGTGTGATTAAGGACTCAAACTAAATAAAAATGGTCACACTAAAATATGCCACAGGAGTAATATACGCCACAGGGAGAAAGTGATACGCCACAGCACGTAAATAACATCTAATGCGTATTTTTTATGTCTAAATATCTTAATTAAGGTGTTATCTTTAATATACTGAAGTTTAGCTGAGAAATTTTCTATATTTTTATGGAAATTTGATCTTGAAAGACAGCCATACTCCGAGTCACTATCTCAATGACACCATAGTTGTATAAGACATCAATTTCTTGAAGATGTAAATTGTACAACTTTAAATAGATTTGTTTTTCAATTCTAAAATTATTTCACGATGTTAAGAATTGAATCGTAACTCTGTAAACCATTTCATCGCCAGACTTAAATATGTTAACTCGGATCTGTATCGGAAGATGGTGAAGGGAGATAACTGTAATGAACATTTGATACTTGTAACTTTAAATAGTTAGTCTGGAGACGATTCATTTAATAAAATGATGATTCAATGCTGAGCATTGTTAAATATCCTAAGAAATGAAAAATAAGTCCATTGAAAGTTGTAAAGAAAAAAATCTTTAAGAAATTAATGTATTCTACAACTATGGCGTCATTGGGATCATGACTCAGAAACAACACAGGATATTGCTGTCTTTCAAGATCAAATTTCTACCAAAATATATAAAATTTCCCAGCTATACTTCAATATATTATAGATAACATGTTAATTGAGATCTCTAAGAATAAAATTTACGTATCAAGAGTTATAAATGTGCTATGGCGTGTCAGTTTCTCTGTGGCATACCTGTGGTGTATATTACTGCTGTGGCGTATTTTAGCGTGACCCAATAAAAAAGGCAATCAATGGTATGGATCACAACATGTTCTACTTCAGTTTGTTTTATCAAAAAAATACAAAGGATGAAGTGATCAGTAAATAAATATAATTTGTCTTCTTCTTCTTTATCCTTTCTTTTTTTCATTTTCTTTAATGATGAAACTTGTTGTCATAATTCATAATTCACATTGATATTCAACATACTCTCAACCATTATTCTAATTATACCATTATTCGGTGCTCTCTGTGTCTCTCTCTTATGGGTTTCCGGGGCGAGACTAAAGGGGAAGTGGTTTGGGAGCAAAACAGCTAGGATTTGGGGGCGAAACAGCTAGGATTTGGAGGCGAGTCCAATAGGAATGAAAAATAGGATGCTAAACGACCTAGGGGAATCGACCTGGGGAGAAATGTCTTGTTACCAATACCGTTTCAATTAGTATACTGGAATCTGTGGGCTGGAATTATAATCGGCGAAATGCATGATTTCTTCACACAGCAACTATCAAGTAGACTTGTAAATCATTATCATATTTGCAAGGTATCAACTCCCTTTACATGCTACAGGACAAGAGAAGTGTCCAATTCCAAAATACAACTTACAAGGGTCGAGTTACCCATTCACTTTCACGAGCCTTGTCCTCCTCCCAAGAAAAACCTATATAAGCTAGTTCCACGCTTTGAAAAAGTTGATCTTACCTGACAAATTGAAGGCATTATTGCCACCGACATCAGTCATCATGATGAGAAAACAGCTAACGTTTTTCTTGATTTTGGAAGAAAACGTTCTGTCACTCGTACCTAATTAAACAACTTCCTGCCTCCCGATATCTTTAGACGGTGACTCAATAATCTTTCCAATCCGTGACCGAAAAAAAATGTATTGAGAACCAGTCAATTAAAATCTCTAATCCTTCACGAATCGTCTTTAAACTGATAATGAAAACGTTTGTTAATATGATTATCTTTCATTTTCTTTTAATATTATCAAGGATTATAAAGACCTAATTACTTAATTTAACTCAGAAGTACCGCTTTTTTTTTAAATTAAAGATTACAGTCCTAATTCTCATGGCTTAGAGGATATGTTTGGGATTATCAGGAAGTGAACGTGAATCCCCAACTTGACTGTTACGTGCGATATTTTTCTTTACATATATGTCGTAAGTGCAGATGACTAACATCATTTGAATACTCTGTTTGTATACCAGGTATAACACTATCAATATGTTACCGAGCGATTTTTGTAAGTGATCTCGATTGAAAGTCCTTTCGACACCAGGTCATTTCGACACTGTTGTTGTGGACGTTGTGTAAACGAAGGCCAGTTGCCCGGCTAGCTCAGGGGGTAGAGTTGCGGTAGGGTAAATCCGCCAAAAGTCGGACAGCGTCAATATTCGGACATCGGAGAAAAAGTGGATATTACATGCATCTCACAGCCAGAAACTTCCCATTGTGTAGTGTCAATGACTCCTACACCGGTTATAAGTAAATATCACGGCTACAGAGTCTTAACTGAACACCGGTGACGTTTATACACAAAGCAATGACGTACTACCCACTTCCTTTCTGACGCAACCAAAAAAATCATAAAGAACGACCCGCGTAAACCCGAGGTATATTCGGGCTTTTTTATGTTGTTTTGATACTGGAGACAAAAAAATCATAAAGAACGACCCGCGTAAACCCGAGGTATATTCGGGCTTTTTTATGTTGTTTTGATACTGGAGACAAAAAAATCTAAACAATGAAATAGAAAATGGCTTTAAGATTTAAAAAAACGTCATTTATAGAAAAAATAAATGTCACCTTTCGAAATATCAAGGAAAAATTGAAGTGTACGAAAATTAACTATCTTTTTGAGAAGTCGTTAAAAGTCGGACAAGAAGTCGTTAAAAGTCGGACAAGAAGAAAAAGTGTTAATTCAATAGATCACTGTCACTTTGATAACGGATTGATAAATTACAAAAAAAGGAGGAGATCTCCAAAGTTGCTCCAAAAGAATTAATATTACTAAAATGAATAAATAAAAAGAATAAAAAGAAAGAAAGAAATATCTTTCCACTTTTCTCTATCTTTTTAAGTAACAATAATCTTAGAGGGAAAAAAGAATAAGGAAAGAGGTGGAAGAGGGAAAATAAATTTCCCCTTTTCAACCCTTTCTCAAACAATCCCTGGTTTTTACGACCCTGAGAAAGAAGCCTTTTGAAAACATCGTGGGAAAAGGAACAAAATGCTGGTTAGCAGCATTTTCTCCTTTTCCCACAATGTTTTCTACCCTGCTGCTAACAAATTTCAATTTTTGAGTTACGTTTATATTGTCATCTGCAAGTGCTTTCAATTAGGGCCAGTCTAAAATTTTGTTGTATGGTAAAGAGTTAAACAGCTTTTAGTTCTTCTTTATCCCTGACACTTGCTTAAAACATTGGAATGAGACCGCTTTTGAAAACTTTGCTGGAAAATGTGAAAATCGCTCGTAACGAGCTTGATCTATTTCACCTTTTTCAACATTTTTTTTTCTACGCTAGATTAATCAATTAGTACTGTACACTCACGTTTAAAAACCAGTTTTGATATGTCGTCTGCAAGCTCCCTCAATTTGGGACAAGTAAAAACAATTTGTTTACAGAACGTAAGAAAAAACGTGACCCTTGCAGGCTTTTGATGATGATGATGTGATGATGACGTGATATCAAAGTATAAACCTAGTTATAAAATGAATTTAAAATAGATCTAGTTCATTATTCAAACTAATATAGATCTAATTATAAATCATTTAAAACAAATTTTCAGGGAACACAAATCATGAAGAACGTCATAATAAGAAACCTGTATGCCTTGGGCATGCACCACTGGTCTGGGAGACAGTAATTATAAATCATTTAAAACAAATTTTCAGGGAACACGAATCATGAAGAACGTCATAATAAGAAACCTGTATGCCGTGGGCATGCACCACTGGTCTGGGAGACAGTAATTATAAATCATTTAAAACAAATTTTCAGGGAACACGAATCATGAAGAACGTCATAATAAGAAACCTGTATGCCGTGGGCATGCACCACTGGTCTGGGAGACAGTTAGAAATTGGCCCTGTTTATCATTGCCGACCAGAGGTAAATGCATTTGATGCGAATGCAATTGTGATAATGCAAGAAAAAGAATCGACTACGAAGGCGGCATACCTCAGAAGAGAAGATGCGAGAGTTATTAAGAAACTTTTTGAACTTAATTATATTTCTTCTTCCTGCTATTTGAGAGCAAAATCTGCTCCCGAAAAGTTCAGCAGAAGCAAGGGTCCGATGCAAAACGTGAGCATCGGTTTTCGTGTTCCTGACAGCAAAGCTGAAGACATACAAAAGTTTTGCAGGGAGAATCACCTGTCTATAGAATATTTTAAAGCCAGTATTAATAGACTTTCAATGTCACTTGTCTTTTGAGAAATAAAATAAGTAACAGCGTGTTCTATTTCATGCTTTTATTGGGTTCTCTATACTTTCCAGCAGTCTGTAAACAACTACAAAACATTGTTTTTGTTTTTTCTTGAGCTACACAATGATTTTTGTGCTACCCCCGCCCCCCCATCTCCAATGACATTTTAATCCTTTTCCTGATTTAGTTATTTGATTATATTCCAAATTGAAAGAAGCGGCAGACGACAAATTAAACTGCCTAAACGAACGTTTGAAATACCGATTACCTTTGCGGAAAGGGAGAAATTATTCGTTACGAGCATTTTTACATTTTCCAACCATTTTTCTCAAAGCTGCCTCCATTCAGTGTTAAAATGAGCATACATCAGGAGCAGTATGACAAAAAAAATTAATCCGAAGCTAGGAATCAATCCATATGCATTTAAAATAAATTTCAACAAAGAGATGGACTTTTCTTTAAACATTTAAAATTTTGGCGCCAAGTTGCCTGGCACCAACGCGAACTCAACACTGTTTCGAAGAGTCAGAACTAGCGTGACTTGGCAACCAGTTTCCATTTAGTTTTGCAAAACCACTAAGCCTGACACCAAACGAAGCCATGATTTAGCCATGATTCCTGACGTAGATATTGTGGAAGAAAGGAGGAAATGCATGTACCATGTAGTTCCTCTTTATCCCTCAGTATTTTCTGTCAATCATAAAAGGAAGATCAGTTTTACAATGTTATATAAATTTGATTTCGGCTATGTTATTTTTCGGTTTAGAAGAAAAAATAATTCTTCGGCTTATAAAAAGATTGATTAATGATCGGTTCTTGAGGAAGTGCCGACTTCGCGCCGAGTACAATTTACATCCTTTTTCTATACTGCCATCCTTTATTTCATAATCGACAGAATTTCCGTCGCCTAGTAGTAATGGCGTTTTCAGGACTCTCGACTGATAAACAACGGTTCGATTTTTGCCTCGTTTACAAAATGGTAAATTTATGGTGACGAAGTGGTTATGGTTCGAAGTGACTGCATACCTTCTAATAACCTTCTTTCAAAGCCACTGACTACTTTCCTCACATGCATCAGAGGTGAGAGGCGAAAAATCGTCGGAGGGAAAGTTTGCCTCAACCTGGTATCGAACTCACAACCACCAGGTAACGAAACAAATACTGTACGTTAACCACTGACCTACCTGGCCTGCCTGAATGATGTAAAATATTGGAAATAGTTCTGCGATTTCATCTTGAAAAAAAAAAAACAACAGGATAAGGCTGAGGTCTGTACTTGTCCGACTTTTCACTACGGAAATTTGCCTGTCCGAAATTATATGATGGTATGTCCGAAGTTTAACTATGCTGTCCGACTTATGCCGTTTTACACCGGGGTGCTTTTTTATAATTTTTTCGGAATATTTTCACTTTTATCGTTGTTTCAGTTACAAAATATGAAACTAAAATATACGAATTATCACCCGGGGAGGGCTTTCCCCAAATTCCAACTCTCAGCGACGTTTTATGTGAGCACACATGATTTTTGTCCGACTTTTGGCGGATTTACCCTACTAGTGTTCCGGGTGTCGTGGATATGAGTCAGATACACTTTTCTCCCTCGATTTACTTAACACAAAGTTGACACCCAATGAATTTTATGTACAAAACACTTAACAGTATCATTATAGCCCAACAATTTTTTTAAAATGGAAAATTCAATGAAGTACAGTTTTCTCCCTTGATTTACTTCAACACCACATTGACACCCAATGAATTTTCTGTACAAAACACATAACAGTACCATTAAAGCCCTCCAATTTTCTTAAAATGGAAAATTCAATTAAGTATGACATTATTCTTGTAACACATTAACCCTTAATTTACCAGATGATAAAATTTTAGCCTTGTCCAAATTGAAAGCATTTGCAGATGACGATTTCAGTGTGGCTCAAATGGTGCAATTTTCCTTTGATAGGGTAGAAAGCATTGTGGGAGGAGAAAATGCAGGTTACCAGCATTTTCTCCTTTCCGCACAATGTTTTCAAAAGGCTTCTTCTTTGGGGTCGTTAAAAGTTGGAATTATGAGGTAAAGGGTCAACTATCTTTTTTTATGCTTAACCAAACATTCTAACAGAGTCCAAAACACTCTAATGTGGAGGAGGACTTTTGTAAGGGTAGAGCATCAGCATCGCAAATCGAGGCTTGGGGTCAAAAATCCAATGAGGAGGCTGGGTTATCATTACCACTTTTATTGAAAGACAGTTTTATGGTTGATTTTGTCCAGAATAATGCAGCTCTGATCAAATGTCAGACTGCAAGTTCTTTACAGTCTCATCTCCATCTACTCTGGCTGCAAATGCAATAAAGTTGTGACAGGTGCTTAACCTTTTACCGAAAATCCCAAATTTAACATCTCTAGAAAAGAAAGCTTTTAAAGATGTTGTGGAGATAGGAGAAAATGCTGATTACCAGCATTTTCTCTTTTTCCCTCAATGTGTTTTATTCTTTCAGAGACAAATTCAGTTATTTGAGCCACATTTGTTATCTGCAAAATTAATGCTCTCAATTTAGACCAGTTTGAAAATGGCATTGAGTGAAGAGTTAGGGGTAAATGCTTTACAACTATAATACATCCCATAATTTAACGTCTCTGAAAAAAAAAATGCTTTTGACAGCATGATGTAAAAAAGGAGAAAATACTGGTAACCAGCATTTTCTAATTTTCCACAAATTAGGCATGGCTAAAATTTTACTGGTAGGCTTACATAGAAGTTTCTTATCTTTTCAGATAATGATATTCCATGCTATAATTCAGAGATGGTGATTGAAATTATTGTTGGAGCTTCTGTACTGTGTTGTTGCGTACTTTTGACCTTCGGATGTGTGTGTCATCTCTTTAAACGACATGGATTTTCGGTAGGTTTTCTAACCAGTTACTACCACAGACAAATACGCCACAGACACCTGTGAAAACATTTTTTGTAAAATAAAGATCTGGACCTGTATCAACCAACCATTCTTAGTTTTATTTTTAGCTCCACTGGCCGAAGGCCAGCGGGCTTATGTCATGGCCCGGTGTCCGTCGTGCGTCCGTCCGTGCGTTAACTTTTATTTCAAACATCTTCTTCTCTGAAACTACCCATCCAATTTTCATGAAACTTCACAGAAATGATCCTGCCATGGTCCTCTTCAGAATTCCTTGAAAGAATTTGATTCCTTCAAAAACTCTGGTTGCCATGGCAACAAAACTGAAAAATATTGGAAATCTTCAAAAATCTTCTTGTCTGAAACCATAAGGCATAGGGCTACCAAATTTGGCATGTAGCTTTATGTAGTAGACTTCTATCAGGTTTCTTGAAATTATAGCCCTGGGGTCAAAATTGGCTCTGCCCCAGGGGTCACAAGTTTTACATAGGCTTATATAGAGAAAACTTTAAAAATCTTCTTGTCTGAAACCATAAGGCATAGGGCTACCAAATTTGGCATGTAGCTTTATGTAGTAAACCTCTATCGTGTTTCTTGAAATTATAGCCCTGGGGTCAAAATTGGCTCTGCCCCAGGGGTCACAAGTTTTACATAGGCTTATATAGAGAAAACTTTAAAAATCTTCCTGTACCTAGCCATAAGGCCTAGAGCTACCAAATTTTGCATTTAGCTTGATCTAGTTGGGGTCTACCAAAAGCGCCCAAATTATAGTCCTGGGGTCAATTTGGCCTCATGCTGGGGGAGGGGGGGAGTTCACAAGATTTACATAGGCTTACATAGGGAAAACTTTTAAATCTTGGTGTACATAGCCATAAGGCTTAGGCTACCAAATTTTGCATAATTATAGCATTATCTAGTGGACAACTACAAAGAGGGCCCAAGTTACAGCCCTAGGATCAAGTTTGGCCCTGCACCAGGGGTCACAAGTTTTACATGGGTTTATGGAGTGAAAAGTTCAGAAACCGTCTTGTTACTAGCCATAAGGCCAAGAACTCCCAAATTTGGCATGTTATTCTTCTAATACACATATTCCCCATTTAGTCCGACTGTAGCCCTGGGGTCAAAGTTTTATAAGGGCTTATATAGTGAAGACTTCTCTTCATGGTTTATATTTATAAGCCAGTGGAGCGATACAGGGCCATCATGGCCCTCTTGTTAGTCTTATTCTAGACTAAGACAGTAACACAACTTCTGATTCAGAAGTTGTCTTTCTTTCAAATTTAGAAATTCTTGAGAACAAGCATGGTTTGTGAATACGGACCCTGATACTTAACATGAGATGCTGTTGTTATAAGCAATGTTTTCTTTTTCCATAATATTTGTAGAAATGGTCTGCTACAATACAAAAACAGTTATTTGTGGGAGGTAATTAGTTAACTCTTTCCAACACAATCCAGAGTTTTAACGACCCTAAGAAGACAACTTTTGAAAACATTGTTGGAAAAGGAGAAAATACTCGTAACCAATGTTTTTTTACCCTTCCACATACACATTTCAATTCTTGAGTCATATTTTATTTCTTGTCTACAAACGCTTTGAATTTGGACAAGTCTAAAATTTTGTCATGCGGTAAAGAGTTAAAGTCACGTAAATGTAATGACTAGATTCTTTTAAGATCTTTAAACACATTCTTCCTATTGCTTCCATTTATGAACACAATAGCATCCCATCTTATTTCAATACTTTTCTTGAAGATGAACTCTTTACTAAACAACAAAATTATAGAGTTGTCCAAACTCAAAGCATTTGCTGACGACAAATTAAATTTAGTTTAAATGGGTAAAGTTGTCTGTTAAAGGATAGAAAATGTGGCAAAAGTATAAAATGCTGGTAACTACCTGGGTATTGTGTGATAAAGGGTTAATGTAGCGGTTGAAGATTTTTATAGATATAATAAAACTTACCTTGGTTTGACCATCAAGGGCTCGGGGTTAACCATTACTCATTTGGTACTTACCTTATTGCTTTGGCTGTAAGTTGACAAAAAAAAAGCCCTAGATACCAGCATGAAAACCTACCTCGACTTATGAAAGTGCCCAGGGAAAAATCTTGTAGACAGTGGGTTTCAAATTAGCCACCATTTTGATAATGCATTCAGTTTAGTGTTCATTTTTAGTCTTGAAATTAGACCAGAATAATTGCAATATCAGGGTTTTTTTTTTCCAAATGTCTTTTTTTACAAGACAATGTGGCCAAATGCTGGATGACATAGTAAATTTTGTTGATTTGGCAAAATATATTTACCGGTACCTCTGATTTACCTCTGCACTCTCACTACAGCAGGTCTTGTACAAGTTTCATGTGTCTGATCTAGATCCCTTTGTATGCTAGAAAAAATACTTTCTTCCTTTTCAACATTAAAACAGTCTACAAAATTAGAAATATACCATAGATTATCTAAATCTAATTAATCTTGACTCAAGATAGAAAGAATAGTGAGAAAAGGAGCAAATTCATAAAAAGGGATTTTGATGTGTAAGACCAGAATCACAGTTCTCTCCTTAAAACTATGATTAATGTAGATAAACAATATTATTATACTCATTAGTTATTAATGTGCTAATTAGCTATGTTTTCTGTTAAAAAGAGTCTTTCATACTTATATGACCATGTATGTTAGCAATCTGAATGAAATTAATTTCAAAACTTGGTTAAAACCTACCAGGTCTCTCTATCTTTTGTTTACTTTTTACCAGATTTTAAAATTCATTTTTCTCCCAGTGACTAACACTTAGACCAAGCACACAATAACAGATTGTCATCTTCACAATATTTTCCATACTTTTAAATGGTATGACTTTAACAGCTGCATTGATTTTTTTTGCTGCTATTGAGCCTTTAATAATCAGATTGAATCTTTTAGGCCTAATCCGACTTGACAGAAAATTTCCAGGTAATTATCCATACGGAAAAATGAGAACATTACACCAGCAGTAATCTAGTACTGTAATCCTAGTATGTTTTCCTTTTTTCATGTCTGTACAGGACTTGGGTCAGTACCTAAAGTACAGGTCAACTTATGAACAGGCCAAAGCAAAATGCTTCATAGAAACCTAATTTTTGATTGGGCGAAGCATATGGTTTAGCCAATCAGATATTGTGTGACTTGCTAAATTTTGGATTAAACTAAGAATGTTTTCTTACAATGATTTTTAAATACAGGCTCTGATTTTTTTGGAAATAATCCAAGTTATAATAAGGAAGTAACTCAAGATTAACTCTTTCACTACTAAGGATGACTTAGGTAGCTTTTGCAAATGGCATAGATCAAGATCAGACTGCACAGAACGTGCAGTGTTTATCTTTTATCTACACCATCCGCTATTTGATGCTAGACTATGGCCAAAGCCAACTTCAACAGCAGTGGATATCTGCATTTAAACCTCGAAAAAAGTCAATTTTCTTGGGTCGATAGTGAAAGAGTTACGGCAGGTGCTTGCACAATGTTTCCTTTCAGTCCTTTGAAAATGATGCTGAAACAGGCAGAGGTGTGTCTATGTACTCAACCAATGAAACCTCTTTGGATGCTTCAGCAAATAATATAACATTTGAACCTTTGCCTGATATACTAGCTAAAACAGTGGGCAGCAGAGCACTCCGACCAAGAATAACATGTATTGATAAAGATATGCAGGAAGCTGCTGCTAAACTTGTCAGTAAGTATTTTATCTTGTTACCTAACAACCTAAAGTGACCTTTTAGTGACCCTAAAGAAGACCTTTGAAATCATTGTAGAAAAAGAAAATGCCAGTAACCAGTATTTTCTCCTTTTTCTACAGTGTTTTCTATCCGTTTGAAATCAAACTTCAATTTTTAGTTGCATTTATTTAACCCTTTACCACACAATCACAGGTTTTAACGACCCTGGAGAAGAAGCCTTTTGAAAACATTGTGGGAAAGGGAGAAAATGCCGGTAACCAGCATTTTCTCCTTTTCCCACAATGTTTTCTAACCTTCCCAAAACAAATTTCAATTTTTGAGTCACATTTATTTTGTTGTCTGCAAATGCTTTCAATTTGGACAAGTCCAAAATTTTGTCATTTGGTAAACAGTTAAAAAGTATAAGAAAAAAGTTTGCTTTGCCTTTGATGCTTCATGTTTTGTGTTATTTAGTTGTAATAGTTTAATTTAACCCTTTACCGCACAATGTCGCCTTTTAATGCCCCTGAGAAAGAAGCCTTTTGAAAACATTGTGGGAAAAGGAGAAAATGTTGGCAACCAGCATTTTCTCCTTTTCCCACAATGTTTTCTACCCTATCAAAGAAAAATTGCACCATTTGATCCACATTGAAATTGTCATCTGCAAATGCTTTCAATTTGGACAAGGCTAAAATTTTGTCGTCTGGTAAAGGGTTAATTTCAGTAGGTCTGACTGTCACTCTCATATCAGTCTGTGCAGTAAAAGCTTAACCATTTACCAAACAACCCAGTGCTTTAATCCATTCCCAAACGACAAATTTTAGACCCTTGCAGATGACAAATTTGAAAGTGGTACAAATGACCTCAAGTTTTTTTTACAGGGTAGACAACATTGTGGGAAATAGAGAAAATGCTAGTGATCGGCATTTTCTGGTTTTCCCACATTGTTTTCAAAGGCTTCTACCTCAGAGTTGTGAAAGCAAGACATTGTTTGGTAAAAGGTTATTGAGTGAGGAATAAAGCTTTTGAAAACATAGAGGGAACGATAGAAAATGCTTGTTACTAGCATTTCCTCCTATTCTGACCATGTTTTCTCCTCTTTCTAGGACAAAACTCATCAGTGGAACAGTATTGAAAAATTTTAATGTAGCATCTGCAAATGTTTTCAATTTGAATCAGTCTAAATATTAGTCCTTTTGTATGGAGTTATCACCCATATTCAGCACAACAAAATGTTCTAATAAATTGATATCATATGTCCCTCTATTACAGCTGTTTATCACCCATTTCCAAGGAACCAGTTGCTGTATGTGAAGGAAATAGGGCTGGGATGGTTTGGTCAGGTCAGTCTATTTTTAAATTGTGTTCTATGTTATACAACCCACAACAAAGTAGGAGTGGAATCTGACTGTCTTTCTGTAGACACAATTTTGTGTCCTCCTCTTCTCCTACAGTTTTCAGCCAATTTTGCTGAAATTCTAATGGAATCCAGGCTACCATGGGCACTTATGCACCTTTAATTTTCATTATGATTGGTCGGTTATTACAGGAGTTTTGGCTCATATTGAAATTTTTTTTTTTCTTTTTTCTTATCCAGTGACATGGCAACCAGGGTTTATATTCTGTTCTGCTTTTGATTTATTGTCATTCTATATCTGGATTTTTGTCCATGAACTAGTGTTCATGTTGTTTGAATACAGATAAGGGTATGATGATATATGTATATACCTTCAAATAGGAAGCTTTCATTTCAAAATAGATAGGACTAATAACCATGGTTGGAGTTTGTCCTTTAACCATTTACCAAACAATCCATTGCTTTAACAACCCTGTGGAAGACAGCTTTTGAAGACATTGTGGGATAAGGAGAAAATCCTGGTCACCAGCATTTCCCCTTCTCCCACAGTTTTGTATCCTTTCAAAGATAGAAATCATCGTTCGGGCTACTTTTTATTTGTCATCTTTCAATTTAGACAAGCCTGGAATTTTTAGGTTTAGTAGAGCTAACCTTTACCATACCACAGAATTTTATACCTGTCCAAATTGCAAGCATCTGCAGACAACAATTTCAATGTGGCTCAGATGATATGATTTTTCTATGATAGGGTAGAAAACATTGGTTACCAGCATTTTCTTCTTTTCCCACAGTGTTTTAAAAAGGCTTCTCCCTCAGGGTCCTTAAAAGTCGGCATTGTGCGGTAAAGGGTAAAGCATCTAAGATCGAATTTCCAAGATAAGAAGCTATATTACACTAACCAAATGTCTGTAATTATGACATGTACCTAAATTTCAAGATTAGCCATCTGATTGCCTAAGAAATCCCGTTTCAACCAATCAGATTACTAGTCTTTTGAATCTTCATCTTAATCTGTATAAACTGCAAGAAAGATAATTAGATGAAAACTCTGCTAATGCATGTAGTAAACAGCTCAAGTATCCAAATTTCAATTTCTTTTATTTTTTCCTGAAAATGTTTAGGGTATTGAATGATTTGGATCCATCAAGATCATGCTGCATATTCTATATTGATCTAAACAGTTAAAAACTCTTGAGTGGAGCTTAACAGCAGTAGCCGGTAGGGGTAAAGGGTGAATTGTGGGATTCATTAGTGCAAGGGTAGGGCATCCACCGCTTACATCAGGGGCTCTGGGTTGGGACATCTTAATGGACAAAGTAAATTTTTGGAACTCCCCACATCATGGTGCAAGTAAATGGTAGGGCCAAGTCACCTTAGTGGTGATGTACCAGAAAATAAGATTAATTCAAAAAAGGGTAGATTTCAAGAAAGCAATCATTGAGCATAATTGATCAGTAACTGTTTTAGCTTGTTTTACAGTTGATGTCTACATAAACATAATGAATTTACCGCCCAATACCGACTTTTAACCACCCTGGGAAAGAAACCTTTCGAAAACATTGTGAGAAAAGGAGAAAATGCTTGTAACCAGCATTTTCTCCATTTCCCACAATGTTTTCTACCCTATCAAAGAAAAATTTCACTTGTTTGAGCCTCATTGAAATTGTCATCTGCAAATGCTTTCAATTTGGACAAGGCTGAAATTTTGTCATCTGGCAAAGAGTTAAATGATTTCATGTTAGTTGATCTTTTGTAAATGTTAGATTAACTCTTTACCAAACAACAAAATTTCAGACTGGTCCAAATTGAAAGCATTTGCAGACAACAAATTAAATGTAGCACAGATAATGAAATATGCCTTTGGAAGAGCAGAAAACGTTGTGGAAAAGGAGAAAATGCTGGTTACCGGCATTTTCTCCTCTTCCCACAATGTTTTGAGAAGTCCTTTACCTTGGAGTTGTTAAAACCCGGGATTTGTGTGGTAAAGGGTTAACCCTTTAATGCACAATGCCGCCTTTTAACGACCCTGGGAAAGAAACCTATTGACAACCTTATGGGAAAAGAAGAAAATGCTGGTAACCAGCATTTTCTCCTTTTCCCACAATGTTTTCTAAACTATCAAAGAAAAATTGCTCCATTTGAGCAACATTGAAATTGTCATCTGCAAATGCTTTCAATTTGGACAAGGCTAAAATTTTGTCGTCTGGTAAAGGGTTAAACAGATGAACTGGTTCTCTGTTACAGGTTCTACAGGGCACTGCAGACAATATTCTACAGGATAAGAGACAAACCAAAGTTGTTGTCAAAATACTCAAAGATGATGCCACTAATGCAGAGAAATCTCTGTTCCTGGAAGAGCTTGCTCCCTATAGGTACTTAACTCTTTGCCAAACGACAAAATTTTAGACTGATCCAAATTGAAAGGGTTTGCAGACGACAATTTAAATGAAGTTCAAATGATGATTTCTGTTATGGATAGGGTAGAAAACATTGTGGGAAAAGGAGAAAATGCTGGTTAACAGCATTTTCTCCTTTTCCCACAATGTTTTCAAAAGGCTTCTTTCTTAGGGTCGTTAAAAGTCAGGATTGTGTGGTAAAGAGTTAATCCTATACCAAACAATCCAGGGTTTTAAACCTTACAGCTCTGAATTAATGAAATGTACCTTTTCAGTCAGGAAAAATATACAAAGTATTGTTACTTCAAGGTAGTTTTGGCCAGAACATGTGACAAAGTAGCAGACACTGAAGATCCAAGATCAGATTGCATGTCCTGTTGGCAATAACAACTTAAGTCGGTTCCTGCACTTTACATGGTTAATAACCCTGAAGGAAAAAGGCTTAATCTTTTTTTCTTATAAATTTTATTATCTCATGGTTTTGCTTGTCACAGGTTTAGGTCCCAGTAATAGGAATTTGTCAAATTCTAGTTTTTGCAGCTTTAATTCTGAAAGGAAAAAAAAAAACAGCAAAAGTGAAGATCATGATTTTTTTTACCTAGGCTGTTCTGAAGAAAACATGGAGATATTTACATAGACCTCTCTGCAATGTTGCTGTTGTGCTATTTTCTCATATAGTTGTCATCATTTTTAGCTCAGCTGTTTTCGAAGAAAAGATTATGAGATTATCATAGCCCTGTCTGGGTCATTGTGATTGTGGTGCAAAAAACTTTGACATTTTTTGATATCTTTGTAATTACTGAAGATATTTACTTCAAACTTGGACTAGTTGTAAGCTATCAAATGGGAACCCTTCAACAATGACAGATAATCTTCGAAGTGTTTTTTTACACACTTATGCCCCTTTTTCGACTTAGAATTTTCACTGAAAATCAAGCAACTGCAGCCGAGCTTTAGCACAGGCATGGGGTGCTCTTATTTATATTTACTTCAAACTTAATCTAGTTGATTTCTATCAAAAGGAGAACCCGTATCAGAAGGGCAGGTAGTGGTCAGAATATTTCTGAGTCAGTTATGCCCCCTTTTCTTAGCCTAGACTTTTCGCTGAAAAAGCTGTTGTAACAAAGCATTGGCACATGCATGCAATGCTTTTATATACTTTCTGCTGTAGAGATTTTGAGCATTCCAAAACTTTGGGCCTACTTCGTGAAAAGTAGCATCCCCAGTACTTGGCTACGTTACATTGACCTTTAAATGTTTGAGAAGCTTTGACCCTTTAGTAAGGAAACCAAAAGTTTTTAAGACCCTAGAGAAGAAAGCTTTTAAAAACAGTGGGTCAAAGAGAACATGCGGGTAATCAGAATTTCCTCCTTTCCTCACAATGTTTTCTACCCTTCCAAAGACAGACTTATAATTTGAGAGACACTTAATTTGTTATCTGCATATACTGTCAATATGGACTCGTCAAAAAATTTTCCTTGTGAAATGTTTTGGTGAATGATGGGAAAAAATTATCTGTACATTGTATCAGAAAAGAGATGTCTAAAATTTTCCTGGTAAAATGTGTATGTAAATGATAAAAAAAGGGAAGATTGTCCAAAAATAATGGCATGAGTTTTACATCTATACTATAGAGATTTGGAACATTCCCACATACTCGGTCTGCTGGGACAGTGTACAGAAGCGTCACCATACTTGGCCATATTAGAGTTACCTTCCAATGTGAGTATTGGTGTTTTTATACTGATTGACAACATAAATCGTGTCTGTAAATGGGGTAGATCAAGATCAGGCTGCAGTCTGATCTTGGCTGTACTCTCCTGTAGTGATAAATGCAATAGACTATGAATTTAAATTATGGATCTTTTCTAACAATTGAACTTTTTCATTTCAGAAATCTGAAAGGTTTTTTTTTTTTTGGATAATCTGAAAGCTTTTATTTCTCATGAAACAATCTATGTTTTTTTTTTAGTCCCCTACCGGCGAAGCCGAAGGGGACTTTAGGTTTGCACTCCGTCAGTCTGGCAATTCAGTTTTCCGGACTTTTTTTCTAAATGCTGGTACATATTGAGCTGAGTTTTGGTGTGTAAGTCACCCACCATTACTTACAGATCAAGTTCGACTTTCGTTCCAGTCCACAGGTTTTTCATGGATTTACGGGCCTTGGACTTACAGAATTTCACTGATAAATCAGTTTTCCGGACTTTTTTCCTAAACGCTGGTAGGTATTGATCTTAGATTTGCTGTGTAACTCAACCACCATGACTTACAGATCAAGTTCGACTTTCGTTCCGGTCCACTGGTTTTTCACGGATTTACGGGACTTGGACTTACAAAATTTCACTGATAAATCAGTTTTCCGGACTTTTTTTTCTAAATGCTGATAGATATTCACCTGACTTTTGCTGTGTAAGTCAACCACCATTACTTACAGATCAAGTTTGACTTTCGTCCCGCTCGACTGCTTTTTCACGCATTTACTGGCCTTGGACTTACAAAATTTCACTGATAAAACGTTTTTCCGCACTTTTTTTTCTAAACGCTGCTACATATAGAGCTGATTTTTTGTGTGTACATCAACCACCATGACTTACACATCAAGTTCAAGTTTTGTCCCGCTCCACTGCTTTTTGACGCATTTACGGGCCTTGGACTTTAAAAATTTCACTGACATGCCAGCGATATATACGGCCGGTAGGGGACTGTGTATTGCTATGCAATACTATCAGAATGCTTGTTTTCAATTTTTTTCAAACTGCATGTGTATGTAAATAAATCAATCCTTTACTGAAAACAAAAATTTAAGCTGATCCATGATGAAAGCATTTGCAGACAACAAAATCATGTGTGGCTCAAATGAGGGAAATTTTCTTTTTTTAAAATTAGAAAATATTGTGGAAAAAGGAGAAAATGCTGACATACTACCATTTTCTCCTATTCCCATGATATTTTTGGAAGTCTTCTTTAAGGCTATGAAAACATGGAATTTTTTATTAAAGGTTTATAACAGTCTTAAAGTAAAGTTCTGTGTCAACTACATGAGATAGATCCTAATAATAAATATGTAGTGTATTTTATTATTGTCAACAGGGTGCTAAAAGGCTTTATTATTTTCTACAGGGTGACTTGAAGGCCTATCTTCAAACACAGAAAACAGGGCCATTTATACAGTTTGCTATAGATACAGCCAAAGGACTGTCCTACCTTCATAGTCATTCATATGTACATCAGTAAGTAAAGCTCATTCTGTTCACCTCGGTCACATTTAAATAAGCTTCGCTCTATTTGTCTGTCTGAGGACAGAATATCAGTGTTTGCATGCAGCTTTAAACAATATTTCAGATATGTCAGAGCAGCAGGTGCACCTATTTCTGCTTTCCTAGTTGTTTCCATGTATGAGTACTATGTTTTTCTTTCTTTCAAAGCCTATGCCTACTTTCCCACCTGACCAAAGTCTAACCGATGTTCAGCATTGAGAGAGGATTGAACCTTGTGAAGTGACTATCAACAGTTCTTCAAAAGATTTAAAAGAGTTTAGCTTAGGTTGGTTTTGAACTTGCAGTCACTGAATTACTTTCCATGTGCATTACTGGCTGCCCAGCCCCAGTAGCACAGTCAGTAGCATACAGGACTTGAGACCAGGGGGACGCTGATTTAAATCACCAGCTCAGCCAATTTCTTTACAAGGATTGATGATAGTCATTGTGACACAATTCATTTCTCTCTCACCACTGATCATTGTTTCGAACATGGTTATGTGGGAAAGCAGACAGTGACTTCTTGCTATTGGTCAATTTTCTGCATGTCCCAGGACCTTTCTACCGTAGGGTTCAATCGGTTGTTAGACAAATGAATTTCATGGATCCATAATTATGTGATGACTTGCTTGATATAATAGACCATGGAGATGCATTAAACTCCCTTTTGCCAGAGCATGGCTCACATATATCTGTAAAGCTAAAATGAGGTAAATCATTCTGATAACATCGTTCCTTTCCACAAAAGGACTTTTAGAACATGGAAGGTTTGCAACTGTCATTCAGTTTACCTATTTTTGAGATGGTAAGTAAGCACAGATATGGATGAATTTTCTTGGGTTTTAATTTTGTATTTCATTCCCCCACAAAAGCTTGTCATCCCTGTTTTTAGAATAAACTTTATTAAAAGTGACATGTAACGGTAGCTCTTTAAAGAATTTCCCAGAATGTTTTTTTGTAACCCTTTACCACACAGTCCCAAGTTTTAATGACCCCAAGAAAGAAAGTTTTTGAACCCACTGGTTACCAGGATTTTCTCCTTTTCCTTCAGTGGGGTCTACATATTCAAAGACAAATACTATCATTTTAAAAACATTTTACTTGTTGTCTGTAAATTTCTTCCATTCAGATTAGTCTAATATTTTGCCATGTGGTAAAGATGTAAACTCTTTGTCTTTTCTTTTCAGTGACCTGGCAGCCAGAAATTGTTTATTAACATCAGATCTACATGTTAAGATAGGCGACTATGGTATTGGAGAAGACTTGTACAGGGTTTGTAGTTTTATGACTTGAAATACCGTATTTTGCTTAAATTTTGGGACACCCAAAAAATTGGGACACCATCAAAAAATGTGAAAATAATTATTTTTCATGACCCAAAGATTTGGGCCATACTAAAAATTGCAAAATACGACAGTATTTTTTTGTACCAAAGGATTGGGACAGTGAATATCTACTCCAAAAAAAAAAAACCTTTAATCCGCTTGTTAACCTTTGTTTACAAGCATATGGTTCGCGCAGTTTCATTTCTCCACGTAAGCATTGCTTCCAAACCCTCTCGATATCATCAGGAATCTCCCGCTTCAAGGCAAATAAATCCGATCACCCTGACAGACAATTAAAAAACCCATTTGTAAAAAAAGAACCTAAATAAGGGTAAAAAGGGTGTGATTAACTTGAATCAAAGGGCAAAGGTACATATCATGTGTATACGTACATCTGAAGTCGACAAGTGTGTATGTGTTTCACGGTCAATTGGGTTCGTTGTATAAAAATAGAAATCAAGATATCCTACATTCTAACTGGAGGTTATCGATCGAAGATTGTCAACCAATCAAATTTGAGAATGGGCCGAGCAGGTACTTTTCAGAACGGAAATCAAATCGTTGTTTACCTCACGTTAACAGGTAAAATACGTTGTAAAAGTTTTTATATAAGCGCAAAACACCAATGCTGATTGCTTTCCCGGGATGCATACAAAAATGACTGAAAACATTTAGTTTATCAGTAACGAAAACAATGAAAAAATACGAAGTTTTAAATTCCTACTACACAAATTGACTACAGGAATTCCAATTTCTCTAAAAATAGACAGACCAGCATGTGATCGTGGTTTTATTGAAATCGCAGCGCTAATATTCGACGGGTAAGTGGTCAGTGCCAAACAGCTTGACAGCTTGTCTTGTTTGACCCAGGGATCGTATATTACATGTAATATACGTGTAATATACGATCCCTGTTTGACCATAAGTTTTGGGACACCACGGAAAATAATTATTTTTCGTTAACCTAAATATTGGGACATCTAAAAAATTAATTATTTTTTACTGTCCCAAAACTTACGCAATTTACGGTAGTCTTTTTTGGCTCACCTGAGCACGAAGTGCTCATGGTGAGCTATTGTGATCGTGCTGTGTCCATCGTGCATCGTCCGTCGTGCGTCGTCAACTTTTTACCTTGTGTACGCTCTAGAGGCCACATTTTCAGTCCGATCCTCATGAAACTTGGTCAGAATGTTTGTCTTGATAAAATCTCGGACGAGTTCGAAATTGGGTCATGTGAGGTCAAAAACTAGGTCACTAGGTCAAATCTTAGAAAAACCTTGTGTACGCTCTAGAGGCCACATTTTCGGTCAGATACTTGTGAAATTTGGTCAGAAAGTTTGTCTTGATAAAATCTCGGAAGAGTTCGAAATTGGGTCATGTGGAGTCAAAAACTAGGTCACTAGGTCAAATCTTAGAAAAACCTTGTGTACGCTCTAGAGGCCACATTTTCAGTCAGATACTTGTGAAATTAGGTAAGAATGTTTGTCTTGATAAAATCTCGGACGAGTTCGAAATTGGGTCATGTGTGGTCAAAAACTAGGTCACTAGGTCAAATCTTAGAAAAAGCTTGAATACGCTCTAGAGGCCACATTTTCAGTCAGATACTTGTGAAATTTGGTCAGAATGTTTGTCTTGATAAAATGTCAGACGAGTTCGAAATTGGGTCATGTGGGGGTCGAAAACTAGGTCACTAGGTCAAATCTTAGAAAAACCTTGTGTACGCTCTAGAGGCCACATTTTCAGTCCGATCCTCATGAAACTTGGTCAGAATGTTTGTCTTGATAAAATCTCGGATGAGTTTGAAATTGGGTCATGTGGGGTCAAAAACTAGGTCACTAGGTCAAATCTTAGTAAAACCTTGTGTACGCTCTAGAGGCCACATTTTCAGTCAGATACTTGTGAAACTTGGTCAGAATGTTTGTCTTGATAAAATCTCAGACGAGTTTCAAATTGGGTCATGTGGGGTCAAAAACCAGGTCACTAGGTCAAATCTTAGAAAAACCTTGTGTACGCTCTAGAGGCCACAGTTTCAGTCCGATCCTCATGAAACTTGGTCAGAATGTTTGTCTTGATAAAATCTCAGACGAGTTCGAAATTGGGTCATGTGGGGTCAAAAACTAGGTCACTAGGTCAAATCTTAGTAAAACCTTGTGTACGCTCTAGAGGCCACATTTTCAGTCAGATACATGTGAAACTTGGTCAGAATGTTTGTCTTGATAAAATCTCTGACGAGTTCGAAATTGGGTCATGTGGGGTCAAAAACTAGGTCACTAGGTCAAATCTTAGAAAAACCTTGTGTACACTCAAGAGGCCACATTTTCAGTCCAATCCTCATGAAATTTGGTCAGAATGTTTGTCTTGATAAAATCTCAGACAAGTTTGAAATTGGGTCGTGTGGGGTCAAAAGCTAGGTCACTAGGTCATATCTTAGAAAAACCTTTTGTACACTATAGAGGCCACATTTCCAGTCCAATACTCTTGAAAAATGGTCAGAATGTTTGTCTTGATTATATCTTGAAATAGTACGAAAATGTGCCATGTTGGGTCAAAAACTAGGTCACCAGGTCATATCTAAGAAAAATGTTGTGTATGCTCTAGAGGCCATATTTTCTGTCCAGTACTCTTGAAAGTTGGTCAGAATGTTTGCCTTGATAATATCTCTGACTAGTTTGAAAATAGGTCATGTCGGGTGAAAAACTAAGTCACTTGGTCAAATCTTAGAAAACCTTGTGTAAACTCCAGAAGCCACATTTTCTGTCTGATACTCTTGAAAGTTGGTCAGAATGTTTGTCTCGATGATATCTCAGTCGAATTTGAAATTGGGTCATGTTGGGTCAAAAACTAGGTCACCTGGTCAAATCTTAGAAAAACCATGTGTACACTGTTGTGGCCACATTTTTTGTTCAATACTCTTTTAAAGTTGCTCAGAATGTTTGCCTTGGTAATATCTTGGATGAGTTTGAAAATGGGTCATGTTGGGTCAAAATCTAGGTCACTAGGTCACATCTTTGAAAACACTGTTTGAAAATGAGAAAATGCTAGTATCCAGCATTTTTTCCCTTTTTCACAATGTTTTCTACCCCTTTGAGAGACCAATTCCTCAGCTTGATCCACATATTATTTGTTTTATGCAGAAGGTTCAGACTGATGAGTTTAAAATTTTATTGTTTGGTAATACATATATCTCACAAGACGTTGGAAATTGGTTGTGCTTGGTCAAAAGGCTCAGGTGAGTGACTCCAGGGCCATCATGGCCCTCTTGTCAGTCAGATACTTGTGAAATTTGGTCAGAAAGTTTGTCTTGATAAAATCTGGGACGAGTTCGAAATTGGGTCATGTGGGGTCAAAAACTAGGTCACTAGGTCAAATCTTTGAAAAACCTTGTGTACGTTCTAGAGGCCACATTTTCAGTCTGATCCTCATGAAACCTGATCAGAATGTTTGTCTTGATGAAATCTCGGAAGAGTTCGAAATTGGGTCATGTGGGGTCAAACACTAGGTCACTAGGTCAAATCTTCAAAAAACCTTGTGTACGCTCTAGAGGCCACATTTTCAGTCCAATCCTCATGAAACTTGGTCAGAATGTTTGTCTTGATAAAATCTGGGACGAGTTTGAAATTGGGTCATGTGGGGTCAAAAACCAGGTCACTAGGTCAAATCTTCGAAAAACCTTGTGTACGCTCTAGAGGCCACATTTATAGTCCGATCCTCATGAAACTTGGTCAGAATGTTTGTCTGATAAAATCTGGGGTGAGTTCGAAATTGTGTCATGTGGGGTCAAAAACTAGGTCACTAGGTCAAATCTTCAAAAAACCTTGTGTACGCCCTAGAGGCCACATTTTCAGTCCAATCCTCATGAAACTTGGTCAGAATGTTTGTCTTGATAAAATCTGGGACGAGTTCGAAATTGGGTCATGTGGGGTCAAAAACTAGGTCACTAGGTCAAATCTTCAAAAAACCTTGTGTACATTCTAGAGGCCACATTTTCAGTCTGATCCTCATGAAACTTGGTCAGAATGTTTGTCTTGATAAAATCTGTGACGAGTTCTAAATTGGGTCATGTTGGGTCAAAAACTAGGTCACTAGGTCAAATCTTCAAAAAACCTTGTGTACGCTCTAGAGGCCACATTTTCAGTCCAATCCTCATGAAACTTGATCAGAATGTATGTCTTGATAAAATCTGGGGTGAGTTCGAAATTGGGTCATGTGGGGTCAAAAACTAGGTCACTAGGTCAAATCTTCAAAAAACCTTGTGTACGCTCTAGAGGCCACATTTTCAGTCCAATCCTCATGAAACTTGGTCAGAATGTTTGTCTTGATAAAATCTGGGACGAGTTCGAAATTGGGTCATGTGGGGTCAAAAACTAGGTCACTAGGTCAAATCTTCGAAAAACCTTGTGTACATTCTAGAGGCCACATTTTCAGTCTGATCCTCATGAAACTTGGTCAGAATGTTTGTCTTGATAAAATCTGTGACAAGTTCTAAATTGGGTCATGTTGGGTCAAAAACTAGGTCACTAGGTCAAATCTTCAAAAAACCTTGTGTACGCTGTAGAGGCCACATTTTCAGTCCAATCCTCATGAAACTTGATCAGAATGTATGTCTTGATAAAATCTGGGACGAGTTCGAAATTGGGTCATGTGGGGTCAAAAACTAGGTCACTAGGTCAGATCTTGGAAAAACCTTGTGTACGCTCTAGAGGCCACATTTTCAATCAGATACTTGTGAAATTTGGTCAGAATGTTAGTCTTGATAAAATCTCAGACAAGTTTGAAATTGGGTCAAGTGGGGTCAAAAACTAGGTCACTAGGTCAAATCTTAGAAAAACCTTGTGTATGCTCTAGAGGCCACATTTTCAGTCCAATCCTCATGAAACTTGGTCAGAATGTTTGTCTTGATAAAATCTGGGACGAGTTCGAAATTGGGTCATGTGGGGTCAAAAACTAGGTCACAAGTCAAATCTTCGAAAAACCTTGTGTGTGCTCTAGAGGCCACATTTTCAGTCATATACTTGTCAAATTTGGTCAGAATGTTTGTCTTGATAAAATCTCGGACGAGTTCGAAATTGGGTGATGTGGGGTCAAAAATAGGTCACTAGGTCAGATCTTCGAAAAACCTTGTGTACGCTCTAGAGGCCACATTTTCAGTCAAATACTTATGAAACTTGGTCAGAATGTTTGGCTTGATAAAATCTCACACGAGTTCAAAATTGGGTCATGTGGGGTTAAAAACTAGGTCACTATGTCAAATCATCGAAAAACCTTGTGCACGCTATAGAGGCCACATTTTCAGCCAGATACTTGTGAAATTTGGTCAGAATGTTTGGCCTGTTGACTCAGGTGAGCGATCCAGGGCCATCATGGCCCTCTTGTTTCAATTTACTGAATAATTTGAGTCATGCTCTGTGAAAAAGGGGCTTAATGCATCTGCAAAAAGTATTGACTCATGTCAGCCTGCGCAATCAGTGCAGGCGGAAATGTGTCAAAACTTCCTGCTATTTGTATATTTTCTGCATGTCAAAGGACTATTTTACATCCAGATTAAGTCCATTGTTAGACTAATACATATGAAAACACGGTGGAAAAAAGAGGTGTCAGTTATGAGCAATGTTTCACTTTGTTTTGATACAGTCAAACCTGTACTCAGACACCATCACCCAAGGGAAATAAGAAAATTGGTTTCTTATGACAGGTGGACTTTAAATGCAAGTTTGATGTAGTCAGTGCACATCAAAAAAAGGAGTTAGAAATTAAAAGTGTTCTGTAAACAGTTGTTTGTTAATACAATTGATCTGTAACAGAAAAGGACAAAATATTATTAACTAGTATTTTCTCCATTTCCCTGAATTTTTTATACCTTTCCAAAGACATATTTCAGATTTTGAGTCATATTTGATTTCTTGCCTATGAAGGTTTTCTATTTTGAGGAATTGAAAATTCTGTTTTTTGGTAAAAAGTTAATTCTTTACCACGCAACAAAATTTTAGACACTGCTACACTTAAAGCATTTACAGATGATGAAGTTTGAAAAAAAAATCTATTATCTAGCATTTTCTTCTTTTTCCACAATATCCCTAACAGTTCTCTGTGTCAGTGTTGTGAAATGACAAGATTGTTTGGTGAAGGCTTCAACCGCTTAAAAAATAAAGATAAGTTTCAATCCAACAGTAAGACACAAATATTGTGATTTCAAAGTTTATGGTACCTGAGAAATCTCACTGTATCCAACAGAATAGATCCAAGATCAGACTGCATGTTATATGCAATCTGATCTTGGACCCACACTATCAGCAAATGTTCAGTGATTTGCACTCAGCAGCCGAAGGGTCAGTGGTGCATAGATAGGTTACTGATTATGCCATCATTTACTTTCCAAACAGGAAGATTACTATGACACAGGCTGTGATCTGCTCCCCATACGGTGGATGTCTCCTGAATCAATGGAGTTGAAGAATGGAGTGTGGCAGCTGACCCAATTTACCATCCGGAGTAATGTGTGGTAAGTCAGTGCGTTTTTATGCTTTAACTCTTTACCAAATGACAGAATTTTAGCCTTGTCCAAATTGAAAGCATTTGCAGACGTCAATTTAGATGTGACTCAAACAGTGCAATTTTTCTTTGATAGGCAAGAAAACATAGTGGGAAAAGGAGAAAATGCTGATTACCAGCATTTTCTCCTTTTCTCACAATGTTTTCAAAGGGCTTCTTTGCCAGGGTCGTTAAAAGGTGGTATTGTGTGGTAAAAGGTTAACAGACAATCCTGTGTTTTAATGACCTTGAAAGAAGAGGCATTTGAAAAAATTGTGGGAAAAGATTGTGGCTAGTAACCAGGGTTTTGCCTTTTCCCACAATGTTTTCTACCATTGGATGGTTTGGTTGTGTTTGGTGATAAAAGGAAGGGTTTTTTTTTTTTTTTATGGTAACTAAAGATGTAGCAATTTCTAAGATTGTAGTATTCAGAGTTCTGCTCCTGCCATGGAACTTTCAGAGAGGGGACAGTTATCCCATGAACTTGCTGTTATAAGAGATTTTTTGAAAGTAAGTAAGACAAATGCGCTAAAGACTAAATCCTCAAATGTATCTTAAAGGGAAAAAGTTCCATTGTGATAAGGAAATTTTTCTCATTCTGTGGGACAATACCTGAGAATCCCTGCTGTGGTACGCTACAGGACTTGACAACAGGGGGTCGCTGGTTTGATTCCCGCCTCAGCCAATTCCTTTCCAAGGATTGATGATTGTCATTGTAACAGGATTCATTCCTCTCTCACGGCTGGCATTCTTTTGATGATGGTTATGTGGGAAAGCAGCCAGAGGCTTGGAAAGAAAATTGTACATAGTACTGGTAAAAGGAAATCTAGGAAAGCATGGATAGGTGCACTGGCTGCCGCAATATAACTGAAATAATTTTAAAAACAGCGATAAACACCATACAATCAATCAACCTGCTGTGTATGTATGAGCCATACTCTGGCAAAAGGGGCTTAGTGCATCTCCGTGATGGCATGATACCAAGCAAGTCATCACAGTATTATACATTGCTAAAATCTGTTTTGTATGATAACCTACTGAATTGTAAGGTACACTGGTCCTTTAACATGCAAAAAATTGACCTACAACAAAGTATCGGCACAGGTCAGCCTTGGCAGCCTGACCTTGATCGATACTTTTTGCAAATGCAATAAGCTTCCTTTTCACAGACATGGCTTGTGAAATTTGAACATACAATTTTCTGAAATCTGTGCAGGTCACTAAGCATCCTATTGTGGGAGATTTTAGCAGAGGGGAGAAAGCCATACAACAACCTGAAAGACGAAGATGTTCTACAAAAAGTGATTAAGGAGGGAACTTTTACACTTCCTCTACCAACCACAGAAACCCCTTTAAGAGACAGATGGTATTATCCGTATTGTCTTTCAGTTTTGCACAATAGTGTGGGGGAAAAACCTCATTTCATGTAAACCCTAAAGCCCTGAATAAATGATTTGGACCTTTTTAATTAAGAAAAACAGTCTGAATTACTGCTATTTCAAGGTTGTTTCCATTAGGATATGTAACAAAGTAGCAGACAGTGTAGATCTAAGATCAGACTGCACATTCCGTGCAGTCTGATCTTGATCAACACTGTCTGCAAAAACTACTTGAGTTGGTTCCAGGGGTTTGAGGGTTAAGCTTTTTCGTCATAAGTAAAGTAGAATAGACCTGGAAAACGATTGATAACATACAGACTAACACTCAAAATTGACTTTCAAGGCATTAACCCTTTACCACACAATCCCAACTTTTAACAACCCTGAAAAAGGAGCCTTTTGAAAACATTGTGGGAAAAGGAGAAAATGCTGGTAACCAGCATTTTCTCCTTTTCCCACAATGTTTTCCACCTTTCCCAAAACAAATCCAATTTTAAAGTCACATATATTTTGTCGTCTCCAAATGATTTGAATTTGGACCAGTCTAAACTTTTGTCATTGGGTAAAGAGTTAAATAAATGAATTGGACTCTCTCATTCAGTGAAACAGACTGAAGCATTGCAATTTCAAGGGCAGTTATACCAGAATTTTGCCCATAATAGCAATTAGTGAAGATCAAAGATCAGGCTGCATGTTCTCTGCAGTCTGATCTTGACCTACACTGCCTGCTAAAGTTTGTCTGATATTGATCTACATTGCCTACTAAAAGCAACTCATTTAAGAAAGGAATTACATACATAGGAGTTTTAAGGACCCTTGGAAGTAGGACTTTCGAAAACATGGTCGGAAAAGGAGAAAATGCTGGTAAACAGCATTTTCTCTTTTCTCCACATTATTTTCCATACGTCTGAAAGACAAATTTCAATTTAGAGTCATATTTATTTTTTTCGTCTGCAAATGCTTTCAGTTTGGAGAAGTGTAAAGTTTTGTTGTTTGGTAAAGAGTTAATATACTTCTGAAGTGCTAAATTTGGAAAAAAGGCTAGGCCATGACAATTTTAAGTCTGTTGTTAGGAAAATTATTTCACATATAGCCGAAACAGCAGACCTTCTTGTAGATCAAAGGTCAGACTTCACATTTTCTGCAGTTTGGACAAGGTCTTCACTGTCTGCAAAAGGCAGTCTGATCTTGGTATACAAATTGTCTACAGAAGGAGCAGTCTGATCTTAGATCAACACTGTCAGTTTTATTGAATATTCTGGCATAAACCACTGATGCTACGAATTGCTTTCACTGAATATCTAAGATAGTGTGAAAGTAAGTCCACCTTTCTAACTGTGAAATTGAACATGAACAAGTAACATTGGAAGGTGTCAGTTTCTCACCCAGTATTTATGAGTAATTTTCTGTCTTGTCAAATAGCATATCTAGCTTTAGGATTTCGTTGAAAAATTATGCGAATTCCTGGGCTTACTAGAGGAATAAAATCGACATATTTAGAAAAGACACAGGTTTTGCAGATTCAATCATTTTTAGACCACAGGATCTCACATAGTATCGGACCGGGTAGATTCAAGATCAGAATTCAGGTCTTGGTCTTAACTTACACCAAAAGCACCTTAACTCAAAACCAAGCAACAAAATTTTAGAGTGGTCCAAATTGAAAGCTTTAGGAGGCAAAAAAATGAATGTCACTCAAACAGTGAAATTTGTTTTGGGAAGAGTAGAATACATTGTGGGAAAAGGAGAAAATGCTGATTACCAACATTTTCTCCTTTTCCCACAATGTTTTCAAAAGGCTTTTTCATCAGGGTCATTAAAAGTTGGGAATGTGTGGTAAAGGGTTAACTCTACCAAATGACAAAATTTTAGACTGGTCCAAATTGAAAGCATTTGCAGATGACAAATTGAAAGTAGCTCAAATGATGATTTCTGTCTTTGATGGGGTGGAAAACATTGTGGGAAAAGGAGAAAATGCTGTTTACCAGCATTTTCTCCTTTTCCCACAATGTTTCCAAAAGGCTTCTTTCTCAATGTTGTTAATACTCGGTATTGTTTGGTAAAGAGTTAGCTCATTTCCAGATGGTAATTTTTTTTTGTTGAAAGCTTTTGCAATACAACCAAGAAATCAAAATGTGTCTCAAACATTTGGATTTGGCCTCAAAAAGGACAGAGAGTATTGTGTGTGGGAAAAGAACAGTAACCCACAATTTTTCAAACAGCTTTTTTTCCAAGGTGCCTCTTACCTCTGATGCATGTAAGAAAAGTAGTCAGTGGCTTTGGAAAGAAAGTTGTGTCAGCACTGGTGTGAGAAAGCCAGGGAACACATGGATGCATCACTGACCGCCATAATTTGACCTGAGCTGTTAAAATGGTGTTGAACTCCAATACAAACCAATACAATTTTTTCAAAGGTTCGTTAGATCACAGAATTGTTTTGGCATAGGGTTAAGGCTAATACAAGAAGGTTTGTTTAGTCCTGTATTTGTATCTCAGCTGTTTTCATGAAGACCACCTGAGATATTGTCATAGCCCTATTATTGTATGCGCCTGCTTCCTCATTTTCATGCAAAGTGCAAAAACTGTGACATTTTCTCCTATCTCTTCCATTACTGAAGATATTTATTTCAAACTTGGGTAGTTATAAACTTTCAAAAGGGGAACCAGTTTCAGACAAGCAAGTAATCTTCAAAATATTTTTGATATATGTTTGCCCCTTTCATGATTTAGAATGTTCACTGAGAGAGCAACTGCATCTGAGCATTGGTGCCGGATTAAGCACAGGATCTCACATGATATTGCACAGTGTAGATCCAATATCAGACTGCAGACTGTAAAGTGTGTGCAAAAACACATATAAATGTCTTTAATTAAGGTATAAATGCTCCTGTATATTTTATCATTTAAGGTATGAAATCATGGAGATGTGCTGGCAGGAATTCAATGACAGACCCTCCACAGACGATATCCTTGCATTTTTACAACAAATTGATGACGAATCAAAGCATTCCCCAGCTGTAAATCTTGTCTCTCCACCTTTAAACTCACCACAAGTTATTCATGGAAATCAGACAGGTGCTAATTCACCCAAAATCTATGAGTCAAACTTTGTGCAAACTCAAACAAGAAACCAGTCCAATAATCATGTGGCTGAAGTTTTGGTACATAGAGTTGATGATCAGGCTCCAACCAAACTTGGGTTTGATGATGACTTTTCAAAAACGGTGCAAATAAGGCAGAACAAAAATGGAGTGGGTTTTGAAGACGATTTTGTTTCTGGAAATACTGTGAATTTAAATTCTTCAGACCTTGCTCAGAATGATTCCATCCTTGCTTTTGGAGGAAATGATCCTGAAGGTTCCAAAGAAAGCATCCTTAGCCAAGATATTTTATCTGTGGACAAAAACTTGAATGTTTTAACAGAACCCGTGCCAGTCAAAATGAGCACGCCAAACAAACCTCCATTGCCAGTAGAATATGATAAGTTAGAAGGATTTAATACAGCTAATAGTCAGTTCACACAAAAATCTGCGTATTTCAGTACTATTGATGAACAGGAGGTTCTGTCTCAAATCTCTGGTGTAGTGAAAGAGAAATCTAAATATGCTGATAATTTAGTAGATTCCAAGGAAAATACTGATAATGAATCAGCCAATCAAAATACAGATGAAGGTTATCGCACAGAATTTTCAGGTGAACCTGCAAGCCGCGTTGAGTTAGTGGAAAGAAAATGTGACTCAAATGTTCAAGACATGAATCAACAAAATGAGCTTTTGGACAAGTCAGTGGACCCAGAAATAGAAAAGGCGAAGGAAATTTACATGTCAATGGGTGCTTCCTTACCTCCATCGTTTGTTCATAAGTCTCGGTCATTAGGTACAATACCTGAAGATGGTATTCCCTCGGATAATACTTCACAGAGTGGGTTTGTGTTTGATGACCCTGAGGCAGAGGACACAGCCTTAACCTTTGAATGGGATGACTATGATGTTGAGAAAGAGTTGGTTGGTAGGGTCAGATTTCCATCAGATGATTCTATCATTGCTTCAAGGAGTCCCCGTCATGTTGAAGTCGAGGACTGGCCCTTTGAACAAGATTCAGAGAGTGAACCACGATCTAAACCTGGAAGTGTGGCCAGTGATAGTGATGCTGAGGTAACTCAACAATCCATTGGTTCAGACACCAGTTTAGATACGCGCTCCCGCATTGCTAGCATTCTTACTAATAGGCTTAATTCAGTAATTACTAATAGAACTAATATTTCTTCCTCTTCTAGTAAAAGCATGTTTTATTCTTTTTCTGATGATGATTTGGAATCTCCGGAGCAAGATTATTCCGACAGAAGGAACATGTCTTTCGACCAAAGTTCCCTGCGCTCTTCTGTCTCCAGTGAAGATCTACAAAGGGAGGGTACTACATATGACTATGACAGCACAGACAATTATCAGGATCAGGTAAATATCTAATTTTTCCACCTTGTTTAAATGTTGTTTGCTATGTGTATATGGAATGATTATTATAATTGATCTATATGAAATTATGTTGAGGTCTTTCTCTTGTTTTGTAGTGTATAAAAGTGATTATCAGTTCTCAGTCTGAATGACTTGAACCTTCTCTGTCAAACCCTTACTAAACAAGCCAGTGTTTCTGTGACCCTGAGGAAGAAGTTTTCAGAAAATATCATTTGAAAAGGAGAAAATGCTCCACTTTTGAATTTGTCACCTGCAGATGCTCTCAATTTGAGGAGTCTAAAATTTGTCATTTGGGAAAGGGGTCAGCTTCTTACTTCTTGAAAAAAAATGCAGCAGACAGCTTTGAAAACAGTTGTCCTAAATGGGGATGATTGAAATGAGTGGTGGCTTAAAGCTGCTGTTAACCAGATAGCGAAAAACACAATGAATTTTCAAAATCAACAAAATATTTTTTTTCTCTTTTAATGAAGGGTATGAGACAAGTCTGCAAAAGAATTGATTTAGGAAGAAAGAAGAATTTATTTCTTTCAAAAGAATTTGAATCATTTCTTTTTTTGAGAAGGAGAACATCTTCTTTTCGTAGACAATGTTTTCAAAAGGTTTCTTCCTCATGGTCATTAAAATATGGGATTTGGTAAAGTATTAAACCTTTTACCAAACAATCATGGGTTTTCATGACCCTGAGAAAGAAGCCTTCTGAAAACATTGTTTGAAAAGGAGAAAATGCTGGTAACCAGCATTTTCTCCTTTTCCCACAATGTTTTCTACACATCCCAAAACGAATTTCAATTTTTGAGTTGCATTAGTTGTATCGCCTGCAAGTGCTATCACTTTGGAGGAGTCTAGAATTTTGTTGCTTGGTAAAGAGTTAAAAGAGTAAAAGGCAATGTGTTTTCAAATTCTTTCCACCTCAGGGTTGTGGGAAATTGGAACTCACCAGTTATTATAAATTTAATTCTAATTCCTCCCGAAACTAGCTGTCTAATTGGCTGAGATTGAATGCTTTTAATTTGGACAAGTTCAAGATTTTTTGATCTGGTTAGGAGTTAACCAATGAGTGTGAATCACTGTTAATGTATTTCATTGTTTTAATGTATTTCACTGACTTAGCAAAAGTCCTGTCATAGACGTTGAAGCATGGTTCATGTAGTTGCCTGGAAAAAAATGGTCTTGATGTTAATTTGAAAACTGAAACAGTCTTGAAATTATGTATCTACTTGTAGTTGTATTTCGTGACTAATTATATTTCATTCCATCTTATAGAGTTCTGTATTGGTTTTCTGTTAGCCCTTCTTCCCAAACAATGAGTTTTAGACACTTCCAAATTGGAAACACCAGTCCTGCAAATGGCAGTTTCCAGAATGATGTAAATAAGCTGAAGTTTTCTGATAGGGCAGAAAACATTATAGGAAAAGGAGAAATTGTATGTTATAAAAATGACAGTTTAAAGTTGACAACATCTGTAAAGAACAATTTTGAAAACAAGTTAAATGAGCTGAAGTTCTTTGAAAGGGCAGAAAATATTGTGAGAAAAGGAGAAATCTCTTATTACAAGCATGTTCTCCTTTTTCCTACAATGTTTTCAAAAGGGTCTCTGTCAACATGTTAAAATTCGGTATTGTTTGTTGAAGGGTTAATAGATGTAAATCTATTTTAGTTCTTTTTTTATGGATGCTGAGTATTGTTGTTTGATCTCCTTTTAATTTCAATGTTCTTTTTTTGTTCTTTTATTTCATGTAATCTGTAAGTATTATGTCTTGAATGTGTTATGGACTGCAATTTTATCATAGTTTCTGAAAGCTAATGAAGTCCACAGAGCAAACTGAACAATACATAAACACATAATATTCAGTTAGGCAACAAACTGCCTCCTTGAACTCTTTACCACACAGTCCCAACTTTTAACAACCGTGAAGAAGAAGATCTTCGAAAACATTGGTGGAAAAGGAGAAAAATGCTGGAAACCAGTATTTTCTCCTTTCTCTCAATGTTTCCTACCCCATTAAAGACAACTTCCACGATTTGAACCACATTAAATTTGTTGTCTACAAATGCTTTATTTTTGAACTAGTATAAAATTTTGCCTTGTGGTAAAGGTCTAAAATGTATTTTTCTCGTTATTCTTCCAAAGTTTTCACGCTGAAAGGATATTTCTTAGTAATATAGTGACCACATTTGTGAGGATAGTAAAATATTTTTTCCAAATATCGAACCTAATTTAAGAAGTCTTACTTTTTTTAAAAAGCAAAATGACTGAACTGGCATTGTGTGAGATTTCTATAAGAAGAATACATGTACTTGTTATATTGATGAATAATAAAATCAATGTATTTCAAAGAGATTAAAATGTTCAGTTTGATCTGCAACCAGACCATATTCTGCAACATTGATTTGTGCAAGACAAAACTGCCAAGTTTTTTTTTTCTTTATTTCATTATCTACCTCTTGAAATGGAATGATTTTGTAGTTGAAATATGTAACCAATTTAAGTCAAGGTTTAATACCTTAGAAATTGTGGTACATTGTAGTGAAAGAAGAAATGGCTTGT
Organism: Tridacna gigas; assembly: GCA_945859785.2. Classification (NCBI taxonomy): domain Eukaryota; kingdom Metazoa; phylum Mollusca; class Bivalvia; order Cardiida; family Cardiidae; genus Tridacna; species Tridacna gigas. The sequence continues at coordinate 52,196,181 of OX244030.2, forward strand.
TACAAGCAGTCTCTATCTTAGCTGCAATGTTTTCAAGTGATCTGCTGCACAAAACTTGCCTGCAGGAGTGAATGAGAAAAGGATTTTCCACTACTAAATATATTCTAGCAGAAAACATGATTTTTTCTTAAACTCTACCAAAGGACAAAACTTTAGACTGTCCTAGTTGAAAACATTTGCTGGCAAATTAAATGTGGCATGAATGTTACACTGGTCCTAATTAAAAATATTTGAAGGCAAATTAAATGTGGCTCATATGTTTGAATTTATCTTTGAAATGACAGAAAATATTGCAGGAAAAGACAAATGCAGGTTACCCAAAAACAAAAAACCTTTTCTTCAGGGTTGTTGAAACATGGGATTGTGTGGTAAAAGGTTAAAGACCAAGCATGTCAGATCTGAGCAAGATCAGATAGATACTAAAATGCTAGACTTGAATGCATGTTGTTTCTTGCTGTAGTCTTTACATGAATACATAAATTCATCTTGATATTCCAGTAGATACTATTTTGTACCTAGCATGCAGTTTTATCATGCAGAAATGATCTGTTGCTGTTTCGTGGGAGTTAATTAGAAGTGTATTGCTCATCATTTATTCTTGACTAACTGTTACAACATAATACATATACATGGCATTTATCTGAATTTAACATGGGACCATCATTATACATATACCTGTATGGGCTCATTGATAAAAAAAAAAAAAGGTGTGTCGTACATTGGTAATCATTTTTCAGAGGGTAAGCTGGGTGTAAATGGCTTACTAGGAAATATATCAGATTATTGTCAAGGGTTTATAGGTTAGATTTTTACAAACATCATCTTATTTTGGTAGTCTTTTCCACTTGTGAGCTTAAATTCAAGGTGCCATAATCTTAAGCGCAGAAGCCAAAGTTTATCTTTTTCAAAAAAATGGATGTAGTTGGATCAAGTCAGGGGTGGCAACTGGGAGAGAAACAACGTATAAACACACCAGCAAGTGAGTTTGTTGCAAAAGAGAATTGAGCAGAATATTTAGCATGGCGTAATTTATCTTGTCTCATGAGGCCTTCTTATCAAGATAAATCGAAATTTGGATTTTTCCTAATTTTGAGAGTTTCGAATAAACTGGTTTGTTTGAAGTATTTCCTAGAATAGACTTTGCCATGGGAAAACAGTGTAGCATTACTTCTCCTGCTGGAATTAGTTCCCTTCATTTACGCTTGCAGGAATACTAAATGATTTGTCTGTAAGATGCTTAACTCTTTACCAGACAAGAAAATTTTAGACCTGTACATATTGACAGCAATTGCAGACAACAACTTTAAAAGTAGCATAAAATGATTGGATCTGTGTTTGAAAGGGTTAGAAAAAAACATTGTGGGAAAATGAGAAAATGCTGATTTCTAGCATTATCTCATTTTCCCTCAGTGTTGTATAAATACTTCTTCCCCAGGGTTGTTGACCACAGCCTCAGGATCTTGTTGTAAAGGGTGAAAGTAGTTTTGTTAAGCCCCATCTACAAATTGGTCAGTTTAAATGAATTTGACCTATATAGTGCTCACATTTTCCGAGAGTTTAAAATAAACAGTGCTTATACTAATTGGTTTTTTTTTTTTAATGTTTTGGAAAATTTGTAGAAAAATATGAATATAAATATATAAATATGAAGTGTTTTTGGTACAGATTCTTACATGTATTGCTCATATACAGAGCCTGGTAGCTCTGTAGGTAGAATAGGGGGCTTGAAACCATGGGGTTGCTGGTTTGAATTATCAACTTGGCCAGTTTCTTTCCAGGGATTGATAATAGTCAATGTGACAGGATTCATTTCCTCCCACCACGGATCACTGTTTTGAAGATGTGTATATGGGAAAGCAGCCTTTGGCATTTAAAGGATATTGCAGGAAGTATTGCTTGAAGAAACTCAGGGCTGTTGTCATTATGATAAACAGGGCAGAACACCCTAAAGACTCTTGAAACAAACTATTGTTCATAGTGAGATTTAGAATAGTCTGCTTTCTTTTGCAACAGAATGTAAAGTGGTAGAGGGTTCTTTTTGCTGGGGCACATAAGTAATTGAAATTAAACCCAATGTTGAGACTGTAAAGGTTTAGGGGGTTGTTTTGTATTGCTTGTGTGAATTTGATGCATTAAAATCTACCACAATACAAAATTTTAGAGTAGTCCAAATTCAAAGCATTTGCATATGACAAATTGAGTATGAATCAGAAATCGAAATTGTTTAGGGGAAGGGTAGAAAACATTGTGGAGAAAGGAGAAAATGCTGGATACCAGCATTTTCTCCTTTTTCCCACAATGTTTTCAAAAGGCTTCTTCCTCAAGGTGGTTGAGACTCGGGATTGTGTGGTAAAGGGTTAATGTCAGTGAAAGCTCTTCTGTTTGTCCAACTTTCATATCATAATATAAATGAAATAAGGTTGAAAACAATGTTAAACACTATACAGTCAATCAATTAGTTGAATTTTATGGCACACGTTCATTTAACTTTCATCCTGAGAGAGCCTCAGCATTGAAATTCTCTCCTAAAAATGAAAATTATGGTTTAAAAATCTGACTTGGTGAATGAATCATGTAAGCGGTGGCATGCATTTTAACCCTTTACCGCACCATCCCGAGTTTTAACAAGCCTGCGGAAGAAGGCTTTTGAAAACATTGTTGGAAAAGGAGAAAATGCTGGTAACCAGTATTTTCTCCTTTTCCCACAATGTTTTCTATCCTATTAAGGACAAGTTCCGTCTTTTGGTCACCTTTTATTGGTTGTCTGCAAATGCTTTCAGTTTGGACCAGTCTAAAATTTTGTTGTTTGGTAAAGAGTTAAATGGTGTATATTTTTATGCTAGTGCTTAGAATTTGTAAATAAATCAGAGTATAGAAATTCTTCTAGCATTATACATGTACTCATTTTTCCACATACAGCTACATGCATGTGTGATCACGTCTCCATGTTGTAGTTATAAATACAGTGTTGTAGAAAGTTTCACTATATTTTCCCTGGATACTAAGACATTTTTCTGTAAATTAGTTTCTAGAATGGGACTACTGTAAGTGTAAACAATTTTATTCACCATTTTAGTCACAAGCATATTGCTCCTGGAAATAATTTTAGCTCACCTGAGCACAATATGATAAGGTCAGCTTTTGTGATCCTTTAATGTCTGTCATTGTACCTTGAGCATGTGTCATAATTGTTTTGAATGAAGTTTAGAAAACACTGTGCCTGTCAAATCAGATTTTATCAAAGTCTTTAAAAGAAGAAAAGTTAATTTTTGTTCTTGTTGTGAGGGTAGGACGAATCATATGGCCCTCATACAAGATTTAGCTTAAACCTTTGAGGCAAAAAAAACATCTTCAGAAATAAAAGTCAGGTTGCTTGAAACTTGGCATACAATAATGAGTATAAGGATTACTGCAGAGTCTTTTAGAATTGATGACCTTTATGTTGACCTGTGACATGATTTCATATTGATCTTTAGCCCACTTGGTATTTTTTGAATACCCAGTTAGTCAAACTTGTGGCTAATTTATACTGTTTGTAGAGAAATATAAAATCCTCTAGAACAAAACCTAGAATTGTGACTACCAAAATTGTCCATAGTTTGGCAGTTTAGGTAAAAAATGGCATCTTCTGGTGGATTACATGTCTGATACAGAGTTGCATTTGAAAAAAACTTGTAGGATTTCTTGTCTGAATCCAGAGAGCAAAGAGCTTTGGTAATTGTAGTAAGAACTGATGGAATTCTACTAATAGTGTTTGAATTATATAGTTTCTGGTCATAAATGGTGTACCCTGCAGGTCATACTGTATGTATTGCATCAAATTATGATAGAAGGAACAGCTTCAAAAAAAAATTCTTATCCCAAACCATACAGCTTATAGCTTTAATGTTTGCTATGTAAAAGTATCAACTTACAGTCCTCTGCCAAGATTATCAAATTTTAGCCCTTTGGTTAAAAATGATTGTACCAGATGTTGTTGTAGCGCATCCCATAATTAACCAAATGACAGACGATAGATCGCTCCTCCCACTGATGTCACGTGACCCGCGAATCTAAAAACCTAGGCAAACATTACCCAGACACAAGGGCTGAGCTAGGAGACATATATAAGTTACCAGGAGATATTTTAACACGAACTAATTGTTCTAGATAAAATAAGCATGTGAACAATTTGAGAAATGGTAGTTACATCTTTTGAATTTAGGTTTTTCGAAGTTTTTGAAATAGAAGCTGTTTATTTCGATGTCAGTTGACTTACATCACTTACATTTGATAATGTAGGTATAATGCGTGTACATGTAACTCATGCTCCCTAAATATTTCTTAGTCATTGGTCTTCTAATACAATTCATCTTTTACCTGGACAAAAATAAGCTTTTTTCAAAGTTCAGACTTTAATTACAGAGATTTTTCCACTATTTAGTCCTTGATATGTGCTTCAATAATTTCGCAACAATTGCAAGACTTATACATTATCAAACAAAGTACACATGATTTTAACAGGGTAATATGATTACCAGATGTTTGAATCAAAATTAGAAGATACATAAACAAATGATAGGTTACCAAATTGATTTTTTTCAAGTTCGAGGGAAAAACCCGAGGAGAAGAATAAAAACATGAATATGTTTCTGAGCATTCGGCGCTAAATACTATTCTGTAAGAGTAATAGAAAAATAAATTGACTTACAGATTGAACAGTCATGTATAATCCAAATTTCAATCACTAATAATCGTTGAAAGGGGTTATAGACGGTCACAAAGTGTCAGACTGATATGACACGTATGTGTAATTTTACAAGTAGGGCACTACTGGACGCCTTTGATGTGGTATACCAATATCAAAGGAATACCACATTTATATAAACCCTTGCTCCACGTTTCGCGTAAAAAGTGGCAACATGTACAACAAATCAGACAAAAACGGCTTGATTGGTTTCTCTTTGATTTTCAATATATAAATACATGTAATAATTTAAGGGAGATTAAAAGACTGAAAACAAATGGAGGGGGAAGATGGTAATATATAGGGTGGCATTTTGTCTTTTATTTTAAAGGGGGGGGGGGGGGGGTAGGTTTGACTTCCATGAAGACTACAATTTATGCTATATGAAAAACATTTTTCAGGAAATTAACTATTTTTATGCGAATTTTGTTGACTCAAATTTTATTTAAGGATAATTTGCAAGGAAAAAAAAATCAACAAAAGAGATATAACCAGCATACAAAATAACAAGTCAAATCGATTTGGTAAGAAAATGAATTTTAAAGTATGTATTTAAATGAAAAATAAGGTAAAGAAAATAAAAAACTGAACAGGATAAAATCCAATCAGTCTTCTAAAATATTATCTATACATTTCTTCTAGTAAAGAAACGGGTATCTGATGCCAAGATTGAAATTATGGAAAACTCATGACAATATAACAGCATATTTACGAGAAGCATTCATTTGTTTTTCTCCTTTTCAATCTGAATTTGTCTTCTGCAACAATAATTTTACCAGGTATAACTCTGCTTCTTGAAATTGCAGTCCTGAGGATTACCGTAATAATGGATATCAAGTTTAAAGTTATTCATCAGTTTTTTTCTCATATGTATACTATACTTTTAAATATAGTTATAACTCTTAATGATTCAGAATGTCTAGGTTTTGTAATGGTAAGACGGCTTCCACTCTGAGTGGTAAAAATGCTGATTGCTGATTGGCTTATTGATTTTTTTGATTGACAGCTGTCGTTTGGTCAATTACCTAATGCTGAAATTGCAAGTCATGGTCCCTTTTTGTGTTCCTTCCTTTAAACACAGATATAAAGTACTAGAGCTTTTAAACCTTTGGATTGCAGTAGATCATTTCACCCATTCTTCCAATATTATTATGTATTAGCTTGATGGTAGAAAGGACAAAGCTTGTGATTCCTGGTTTACTATTGATTGGGTTTATCTGATTTTCCTTGATTTAGATTTGATTTACAATCACAAAACCAAATGATTTTCATTTTCTTATTAGTCATTCCTTTGCAAATACACATGGAATATTATGTTGTAGTAACTTTCCTAGTACTTGTACTTGCTTGTATCTGTGTGAGAAAATTTATTATGGCATAAGACCAAAAGTCAAACATTATGTCAAAATTTTTTAACACAGAAGCAAATACAAGCACCAGGAAAGTTACTACAGCATAGTATTCCTTATGTTATATACATGTACCAACAAATTTTAACAACAAAATATTGCGATTATTGACAATTTTATTTGAAAACAATGTAAGAAAATTGGGAAAAAAAAAACTAGCTGAGTTAGAAATAACATTGTTTTTATGAATGGCAAATGATTGTTATAGCCTAAAATTTTTACCAATAAGATCTCACTTGATATTATAACTTCTTTACCAATCAGTTCCCAAACTAGTCTGAATGTTCTATATGGTGGGTTACTTCATTATACCATATTTGGAACTGTATTTGATACTATTTGGGTATGGATTTTTTTTCATCATGTATGGTTTTATCAGCATGCGATGCATGTACTTGAGCTGGAAAATTTACAGGTATATGATAAAGATTTTTACTACCCTACTGTAGACAGTGTTTGAAAACTTCCAGAGAAAAGGAGCAATCTCTTTCACAATCATTTCCATTTCCTCAAAGTTCCCATATTCAAGCAAGACCCCATTTTCCTTCCCTTTAAATGTTTCTAAGTTGTTTAACTGACGTTTAGTTTTGTAGCATATTATCTCTAGGTAAAGTGAACTCCTGTTGTTTACTTATGCTAATTACTAAGTTCTTATTTCATAATATCTGATTAGTTTTAGAGCTATTCAAATCTGTTTTTGAATGCATATATTTTTAGAGCTACTCAAATCTGTTTTTTTAAAATGCATATAAGTAGTCTATATTATACCATTTCTAAAGAGATGTATCAAAACAAATTAAATTTTCACAAAATCTAGCATTGGAATTTTCTTTTATAAAGATGACCATTTTTCTTGACACACATTTCTCAAGTACTAAGTCTATCACTGCCTTTTGTTACTTAACTGTTCTTGCCTTTAAGTTTTGACCAGACTTTTAAAGTTTAAGACTGGTCCATACTGAAAATATTTGCAGACAACAAATTAGATGTAGGTAAAATGAATGAATCAGGATCTTTTTCCTAGCATTTTCCCTTTTACCCACAATGTTTTTTAGAAGCTGCTACTCTTAAGGTTACTAAATTTCATAACTGTTTTGTATATAGTATGAAAGTAACAATAGCTGTGAAAAGTAAACAAAGCAGATGTTACAACGCATTTAAATTTAAATCATAACATTTAAAGGTATAGAAATAATTGTGAAGATGACAATCTGTCATTGCATGGTTGGTCCAAGTGTTAGTCACTGGCAGAGATAGTGATTTCAAAACTGGGTTAAAAATTGTAAGGCCACTGTATCTTTTGTTTACATTTTGCCTGAATTTAAAATTTATTTTTCTGCCAGCTACTACTACTTGGACTGACACACAATAACAGATTGTCATTGTCACAATATTTTCCATACTTTTAACTCTTTACCAAACGACAAATTTTTAGAGTAGTCCAAATTGAAAGCATTTTGCAGATGACAAAATAGATGTTACTAAAAAATTTAAATTTGTTTTGGGAAGGTAGAAAACATTGTGGGAAACGGAGAAAATGCTGGTTACCAGCATTTTCTTCTTTTCCCACAATGTTTTCAACGGGCTTCTTTCTCAGGGTCATTAAAAGTCTGGATTGTGTTGTAAAGAGTTAACTCTTTACTACACAACAAAATTTGTGACTGGACTAAATTCAAAGCATTTGCAGGCTTAGTGTTAAATGTGGCTCAAATGGTGATTTATGTCTGAAAGGGTAGAAAGATTGTTGGAAAAGGAGAAAATGCTGGTTTTACCAGCATTTTCTTCTTTTCTGCCGATGTTTTAGAAGGTCACTACCCCAAGGTTGTTAAAACTGGGGATTGTGTGGAAAAGGATTAAATGGTATGATTTAAATTTCATTTAAATGCATTTTAACACCTGCATTGTTTTTTTTGGGCCATTGTTGGGCCTTTAACATCTGGTAAAAAATCTTACTGAAAGCATAATTTGGATTCTGAAAATTTGTTAGATTTATAACAGTTTTTGTGTGTGTCTAAATATTTATTTTGGGGGGGATGTGAAGAATTCAGAAAGTCAGCAATAAATGGTAAAGAAAAAGGTCTGAATATGATCTATACTATCTTCAACACTAAAAAATAAGGTATCTTGACCTTAACATGTGAAGGGTCAAAGATCACTCTAGGTATACATCTCTACATATTTTTTAACCTTGAAAAAGAAAAAAAAAAAAAACCATGTTCTCTTTGTCTATCTATCATGAATGTATTTCTTCATCGTAAATTTTTAAGAAATTTTAGGCGAAAGTATCTAATGAATATTATTTTTATATCCCTGTAGGTTTTTCAGGGTGTATGCTGAAATCAGCCTGTCTATCTGCCAGCCTGTCTGTCTGTCTATAGATTGCAGATAGGAAAACTTGTGCACAAAGTGCTCAAGGTGAGCTGTTTGATCATGCTGTGTCCAGCGTCCGTCGTCTGTCGTGCTGTGTCAACATTTTATCTTGTGTGCTCTCAAGAGGCTACATTTTCAGTCAGATATGCACAAAGATGTTTGTCTTGATAAAATCTCGGATATGTTCGAAATTGGGTCTTGTCAGGTTAAAAAGTAGGTCACTGGGCTAAATCTTAGAAAAACCTTGTGTGCTCTCTAGAGGCCATATTTTTAGCCAGATGCTCATGAAAGTTGGTTAGTATGTTTGCCATGATGATATCTTGGACAAGTTTGAAATTGGGTCATGTTGGGTCAAAATAGTAGGTCACAAGGCTAAATCTTAGAAAAACCTTTTGTGCACTATAGAGGCCACATTTTCAGCCTAATACTCTTGAAATTTGGTCAGAATGTATGTCTTAATGATATCTTGGACAATTTTGAAATTGGGTCATGTAGGGTCAAAAAGTAGGTCACTTGGAAAAATCTTAGAAAAACCTTGTGTGCGCTCTAGAGGCCACATTTCCAGCCTGATACTCATGAAACTTGGTCAGAAAGTTTGTCTTTGTGATATCTTGGACAACTTCCAAAGTGGGTCAGACCCGGTCAAAAAGAAGGTCACTGGACCAAATTATAGAAAAACCTTGTGTGCACAGTAGAGGCCACATTTCAGCCTGATACTCATGAAACTTGGTCAGAATGTTCGTTTCAGTGATATCTTGGACAAGTTTGAAATTGGGTCACATTGGTTCATAAAGCATCTTTAAAACTAGGCTCTCTTCAGCTTTATCAACTGTGGATGGCTTTACTCAGGTGACCGCTTTAGGGCCAATGGCCCTCTTGTTACTCAATCACAGTGTTATTAAAATTTTGTACAACTCTTTCACAGATACTGTCAACGTAAATGACACAATTTTCAGATGTCTGCTAGTAAGCTTGGAGTAATTATCTTTACATGAAGATAGTTTTTTTTTTTTTATTGTGCAATGCATGTTGGGTTTAAACTTACCAGGTAGATTTTCACTATCAAAGCACTTGGCTGGGGTAACCAAATAATTCTGTACTGATCCAGAGAAAGGAGACTTTTGAAAACATTGTGGGAAAAGAAGAACGTTTCTTATTTTCCCCCAGTTTTTTCTATCCTTCCAGTGCCAAGTACTACCATTTGAGCCACAGTTAGCACATTGTCTACAAATGCTTTCACGATAGGCAAGTCTAAATTCTTGTCTTTTTGTTAACTTTTGACCAGATGAGAAAGTTTTAGACTCAACAATATTGAAAGCATCTGCAGATGAAGACTTAAATATGGCTCAAATAATGGCAGTTTTCCTTTGAAAATGTAGAAAACTGTGGGAAAAATCATTTTCTCATGATTTGTTCAAATGTATTTTTCCTCAGGATTGTTTAGCCCTGGGATTGTTTTGTAAATTGTTAAATCACCTTATTGTGACAGCTCCAGTTCATCTGATTCTGTTATTACCCTATTCCCTTGTCTTTTTCAGGACGATAACCTTATAAAACAAGATCTGGATAAAATTGCTGCTTCAGTCCTCCAGAAACCTAACCAAATAGAAGTGATCATGAGCAAACCACAGGACAGCATGCTGTCTACATCACCAAGAGATGTGATTGCGTAGTGAATACCCCAACCTCCATAATGATTTGTTTGTGGACTGATCCAAAATGGCCCATAATTAGACGTGATTGTTGGTGAATCAAAGATAGCATGCTGTACATCACCAAGAGATGTGATTCTGTACCCCTATGTAATCCTTTACAAAGTAATCCTCAAGGAGGAACGCTTCTTGAAACATTTTGAAAAAAGGAGAAAATGCTGGGGACTGGCACTTTCTTCTTTTCCCAAAATGTTTTCTACCATTTCTAGGATAAATTCCATTCTTTGATGAGCAAGATCTAATTTATCATTAATAAATGCTTTCAATTTTGACAAGTATGAAGTTCTGTCTTTTTTTTAAAGATTTACCCCACAAAATTTTCTACCTTTTCAAGGACGAATTCCATTATTCAAGGTATGTGTAAATTGTCGTCAGAGAGGCTTTCAATTTGGACAAGTCAAAAATTTTGTCTTTTGCTAAAGAGTTTAACTCTTTACCGCACAATCCCGACTTTTAACGACCTTAAAAAAGAAGCCTTTTGAAAGCATTGTTGGGAAAAGGAGAAAATGCTGGTAACCAGCATTTTCTCCTTTTCCCACAATGTTTTCTACCCATTCCATATCAAATTTCAATTTTTAAGTCACATTTAATTTGCCGTCTGCAAATGCTTTCAATTTGGACCTGTCTAAAATTTTGTCATTTGGTAAAGGGTTAAATTGGCTTTCATGTGGACTGATCCAATTTGACTCATAATTGGCTGTATGCTGTCCTCTTCACCAACACATGTAACTGCATAGTGGTTAGTGGACTGATTGAAATTGATACTTGTAATTGATATGTAAATGGCATCAAATGTGATATTATGTTAAATATGTTTTATTACTTTAACCCATATTCACCAACCACTCTAAATTGTATTCTTAGTTTAATCTTATTTTCAAGAATATTCTAACAAAGTAACACAGTTTCTGATTGGCTAAACCGTCTCCAATCGGAAGCTGTTACTCTCTGAAATTGAATGGTTGGTAAGTATGGGTCCTGTTCTCTCATTGCCACCTGCAGATTATTTATTTCCGTCTTGCAACGGACAACTTATAGAAACACATAGGCAAAAGGAGAAAATGTTTTCACACTAGTGATTTCTGCTTTTGCCACAATTTTTCACTTGTATACAGGTATTAAACTTTGATATTTTTTGGAAATTCGTATTATATGATGATGTTATGCAAAGCTTTGACTGCAAATTTGTTTCAGGTGGTATCATGCTAAACAAATTTCAGCATGATAAAACCTGAAACAAATTTGCAAGCACATTTTGGCAAAAGGAGGGTGCTTGTCGGGAGCAACCTTCCATTTGTCACATTGTTTTTCTGAGTTGTCTGTTTCTTGACATAAAAATTGTCTGCAAGAGCTAGTGAGTTAACTTTATGTACATAGACCAGTACCTGTATAATGGACTGGGCTTACTGCTATTTTCAGTTTAACCCTTTACCCAACAATTCCATGCTTTTAAGACCCTGTGGAATAAGGCTTTTTAAGACATGTCAGAAAAGGTTAAAATGCTGGTACGCAGTATGTTTTGTACCCTATCAAGGACAGATCCTATCATTTGAGTAATGCTTAATTTGTTGTCTGCAAATCCTTCAATATAGATGAGACTGAAAGTTTTGTCATTTGCTAGACTTCATTCTATACAAAATGAAAGCATCTGATAGAGTACTAATCAGTATTTTTGCTCAAATGATGGAATTTATCTTTGAAGTCTCAAACATTGTGAAAAAGTTCAAAATTTCTTCTCCTTTTCCTTTTAGGTTTTCAAAAACCTCCAGAGTCCTAAAAAACATGGGTTATGTATGATATATCTGAAAATTGCTAAACTGCATTTTAAGTTCTGTAGCCTTTAGACCAATTATCCTTACACCTTGCTGCTTTGTTACTTTGTATAAATTGGATATAAGATCGCCTATACAGGATGTCCCAGATGTTGCACTTTATCCTGGTATCAAAAAAAAGTTGGATGCAATTACAACCAAGAGCAAAAAATATAATCCCCCTATGACACTTCAAGGAGTGTGATGAGAGACATTGTTGTGAAAAGAATTGATGCTTGTTTGATGCAGCAGGTACTAAATTTGATCATTTGTCATGACCGTTATCAATGAAGGTTTTTGAAAACCATGATTGAGCATTACCTGTGAGACACCCTGTATAACTCTGTTCAGTTGGAAAAAAAGGATCTGCTATATTTTGTAGGGCACAATGACCAGGCAGACCAACCTTTAAAAAATTCCATTCACATTCTCACGAATTTTCCACATTTTAAAGGCACAGTTTGTGATTGGCTAAACCATCTAGCCAAATGGTTTACCCAATCAGAAATCATTTTACATGTACTTTCTAAAGGATTTAGAAAGAGACTACAAATGGTGTTAACAACTGTTTGTAAATACATGCAGTGGTGCTGTGTTCACCCACCATTCTGAATTGCAGTCTTAATTTTAATTCTAAAGAGTTTTTCAAGTTGTAATTCTTATCAAACTACAAAATTTTGGATGTATCCAAAGTGAAAGAATGTAGCTGAAATGATGGAATTTGTCTTTGCACAAATGATGGAATTTGTCTTTGGAGGGTAGAAGACATCGTGGGAAAAGGAGAAAATGCTGCTTACTGGCATTTTCTGCTTTTCCTGCAGTGCTTTTTAATGGCTTCTTTGCAAGGGTTGATAAAACTCAGGACTGTTTGTAAAGGGTTAAAGGAAGGTACTTACTGATTTACTATATCAAATGGTTTTAGCTTTGGCATATCAGAAATTGTGTCTCTTCTGAAGTATGAATTAGGATGTAGTTTAGAAAAGAATCGTGGGCGATTATAGTCGCCAGATTTCTCCATCTCATATGAACGAATGTTGAGCAGGTAATAATAGATTATGTGTATGCCCTTGAGTAAAAGATCACTGTAGACTGGTTGAGTTTTGTGTGGACTGTTTGATAACAATTTTGGAAAATTATACTTATTTTTGTCTCTGAAAATGAAAATCATTAGATTGGCCGTTTGCCAGACCTGTTTTTATGGCCATGAGGATGCAGTCTTTTGAAAAAGTCTTTTGGAGATGCTGTAGGTAATGGGAAAAATGCTGGAAATACAATCATCCCTTGAACCATATTTAATCTGTGGTATGCAATTTTAATGCTTTCAGTTCAGACAAAACAGAATTTTGTCTTGTCATCTGACAGATCAGTTTAGATCAAGATCAGACTGCACAGAATGTGAATTCCCATCTTGGATCTACACCATCCACTTATTTGCCAAACATTCGGACAAAAACAACCTTGAAACTCCAATAGAAATGCATCTTAAGTATCAACCGAGAATGTTGGTTACATTTATTTAGCACTTCAGGGGTTAAGAACTTTTAATATAGGCACACCAACTTTATTATACATTCCAAAATTTGAAACATATCAAAGTTTGACCCCTTAACCCTTTACCACACAATCCCGACTTTTGACACCCCGGGAAAGAAGCCTTTTGAAAACATTGTGGGAAAAGGAGAAAATGCTGGTAACCAGCATTTTCTCCTTTTCCCACAATCTTTTCTACCCTATCAAAGAAAAATTGCACCATTTTAGCCACCTTGAAATTGTCATCTGTAAATGCTTTCAATTTGGACAAGGCTAAAATTTTGTTGTCTGGTAAAGGGTTAACTCTCACCGACATCTTTGTGTCGTGTAGTACATCTCTTTTGAAAGTTTGTGGCATATAGAAAAATTCTTGTAACAAACTATTTTGTATTCATGTACCAAATTGTTAATCATGTTCATTAAATTTTTAAAAAGCTGTTGTCGATCGGGACTCAATTTAACTCTTTACCAAACAACAAAATTTTAGACCAGTCCAAATTGAAAGCATTTGCAGTTAACAAATTAAATGTTACTCAAAGATCGAAATTGTGTTGGGAAAGATAGAAAACATTGTTGGAAACGGAGAAAATGCTGGTTACCAGCATTTTCTCCGTTTCCAACGTTTTCAAAAGCTTTCTGTCTCAGGGTCGTTAAAAGTCGGGATTGTGCGGTAAAGATTTAAGGAGGTATTGAGCTAAAACAGTGAACTGAGTGTTATCTTTATGCAGTAACATCATGTGTCGAAATGCCAAAAATAATTGACAACGTTTGTATGGTGTCTTGAAGATATTGAATGTACTGTCAAAAATTCCAAATTATACCTCAAAAGGAGTCACAACTGCACTTGCAATGAATTTGTACCATCGTCATTTCATTATGTATTTCGCCGACAAATTTCTATAAGCCACCATATAGCATATAAGAAAATGTTTCTATCTTATGTAAACTGGTACTTCATTTTCATCCGAGTGTCGTACATTTAAATCTTCTAAAATTGAAAAGTGTTGGTTAATGATTCTCAGTGTGCTGCCAGTGAAAAGCAATGACTGTCTTAATATTAGGCACTGATTTATGGTAATGGGTTTAAAAGATATATTTATGAAAGAAAAAAAAACATGTCTGAAATCTTACCTTTTCTTCACATTTATCTCTTATTCAGGCATCCAAAATGACATAGGCATGCAGTAAAACAATTATATTTCAGAAATACAACAGCTGAAATTAAAAAGTCAAAATGAATTTAAGATAACTTTAGGCATGTTTTCTTCATTATGCAACCTTTTGCAATGTGCGTTGAATTCTCATTTTTGACATTTATATGCCGTGCTCCATGTGACATATGTGGGATATACACTACATTTTCAATGGATTCAGTTTTACTGTTGTATCAGTTATATCAGCCATGCTCTGGCAAAAGGGAGCTTAATGCATTTCCACAATGTATGATACTAAGCTAGTCATCACACAATTACGGACTCATAAAATCCATGTTTTCTAACAAATGGCTGGATTTGAAGGTAGAGTGGTCCTTTGACTTGCAGAAAATTGTCCATTTGCAAAAGCTTTCGACCCATGTTAGACTGCACAGACTGCAGGCTGGCATGGCTCAATAATGTTTGCATTTGTTTTAAGCCCCTTTTCACAGAGCATGGCTTATATCCATTTGACTTGCATTGAACTGGTAATGATGATAAGTTTAAAAGATATTTGTTTACGCAAAACACATGTATAAAGTGACTGTTCACAAATTTTTGGGACAACCCTCCTTTACTAACAATTTCGAGTGATGTTCATGAGTTTTTCAGACAACCCTCATATACTAACAGATTCTAGTGAAATCTGGTTCTTGTATGCATTTCAGAAGTAAGAAAGAATTTTTGAGGTGTTTTGCTGATATGTTTTATCTAGTCAGATTCTATTTTCAACAAAAACATGTATTTATGAGTCATTAGATAGAATTGTTTGTTGAAATGTTAGCCTTTACCAGACAGTGAAATTTTAGAATTGTCCAAATTGAAATCATTTGCAGATGGCAAACAAAATTAATGCTGCTTTGTCCTAGAAAAGTGTAGAAAGCATAGTGGGAAAATGAGAAAATGCTCGTTGCCAGCATATTCTCCTTTGCCACCATGCTTTCAAAAGCCTTTTCCCTCGGGGTTGGTAATAAACAACATAGTTTGGTAACAGGTTAAAATGTGATTCAATTGTGGACAGATATTTGATTATAGGTCTTGCTTTACATAGATACATGTAGCTTCATTGTTTGTTTAATAATTATGTGCAAAATAAATAATGATAATAATTTTATTGTGATAAATTGTATTTGTGTTTGTCTTCGGTCCAGGGACAATACTGGATTATGTCATTAGATAAATTGTAATTCCAGGATAAAAATCTTATTTCAGTTTGATCAAACACATTTGAGCCATGCCCTGGCAAAAGGGGACTTAATGCATCTCTGTGATGGATTATACCAGGCAAGACACAACGTAATAAGGGATCCATAAAATCCACTTTGTCTTATAATCGACTAAATCAGGAGGTAGAATGGTTCTTTGACATACAGGAAATTGACTTATAGGGAAAAGTTTCTGCCCAGGTCAGCCTGTGTGGACTGCTCAGGCTGACCTGGGTCGATACCTTTCGGAGATGCATTAAGCCTCCTTTTCTAAGAGCATGGCTGATTTTTAAAATGAATTACTCTAAAAGCCAAGATGAGTAAATAAGTAACTAAGATCCAGATTAGAAATATTTGTGTCCTAATTTTTACTTTGCATTGAATGATTTGGAATGTGTGAGAATATAACAGAAGTTAACCCTTTACCAAACTATCCCCAATTCCGTCCTTTGTACAACTTTCAATTTTTTGTCTGCAAATGCGTTCAATTTGGACCAGTGTAAACTTTTGTTGTTTGGTAAAGAGTTAAAGGTTAGAACTGGTGCAATCATTAAATAGAGAAACAAGCAATATTTTTGTTAACAAGATGTTCTCAAAGAGCATTTGTTTATTGTTAAATTTATTATCAGTAATCTGTTCTTTCCTCAGCTTTTTTGTAAACGACTGTAACCACACAATACCAGGAGCACATTAAACGCTTTTGCTGTTAGTGTAGTTCAAGATCAGACTCAACAAAATGTACAGTTTGATGTTGGACATTTACTGTCCAATACCACCATGGGGAATCACATGGTTTTGTTTTGATACACTGCACAGAGAAATTACGGAAATTTGACAAAATGCTCAGGTAAATGGCTTGATAAGTTCTGTGTTTAAATTTATCAATAAATCCATCCATCATATTCAAGTAAACCGTCAGTTGCATTTGATTATACCATAATGATATCATAAACATTCACGCTATTTCCAAACACCTTGTCATGAAAATTTAACCCCTAACCACACAACACTGGGTTTTAACAACCTTAAAGAAGACGACTTTTGAAAACATTGTTTAAAAAGGAGAAAGTGCTGGTAACCAGCATTCTCTCCTATTTTCATAATGTTTTCTATGCTTTCAGAGACAAATACCATTATTGCAGGCATATCTTATTTGCCATCTGCATGCTTTCGATTCGGACAGGACTAAGCTTTTACCATTTGGTAAAGAGTTAAAAAATGAGTAGAGAAACTTAAATAATCATGACAAGGTGTAATCTGACACCATCATGATATCATTAAATCCCGAAATTTGTTTGCTAGAATTTGATGCAAAAACTGATTGATGAATTTAAGTACATAAGACAGGAGAAGCCATTTACCTTAGCATTTCACTGATAATCCACCATTTTTCTGTGCAGTATTTCAAACAAAAACAATGTTACTCCCCACCTGCAATATGTGAAACAGTGTGGCAAAAAAGGTTTTTACACTTAAGACTGTCGCAGTCGCTTTTGTAGACAATACTATTTGCATTTTTTTTCCTGATTTCACAAAGGCTACATGGCCATATTCAGTTGCATTTTACAGTGAAACATGTATTT
This sequence comes from Tridacna gigas, assembly GCA_945859785.2. Classification (NCBI taxonomy): domain Eukaryota; kingdom Metazoa; phylum Mollusca; class Bivalvia; order Cardiida; family Cardiidae; genus Tridacna; species Tridacna gigas. Next base: position 52,213,720 of record OX244030.2, read on the forward strand.
GTATAATAAATATGAGCCTTGCTTTGTGAAAAAGGGCTTGATGCATCTTTGAAAAGTATCGACCCAGGTCAGCCTGCACAGTTCACGCAGGCTGACCTGGGCCGAAACTTTTTGCTATTGGTCAGTTTTCTATATGTCCAGGGACCAGTCTACCTCATGATTCAGTCGCTTGTTAAAAAATGTGGCTATCATGGATCCATAATTACATGTATGTGATGACTTGATTGGTATCATGCATCACAGAGATGTATGAAGCCCCCTTTTGCCAGAGCATGTTTCATAGTGGACTAAAGGAAGGTGAATCCCAATAATCTTAGTGTTCCATCATAGAACGCCAAAGAATTGAAATTATAGTCATTGAGTAAAAAAAGGCACATATATTTCAAGGCTTTTATAGTCAGGATGTTGTACACTTTTTGTGCAGTCTGATCTTGACCAATTTTGTCTGTAAAAATTGTCATGACTGTTTTTGACTGCTTGTACATTTTGTATAGAAACATATGCCTGTACATGTAGATACCATTGAGAGCTGAATTCATTTAGCCTTTATTATAGCTTCATATCTGAGACAAAAGACCAGTGAGTGAGAGAACCAATTATTGCCAAAGTTATTAGAGCTTATAAATATAGGTATTATTTTTTCAAATAAAATGTATACCAGTGAGCAAGTTACAGTAGTTTTTTTTTTTGCTGTATGAAAGGCAGTATAAAGCCTGTCTCAGTCACCACCTAACTAAGACAACAACCTGTATTAACTTTTTACCTGCTGACAGGCTTTTGAAATATTGCAAGAAATGCAGAAAATGCTGATAACCATCATTTTCTGCTTTTCCCACAGTGGCTTCTACCCTTTCAAGTACTAATCCCACCTTCTGAGCATCATTTAATTTGTGAAGTGTAAATTCTTTCATGACAAACAAGTTTAAAATTTTGTCATATTTTAAAGATAGAAGCAAAATTATATTATTATATATTATATTATGAAGTTGAAGGCAAATCTATGGTCCTATGTGACTCTGTAAAAAGTATTAATCAAAACCCTGAGGCCCCAGGTTCGTTTCTCACTCGAAGCAACAGGTTTTTCCTGGGAGTGTCTTTGGGCAAGATGCCTAACAGCCCTAGCCTTGTACTGATGAAACCTAGGACATACGTAAATACTGAGAGCTGTTGCCATGATATGACTTAAATAGTGTTGAAAGTGGTGTGAAACACCATTAACTGTTTACCACACAATCCCAAGTTTTAATGACCTCTGGGAAAAGGCTTTTGAAAACATTGATGGAAAGGAGAAAATGCTGGTAACCAGCATTTTCTCCTTTTCCCACAATGTTTTCTGCCCTTTCAAAGAAAAAATTCCTAGTTTGTTCAACATTTATTTTGTCGTCTGCCTATGCTTTCAATTTGGACAAGTCAAAAATTTTGTCATTGACGAGTTAAATCCGTCAATCAAGGCTAATCAATTGAAATACATCTATACTAAGGAAGCATCGGTCTTCAGAAAGATCATTTCCATTGTTTATTTGTATGGTGTTTAACACCACTTTCATAATTATTTCAATAATATCACTGCTGCCAAAGCAACTATCAATGCTTTTCTGCAGTTTTTTTACCAGTACTTTGCACATTATTCTTCCCAAGCAACGAGCTGATTTTCCACGTAACTATTTTTAAAATGATGGTTAGCTCTTAGAGAGGAACAAACCCTGTCAGAATGGCTATCTTCAATCCTCGAAAAGAAATTGGCTGAGCCAGGGAAGCACATTTTGAATATCCCCTAAGTGTTTGTGACCTAGTGGTTGTGGGTTCGATACCCAGTTGAGGCAAACTGTCTTTACGGCAATTTTTCGCCTTTCACCTCTGATGTGTGTGAGAAAGTAGTCAGTGACTTGGAAAGAAAGTTGTGTCAGTACTTGTGTAAGAAAGCCAGGAAACACATGCGTAGGTGCACTGACTGCCGTGATATGACATCAGCTGTTAAAAACGGCGTTACACTCCAATACAGACAAACAAACCTTAAGTGATTGTCTACTACTGATTGGACTTTGTATTCAAAGTTTCAGAGACAACTTACTGTCAGCACTGAGGTTTGCCTCAGTTTACTCTCTATTGCTTGCCAAGGGAGATTTGACAGAAGAAATCTTATCTTCACCCACAATCATGAGCTATAAATGACTGTTCAAACAATTACAACCTAATTTATTGATAAATTCCATGTTTTAACAACTTAGACAAAGATGCTGGTAACAGCATTTTCTCCTTTTCCGACAATGTTTTCTTCCCTTTCAAAGACAAATCCGATCATTTGAGCCACATTTAACTCTATACCATACAACAAAATTCTAGAGTCATTCAAATTCAAAGCATGTGCAGACGACAAATGAAATGTGGCGGAAATGGTTGGATTTGCCATCAAAAGTATAGAAACATTGTGAGAAAAGGAGAAAAAGCATTTTCTTCTTTTCTCACATTTTCAAAAGCCTTGCTTGAGGTTGTCAAAACTCAGGATTGTGTGGTACAGGGTTAAATTGTCATCTGCAGAATGCTTTCAATTTTGACAAAGATAATTTTTCTTTCATTTGGTGAAGAGTTGGGTGGACTCTTCCTATGAAAAAAAATTGGAAAATTCATTTCTAAAACCCTTTCATACAGGCGAAAGAAGGACTGAGAAAATATTTCTTTGAAAAGAAGAAAATGTCATTCAATGGCATTTTCTCCTTTTTCTTTTTTATTTCTTCCCAATAAAAGACCATCACTTGAACAGCCTATAATCTTGTCATCTGCAAGAGCTTCCAACACAAACAACTCTTAACCCTTTACCACACAATCCTGATTTTTAACGACCCTAAGAAAAAGGGCCTTTGAAAACATTGCGGGTAAAGGGAAATTGCTGGTAACCAGCATTTTCTCCATTTCCCACATTGTATGCTACCCTATGATAGACAAATTTTTTGTTTTAAACCACATTATTGTTATTTGTCATAGGCAAATGCTTTAAATTTGGAAAAATTTTGTCAATCGGTAAAGGGTTAAACTTTGTCAACTGAAAAAGAGTTACACATTCTCATTATTTTGGTCTCACTTTTTGCACTATGCAGGGAACAGTAAGTAAGAATTGTCCTTGTCCTGTTCTCACAAAAGCTCAAATCTGCACACTATGCTCAGCTGTCTTGAAAATACATGTTTCTCTGCTGCAGTTGAAATTTTCACCATGCATTTCATATTGCACAAGAGGGGTATCACATACACTGTGGAGCATGTGCAAATGCTGACTTTCATAAAACACCCTGTTTTCCCTCCCTCTTCCAAATAATAACCATGCCTTGTGCGTCACAGGATGCTAGGAGACTTTCGTCACAATTAAAACATACATCGAGAACTGGTGCCGAATGTCCTAGAAGTTTATTGACGCAAGCCTTTTTGTCCTTTCCAATGTCAAAGAAGTAAACACACATGTCCTCACTCCCTGAAACTGTAAAACAAAATAATGAAATCCTATACATGTAAATGAGTGGCACTCTAGAAAAAGGCAGTTTAATGCATCTCCATACCGAGCAAATCATCACATAATCTTGTGTCCATAAAATCCATTTTGCCTGAAAACCAACTGAGTCATGAGGTAGACTGGTCCTTTGACATGCAGGAAATTTACAACTAGCAAAAAATTTCTACTCCGGTCAGCCTGCGCGAGCTGACCTGAATCTATACCTTTCGCAAATCAATTAAACCCCCATTTCACACAGCAGGGCTCATATAAACAATATAATCTACCCATCAATTGGCCCTAAGCATTAATGAAAATCCACACTGTGTAACTTGTTACCTTACAACAAAATTTTAAATTAGTCCAAATTAAAAGCATCTGCAGGAAACAAATGTGTATAAAATGATAGAACTTGTCGCTGACAGTAGAAAACAGTGATTCAAAGCTCTCTCCTGGCTAGCCACCTGCTGTGACATAACCTACGTCTATATTCACCAACTACTGTTGTTAACATGCTAAGTCTGATTCTCAAGAATATTATACAGTTCAGAGTAACACAATTTCTGATAGGCTTGACCAAAATTTGTTTAGCCAATCACAAATTGTGTTAATTTCTATAATCTATATTAAGGCCAAGAATGTAATTTAGAACGGTAGACGAACATGGGCCCTAAGGTTTAAATCTATATGATGTATACTTACTGACACATGCACCCTGTCTGAAAGACATCAGTGGACAAAATGTGCTTCTAACTCGGGCAAGTTTCTGTCTTATTGAAAATCTTTTCTTTAGTTGAAGACTGCCGTCTGCAGAAGAGATTCTGTAAATAAAAAAAAGCAGATCTTTGATAATACAAGCAGTAAGTTTAGGCTTAACTCAACAATCCCAGACAATCCAAGTGTTAACAACCTTGAGAGAGATGGCTTACGAAAAGATGATGGAAAAAAGGTAACCAGCATTTTCTCTTTTTCCCTCCATGTTTCTATCCTAAGACAAATTTCATCATTATGCAATATTGAATTTGTCATCTGCAAATGCTTTCAAATTGGAATACTCTAGCTCGGGTGACAGACGATGTTTACCATTAAAAGTTTTGAATTTTTTATTGTGCTACTGAAAATGGGCAGGATTCTGCCCATTTTAACAATAATGGGAGGTCACTCTTGCTTACTTTGAATTCAGGGGAGATCACTTTTTTTTAAAGTTCATGAATTCATTTACTTCATAAATTTGATCAATCATCCAAGCACTAACACTAGAGCACGCTACCTAGAGAAAGACACCCAACTTTATGGTCTTTCACCAGCAAAGACTTAAGCTGGTCCCAGCTGAATACGCAATAATAATTGATTACCTACATCATAAGCGGTAATAAACCTACTATGGCCAGATGTGATATATAAAAGACACTCTGATTGGTCAATCCGACTAAACTAGCTTATCCAATGAAAGCGAACATTAAAATAGCCTGTACCAACTGTATGTGTCTGAACATACTCGACTAGGACCAGTTTAAGTTCACCGACAGAGACAGTTCACTACCTTATCTACTCTAGCGGAATAAACATGGTGAGTTGACAGCACAGTTTACCAACAGGGATGGTTCCATTCCTAATCTACATGTACTTAACTTACCTAAATAAACATAATGAATTGACGGCACAGTTCACCAACAGAGATGGTTCCCTGGCCTCTCTACTGACCCAAGCTCGAGCTGATATACTGGTTATAGCATGACCTTCACATATAGCCACTCTGTAATGGGAATTACATATCATATCAAACAATCTAAAGATCTTATAACCCTAGGAGCAAGGCTTTTAAAAACATTGTGGGAAAAGGAGAAATTGCAAGTAACCAGCATTTTCTTTTCCCACAATGTTTTTTATTCTTTCAAAAATAAATCCCATCATTTAAACCACATTTTGTTTGTCATCTGCAAATGTTTTCAAATTGGACTTTGACTAGTCTAAAAAGAAAATTCTGTCAACTCTTTACCATCAGAGAAAATTTGAGACTCATCCAAATTCAATCAAAGCAGTTACAGTCAACAGTAAAACTGTGGTGCAAATGATGAGATTTTGCCTCTGATAGGCTGGAAGACATTGTGACAAAAGGATATAATGTTATAGTTTCCAACAATTTCTCCTATTCCTACAATGATTTCAAGTGTTCTCCTCAAAGGTTGGTAAAATGGAGGATTTTTTGGTATAGCACCAAAGAGGCAATGGCCATCTTCTATTTTAATCTAGCAAGATATTTGACTGGTTCTCTAGCAAAAGGAGGTATAATGCATCTCCCTGACACATCATACCAAGCAAGTCATCATAGTTATAAGTATGGATCCATAAAATCCATTTTGTCTAACAACCAGCTAAATCATGTGGTAAACTGATCCTTTGACATGCAGAAAATTAACCAAAAGTGATACATTTTGACCCAGGTCAGCTTCCGTGCACTGCAGAACCCCAGAACCCCTGCTGACAAGGGTTGATAGTTTTTTTTAGATTCATTAAATCCCCTTTTCACAGAGCATGGCTCATTTACTTACAAATTCAGGGACAGATAGTCAAGTCTCTAAACCTCTTTCCACTGTATTAACCCATTACCACATAATACCATGTTTTAATGACCATGAGAAAGAAGCCTTTTGAAAATATTGTAGGAAAACCAGATAATGCTGGTAACCAACATTTTCTCCCTTTCCCACCACTTTTTCTACCCTTTCAGAGCCAAATTTCCTCAAATGAGCCACATGTACTTTGTCATGTGCAACAGCTTTGAATCTGGACAAATCTAAAATTCTTCGTTTGGTAAGGAGATAACATGTTTTACATATGGTATGATTTACGGAAAGGAGGATGGAATATTTGCATAAGAAAAAAGAAAATTTTGAGATAAATAACTGTGACGGATAGCTTCAGCCATCTGTCAAATACTGCTTTACAATCAGCTTGAAGCATCGACAGAGGGAGTGATCTAGAATAGCATAGAGTTTAATCCCTTACCAGACAACAAAATTTTAGTCTTGTCCAAATTAAAATAATGTGCAGATGACAATTTCAGTGTGGCTCAAATGGTGCAATTTTTCTTTGATAGGGTAGAAAACATTGTGGGAAAAGGAGAAAATGCTGGTTACCAGCATTTTCTCCTTTTCCCACAATGTTTTCAAAAGGCCTGTTGCCCAGGGTCATTAAAAGGCGACATGGAGCAGTAAAGGGTTAAAATAACAAAATAGTCAGTGTTAACTACCTTCTAGTCTTTGTAAGTTTTCCAGATGCTAGATCCACTGAGAAAGCAGATAAACAGCCCTTATCATCCCCAGTCCACAATGTACATCCTGTAGGATCAAAGGCCTGGGCTAAAATGATGCCTCCCACTTTACTGCTTCCTCCCTGATACACAAAAAACATTATCGTACAGTAGTCTGAACTATGTTGTCTTTTTTCAGATGTGAATTTCACAAAATTGGTGCATAAATACTACATCTCTATGTTTTATCTGAGAAATGTCTTTTCTGAACAATAAAAGCTGCACTCTAGCAAAATGGGGTTGATTGCATCTCTGTGATGCATTATACCAAGCAAGTCATTACATAGATATGGATCCACAAAGTCCATTTTGTCTGAAAACCAAGTGAATCATGACATGAAGGAGATTGACCAATAGCAAGAAGTTTCGATCCATGTCAGCCGTAGCAGACTTTGCGGGCTGACCTGATCTGATACTTTTTGCAGATGCATTAAACCCTCTTCTCACAGAGCATTGCACATGTGCCTATCATTCTGGATAAACAAAAGATTCCATATCGCTGAATAAAACTGTGTGAGTCCAGTGTGGTTGAAGTTATTCATGTAAACTTCCAATAATGAAGCCAAAGTTTTGAATTTTGTAACAACATCAGAAACAACTTTCAGTAATTTGTTTATCTTATCAGCATATAAAAGAAAGTGTCATTATCTAAATACTAAAAATCGTTACCTTATAACCTTTGCCAGTCGAAACATTCACAACCTGCACAAAACCTTTACTGTTACCTGTCTAGCATCTTGTCAAGGAACTATTCACAAAACGTACAGATAGACATGTTATAAAAAAATCTCTCTATCTATCCAGTATTTCAAAGTCAAGTAAGTATTAGATATGTCAGTGCAATATCATCACTAATATGTGGAGCAAATCAGTACAAACTAGAGGCCCTTGAGGGCCTGAAATTGCTGTGCTGGCAGTGATTTTGCTTTTTTTCTAGCATACATTATGAATTCATGATGCAAAACGGTGAAAGACAAACATCCCCCCCCTCAAAAAAAAAGGAGGTGTTGCTAAGAAAGCACAAGTAGGCATGTTGAATTGAACAAATAGTGGAAAAAAATTGAAGTACAATTTCTCAAAACCAACTGTTTGGAATCCAGCCAAATTTGATAGGGTTTCAGTACTCATTGTATTAAACAATCCCTGCAAATTTCGAAGAAATGTGACTGATAATGTGGACTGTGTTGAGCAACCAATACTAAGTCTTCAAATGGCTGCTTTTCCTAAACTGATTGCTCGATTTTCTTCATTTTCAATAGAGTTCAATCCCTTGTTGACACAAATAATCTTTGCAAGTTTCAAAAGAATTAGATCTAAATTGCAGACTAAATAGCATAGACAAGAAATGTAAATTTTTGGCTTTAAATGGCTCCTTTTTCCATACTGATTGTCATATGTTTTTCAAAATCAACAGGGTTCAAGCTATTGATATCATAGAGCAACTGTACAAGTTTAATGAAAATTCGACCACAAATGCCGAGTTGTTGTACCTTAAACAAGAAATGTCAATTTTCAAATTTAAATGGCTACTTTTCCCATACTGATTGTCGAATTTTTGTCAAAATCAACAGGGTTCAAGCTTTTGATGATACAAAGCAATTGTGCAAGTTTCATGAAAATCCAATCAAAAATGCTGAATTTACTGCGTAAACAAGAAATGAAAAGTTTTTAATTTCAAATGGCGACTTTTCCCATACTGATTGTCAGATTTTTTTCAAAATCAATAGGGTTCAAACCATTGATAAGATAAACAAACTGTGCAAGTTTCACCAAAATCTGACAACAAATATAGACTAAAACACATAAACAAGAAAAGGAAATGGTGAAATTTAAATGGCTACTTTTCCCACACTGACTGTCAGATTTTTTTCAAAATCAATACGGTTTAAGCTATTGATGATATCAACAATCTGTGCAAGTTTCACAAAAATCTGACCACAATTGCAGACTTTTTTGTGTAAACAAGTAATTGAAATTTTGAACTTTAAATGGCTACTTTTCCTACACTGATTGGATGATTGTCAGATTTTTTTCAAAATCAATACGGTTCAAGCTATTGATAATATCAAAAATCTGTGCAAGTTTTACGAAAATCTGTCCACAATTGCAGACTTTATAGTGTAAACAAGAAATTGAAATTTTGAACTTTAAATGGCTACTTTTCCTACACTGATAGTCAGATTTTTTTTCCAAATCAATAGGGTTCAAGCTACTGATGAGATAAACAATCTGTGCAAGTTTCATGAAAATCTGACCACAGATGCAGACTTAATCATGTAAACAAAAAATTTAAATGTTGACTTTTAATTGGCTACTTTTCCCACACTGATTGTCAGATTTTTTTTCAAAATCAATTGGGTTCAAGCTTTTGAAAAGATAAACAATCTGTGCAAGTTTCACGAAAATCTGACCACAATTGCAGACTTTATTGCATAAACAAGAAATTGAAATTCTGAACTTTAAATGGCTACTTTTTCCACACCGATTGTCAGATTTTTTTCAAAATCAATAGGGTTCAAGCTATTGATGAGATAAACAAACTGTGCAAGTTTCACGAAAATCCGACAACAAATGCAGACTTTAATGCGTAAACAAGAAATTGAAATTTTGAAATTAAAATAGCTACTTTTCCCACATTGATTTTCAGATTTTTTTCCAAATGGATAGGGTTCAAGCTATTGATGAGATAAACAAATTGTGCAAGTTTCACGAAAATCTGACCACAAATATGGACTTTATTGCGTAAACAAGAAATTGAAATTTTGATCTTTAAATGGATACTTTTCCGACACTGATTGTCAGATTTTGTTCAAAATCAATAGGATTCAAGTTATTGATGAGATAAACAAACTGTGCAAGTTTCAGGAAAATCCGACCACAAATGCAGACTTTATCGTGTAAACAAGAAAAGACTAACGGACAGACAGACAGACGGACAACGGAAACCACGCCATGACAAGCTCTGCTGGCTTACAGCCAGTAGAACTAAAAACAGTTAGATCTGAGCCATGCCCTGTGAACAGGGGGCTTGATACATCTGCGAACAGTATTGACCCAGGTCAGCCTGCGCAGTCTGCACAGACTGACCTGGGCAAAAACTTTTTGCTATTGATCAATTTTCTGTATTTTCAAGGACCAGGTTACCTCATGATTTAGTCATTTGTTAGACAAAATTAACTTTACAGATCCATGATCAAGTGATGACTTGCTTGGTATCCTGCATCACAGAGATGCATTAAGCCCCCTTTAGCCAGAGCATGGCTCATTTATTTCCTATGAAAGAAGTCCACTTTCAGTTATTCAGTATGCAGAAAATTTCTAAGTAGTAATGGTACGCAATATACACATATGTATACAGCAATATAGCAATATAGTTCTAGTGCATATTTTATTGAACTTGTGCAGAAAAATGAGAAAGACTAATGAGAAGGAAAGATGGACTATGGACAGACAACCCTGAAAAGTATCCATTCCACCATCAGAGACCAGAACAGAAAATGATTGTCAAGGATACAACAAACATGTTATTATTGAGAGGATGGAACAGACATGAGTGGAGCTCTGATCCTGTGATGTCATCAATTGCCCGTATACACTCCCCAGAGGCCACATTCCATAAGCGGGCTGTTCTGTCGAGGGACACGGATAGTATTATATCATTGGAAAGGGACCAAACAAAGTCTGAAAACGAAAAGGGTAACATGCCTTACCTGGTCCAAACCATTCTTAGTTTCATTCTTAGTCTTATTCTAGATTTAGAAAGTAACACAGCTTCTGATTGGCTACAATGAATGTTTAGCCAATCAGAAGTTGTGAAACTTTCAAATTTAGAAAATTCTTGAGAATAAGACTAAGAATGTTGTAAACAATAGTTTGTGAATACAGATTTAGGTCAAACAAAAGAGATAGCTTTTTCCACAATGTTTAAAAACGCCTTTCTTCTTCTGCACATGACTGTTTGCTCTTTGATCTATACCGTATATATAAGATACTAAAACCATCTTTGACCTGAGATATTTTGGTCTTTCTTGTTATCTGACAATGCTTATTGTATTTATCAACCAGCAATTTCTCCTTTTGTCACACTGTCTTCAAAAGTTGAAAGGTTGTAACACATTAAAATCTTTATTTCATTTATCTACCACTGTTTATCTTTCGACCCATGGAAGTCACATAACTTACCTGACACTGCATCTTTATGACCTTTCAACATACAAATCACTGTGGCAGGAGGAGGTATCACCTGGCAGACAGACAATGTCCCATCCACAGAGGAACAAGCAACCCTTGTCTTGTCATCATTGGCAAACTTTACACTTGTAACTAAAACAGAAAGTTTCTTCAATAATAAAATCTGAACTGTGAACACAACAGCCAATTAAGCCATATACATAAAACATAATTTGTAGCAAATTTCCTTTGCACTGCACCAATCCACTTATGAAAACATCGTGGCTGAAGGAAAAAGATCATAATGTGTAATTTTTCCGTATACCACCATGTTTTCATCATGTCACAAACATACATTCATCTTGACAATCCTTATATTACACCACTGTTTTTATAATGTCAAACTCTGCAAATTGTTCCAACAGGTTCAGGCTGAAAGAGGTTGTTTAGCAGGTACTTGCCTCCCAAAAAACCAATAGACTCAGTTTACCACACAATCCTGAGTTCTAAACAATCCTGAGAAAGAGAGCTTTTTGAAAAAAATGTGGGAAAAGGAGAAGATGCTGGTAACCTGCATTTTCTCCTTTTACACACAATGTTTCCTACTCTTCCAAAGAGTGTCATGTGTGAAACCTTTATCCATGTTGACAATCAACATATAACAAAACATGGTTTTATAATTGTCTGCCTCCAACTTGTTTCAGGTTAACCCTTTACGACACAATCCTGACTTTTAACAACGCTGAGAAAGAAGCTCTCTGAAAACACTGGGAAAAGAAGAAAATGCTGGTAACCAGCATTTTCTCCTTTTCCCACAATGTTTTCTACCCTATGTCTTCTGCAACAGCTTTCAATTTCGACAAGTCTACACTTTTGTCGTGTGGTAAAAAGTTAACACACCTGACACAAAACCAATGGACTCTGGTTCTTCTAAAATATTCCACCTTTCCTAAGGTGTAAAAACTTGTACAGTAATAGGCCAACCCTTTAACACACAATCCTGAGTTTTAACTACCCAGACAGAGATGACTTTCAAAAACACTCTGGGATAATGAGAAAATGCTGGTAATCAAGGTTTTCCCCTTTTCCCATAATGTTTTTTTACCATTCCCCAAACAATTTTCAATTTTCCAATAACATTTATTTTTGTCATTTGCAAATGCTTTCAGTTTCAAGTCTAACATTTTGTTGTCTGGTGAAGAGTTAATGTGTTATAATTTCGGTCCTCTTCCCTAATTTCTATCAAACATGCATTCTTTATACCAACCTGCATCTGTGTGCTGATCAAATATATGATGCATTCCAGCGAAAGCATAATTCTCAGAGACAGACTTTCCTCCTGCCATTGCCCTATTATAAGATAAATATTAAATTTGAGATGCTGGAAATACCACTGCATTTATATTGTGATTCGCGCGCGCGCGTGCGTGTGTGTGGAGGGGGGGAATTTCAAAATCTGTATTTTAAACTGTAAATTTTGTAATGACCTAATGAGTCAGGTTAAAAGAAAAGATTGAACTAGACACTGATTTATCAAGCATTTTTCGCCCCGAGTTCAAATTGAAGTGGACACTGATTTTATCAAGCATTCCCCCCCACACACACACCCCCCTTTGACTTTAAATTAGATAATTTTGCAAGCAATTTGCATTATACAACCTTTTAACAATCCTTGTCTAATATGCTGATTTCAACACGCATTCTAGTTGAATACATAAAATTGACTAAATGTGAAAATATTGTGGCAGTAGGAAAAAGTTGTTCATTAGAAGCACTTTCTCCTGTACCTACACTGTTTTCAAAAGTGGTGGTCCTGTAAAATGAGCCATTTCATGGTGTCAAATCTGTGAAAAAGAACAAATTCCAATCAAGTATTCTAGAATTCCACATATCATAAGGCTTTGTCCTCATGTGTTGGCTTACGGCTGTGTCTTCACTAGACTCACAAACAAATTATACATACCATGTAAGATTTGTACATCCAACCTGTATGCTTGCACCAAAATCCAATTTTCTTTTCTTCCAAATTAGTTTAAACCTTTAGACCTGTCCAAATTGAGCATTTGCTGATGACAACTGTGGCTCAAATAATGCAGTTTTTGTTTGAAGTGGTATAAAACATTGTGGGAAAAGGAGAAAATGCTGGTTATAAGCATTTTCTCTTTATCCAACAATATATTTTTAACAGCCATTTTCAGACAGGTCGCTAAAACTACAGATTACGTTGAAAAGGGTTAACCCTTTACGAAACGACAAAATTTTAGACTGGTCCAAACTGAAAACATTTGCAGACAACAAATTAAAGGTAGCCCAAATGATGAAATCTGCCCTTGATAGATTAGAAAATATTGTGGGAAATGGGAAAATGGTGGTTACCAGTATTTTCTCCTTTTCCCACAATGTTTTCAATGGTCTAATTTCCCAGAGGCGTTAAAACTCGTCATGGGCTAAACCAGTAAGAGATTGTGTTTCTTTGAAATTTAGATAAAACTTGAGGCTTAAAAGAATAATTAACCCTTTACCTCACAATACCCAGTTTAATGACACTTTTGAGAAGGTATTTGAAAACATTTGGGAAAGGAGAAAATGTTGGTAACAAGAATTTTCTCCTTTTCCGACTATCTTTTTAACCCTTCAAAGACAAATTGTAGATTTTGAGCTATATTTAATTTGTCGCCTGTAACTGTTGTGGATTTAGGGAGGTCTAAAATATTGTTGTGTGGCAAAGAGTTAACCTAGAATGATTAGTGAAGATGAGAGGGGCCAATGCTCACCCCCTATACTGCCATCTCCAACAACTTCCTTCCAACTTGTTAACTCTTTACCACACAATACCGACCTTTCCTGACCCTGAGGAAAATCCCTTTTAAAAAAAATTGTGAAAAAAGGAGAAAATGCTGGTAACCAGCATTTTCTCCTTTTCCCACAATGTTTTCTACTCTTTCAAAGATTAAAATCATCATTTAGGTCACATTTAATTGGTCGTCTGCAAATGCTTACAATTTGGGTGGGTCTACAATTTTGCTGTGTGGTAAAGAGTTAACCAATTACCTGCTAGCCTCAGCCTCTTTTGTAGGAACTACTTCTATACTATCATACACTCTCTTCATTGGACCTTCAAACACATATTTCATGGAGCCCCCACTGACCTGTCGTCTGTGATACTTTCTATTTTCCCCAGGTTTATCTAAGTTCTGTAGACAATAATATAGAAGAGTTAGACGTGAGCTGAATTGCATGAAGTCTGTTCAAACATACAATTTATTGTACTAGAAAAAAAGTCAGGAACCAAAGTCTGATAATACTTTAACCTATATAATTGATTTTTTTGCATTAACAACTACACATGATTCAAAAATGATTGTTTGAGGTGTAATGGTGTAGTTGATTTCTTTGTAAATATATAGATCAGAAACTACAAATGTAAAACCATGTACAGTACCTCTTGCATGGACCTATTCAAACTTTTAGCGCCAAGACTGAAGGAACGGCTTTTGATACTCCTGCAACCGATAAAAACAAAAGCAACCAGAGTTATTTCATACAGGTATAACAGAAACAAGACATCATACACAGAACAGAAACCTTATTTCATTCAAATCCAGTATTAAAAAGATTTTAATGATATTTTGGGAAAAGTGGCAACTACAGTAAACCAAAATCTATACTGATCATTCAAGTACTTCAAACTTTACAGAAAAATTAAACAACAAAAACACAATAACTGTTATAGTGCTGATTCAACTCTTTATCAAACAACAAAATTTTAAGGACTGCCCAAATTGAAAGCATTTGTAGATGAAAGAAGAAATCTAACTCAAAAGTTGAAACTAATTTTTCCACAGGCAGAAAACATTGTCGAAAAAGGAGAAAATGCTGGTTACCAGCATTTTCTCGTTTTCCAACTATATTTTCAAAAGTCTTTTTCAGGGTCATCACAACTTTGAATTGTTTGGTAAACGGTTAAAAAAACCTGTAAACTTCATGAGAAAAAAAAAGCTTTAGGGTGCTTAACTTGCAAAATGGACCTTTTGAATTATAAAACCAGCTAAATTATTTAGTATTTCACTGTTGTTTTGGCCAGAATATATTACAGAGAAGCAAACAAAATAGATCTAAGATCAGACAGCATGTTCTGTGTATCTTAACCAATTGAGCCCTAAGCCAACTTATGTTGCTTTTGCAGATGGTTAAGATCAAGTTCAGACTGCATGTTCTGTCCAATCTGATCTTGATCTAAACTGCATGTTCACAAACCAACAGAAGTTGTGCTTATAAAGGATTAACATCACATACACCTACCCTTGGTCAGAAAAAGCCGGACTGCCATACTTTGTTGCAAGAAGTTTTGCTCTTAAGTGCAGATACTCTCGTCTAGCAGATTGATCTTTCTGAAAAATTTCGTGAGATGTAACTGTTTTACACATCTGCAAAAGGATCATTTGGCGGAAATATCCCCTCCAGACCACTCTGACTTTCTATAGACCAGGACCTCTCTTTGAAATAAAACATCGTAGAAAAGAAGGAATTACTTTTTATGAAGATTTTGTTTCCTCTTGCCACCATGTTTTCATATTCATTTATGTATCAAATCTTAGTTCAGGTGAACTTTGCAAGCATCTTTCTGACGTTATCTGCTGCAAAAGTTACCTCTTTAGCAGACAACAAAATTTTAGACACATCCAAATTAAAAACATTTACAAACAACAAATTAAAGGTGGCTCAAATGACTCGGCTTGTGTTTGAAAGGGTAGAAAATTCTGTAGAAAAGTAGAAAATACCAATGACCAAAATGTTCTCAAAAGCCTTCAATCTCAAGGTCATGGAAACACAAGGTTGTTTGGAAAAGGTTGAACCTTTCTCTGCTAAAACATTCATGTATCAACACTCATCAGTAAGAAAATCGTAATGTCAGCTGCCAAGACTTATTTCAGGTTAAGGTTTTCTTGCCACAAGAATAGCCTTGTAAGTGGACTGTTGGTATAATTTTATTATGTGTGTGTGTGGGGAGGGCGGGGGAGGGGGGAGGAGGTTATTTCCAACCGAATAAAAGTGTGCGCATTAAGCAAAAAGGATACATTGTATGTTAATGAAAGATAGTGTGGTATATTAGCCAAGGTGAACAGACAATTAGGCCAGGGCAATTTGATTTCGATATGTGGCTTGGGATATTTTGGTGTAGGTCAATTTAACTTGCTAAAATTTGTAGCCATGACAATTTTATCAAATCTATATCTCCAAGCATTTTTTTTCTTCGTCTCAGCGCTTTTTCTTTTTAACAGGTGTTCACTAATGCTGTGACCATTTACTTCATTTTTGGTTATTGTTTCATTCTATTACACATATTTAGTGTCTTCTTTCTATGATCTTTCAATAACTGTATTCAAATATTTTTCACAGGCCAAATTGTCCAGGCAAATTGTCACACATTCAAATCTTACCTCTGGGATATGAGCATTTTCTCTCAATAACTGACTTCTTCTTTTGATATACAGGGTACCTAAAAATAGAACACAGTGCTTACTTTTTTTGCTATTTCAAAGTCAGTAATATTTCAGTCATATCATGGCAGCCAGTCTTCCTTTCCATGTTTTCCTGGAGTTACATTCACCAGTATTTTGCACAATACTGGCTATTTTCCCATATTAACATTTTAGAAACAAAGGTCAGAAGTGAGACAAGAAGGACATCCTGTTGTAAAGACGGTCATCAAACCTCAAAATGTGCTTGAGCTGGGATTCAAACTGATGACCCCTGGCTGACATGCCCTGAATTTTATACTATTAACAAAGCTACTGGGCTCTTAACTCTTTCCCAAACAAGCCCTGGTTTCACGTGTCTGCAGTACAAGTCTTTTGAAAACACTGTGAGAAAAGGAGAAATTGCTCGCCACGAGCAATTCTTCCTTTTCCCACAGTGTTTTCTACCAGTTTTGAGACCTTTCTGCCATTTTCATCAAATTTAAAATTGTCGTCTGCAAATTCTTTCAATTTGGACTAGTCCAAATTTTGTCGTTTGGGAAAGTGTTAACCCTTTAACAAACAATCCCGTGTTTTGAAATATGCATGCAATAAATAGAAACATACTTTTAACTAATCGATGCTTCCACAGTCGAAAAATCTTTAAGTTGAGATATAATGAACCATCTATCTGAAACCATGATTCATCGTCAGCTATATTAAAATGGAAGACCTGGAAATTAGCTGACAACAGCTCACCGAGTGGAAAAATGGTTTATTACGTCTCAACTTGAATATTTCTCGACTGAGGAACTATCTGTCTGTTACAAGTAAGTCTATTTTTATTTGTTGCATGCATATTTCAAAAGATTGGCAGGTAATTTGGTGCATTTTCAATGTAATTTGTTGGTGAATTGTGCACATGTATGTTGGTCAGATCTCGCAGTTCATGAAGTTTGAAGATTTGTTTAAGTCATCTCAGTGTAATTGTGCTCATGCATGTATGCAGGTTTTAAAAAAAATATATGTATCATTGAACAGACCTCCAGATAAGAGGGAGTTAAAATATTCTAACTCCATTATTCTCTTCCAAGCCCTATGTTGTGGGTACTCATTAGAATCGCCTCGATGAGAAGATTCTATTGAGTACCCATAACATAGGGTATAGTGGAGAGTTATTAATATTTTAAATTTTGAAATCAAAATCACTCACTCTATCTAGAGCTCTGATTGATAAAATGCATAATCATAGAATTTTATTATGTTTAGGGATAGTTTTGTCATGAAAATTGACTGAACCCAGGTAGTTCATTGTTTGGAGTTGCGTACCTTTCTAATTATTGAAACACACATTTAAATCTTTTTTAATCATACATCCTTCACCTTTGGCTGGAATCAATCTTAGGATTTCCTGATTTTATAACAAACCCAATGCTTTGACTACTGAGTCACAACTGATCGACTGAATTGCCACTTTCACCACTGTTTCAGTCATAATCATGGCAACAGCTCACTTATTCATGTGTCCCATGTTTCATAAGTATCTTACCCATGCAAGACTACTCAAATGAAAATAAAGAGAATTGAACCATGGCCTGCAGATTGCAGACCTTAGAGATAATGAGTTAATAAATAAATTTGTTGGGCAACACCTTGAAGCTAACTCTTCTTAAGTTTTCATCATTCTCTGATGCTGAATTATAAAGTTTTATGTCAGTCACATCGAACATTTGCTAGCAGTGTGGCAAAAGGAAAACTTCTAGCTGCCGAGAGATTGTCTGGTACGAGATTTAAGAAAAAATAATTCCAGATGACAACCTGTATAAAAAGGTATTTGTATGCCAGCCGCCGATTAAGTCTATCGACTTTAAGACTGAATTACATCGACTCTGTATCAGTGGGCGGAAAGCGGGGGGGGGGGTGGGGGTTGGAGTTGTTACTGGGGATATGAATCTAATTTCTAAACCAATTTCCAAGATGTAACAACCTGCTGTCTTTTAGATTATATTAGTAAGATGTGAGCTTAAAACTATTTCATACGAAAATGAGGGTTGTTTGGAGCCCTGTAGGCATTATATTTTGCATCAAGCGCAAGAATCTGCTGCCAGTTCGCTGTCATGTTTACATTCCGACTTCCTACTGTCGCTTGTGTCACATAAAAAAATCAATTATTTCAGCCATTTCATGGTCTAAGGGAAAAAACTCATACAGCCTTAAGTCATAAGTTTATGAAGAGTGATCTCCCTTACTATGTCAATTCCGCCCCCCCTCCCCCTAAAAAATAGGACTACTTTTCGAGAAGAGAGCTGTGACTGTGAGCTGTTTCTTAGATATAAATGATACTTGTGAGGGATATTAGAATAAGTAGATCTATATTGACAAGAATTTCACAAGGATATCCAACTCGAGATGAATGCATTTGGTTTATGGATTGAAGTGAATGCTGTTTTTACTAACCTCGCTGTCCGAGGCATATTTCGGACGTAGTATGATTTTTTGGCTATGTTATCGCTGAGAAGAATTTTAAAGAATCAAGTAGGACTCTAGATATATTTGTTCTCTTGCATAAACACCTTTTCAGAGAGCATGGCTCATTGTTATTTTAAGTTACGTTTAACTTACGGTCTCCAGACCGATGGTAACCTTCTTGCTTCTGAAAGACTATTTTTGAAGTGAATGATCTATTGGGACGCTTTTATTTAGTAATCAAAATTTTATATCCAAGGTTAAATTTGTATACAGGGTGAATTCTTACCTTGATATGCAGAAGACCGTTATTTCCCACGTTAAATTTTGGCGGTTCTTATGCTTGAAACAAACATGACGAATTACAAGGGAGACTACCCTCTGGCTACGAAATAATATCTGCATATATAACTTTTCTTTCTTCTGTCTTTTTTCTTCAGACCTGTAAATATTGATTATCCTACCATAACGCTATTAGAATTTATTACGTCTGGACGAAAAGAAAACGGTTTCTATACCGATCGTCCCGGTATACTCTCGTTAGCGACCTTACGGTATCTTAATCGTCTTCCGTTTTATGCTGTCCACGACTGCAAGAGAGGTAACTGCTCATTCATCAAGAAAAACATATAACAGTTCTCTCCCTTAGACCATAAATCTTTCGTTTCAGTTAAATGTCAACAAATAGCAAAGGATCTTTGGTGACATCGAGCAAATATCTATGTACGAGTTTTCTCCTTTAGACCAATTACAAACAGCTCGGAACAGTAATAATCTTTAATCATTCCTTATCGCGGTTTCCTTTCACGGTAACAATTTCGAGAACCGTTCAACGGTCAACAGTTTTACCACAGATCTGTAGAGACTGCGATAGGAGACCGCGATATGGAGGAATTAAAAGATTATTATTGCCTGGACCCAGGCTACATTACTGCAGTCATGTAGGCATATTGCTGTATGTGTAAAGATGGTCCAAGACTAACTTCTCTGAACATTGAAGAAGACGAAGAAGAAGAAGAAAAAAAAAATGCGACCAATACAAATCATGAATGTCATGATATAATCTGGAGAAGTATCTACCATTTTCAGCAAAAATAAGCCGAAAGGATTGTTTGCCCGAAGAACAGTCAATTTCTGCGGTTGAAAGTGGTAGAGAACGATGAAAAAAAAAAAAAAAACAGTTACAGTGCAAGGGGAGTTGCATTGTTCAGGGATCGTATGTATGATCCCTAGGTTGGCCCATATAAAAATACTCTCACATTGCAATGAACTAACTCTTTCAGCACTGAATATATGAGCCATGTTCTGTGAAAAGGGAGCCTAATGCATTTGCGAAAAGTATCAGCCTGCGCAGGCTGACACGGACGGAAACTTTTGCTGTCTTTAAATTTTCTGCATGTCAAACGATGATTCTACCTCATGCATTAGTCATTTGTTTGTCAAAATGGATTTTATGGATCCATAATTAGGTGATGTCTTGCTTGGTATAATGCATTACGGAGATGCATTAAGCCCCCTTTTGCCAGAGCATGGTTCGATTATAAACTCGACCTCTTTCGTAAGCTGGCAGCCTGGGTTCTTGTTAATTCTTCCTGTTCATGTATGTTGACGTTATTCCGTCAAAAATGACAATAAATCCGCAAAAGTATTAAAGTAACGAGACAGATAAACAGTTTTAACCCTTAAAGCGCCTTTCACTGATATAGTTGCCTTTGCGGTCAGTGTAGATCAAGATCAGGCTGCACAAAACGTGCAGCCTGATCTTTGATCTACACTGTCCGCTATGTTAAAACAATACAGGCAAAAGGTAGCCATGAATTAGCAATCATATTGGTTTTAATCTAGAATGAAAATGGCCACCGGGTTTATTCGGCGCTTTAAGGGTTAACAGATCCACAAGTACAGATCGTGAAAGGAGACCGCGGTAAGGGATGATTAACCCTTATCCTGCTAAATAACTTAAATGAAACTTTCAAGCCGATGGTAAAAAACTAAAGTGTTGGTGTTTCAGTTATGGAGTTGAGGACATATCTCCTTATCGGACAGTGTAGATCTAAGATCAGACTGCACGCTCTGTACAATCTGATCTTGATTTACACCGTCTGCCAAAGCTCCGTGTGTAGCGCTTGGCAGCCTAAGGGTTAAAAAATTATCACTGGCTGGACTGTAATAACGTCCCAATATATATAAGGAAAAAAATGATCAGACTGGAACTCAGGCTACCTGGACCTATGCCAGTCAGTTGAGTGCAATCTTCGAAGTGAAACCCAGGAAGGTTTTCAATCATATAGGCTTCACTAAACAAGTGGGAGATGTAGATTCAAGATCACAATCTGCAGTCTGATCTTGATTTATGTCGACTGTTCGAGTCCATTCAAAGCCTTTTTCGTCCATGTCGTTGACAGGATTAATCCTTTACCACGCAGTCCCGAGTTTTAACGAACCTGAAAGAACAGGCTTTTAAAAACATTGGGGAAAAGGAAAAGATGCTTGTAAGCAATATGTTCTTTTTCGACATTGTTCTCCACATGTCAACAAAGACCAATCCAATCATTTTAGTTATAATTAAACTGTCTGCTTCAAATGCTTTCAATTTGGATCGGTCTTTGTTGTTCAGTAAGGGTTACTTTGTAATTCATTTTCATTTTGGAGGAAGCTGCTCTGCAGATAAACCAGGGGAGGGGCGGGAAGGAATCAGTAATGGCAAATTTGATACAACTCAGCTCACACAATTGCACGGTATTATTTATAACAGACTTTTTCAACATAGAACTACATGATCGTAGTGCCATTCAACAACACGTGTTCTACTGACTTTTATTGCTCTAACTCTCTGTTTTCCTTTGTTTCTCGTATATTGGCTATTTATGCTACGTTTACACCATGTTCCCGTCGACAACGGCAGGCCCAATTACAAGTCCGAAACGTACTTTGCCGTAAGATTTTAGTAGTTGTTTTCTTCATTTTCCAAGTTCAGTTACGTACAGCTAGGTAGGTTTCTTTACGATATCTCACGGTATCCATGACAAGACGTAGAGGGTAGGGGTTGCTCAGCTCCACGATGTCCAAAGATCTATTAAGTTTCGACCTGCGTTCTACAGCGGATGGGAGTATGTTCCATCCCGGCCCGCACAGTGAAGCGTACAATGATGACGTTTTCACTGTTCCTGTGGTGCCTGATGAATGGAGAACTCCGGCTCAGGAGTTTAAGAGACATCCGGTCCTCCAGGATCATCAGGTTGAACCTGATCCTGCACTGGTTGTATTGGTGATGCTGCAGTTAAGATTGGCCTCTTTTTCTTTTGTTGCTCGCACAATGCCAAATTAGACTTCTTGGACCTATTTTCCTATCGCAGCTTTTATATGTGCTCCGAGCCCGAGCACGGCCGGTCAGGCCGTAGTAGAGCACAATGCGTCATAACACTGATCCATAAACCTGAACATGCCGGGATGTGCCTGATAGAACGCAACAAAACGGCTGGGACATAGCTGAGTTTGCCGAGAGAACTGCGAGGAAACGCAACAAAACCTGACAAAACTTGAAAGAACCTGAGATACCGGTGAAAACAGTGCTTCCACGTCCACGATCATCACTGAGCCTTGTTACAGCTTATCATAGTTACGTGCTGGTAAGTTCTGTTGCGATCGAGTTTCTCATCTGCACCGGGACTGCCGTTGCAAATTTTTGTACAAAAAAAAAAAAAATCTGGCCCGGCAAACACAGCAATTACAGTCTGACAAGTTTGCTTATCCCGTTCCTCTGCGTTTTCTTACGTCAGTCTCGTTGCATCAACGGTTGCCTTAAACGTGGTTGCCGTGAATATGGTGTAAACGTGGCATTAGCACACGATATTTAGGTTTAGACTCATCAAAATTAAAAGAAGGTGAGAAATTGGTTATGGCTCAGATGATGGAATTTGTTACTGAAGGGGTAGAAAATATTGTGGGAAAAGGAGAAAACGCTGAACTGGTCAGCATTTTCCCCTTTTCCCACAATCTTTCAACAGCCTTATTCATTTCTAAAGGTCTTTATTTAACACGGGAAAAAAACATTAAGCATGCTTTCAAGTATCCCAGTGTAGAACGAATAGAAAAATATTGAGCTTTAATTCACGCTGAACCAGCATTTTCTCCTTTTCCAGCAATGTTTTCAAAAGCCTTCCTCTTTCAAATTTCGAAAGCTTTCATGTCGACTTGTTTATTCTGCGGGCCCTTATATGCCTTTTTCTGGACACATTGATAACTCGAGTATACATGCGTTGCAGCCGCTAATCGACAGCCCGGGCGCCTTTTCAAACCACAGCAACTGAATATAATGGGGATAATAATTTTCAGGTATAAATCTTCTAATTGTTAATTCAGTATTTTTTACCCAACATTATATCTGTTCTTACTGAACCACAGAAGAGAACACCATTCGTATTCCAGTACTGCTTATGTCGTCTATTTTTGCTTGAAGATATTTCTTTTTTCCGATGCCTTTTCGAAAACAGCAGAAGCTTGCCCAGTGGCAACATACATGTCGAGCCCGCCATGTGGGAGTTAGTAAAGAACCTCATGAGCTGCACATGGAAAAGAGTAACCAATGACTCAATGTACATTTATCTTATTTCAGACCCCTTTGTTTTCAAATTTGCATGAGGATAGTCCCGAGTAGATATCTATTCCCTATTTACGGACAAGAAGAAGCTTAACTTATGACCTTAAAATATGACCTTGACCTTGAAACCACTGAAGTGGATAATTCAGAGAGACACTTACAACTCATTAAGTACAAAAGTTGTCAAAAAATTTATCATTTGACCATAAAGTGTGAACTTGACCTTGGACCTACCTGAACAAATTTAGAAATGGTACATGTACTCATACAGGAGAACAATTGTGCAAATTTATTTTGAAATCCATCCACATGTGCAGAAGTTATGGTTCGGAAAAGATCTATTTATGATAACTCTATCATTTGGCCTTAAAGTGTGACCTTGACCTTGGACCTACCTGTGCAAATGTTTCAAATAGCGCATCTACTCATAAAAAACAATTGTGCCAAATAATTTTGAAATCCATCCACATATGTAGAAGTTATGGTTCTAACAAATTCGGACGGACGCACGTACTAACGCATGGACGGACGCACATACACCGAACCGACATTGTGGCAACTATGTCTCGCTCAACGCAAGCAAGCGGGCTCGACGAAAAAGCAACGTTAGTAAAAAGCCAGAGCAGATTGATTGATTGACCGATTTATAGTTTTATTAGGTCCCTCCGTGCTCTAGGCATATTTGGTACGGACCCCGGGATGCAACCCATCATCCTGTAAAAATGAAATTTAGATTTGCCGAAAGGGGTTGTTTGTTTCAGTTTCCACATTTTAAAATTTGATCTCGAAGATTATGTGCACCGATGCGAATTCTGCAGAAAAACGGTGCACACAGGAATAATGATTATTGTTTTGTAATAGTTGGAGTCGGATCCAACTATCAATTGACAAGCGACTAATCTGTCTATATATGAGGTTACAATAATGAACCGCATTTACCTTTCCCCCCTTAAAGTAGCTTGCCTGCCAATGCTGTTCCAATCCAAGATTCTTAGTGTTCCAGGCAATGCCATTATGTAAAAGAGCAAACAAAAACATTTCACAAGCATGACAAGTAAATACATGTATACATTTATATACACCTTGTTCTCCAATCCCACTACCTCAAACATATTGTACATTCTATTTATTTATTTATTTATTTATTTTTTTTTGTATTATTACTTTTTCTTTGTTTCATTAATTTTTATTATTTTTCCTGTTATTTTCATGAATATTTTATATTGGTTGTATATACATTTCCCCGAGATTATTCGCACAGGCCTTGTCTTTTCAGCCTGTTTACTTGTCTTTATCTGTTTCATATCTTTTCTCAGTTATGGTTAGTACCATCAACATTGTCAGTCTGTGTACTAAGTTCACTTCTGTTATACAACAGCCCACCGCGTTTTTCCCTTTTTTATCAATTTAAGCTTCTTGTTTTGCTCTATTCCGTATTTTTGTTTGGAGGAAGCTCGCAGTAAAGTGTAATGAAAATGATACTGTCAGGCTGTGTACCAGCTACACTGCTGACGTCAGGGATCACAAACTGCGATCTCTGCTAATGTACAACAGCTCGACCTTCTTTTTAATTCCTGTTTTATTTTAACCTTAGCTTCTTAGTATGATCTTTTCCGTAAGTTTGTTTACGGGGAGTTTGGAGTAAAGGGGAAGTTTGGAGTAAAGATTAACTCTTTACCACGGATTTTAACGACTCTTAGAAGAGAGCCTTTTGAAAACATTGTTGGAAAAGGAAAAATGTTGGTGACCATCGCTTCCATCCTTCTCCACAATGTTTTCCACCCCAACAAATACAAATTCCATCACCTCAGCCACATCAAAACTGTCGTCTGCAAAAAGCCAGAGCGGATGCTTGCGACGTATAATACCAACGAGGCTCGAAGTATATCGACACCGGTTTTAGATCCACGAGGTTTTCAAGATGGCGGCCGATCGTGGAGAAAGAGAAGCGCGGAAGAGTAAACGTTCCGAATCATCCGTTGAAAACCATGTTGAAAGTGACGATGAGTATGAGCCTGATTTTAGCGATCCCGAAGATTACATAGATGATATTTCTGATGAAGGTGAGGAAAGCTTCATTGTTAAATTCTTTCTCAATATGGGACCGGCCTTCCTTTAAATCTGAAGGGTTGCTCCGATGTAAACCCTTGCGAAGATACATTCACAAAAATAACACCAGAGCTAGGCTTCGAATTGGAGTAGGGACGGCCCATTTCGGCAAAGGATTGCATGGAAGTCTGCTTGTGAAAGAAGATTTAAGAGAGTCTGTCAGCTGTTACAGAACATTGTGTCGGTGACGGGAGAGCAGCCAGTGGATTATTGGAATGCAGAATGCCTAATTCACGGGAGCCGGGATAGAATAAAATGTTACGGAATGTAGATGCCTAATTCAGGGATTGTTACGGAATGTAGAACAGGGTGCCCAATCACGTACTGCAGTACGTAATTCACGTACGAATTCTACTCCGTGCGTACAATTTTTTTGTGCTTACGTGCATGCATGCACTGTCAAAAGTATGCATGTACAAAAAGGAAAGTAATTACGTAAACTGCACGTACAAATTGGACACTGTTCCGCATTGCATGCCAAACAAACAAAACTAAAGTAGTTTTCCTGGTAAGTGGGTACCACACTTTGTGCTCAACATAGAGCGGGTTACCAAATATTTTCACTATATATATTTTGCGGCTCCCTCGTCTGTCAGAATAATTTTTGCTACGAGTTTTTAAGGTGTCAAAATCTACCACAAGTACAGAAAATCTGGTAATTCATTTTCAGTGAGAAATTAAAATCATTTAATTATATTATGATGCGCAGTTATTGTTAAAAACATATTTTTTTGACATATGGAAACTGAAAACCCGAGCCGCAAATTAAACGTGTAATATCCGTATGTATGGCGCCTGCTGCAGAAAAAATGTCATCACAACGAAAGCTGTTAATATATTTTACAACATTAAGATCTGAGAAAGGTAGGTTTACAAAGTGATTCTACCATTACACATTTTGTTTTATTTTGCCCTAACATGGCATGGCCTTTATTTGACAGAGTTTGAGCTTACAATGAGCCAATCGGCCTGCTCCTCTGTGATTTTAAAATAGCCAGATCTACGGACATCATCTTGGACATTGAGCATTAATCTGTCTACGCTTCCTTTTAAAGCAGTTCTAATGTACTTTGCAACTTTTAGAAAGGAATAAATGTGAAAAGTCTTTCGTAAAGGCGGTCGAGTATCAAAACTCGCCGTGTTTGGCTTTTAAACCGTGGCCACTGTTGCGATTACATATAAGTATGTGCATGCCCTGGAGACATGATGCATCCATATAATCACCAAATGCACGATCTGATAATTTAATTAAGATCCCATTCATTATGGTAAAGGAGCTAGGGTGTTAAAACTCATTGATAAAATTGAAACAGCCAAAAGTTACTCTGTACCCCGTAATTTTTCTTTGTACCCCCAATTCAGAACCTGGGGGGGTGGGGATAGAGTGTACCCCCAATTTTTTCTTTGTACCCCCAATTCAAAACCTGGAGGGTGCATGTACCCCCAAATTGAAAACCCAGTGGGCATGCTGTAGAAGCAGCAACAATGGAATGTTGCAAAATGTAGTTTGAAAAGCCTAAATACCGGAATGTAGCTGAATGAAGAATAAATGTATAGTAGATATCACACACAAAACAGACCCAAAATGTAAATTTTCACCAATGGAACATTAAAATGGCCAGATTCAGAAAAACTTACAGAATGTAGATGCCTAATGACCGGAATGTTACAGACTGTTGAAGCGGCAACAGTGAAATGTTACAAAATGTAATTTTAATAGTCTAAATACAGGGATGTAGCTAAATAAAGAATAAAATGTAGATAACACGCACACATGTACACTCACAAAACAGATCCAAAATGTAAATTTTCATCAGTGGAACTGTAGATGCCTAATTGCTGGAATGTTTTGGAATATGGAAATGGCCACAACGTTATGTAACAAAATGTTATGTTAAAAGCCTAAATGCTGGAATGTAGCTAATTGAAGAATAAATGTTGATAAAAAAAACATACACACCCACGCATGCTCATAAAACAGACCCAATATATAGCGAAGTGTTACGAAATATAATTAAAAAATCCTAAATACCGAAATGTAGCTTACTTAAGAATGAATGTAGGTTATAGATACACAGATAAACCAGTCCTGAAATTTGAATTTTGATCAATTTAGTTGGCAAAAATGTACCTGCATATATGCAGCGACTTAACACTGGAACATTGCAAAATGTACCCAAATCTGGCTTTTAAACACAAAACTGTATATCGAAATGTGGAGTTGCCATCATTAATACTTTTAGTTTTTGTGTGAATTGGATACTTAGATTTGAAGCTTCAACAACGAAATTATACAAAATGAAATTGTTAAAGCTTATAAATAATGGAATGTACCAAAAGAAATGCAGGCTTTTAAAATTATTTCGTAACATTTTGTTGTTACTATTTACACATTCCGTAACATTCCATGAATTAGGTATCTACATTCCTAACATTTTGTAACATTTTGTTACATTCCGTAAATTAGGCATCTACTTTCCATAACATTCCGGTAATTAGGCAGGCCCCTGTTGCACAAAGCTCTGTTGAAGTAAATTCCAGGAAATGTTAATACATGGACAGGTGCATTTGCTGCTGTGATTGTATGGACTAGTGAAGAGTTAAGGAAATGGTTGTTCATGGCCCAGTCCTAATAACTCTTTCAGCATGCCCACTGGGTTTTTCATTTACATGTACCTGCATTGGAAAAACCCAGTGGGCATGCTGCATAAAGAATACAAAAATTTAAGTAGAATTTTGTGCAGAAAAGTACAAAGCTAGTTGAAAGAAGGGGGAATGAAAACTACCTGTTGGATATATACATTTGTCAGACAGGTCCGATTGTATTAGACTCCCTATTAAACCTTTGTTCTTCTGACTGAATTTTTATGTTAACCTCCTTATATCTTGATAATTTTTTATTGTCCATAGGATTTCGAGATAAGAAGATTTGACTGTGTTGTTTCTCCCTTTTAGAATTATTGGGTGATTTGCTCAAGAATAAGCCTAAAGATACAGACAGCATAGATAATGTTATCATTGTGGATAACATACCCGTTGTGGGTCCTGACCGTCTGCCCAAGTTACAGAATGTCATCAAGAAAATTTACGAGAAATTTGGAAAAATTCATTCAGAATATTATCCAACAGATGAGAGTGGCAAAACTAAAGGGTATGTAAAGCTTCACTCTTTGTGTTTGATTTTTATTAAAGTGCTGGAAGTGGCTTGAGTTGCTTTTGCAGACAATGTCAATCAAGATCAGACTGCTTGGAATGTGCTGTCTAATCTTGTAACTACACTTTCCTCTACTTTGTTACTTATTCTTGCCAAAGCAACCTTGAAATATTTCAGTAAAAGTCCATAATATAAATTTAATTTTTTAAAAGATTAGGAAGTGCATGTTTATATATTTTCCAGGTATGTTTTCATAGAGTATTCGAATCCATCCAGTGCCATGGAAGCGGTGAAAGCCACCAATGGGTACAAGCTGGACAAAGCACATACTTTTGCTGTAAATCTTTTCTCGGACTATGATAAGTGAGTCTATATTTGCTTCTTTGTGTGCTAGTAAGGATGAAATCAGGGTCAGTATTCACCAGCCACTCATATGAACATTCTTTGTGTTATTTTCCAAGATTTTCCAGATGTGAAAGTAACACAACTTTGATTGGCTGAAACATTTTCTGATTGGCTGAACCAAATGGTTTAGGCAATCAGAAGTTGTGATAATTTCACATTTAGAAAATTCTGGGGAACAAGAGTAAGAACATTCCTAAGAAGGGTTTGGTGAATAAGGACCCAGACCTCTTTTGGATTAAGATAAAAATGAATCTGTTCTTGGAAATTCACAAATTAAAGTTGTTGTCCATACATCATACATCATGAATGCATATTTGCTGATGGCATTGTTTGACCTAACTGTGTCCTGTGAGATTCTTATTGTCATGATACCCATATTTTTTCTTAAGTTGATAAAAAATCTGTTTTCAAAACATGTGAGTATTTTTACACAGAGAAAACATTTTTTAAAGATGAGCAGAAATTGTTGTGTATGTTTGATGGATTTTTCAACGGTTAGAGCACTAAACACAGCTTAGTTGTTTTTTGCAGACAGTGTGGACCTAAGATCAGATAGCTTTTTGCAGAAAATGTAGCTCAACATGCACTCTGATTTTAGATCAATCTTGTCCACTACTATGTGAAATATCCTGGTGAAAACAGCATTGAAATTGCTATGCTTTGGTCTGTTTACTTCATTGAGAAAATTAATTTCATCTGTTTAGAATTAGGGCTTTAATTCTTTACCAAATTATAGCCTCATCCAAATTTAAGCATTTGCAGATGACACTTGTCAGTCAAAACATGATATTTCTATTTCAAAGGGTAGGAAACATTGTGGGCAAAAGGGAAAATGCTGGTTACCAGCATTTTCTTCTTTCCCCACAATGTTTCAAAAGCTTTATTCCTCCTGGTTCTTAAATCTGGGGATTGTGTGGTGAAGGGTTAAGGGTCCATTAAATGTCTTGTTTTTTATAGATATGAAAATGTGCCAGATGACTGGGAACAGCCAACTCCAAAACCCTACAAAGACTTGGTGAGTTATGATATTGTTCTCTTTTCTTTCTGAATTATCAATTACAAATTTTCCTTTAACCCTTTACCAAACAATCCGGGGTTTTAACAACCCTGAGGAAGAAGCCTTTCGAAAACATTGTGAGAAAAGGAGAAAATGCTGGTAACCAGCATTTTCTCCTTTTCCCACAATGTTTTCAACCCTCTGATAGAAAACTTTCAGCTTGAGAGCATCTTTTCATTTGTTGTATGCAAATGCTTTCATTATGGGCAAGTCTAAAATTTGGTTGTTTGGTAGAGTTAATATGTACAGTAAAACCTCGATAATTCGAAGTCCCACAGGGACAAGCAAAATGCTCGAATTATGGCAGTTCTTGAATTATCCAAAATATCACTGAAAACAAAGTTGCATTCCGTTTAAGATCAGCAATCAAAGTATACTTCCCCGAGCAATACAACCGAATTTTTGTTCTTTTTTTTTCATAACATTCAAAGAATATCACATCGAGTGATTATTTTTGTAAATACATGTGTTTTGATTGTATGAGTTCTTGGAAATTAATCACTCTAAGTCACCTTTTTCCCGGAAGGTTGGTACTGTAGTTTTTACGAAATCGTAAAATTTCGCCTGTTGCATTCGCCCCCAATAACTGTCACCCCACAGGAAAGTATGCAAACTTTTATTTGTTTAAAAAAGAGAGAATGTGCGATTTACTTCTCGCTAAAACTCAAGAATGTAAGGAAAAGTTATTTTGATGTCGATATATGTAAACGTTTACAAGCGGTTCTGTGTTCCAAGGTGCTTTTCAATGTCCATGAAAGAAGAACGCACCATGATATCTACACACCCGTGAAAAATAACATTAACCTGTCAGTGTCAAAGTCAGGAAAATTTCTGTGACATGTAAATAAACCAATGGTATTCACGCAAACTTGAAACACGACGTAACAAGACGGGGAAAAAATGTGATCAGACTTTTTTCTTTTATTTTGTGACGAAGCAACTTGGGAAAACCCTGATGCTATAAATAGATAGACACGAAAACGGATAAGGAATTAAACATCTTCCGATCACAAACGCTTCAAACTGTCTTTTTAGCGTCAACAATGACTTTGAACCGTTGATGTACGAACATACTACAGAAAATTGTAGTCGGGAGATAAAATCACTTGTTTAATCAGGAATAAAATACTTTTGTGAATTTTGTAAGACGAAATATATCAGACAAGCTAAATGAGATGGGGTTGTCACAACTTGTCATCATTAATCTCTCATCATCAAATCAATGTCAATTTCTTCCCAAATTATTGGGTAATGTGAATCCCCTGTAGTAATTGTTATGGATTGTAAAACTTACACCACACCGTACACGGGCCGACTCGCCAAATCCTTTGAGCAGAAAAGGTGTGAAAACAATTACTCGAGAGGTGAGAAAGTATTGTGTTCGAATTAACAATCAATTTAAAGAAGCAAAATGATGACAGGGACCAACACACATGTTCGAATTTTCAGATTATCGAGACTCGAAATTACCGATCTGCTTTTGGTGCAATATAGTGGAATTTTTGCCGGGACTATGGAATTTCCTCGAATAATGCGGGGTTCTCGAATTTTCGAGACTGGAAATATCGAGATTTTATAGGCAGTGCCTATGTATTGCAACAGCTACACTGCTAGTTGCTAGAGTATTAATAGGATATTTTTAGCTTAGGTGTTTTTGAAGAAAATGTTGAGGCATTGCCATAGCCCTGTTATGTTTGTGAGCATGCCATGGTGTGAGAACAGAGATACTTTCTCGTATCTCTGTCATTAAAGAAGCTTTTACTTCAAACTCAGGCTAGTTTTTCAATATCAAAAAAGGAAAACCACTCCAGAAGGGCAGGTAACCCTCAACGTATTTTTTGGCTGAGGTTTGTCAGTATTTCGAATTAAATTTTCTCTAAAAATATAACTGCAACCAAGCTTTGGCACCTGCATTTGTTGCTCTTGTCTGATCGTTTACAGGGAAATTTACGACACTGGCTTCTGGATCCTGACTGTTTTGATTACTACAGTGTGATCTATGAGGGAGGGGAGAAGACAGCTATCTTTCAGAATACAGTGCATCTTAGTTCTGTCAGAGATCCAACTCTTATTGAAGAAAGAGCCGTAAGTAGATAAGTAGATAGCCAGCTGTTAGCTCACCTGAGCACGAAGTGCTAAGGTGAGGTATTGTGATGGGTCGTTGTCCGGCGTCCATCTGTCCGTCTGTCCACAATTCCTTTAAACATCTTCTCCTCCTAAACCGCTGGGCCAGTCTTGATAAAACTTGGCAGGGATGTTCCTTGGGTGAAGCTCTACC
The DNA here is from genome assembly GCA_945859785.2 of Tridacna gigas. Lineage (NCBI taxonomy): Eukaryota > Metazoa > Mollusca > Bivalvia > Cardiida > Cardiidae > Tridacna > Tridacna gigas. Next base: position 52,246,212 of record OX244030.2, read on the forward strand.
AAAGTTGTTCAAGAGATTGAATTCCACCCAAAACTCTGGTTGCCATGTTAACAGAAAGGCAAAAAATAGGAAAATCTTTGAAAATCTTCTTCTCTGATTCTAGGAGGCGTAGAGCTTTGATATTTGGTATGTAGCATCTCCTAGTGGACCTCTACCAAGTTTGTTCATATGATGCCCCTGAGGTCAAAACTGGCCCCACCCCGGGGATCACAAGTTCGAACATAGGAACAAAGAAGGAAAACTTTAAAATTCTTCTTCTCTGAAACTGGAAGGCATGGAGCTTTGATATTTGGCATCTAGTATCTCCTAGTGGACCTCTACCAAGTTTGTTCATATGATGCCCCTGGGGTCAAAACTGGCCCCGCCCCCGTGGGTCACAAGTTTTGAACATAGGAACAAAGAAGGAAAACTTTAAAAATCTTCTTCTCTGATTCTAGAAGGCGTGGAGCTATGATATTTGGTATGTAGCATCTCCTAGTGGACCTCTACCAAGTTTGTTCATATGATGCCCCTGGGGTCAAAACTGGCCCTGCCCCAGGGGGTCACAAGTTCGAACATAGGAACAAAGAAGGAAAACTTTAAAATTCTTCTTCTCTGAAACTGGAAGGCATGGAGCTTTGATATTTGGCATCTAGCATCTCCTAGTGGACCTCTACCAATTTTGTTCATACGATGCCCCTGGGGTCAAAACTGACCCCGGCCTGGGGGTCACAAGTTTTGAACATAGGAACAAAGAAGGAAAACTTCAAAATTCTTCTTCTCTGAAACTGGAAGGCGTGGAGCTTTGATATTTGGCATCTAGTATCTCCTAGTGGACCTCTACCAAGTTTGTTCATATGATGCCCCTGGGGTCAAAACTGGCCCCACCGCGGGGGTCACAAGTTTTGAACATAGCAACATAGAAGGAAAACTTTAAAAATCTTCTCCTCTGATTCTAGAAGGCGTAGAGCTATGATATTTGGTATGTAGCATCTCCTAGTGGACCTCTACCAAGTTTGTTCATATGATGCCCCTGGGGTCAAAACTGGCCCTGCCCCAGGGGGTCACAAGTTCGAACATAGGATCAAAGAAGGAAAACTTTAAAATTCTTCTTCTCTGAAACTGGAAGGCATGGAGCTTTGATATTTTGCATCTAGCATCTCCTAGTGGACCTCTACCAATTTTGTTCATACGATGTCCCTGGGGTCAAAACTGGCCCCGCCCCGTGGGTCACAAGTTTTGAACATAGGAACAAAGAAGGAAAACTTTAAAAATCTTCTTCTCTGATTCTAGAAGGCGTAGAGCTTTGATATTTGGTATGAAGCATCTCCTAGTGGACCTCTACCAAGTTAATTCATATGATGTCCCTGGGGTCAAAACTGGCCCCACCCGGGGGATCACAAGTTTCGAACATAGGAACAAAGAAGGAAAACTTCAAAATTCTTCTTCTATGAAACTGGAAGGCGTGGAGCTTTGATATTTGGCATCTAGCATCTCCTAGTGGACCTCTACCAAGTTTGTTCATATGATGCCCCTGGGGTCAAAACTGGCCCTGCCCCAGGGGGTCACAAGTTCGAACATAGGAACAAAGAAGGAAAACTTTAAAATTCTTCTTCTCTGAAACTGGAAGGCATGGAGCTTTGATATTTGGCATCTAGCATCTCCTAGTGGACCTCTACCAATTTTGTTCATACGATGCCCCTGGGGTCAAAACTGACCCCGGCCTGGGGGTCACAAGTTTTGAACATAGGAACAAAGAAGGAAAACTTCAAAATTCTTCTTCTCTGAAACTGGAAGGCGTGGAGCTTTGATATTTGGCATCTAGTATCTCCTAGTGGACCTCTACCAAGTTTGTTCATATGATGCCCCTGGGGTCAAAACTGGCCCCACCGCGGGGGTCACAAGTTTTGAACATAGCAACAAAGAAGGAAAACTTTAAAAATCTTCTCCTCTGATTCTAGAAGGCGTAGAGCTATGATATTTGGTATGTAGCATCTCCTAGTGGACCTCTACCAAGTTTGTTCATATGATGCCCCTGGGGTCAAAACTGGCCCTGCCCCAGGGGGTCACAAGTTCGAACATAGGATCAAAGAAGGAAAACTTTAAAATTCTTCTTCTCTGAAACTGGAAGGCATGGAGCTTTGATATTTTGCATCTAGCATCTCCTAGTGGACCTCTACCAATTTTGTTCATACGATGTCCCTGGGGTCAAAACTGGCCCCGCCCCGTGGGTCACAAGTTTTGAACATAGGAACAAAGAAGGAAAACTTTAAAAATCTTCTTCTCTGATTCTAGAAGGCGTAGAGCTTTGATATTTGGTATGAAGCATCTCCTAGTGGACCTCTACCAAGTTAATTCATATGATGTCCCTGGGGTCAAAACTGGCCCCACCCGGGGGATCACAAGTTTCGAACATAGGAACAAAGAAGGAAAACTTCAAAATTCTTCTTCTATGAAACTGGAAGGCGTGGAGCTTTGATATTTGGCATCTAGCATCTCCTAGTGGACCTCTACCAAGTTTGTTCATATGATGCCCCTGGGGTCAAAACTGGCCCTGCCCCAGGGGGTCACAAGTTCGAACATAGGAACAAAGAAGGAAAACTTTAAAATTCTTCTTCTCTGAAACTGGAAGGCATGGAGCTTTGATATTTGACATCTAGCATCTCCTAGTGGACCTCTACCAATTTTGTTCATACGATGCCCCTGGTGTCAAAACTGGCCCCGCCCCGTGGGTCACAAGTTTTGAACATAGGAACAAAGAAGGAAAACTTTAAAAATCTTCTTCTCTGATTCTAGAAGGCGTAGAGCTTTGATATTTGGTATGTAGCATCTCCTAGTGGACCTCTACCAAATTAATTCATATGATGCCCCTGGGGTCAAAACTAGCCCCACTGCGGGGGTCACAAGTTCGAACATGGGAACAAAGAAGGAAAACTTTAAAATTCTTCTTCTCTGAAACTGGTAGGCAGGGAGCTTTGATATTTGGCATCTAGCATCTCCTAGTGGACCTCTACCAAGTGTGTTCATGTGATGCCCCTGGGGTCAAAACTGACCCCGGCCTTGGGGTCACAAGTTTTGAACATAGGAACAAAGAAGGAAAACTTTAGAATTCCTCTTCTCTGAAACTGGAAGGCGTAGAGCTTTGATATTTGGTATGTAGTATGTCCTAGCGGACCTCTACCAGCTTTGTTTATATGATGCCCCTGGGGTCAAAACTGGCCCCGCCGGGGGGATCACAAGTTTCGAACATAGGAACAAAGAAGGAAAACTTTAAAATTCTTCTTCTCTGAAACTGGAAGGCGTGGAGCTTTGATATTTGACATCTAGCATCTCCTAGTGGACCTCTACCAAGTTTGTTCATATGATCCCCCTCGGGTCAAAACTGGTGCTGCCCCGGGGGTCACAAGTTCTAACATAGGAACAAAGAAGGAAAATTTTAAAATTCTTCTTCTCTGAAACTGGAAGGCATAGAGCTTTGATATTTGGTATGTAGCATCTACTAGTGGACCTCTACGAAGTTTGTTCATACGATGCCCCTGGCATCAAAACTGGCCCTGCCCCGGGGGTCACAAGTTCTAACATAGGAACAAAGAAGAAAAACTTTAAAATTCTTCTTTTCTAAACCTTGAAGGCATAGAGCTTTGTTATTTGGTATGTAGTGAACCTGTTCTAAGTTTGTTAGCCCACCTGAGCACAACATGTTCAGTCAGTTTGAAATTGGGTCACCTGGGGTCATAAACTAGGTCACTAGGTCAAATTAAAGAAATACCTTGTGGGCACTCTAGAGGCCACATTCATTGCTCAAATGACCTGAAATTTGGTCAGAATGTTTGTCTTGATAAAATCTTAGATGAGGTTGGATTTGGGTCACCTGGGATAATAAACTAGGTCACTAGTTCAAATTAAAGTAATACCTTGTGGGCACTCTAGAGGCCACATTTTTGGCTCAATTGACTTAAAAATTGGTCAGATTGTTTGTCTTGATAAAATCTCACATGAGTCCGAATTTGGGTCATGTGGGGTCTTAAATTAGGTCACTAGGTCAAATTAAAGAAATACCTTGTGTGCACTCTAGAGGCCACATTTATTGTTCAATTGATTTGAAAAGTGGTCAAAATGTTTGTCTTGATGAAATCTAGGATGACTTTAAAATTGGGTCAGCTGGGCTCATAATCTAGGTCACTAGGTCTAATTAAAGAAATACCTTTAGGGCACTCTAGAGGTCAAATTTCTTCCTCAATTGACTTGAAAAGTGGTCGGAATGTTTGTCTTGATGAAATATTGGGTGAGTTTGAAATTGGGTCAGCTGGGGTCATAAACTAGGTTACTGGGTCAAATTTAAGAAACACTTTGTGGGCACTCTAGAGGCCACATTTATTGCTCAACTAACTTGAAAATTGTTCAGAATGTTTGTCTATTTTTTGATGAGTTCTGAATTGGGTCACGTGGGGTGATAAATTAGGTCACTAGGTCAACTTACGGAAATTCCTTGTGGACACTCTAGAGGCCACATTTTAAGCTCAATTGACCTGACAATTGGTCAGAAATTGAATTATGCACGTTGAGTGCATTTCGCCTATTGACTCAGGTGAGCGTCCAGGGCCATCATGGCCCTCTTGTTTTAAAGCTTAATATAATTTTGTCTAGATATGAGGAATGTTTTATGAAAGGGGGGGGGGTTAATCATGCATCTGCAAAAAGTATTGACCCATGTAAGCCCAGGCAGTCTGTTCAGGATGTCCAGAGTCAAAACCTTTTGCTATTGGTCAGTTTTCTGCATGTACAATGACTTCTCAGGATTGAGTTTCTTTTTCACAAAAAACACATTATTTCATGTGCAACTGGCGATTACTTTTTACACTGTTACCTTTAGAAAATAAAGTGTTTTTCTTCGCTTGTAAAGTTAACTGGTCAAATATTTCACAAGACTGAAAAAATAGGAATGATTTTGTTGCTTGACTTTCTGTGAGGAGTATATTTGCAGAAGACAAATGAAAAGTGGCTCAAGTGATTGATATTTATGAGAAAGGAAAAAAATACTGGTTGAGGCAGTGTCTATTCTAGACTGCATGATTGCGGTATTTGTGCAATTTTTTGCTCAGATCCCATATAAATTCCTACCCAATGCATGACAGTCCAGTGTAAAAAATACACAATGAAAAAATTCCACAAAGAATTTTTTCCTTGCGCCACACAGAAACTACCTCTTTAAAAAACAAAAAAACAGAGAAAAAGCACTATTGCCAAGCTGTTTGCAACATAATGTGTCCATTAAGGTAACATGTCTTGACAGGGAATGGGTAAAAACAGCCAACTTTAAAAATGGCCTGCTCCAAAATGGTTCACTTTACCATAACAGCTTAGTTTTCTTGGTACTGATTGAAAAGGGGGGGCTAGTTTTTAGCTCCACTGGCCAAAGGCCAGCAGGCTTATGTCATGGTCCGGTGTCCGTCATGTATCCGTCCGTCCGTGTGTCCGTCCGTGCGTTAACTTTTATTTCAAACATCTTCATCTCTGAAACTACCCATCCAATTTTCATGAAACTTCACAGAAATGATCCTGCCATGGTCCTCTTCAGAATTTCTTGAAAGAATTCAATTCCTTCAAAAACTCTGGTTGCCATGGCAACAAAACTGAAAAATATTGGAAATCTTTAAAAATCTTCTTGTCTGAAACCATAAGGCATAGGGCTACCAAATTTGGCATGTAGCTTTATGTAGTAGACCTCTATCATGTTTCTTGAAATTATAGCCCTGGGGTCAAAATTGGCTCTGCCCCAGGGGTCACAAGTTTTACATAGGCTTATATAGAGAAAACTTTAAAAATCTTCTTGTCTGAAACCATAAGGCATAGGGCTACCAAATTTGGCATGTAGCTTTATGTAGTAAACCTCTATCATGTTTCTTGAAATTATAGCCCTGGGGTCAAAATTGGCTCTGCCCCAGGGGTCACAAGTTTTACATAGGCTTATATAGAGAAAACTTTAAAAATCTTCCTGTACCTAGCCATAAGGCCTAGAGCTACCAAGTTACAGCCCTAGGATCAAGTTTGGCCCTGCACCAGGGGTCACAACTTTTACATGGGTTTATGGAGTGAAAAGTTCAGAAACCGTCTTGTTACTAGCCATAAGGCCAAGAACTCCCAAATTTGGCATGTTATTCTTCTAATACACATATTCCCCATTTAGTTTGACTGTAGCCCTGGGGTCAAAGTTTTGTAAGGGCTTATATAGTGAAGACTTCTCTTCATGGTTTATATTTATAAGCCAGTGGAGCGATACAGGGCCATCATGGCCCTCTTGTTTAAATTAGCCTTGCATCAGGGGTCTTATGTTTTACAGAGGCTTCATATGGACGAAACTTGAAAATCACCTTATTTATAACCATACAGCATAGACTTGTATTATTTTGGCATGTGGCTTTATCTTGTGGACCTCTACCAGGGTTCAAGTAATTATAGCTCTGGGATCAAAAATGGCTTTGCCCTGCGGGTCTAAACTTTCACATGGGCTTTTACTGAGAAAAACTTTGTAAGTCTTCATTTTGAAACCATTTGGCTCAGAATTGAAATGTTTAGTATTTATGGTTTATATTTATAAGCCAGTGGAGCGATACAGGGCCATCATGGCCCTCTTGTTTAAAATCCCTGTTTTTTAGATGCAGGGGTGAAATCCTCCTCATTTTCAGTTTCTAGAATAGACACTGTTAACAGCACATCTCCCATTCCCATGATATTTTTCAATGCATTCTTCCTTAGGGTAGAGATTTGTAAGATTTATGTGAATAGCTGTAGGAAACATGGTTTGAATAGGAACCTTTGCTTGTTTTGAGCAATGGTTCTTTTTCCCACAATGTTTTCGGAAGCTGTCTGCTTATGGACCCTTGCAAGATCTACTTGGTAATGGTGGTTCACTTGAACTCTTTCTCTGCAAAGTAAAAAAACTTTCAAGGTCTTAGAGTAAATTTCCACTGAATTTGAAGATGATTTAGTTTAAAGTTCAGCATCAGGTTGCAGATGGTGTAAATCCTAGATCAGACAGCATGTTTTGTGCAGTCTTGTCTTGATCAGAGTTGTCTGCAAATATTACTTGAATCACCATTCACATTGAAAGAGTTAAAAATTAATTTTAATACGAAAACCTTGATGATCTATTTGTAGAGATGGACAGAGACTTATGTAAGATGGTCCCCTCAAGGTACATATTTAGCCACACTACATCAGAAAGGTATTGCGCTGTGGGGTGGACCCAAGAATGACCAGATTATGAGATTTAGTCACCCAGGTGTCCAGTTGATTGATTTCTCTCCCTGTGAAAGGCAAGTTTTAGAAGTTTGTTGGCATTTCCTTGTTATGCTAAGGATTTTTGAGAGAGGGGACAATTCCCATAAACTTGCAGAAATGGGGAACATTTTCAAAAACGATATGACTGGCTGTGAATTTACCATAGAACAATGCACAATATCTTCATTCAAATGCAAAAGCCTTTACTAACAATTATTGTTTTTTCCACAATTTCTTTTCAAATGTCATCTATGAAAGACATTTTAAACATGTGGGAAAAATGAACACTGCTTGTATTCTGAAATTGTTCTGATAATGTCTTTAAATGTGTTCTATACTGGAACAAGCTTAAACTTTTATGAAACAAAATCTTGTTAAAAAACTATGACTGAAATGGAGTAACACAAAATATTTTTCTATTCTCAGATTTTTGGTGACATTTAGTCCACTGCAAGTGAAGTCAGATGAGCCCCAAAGTATTGTGATATTTGATATTCGGACTGGTCAGAGAAAGAGGGGCTTTAACTGTGAAGCTCATGCCCAAGCGACGTGGCCAATATTTAAGTAAGTTCTGTGCACTTTTTAACTCTTTTTCCTCACAATCCTGAGTTTTAGGGACCCAAGGAAAGAGGACATTGGAAAGCATTGTAGGAAAAGGAGAAAATGCTGGTAAAAGACACATTTCATAATTCATGCATTTAATTTGTTGTACACAAAGGCTTTTAGTTTGGACCAGTCTAAGATTTTGGCATGTGGTAAAGAATTAAAGACAAATTTCTCTTCACCAGCAGCATTGTGTAAATACAGTGCAAATATCCAGATTTTAAATGGCCTTGTAGAGGAAAGGATTTGCAAATATTTTGTGTAAAGGAGAAAATGCCAGTAACTGCTGTCCTTTTAAAGACAAATCCCACAATTTGAGCCTATTTGGTGTGTAATCTACAATTTCTGGCAATTTGGAAGGTTCTCGAATTTCGTCTTGTGCTAAAGAGTTGATAACTTGTAATCTCTAGTTCTTGATGACAGCAATGGTCTTCTTAACCAGAATGAAAACATAACATATGCTGTATTCTATTTTATACTGCATGTATAATTTATGTATTTCACTGAATCTATAGACACACACATACTAGTATCCAGAAAAGTGTTTAATGTTATAGTCTTGTGTATGATAGAATTTATTATTGGAACATGAGTTGACCTTCTTAACTTCAGGTGGAGTGCGGATGGAAAATATTTTGCCAGATTGACTCCAGACACACTGAGTGTATATCAGACAGATGTGAGTAAAGACCAATTGTATTTTACATTTTTTTTTTTTTTTATAACATCAGATAAGAATCCAAGATTTGTATAGATCAAGCCTAGAAATATGAATTTTCAGTGGAATAAATTTTCAGTCTGAATCCAAAGAGTTTTTGTAAACTAAAATTCATGTTATCTTCATTGTTGTTTTGGGGGAAAACTTGGACCCTTTCAACGCCTTAGGTGAATACAAGGGCTTTTGCATATGGCATAGATCAAGATGAGACTGCATAGATCTTGGATCTGTACTGCCGACTTGTTTAGTCAATCCTTTGTGATAAATTTTTTTTTTGAGTTTCAGTGGATTTTTATTTTCAACCATCAATGGAGGACAGCTTTAACACAAAAACACCTCAAAGAAGACTTAAAGTGGTATATTGAGTATTGATTACTATGAAAGTTTCAGCTTCTCATTTGCCCTACTTTGTATCTATATATTTGAGCCATGCTCTGACAAAAGGGGGCTTGATGCATCTCCATGATGCATGGTGTAAAGCAAGTTATCACATGATCATGGGTCTGATCCGCAAAGTCCATTTTGTCGAACAACAGACTGAATCATGAGCTAGGCTGGTCTCTTGACATCTAGAAAATTGACCAGTAGCAAAAAGTTGCTGTCCAGGTCAGCTGACCTTAGTTGATACTGTTTGCAGATGCATTAACACCCCTTTTCACAGAGCTTGGCTCATTTAGTACTAAGGAGCCTTGATGTTATATACTCTTGTTTTCTTTGCTTCAAAGAATTTTGATATTTATGATATGTTCTATTTCAGACATTTAGACTTCTGAATAACAAAAGTCTCAAGATAGATGGTATAAGGTAAGCCTATTTTATCCATGTTGTAAATTGAAACATTCAAGCGGACCTAGATAAAGAGGGTTCCTCTGTGTTGCATTAAACCAAGCAAATGGTCGCATAGTTATAATTATAGAGTCCAATTTGTCAAACAGCCGACTGATTCATGAGGTAGAATCGTCTTTGGACATACAGAAGATTTGCAAAAAGCAAAAAGTTTCAAACCATCAGGGTTTTCCCTAAGCATTAAAAATAAGGGATCATTGTGACCTCTTGTCTCCGAAGTTGAGGGTCATTTCTTTAAATTTTGGGTCAAAATAAATGAGTTTGTATGAACTATGTTTTGTAAATAAAAGGAAAATACAATATTTACTGTTGTTTGCTTCTATGTGGCTCCAATGTTTTCATAACATTCCACAGTGAACAAGCCAAAGTTCATACAAACGCTTGAAACGAGTTTCAGTTTCTTCATTTTCAGTACATTTCACTTTCTTTAAACTCAGAGTAGAGTCTGTCTTCAAGCCATTTCTGATGCAAAGCTCGACTTCGTTGAATGGCATTCTTGTTCGAATTACTGCTTGATGTGGCACGATTGGCAGTGCTGTTTGAAGCAGACGCTAAAAATGCTACAGTTTACTTTGACATTACTTTTTTTCCCGCAAACAAAACAAACTGGTAATGTGTACTTTTATGTACCGGAAACCGCGTTAAATTTGATGAAAATACAGAGAACCCGACTACAAACTTGACAGGGCCTGTATTTATGACAACTGTTCCAGAGCTTTACTCAAATGATGTGTGAACCGTTCTTATTCTATAAATAAATTACTGGAAAACCACTTTTATCTTAAATAACTTCTGTAGTGGAAAAAAAGAACGGTGTTCATCGGATATTGACACAGGGCAGGGTTCGACATTAAGGCACATCCAAAAGACATTGTGCAGTAAACCATCGGTTCAGGCTAGTTGAGACTGCGTCGAGCTAGCCCAAATGGTCTAGTGCCAAAAAAATCGAGAAATTTGTATTTTTGTCATGCATTAATGGCATAAATTAACCGATGGCGATCATTGAACCAGCCGTTCACCGAAGAAGATCTCAAGCATATCTAAAAAGATGGTTAAATCGCCAAGAGTATTGAAAACAATTTTTTTTTCAACAGGAAAACTGTCAATTGTTGCGCATGCGCGGTATTCCATTTTTATGGGAAAAACCAACTATCGATGGCTAGATCTATTTTTAGACTGGTAGCCTGTTACTGTTCGTCGTTATCAGGTGGTAACGTTACAAAAGGGATACAAGTTTAATATATATTTAGAGTCCAGATTAAAAGTCGTACAATTTATCTTGATGTTTATCTTTTTTCTCCTTCATTACCGCACACTTTTACCGAGATTGTCTTATGTCTACGAGGATTTAAGAAATAAAGAGTGAAAAGATAGTTTCCTTTTTGACGACAACCGAAAATGAGTCTTCCAGCTGTTTACATAGACAACGAAGCAGACGATGCGCTAAGATGTCAAACCTATATAAGTTTGGATTCACATCTGATCGAGGCGGAGCTGAAGCTCAAAATGAAAATCCAAAAACAAAAAATAAAGCTGAATCAAAACAAAACTATGAAAAAAGTAAAATGTTGTCCTCTGGTAAAGGATTATGAAATGATTATTGACATTGTTTGTATGATTTAACATGTATTACATTCTTTTACATTGTAATTTGGTTTTTGTCTCAATGTTGGTAAAATAACAACTGAGAGAATGTGCTTTAAACTTGTTTGTCATTTTTCAAAAATGGTCTAGTAGAAATCTCAAGTGGTCTAGTAAAAACTGTAAGTTACTAGTCCACTGGTCTAGTTGAAAAAAAATGTGAATGTCGAACGCTGCAGGGTGTAGCTAGAACAGACTTGGATTAATGATGATTTATTCAATTTCCTAGATGATGTAGATTTAGGGAAGTTGGGTCACTGATGACGCACTGTTATTTATTTTGGGGATCATTTGAAATAAAATTGCGTCATTGATGCAGGATTTGTGAGTCATGGAAAACCCTGACCCATGTCAACCTTATGGACTGTGCAGGTGGACATTGGTCGATACTTTTTGCAGATGCTTTCATCCCCCTTTGCACAGATAATGGCTTATATGCAATGAACATTCTACTTCCACTAAATTACAGTTCAAAACTTTTGAAAACAGAAAGACTTTTTTTGCTTGAAACATTTTCTTAATGTTTTTTTACCATTCTAAGCTTGGCTGTTTTTGTCCTGTCATCTGCGTAGTTGCCATTTTGTGAAAATTGAAACTTTCTCATATCTCTGTAATTGCTGAATATATTTACCTCAAACTTAAGCGAATTGTTAACTATGGAAAAGGGAACACGTACAAGAAGGACAGGCAACCTTAAAATATTTTTGACAGTTATTCCCCTTTTTCTACATAAGATTTTCAGTTAAAAGCCAACTACAGCCAAAACTTTGCATGAGCATGCCCTGCTCTTGTTTGTAAATACCATAAATGCTAGCAGGGTTTTAAAAGCACAGTACTAGGGTCTTGATATGTGTTTCTTTTGAGTTTCATATTGATTTTTGTGTATTGTTTTGTATTATCTTGCCATTCACCTAATTTCGAATGTATTTGCTTAAACTTTCTAAACAATGCTGTCTAACAAGTCTAAAATTTGATCGTCATGTAAAAAGTTAAGCAAGATTGAAAAAAAAAAGGGAACTCACAATGTGCTCACATGAGACAGCAGGGCTTGACACTAATAGTGCCCCATGATCTGCAGGAAAAAACACAATACAAGAAATTTTGCCGTTCAACAGCAATAAAATCATGGTATTATATACTTTTATAGAGATTTTACTTGGAGTCCCACTGACAACTACATAGCCTACTGGGTACCAGAGCAGCAGAGCATACCTGCAAGGGTAACCATCATACAGATGCCGGGTAGAGAGGAAAAATGTGTCCGTAATCTCTTCAGCGTGGCGGATTGTCGTATGCACTGGCAGAAAAATGGAGACTACCTTTGCGTCAAGGTGGACAGGTATTCGAAAGCCAAGAAATCAGAGGATACTGGGCAGATGAAGTACAGTGTAAGTTAGGATCGGGGGTGGTATTTCCAGCCATTCTACAGATTTTTCGAATTCTTAAGCCTTTACCTTAAATTTGCAAGTTTTAACGGCCCTGAGGAAAAAGCCTTTTGAATACATTGTGGGAAAAGGAGAAAAATGCTGGTAACTAGCATTTTCTCCTTTTCCCACAATGTTTCCTTCCCTAATAAAGGATAGTTCCATCATTTGAGTCACATTTAAATTGTTCTCTGCAAATGCTTTAATTTGGACCAGTCTACATTTTTGTCGTTTGGTAAAGAGTTAATTCCAAGGCTAACCATTTGATTGGCTAAGACAAAATGTATCAGCCAGTCAGTTGGACTGCATAGAAGTTTTGACTTGTCATTGAATTAAATGTTCTTTTAACTTTGACCACCGGGTCTCTCTGTTTTTGACACTGTCTGTAGCGCTAAAGTTTGACCCTTCAAATATGAATGATTTTCTCAATTTCAGATCTCCTGTAATTCCACTCTAGAATATGGCTCTGACTTAGTTTGAACAGAAATCAATAGTTTGAGTTAACCATTCTGATCAGTTAGCTGTGTTCTCTTTCTATGTTGAGATATTTGAGGAAGTACATGTCTTGGCAAGCTTAGGCAACATAGAGTGCTTTTGTGATCAGACAACACATAATATGCAGCCTGATCTTTGATGTACACTGTCTCATATTTTGAGAGATGATCTGATCAAAATAGGCCCAACAATGCTACAAGCTGGTTTTGTTTATTGTCAGGCAGAAAAAATTTATTAAATTCATTTGATGATGCGAGTTGATTAGTTCATTGTTTCAGAACAAAACTAATCTCTGTGGACTGTAAATGTTTCCTCTAATCTTTCCAGGGTATTTATTACAACTTTGAGCTATTTCGAATTCGAGAGAAGCAGATACCTGTTGATAAAGTGGAGTGTAAAGGTAATTGAGCCATTCTCTGTGAAAAGGGGGCTAATTACATCTGCAAATGGTATTGACCCAGGTCGGCCTGTGCAGTCCGCACAGGCTGACATGGGCCGAAACCTTTCGGAATTGGTCACTTTTCTGCTTGTCAAAGGACCTACCTCATGGTCCAGCCTATTGTTAGACAAAATGACTTTTATGGATCCATAATTGTAAGATGACTTGCTTGGCATACTGCATCATGGAGATACATTAAGCACCCTTTTGCCAGAGCATGGCTCATATAATTTTAACTTTGAATTGAGTTACATGTCTATCTAATTACCCTGTGCTGAAAGTGTGCTTGATAACATTAATACTGCCTGCTTTTGCTCTAGGTGAGGAAAGAATGTATGAACTGGTGTAGCCCTTACCACACAATCCCAGAGTTTTACTGACCCTTGGGAAGAAGGCCTTTAAAACATTGTAGAAAAGCTAAATGTTGGTAAACAGCATTTTCTCTTTTCTCCACAATTTTTTCTACCTCTTTCGAGACAAATTCCATCATTTGAGCCACATACATGTATGTCATCTGCAAATGCTTTCAATTTAGGCAAGTCTGCAATTTTCTTGTCTGGAAAAGAGTTTAGACAAAACTTGTCCTTAGCAGCCAATTAAGCTAAAGAGGTGACTTGCTTAAAGTTATTTATTTATTGGATGTTTAACTCTTTACCAAATGACAAAATTTTAGATGTGTGCAAATTGAAAGTATTTGCAGACAACAATTTAAATGTGGCTAAAATGATGCAATTTGTCTTTGATAGGGTAGAAAAGAATGTGGAAAAAAAGGAGAAAATTTCTCACAATGCTTTCAAAAGTTCTTTTCCTTTTGGTCATTTAAACTTGATTGCATGGTAAAGGGTTATTAAAGTAACTGGAACAGTTTTTTTTGATTGTTAACTCTTTACCAAATGACAAAAATTTGGGCTGATCCAAATTCGAAGCATTTGTAGACAATCCAAATTTGGAAATTTGGACTGATCCAAATTGGAAGCATTTGCAGACGACAAATTCATTGTGGCTAAAATGATGATTGCTCTCTTTGATAGGGTGGAAAACATTGTGGGAATAGGAGAAAATGCTGGTTACCAGCATCCCTGGGGTCATTAAAAGTCGGGATTGTGTGATAAAGAGTTACGGCATCAATTGCATATAATTATCTAAAATTTTCTGTGAGCAATACCATGTACTCCGCTCTTTCATAAGTAAACCAAAATTGAATCCATGCTTAGTGGTGAGGGAGGAATCTGGTCTGTTGTAATTAGCTTAAGCCCTGTAGAAAGGATGAAAGTTTTAATTCTGTACCACATGACAATTTTTTAGACCAGTGCAAATTCAAAGCATTTGCAGATGACAGATTTTAGCCAAAAATGATTGGAATTGTTCCTGAAAGGTAAGCTCTATTCCCCTGGGTAGCTCAGTGGTCAGAGTATCTGACTTGCGACCTGGTGGTTGTAGGTTTGATACCGTTTCAGGCAAACTTACTTTCTGGCTATTTTTCGCCTCTCACCTCTGATGCATAATGGGAAAAGTAGTCAGTGATTTTGAAAGAAAGTTGGGTCAGTACTGGTGTGAGAAAGCCAGCAAACATATGTAGGTGCACTGACTGCTGTGATATGACCTAAGCTGTTCAAACCGGGTTAACCTCCACTACAAACAATAAAACTTGGATTAGTTAGATAAAGGGTTAATGAGGTATCTGTAATAGTATTTACTTAACCAATTACTAAACAACTCGGATTTTTTATATGTCTGAGGAAGGCTTTTTGAAAACATCATGAGAAAAGGAGAAAAAGCTGGTAACTAATATCTTACCCTCTTCCCATAATTTTAACTACCCTTTCAAAGGTGAATCCCATTTTTTTAGCCAGATTTAATTTATCTGCAAATACTTTCTGTTTGGACATGTTTAATGAAATTTTATCATCTCATAAATGATTTTTTTTTTTCCCTCTTTTTTTCACAGAAAATGTCATGGCCTTTGCTTGGGAACCTACAGGGAATAAATTTGCTTTCATCCATGGAGAAAGTCCAAGAATATCTGTATCATTTTATGTTGTAAAACCACAGGGAAAGGTAGAAAATCTAAGTGAGTATACGCAGCCTAATTTTATAGAGCTGTTAAATAAAAGATGTATAAGAAATGATTTTATAACCCATTCACTACTGTACTTGGATTTACTTGTGAATGGGGACATGTGGTCAAAGATTAGAATGCACCGAATATGCTGTCTGATCTTCAGTCTGCACTGTCCGCTCCTTTTGCAAATATTCTGAAAAAACAGCATTGAAACTGCAGTATCCTTATCTTAAGTACTGACTGAGGATCAAGGAGAAAGTCCTTTTATGTAGCACTACATTGGTAAAAAAAAAAAAAAGGTCCATGCTTTGTGAAAAGGGTGCTTAATGCATCTCCATGAAGCATGATACTAACCAAGACATCACTTAGTTAGGGATCCGACATATCAATTTTGTCTAACAAATGACTGAATCAAGAGGTAAACTGGCCCTTTGACATGCAGAAAATTGTCCAATAGAAAAAAGTTTAAGCCCAGGTCAGCCTGCACAGTCTGTGCATGCTGACCTGGGTCGATACTTTTTGCAGATGCATTAAGCCCCTTTTCACAGAGCATGGCTCAAATATATTATGACTATATATTGATGAAGGTAGGTAAATTCCATGGTATGTAAATCTGTGAGAAAGTTGAGGGATTAATTTGTCTGTCTTCTCCTTTACATACTTTTAAATCTGCATGGCCTACAAAATGCAATAAGCAACTGCCTATAGTAAATGATGGCATAAAATTTCTCTTTCAAAGTTTCTGTGGACCGGACAAGTGATATAAAGGAACCTAATAGCCCCAGTAGTTAAAAATCAGAAAAAGCATGTAGTGTGGAAATGATTTTCATTCGTACAGAAAATTGGCTTGGGGAAAATTTGTTTGAATTTTTTTAGGTGGTTTACAGTAAGGTTTCTTTTTAGGCACATGGCTGGGAGGGCATGTTTGACTGTTTGACTGTATATTCATATTAAGTTTGAATTGAGCAGATTCTGTAGGATGGAGTTATTTATTTCTGAAATTGTGTGTGCCTCACTTGCAAAAAAGTACTATTGTTATATTTGATACTGATTAAACCTTTCTTCAGAGACATTTGAGAGACGAGTTGCTAATCACCTGTTCTGGAGCCCAACTGGACAATTTATTGTGCTGGCTGGGTTGAGGCAGTAAGTGGAACTTTCTATCAACCCCTAACTAAACAATTCCATGGTTTAACAACCTGTAGGATAAAGGCTTTCGAAAATGTTGTTTGGAAAAGGGGAAAATGCTGGTAAGCAGTATTTTCTCCTGTTTCGACAATATTTTTGTGTTCTGTTAAAAGCAGGCTCCATTGTTTTAAGGGCTTGAATATCTCTGCTGCAGATGACTTTACTTTGGCTGTATTTGAAGTATTTAGATATTGAAAATGCTGGTAACCAGCAATGCTGCTTTTTCCCATATTGTTTAATACCCTGTCAGAGATCCTTAGTTAATGTTCAACAATTTTGAGTTGTCGTCTTCTGGAAGAGTAAAGAGTTTTTAGCTCACCTGAGCACGAAGTGCTAAGGTGAGGTATTGTGATCTGTCGTTGTCTGGCGTCCATCTGTCCGTCTGTCCACAATTCCTTTAAACATCTTCTTCTCCTAAACCGCTGGGCCAATCTTGATGAAACTTGGCAGGGATGTTCCTTGGGTGAAGCTCTACCAAAGTTGTTCAAGAGATTGAATTCCACCCAAAACTGTGGTTGCCATGGCAACAGAAAGGAAAAAAATAGGAAAATCTTTGAAAATCTTCTTCTCTGATTCTAGAAGGCGTAGAGCTTTGATATTTGGTATGTAGCATCTCCTAGTGGACCTCTCAAGTTTGTTCATGTGATGCCCCTGGGGTCAAAACTGGCCCCGCCCCAGGGGTCACAAGTTTTGAACATAGGAACAAAGAAGGAAAACTTTAAAATTCTTCTTCTCTGAAACTGGAAGGCGTGGAGCTTTGATATTTGGTATCTAGCATCTCCTAGTGGACCTCTACCAAGTTTGTTCATATGATGCCCCTGGGGTCAAAACTGGCCCCGCCCTCGGGGTCACAAGTTTTGAACATAGGAACAAAGAAGGAAAACTTTAAAAATCTTCTTCACTGATTCTAGAAGGGGTAGAGCTTTGATATTTGGTATGTAGCATCTCCTAGTGGACCTCTACCAAGTTTGTTCATATGATGTCCCCTAGGGTCAAAACTGGCCCCGCCCTGGGGGTCACAAGTTCGAACATAGGAACAAAGAAGGAAAACTTTAAAATTCTTCTTCTCTGAAACTGGAAGGCGTGGAGCTTTGATATTTTGCATCTAGCATCTCCTAGTGGACCTCTACCAAGTTTGTTCATATGATGCCCCTAGGGTCAAAACTGGCCCCACCCTGGGGGTCACAAGTTCGAACATAGGAACAAAGAAGGAAAACTTTAAAATTCTTCTTCTCTGAAACTGGAAGGCGTGGAGCTTTGATATTTTGCATCTAGCATCTCCTAGTGGACCTCTATCAAGTTTGTTCATATGATGCCCCTGGGGTCAAAACTGGCCCCACCCTGGGGTCACCAGTTTTGAACATAGGAACAAAGAAGGAAAACTTTAAAATTCTTCTTCTCTGAAACTGGAAGGCGTGGAGCTTTGATATTTGGTATGTAGCATCTCCTAGTGGACCTCTACCAAATTTGTTCATATGATCCCCCTGGGGTCAAAACTGGCCCCGCCCCAGGGATCACAAGTTCGAACATAGGAACAAAGAAGGAAAACTTTAAAATTCTTCTTCTCCGAAACTGGAAGGCAAGGAGCTTTGATATTTGGTATGTAGCATCTCCTAGTGGACCTCTACCTAGGTTGTTCATATGATGCCCCTGGGGTCAAAACTGGCCCCACCCAGGGGATCACAAGTTTCGAATATAGGAACAAAGAAGGAAAACTTTAAAATTCTTCTTCTCTGAAACTGGAAGGCGTGGAGCTTTGATATTTGGCATTTAGCATCTTCTAGTGGACCTCTACCAAGTTTGTTCATATGATGTCCCTGGGGTCAAAACTGGCCCCGCCCCAGGGGTCACAAGTTCTAACATAGGAACAAAGAAGGAAAACTTTAAAATTCTTCTCCTCTGAAACTGGAAGGCGTGGAGCTTTGATATATGGTATGAAGCATCTCCTAGTGGACCTCTACCAAGTTTGTTCATATGATGCCCCTGGGGTCAAAACTGGTGCTGCCCCAGGGGTCACAAGTTCTAACATAGGAACAAAGAAGGAAAACTTTAAAATTCATCTTCTCTGAAACTGGAAGGCATAGAGCTTTGTTATTTGGTATTTAGTGAACCTGTTCTAAGTTTGTTAGCCCACCTGAGCACAACATGTTCAGTCAGTTCGAAATTGAGTCACCTGGGGTCATAAACTAGGTCACTAGGTCAAATTAAAGAAATACCTCATGGGCACTTTAGAGGCCACATTCATTGCTCAAATGACCTGAAATTTGGTCAGAATGTTTTCGATAAAATCTCGGATGAGTTTAGATTTGGGTCACCTGGGATCATAAACTAGGTCACTAGTTCAAATTAAAGTAATACCTTGTGGGCACTCTAGAGGCCACATTTTTTATTCAATTGACTTGAAAATTGGTCAGATTGTTTGTCTTGATAAAATCTCACATGAATCTGAATTTGGGTCATGTGGGGTCTTAAATAAGGTCACTAGGTCAAATTAAAGAAATACCTTGTGTACACTCTAGAGGCCACATTTATTGTTCAATTGATTTGAAAATTGGTCAAAATGTTTGTCTTGATGAAATCTAGGATGACTTCAAAATTGGGTCAGCTGGGCTCATAATCTAGGTCACTAGGTCTAATTAAAGAAATACTTTTAGGGCACTCGAGAGGTCACATTTCTTCCTCAATTGACTTGAAAGTTGGTCAGAATGTTTGTCTTGATGAAATATTTGAGTTTGAAATTGGGTCAGCTGGGGTCATAAACTAGGTTACTGGGTCAAATTTAAGAAACTCTTTGTGGGCACTCTAAAGGCCACATTTATTGCTCAGTTAACTTGAAAACTGTTCAGAATGTTTGTCTTGATAAATTTTTTGATGAGTTCTAAATTGGGTCATGTGGGGTGATAAATTAGGTCACTAGGTCAACTTACGGAAATTCCTTGTAGACGCTCTAGAGGCCACATTTTAAGCTCAATTGACCTGACAATTGTTCAGAAATTGAATTATGCACGTTGAGTGAATTTCGCCTATTGACTCAGGTGAGCGATCCAGGGTCATCATGGCCCTCTTGTTTATTTGATAAAGGATTGAACAAATAAATGAGGTGCTCTGGCAAAAGGGGGTTTAATGCATCTCTGTGATTCATGATACCAGCAAGTCATCATATGACTTTGGATCCATAAAATCTGTTGTCTAACTACCAACTGAATGATGTGGAAGTCTGGTCTTTTGACATGCAGTAAATTGACCAATAGCAAAAAGTTTCAACCCAGATCAGCCTTTGTGGACTTGTGTCAATACTTTTTGCAAATTTGCAGACAGGTTAAGCCCCTTTTATCACAGATAATGGCTGAAATGAAATGGATATTCTCAATGCCGGGGACAGACCTAAATCCCAGAAATTAAAGCTGTTTGGCAGCAAACTTCGGCTAGTTATGACTTAAAAATGTCTTTCAATGTAGATACAAGATCAGATTGCAAGTTCTTTATAATTGGAACTTTACCCATGCTACATCAAAAGCATCTATAGCTGCCTTAAACACATAAAGAGCTGTTAGGAAGAATACAGGAGTTTGTTTATGGATGTAACATGGTGTAGAGGCCTATTGAAAAGGGAAGTTTGAGATTAGGATGGATTTGTTAAACAGTCAGTCATGCAAGAGCACACAAGATTTCTATTAGGGGATAATTCACAAACAAATTACTGCCTGGGACTATTTGTGTCCTGCATAGTTTATTGTTTATTTAAGTCTCATTCAAATACAACATTTTTTCATATAAAATTCCATATATAAAATTAAAAGAGATTTGACCATTCTAAAAAAGAATTACATGAGACTATACTATTCAATTTCAATCTTAGCGGGGGAAAAAAAAAGTTTGCAACAGTCAATTACACCCCCCCCACACGCATGCATACTACCGCTTCCATGCCACATTTACGTACAGACAAACACCGAGAGAATGATGCCAATCGTTGATACATGTAAACAAAAAAAATAAACATCAATAGAAATGTATAGTGCTCGTAGAGGCAGGTGTACATGTATTAATGGTGTATATGTATTAATAATCAAAGAGGCATGGCATAAGTGCCTACTGAGATTAGCATCATTCCCGGGCTTGCTAAGCATATGCACATCATGAAAATCTAAAAAAAGGTAAATAGGCATGAATAAGATAAAAGAGCTTGATGAACAAACTAATTATTTACACATGATAAGACTACGTTTACGTAAAATGTTAAAGCAGGTTTTGGTGGATATTCTTATTGAAAGCGAATTGCAAAACACTTGTATCAATTTCTCCCTGTCAGACAGTAGTATAAAATTAGGACAAACTTATAGCGCTTTATTAAAAAGCTCCTGCCTAAATTTGTGATAAATACGGCAGTGAAGAAGAAAGTGACATTCATTCTCCACCTCACTGCAAAATATACAATGTCTGTCCGAAACATTTAGGTCATTATAGCGGCCGGTTTCAATTTTGAATGGGGCCACGCCACATCTAAACTTGCTAAACACAGATCTATGAGAAAAAGGTAAAATCATTTTACAGTATTGCTCATCTTCAATGCATATGAGACCGATTTTGAAAACACAGAGGCAAAAGGAGAAATTGTACAAACAAGCAATTTCTCCGTTCATTACATATGTATTTGTTAAATCCTGTTTAATGTTAATAGTTTGAATTTTACAAGGATGTTGTTTCTAGAGTCTTGGCCCTGAGTTTCGCTTTTCAACAGCAGTTATATTTTGTTAGACAATTTGAGCGATGTACATAATTTCAAAGATATAGAAGCTTTCTTGACTTCTGCCCAGGATGAATGGTGTTCTGGAGTTCATTGATTCGGCAGACATGACAGTCATGGCTCAGACTGAGCATTTCATGGCCACAGATGTTGAGTGGGATCCCACGGGACGCTACGTGGTAACTGCTGTCAGCTGGTGGCAGCACAAGGTAGAATTCATCATCTTGATACTCATTCACATTTATTTTCTCTTTTCAATGCAGACAGTATGTATAACCTTTTTGACACTATTTGCATGGAACCAATTATTTCTTTATTAAAGAGATTGGTATCTACCCAAAGTTGTGATACCTCTTTTGCATTTGACCTCTCCCTATGTCTTTACCCTATATTTAGTATCTTTCCTTTACCCATGTAAATCTCCCAGCTTAACCCCTTATCCCCTGTTAGTCATATTACTCTAAGTAGCATTTATCTTTCTGCTAGAGACAAAAAGGTTTTCCACATCCTATCTCATTGGAGACAGGACCTCTTAAATGGGAGTGTTTTGATCCCAATGGAAGCTCCACACTTTCACAATTTTCAGCTATCATTTCCTTAAAGATACTATTCACAGTCTTAACTTTCCATTTAAACTTTTGAGTAGGTAGATATTGCCCATACAAATATGCTCACTAAATGACCAAAGCTGTCGATGCACCATAAAATACCATTCATTCATTCATCTGGGTTGTAATTTATATTGATGACTGAATTTCTGGTAAAGTACTCTGACAGTATATGTTCAAACAGAATTTTATGAGAAGAAAAAGTTCTAGCTTTACGAAAAGCTTATGTCAGAAGATTTGTAGCAGTGATTTTGGTATTTTTTACAGACTGACAAGTTATTTTTTATCTACTTTATTGTTAAGCCTGCTTGAAAAGAAGAAGACACAATTAAAGTTCAGTGTCTGTCTGGATTGGTTCAAGCTATAATTTCAATATTGAATGAATGGATTTTAAACAAATGTGGTACAGCTGTTCTACACAATAAGTAGAAGAGTGAAATGAATTAATCATCCAGGTAGGTTGAATGTCCTTGTCACCTTATGAAGGTATTTACTTTTCAAACTCCAACAAGTTATTAAATATCAAAAGGGGAACCCATACAACAAGGGCAGACAGTCAAACGGGGAACCCATACAACAGGGGCAGCAAGCAAAGTACTTTTGACACAGTTGTGACCCTTTTTTGACTTAGAATTTTCACTGATAATCAAGCAACTGCAATCAAGCTGCGGTGCACTTGTTTTAGCATGATGTTTTACGAATAGATTGCTTTTAAAGTTCAGAGCATATTCCTAGAACTAGACATTTCAAATGTATCTTATTCATTTACAGCCTTTTCCTATATAGCTAAAGAATCATCTTATCCACTTTGCTTTATTACACCATCAGCATAATGCTGAAAGATGAATTACGTAAATATTGCTAATTGTGGCCTTCTTTAAATTCTGTTGTAGGTAGACAATGCTTATTGGCTGTGGTCTTTCCAAGG
Organism: Tridacna gigas; assembly: GCA_945859785.2. Classification (NCBI taxonomy): domain Eukaryota; kingdom Metazoa; phylum Mollusca; class Bivalvia; order Cardiida; family Cardiidae; genus Tridacna; species Tridacna gigas. The sequence goes on from OX244030.2 coordinate 52,269,171, forward strand.
TCGACTTCTCCACAAGCAGCAGTGTGAAAGATTCTGTCAGTTACTGTGGCGTCCTAGACCTCCCTCTCTACTTTCACCAGAAGACACTAAGGTATGATGTACAGTGGAGCCTTGTGATAATTGAAATCTAGTAAAATGGCGTCCTCATTAAAACCTAGGTCTCATTTGGCTCCCAAACTGAGGGCGGGCAATCCGCCTTAAAAATGAGAAGAACGCGATATACAAAAATAACCTTATCTGTTGACAAAGGACCAGGGTAAAAATTGATCTGTTGCATTAGAGTGAACAGTTTTTCACATATTTACACCTATGGCAGTAGGTAATTGCTTTGTTTGACAGGTGATTAGAGATAGATCTCTGTCTTTAATCACACCGTCTTAACACCTCAATGAATAAAAAGTCAAACACAAGCTCATTTTTCAACAATGGATGAGTCTTTGAAGACACCTAACTTGTAGTTCCTAATTGCTATTTAGACCAATTGGAAATATTGTTTTTCCAATCGGTGTCTTTTAACTTCAAGATGTGTAAGATTCACTATACACTTGCAATGAACAATAAACAGCTGATCTTTTCTGAAATGATTTGCATCCCATACTTTTTGTTATACTTGTGATCTCACTGTTTTTTGAAAGTCAATCTTAGGGAATGGTTGGGGATATGTGCCATCAGATTATTGAAGAGAAAAAAATTATGGTATGTGTTAATGATATTAATGCACAGTTTTTATGGCTTGGCAGGTTAGAATGAAACAGTCTTAGCTGTCCTTAATAAACAGGAACTAGTAACTTTTCTCTTGATAAGACATGTTTATGTTTATAGGCTAAATCTGATTTAAGGCAGACTTGATTCAGAGAACAAAGAAGAGTCATACAGATACATAAAGGCTTAAGATGTTGCTGCATCAAGATATTTTCTATGGTGAAGAATGTGTATGATCTTCTTGTAAAACAATTATTGACATCATAAAAGGTGTATTTGTACAGTATGTTCATATTTGAAAAGCATGATAATGAATGTAAGGTTAGATGATAGGTGTAGGTCAGCAAATGGATTTAGGCAAAGGGAATGGGGGACAGCATTATATTTTTGCCTACGAATATGCCTCTATTGTCAATTTTGGCCCAGGACACAGTGTGCTAACAGGTTGTTAGTGTATGATAAATGAAGATTTAAAACTGGACTATGTTCTCAGAGTTTTTATGAAACCGTTATACTGTTTCATATTTGTCAGTTATTGTTGAGCCCTTTTCTTCCGTGAGGACATGTCAGAATAAAGATTTCCCCCACTGAAAGGAAGAGGGGATGTTGATTTGGTATTGTCTGTCCCGTCTTGTCTGATAGTTTTATTTACACCCCTGGCTTTTAAAAGATCCAAGATTAGACAGTAGGTTCTCAGTTATTATGAAGCATTGATCTTGTTCACAGATTTTTGAAAGACTTTGTCATTTGTTGTGGTGACCTAAACCCCCCACTCTCCTCTCCCCTGAGGATACTAAGGTATAGCTGATGAGTAGAAACTCCCATGGTCAAAGAGATACATTCCAGATGTCAAAATATATTCTTTGCATAGGAAAAGTCCTGTCACATTTTCCACACCATTTTCATCTACCGTTTCAGTGTACAAATGCAAACTCAATGGGAATAAAAACCTTTTGTAGCTAGTTTTGTGGACAGTGTTGATTAGGATCAGGTTGCACATCTGCTACTGTAGCTGAAATACTATCAAAATTTAAGTTACTGAGCTATTCTTCCTTTTTGAATATACAAGTATTTATTTGTCTGACTCTTTGTATGGTGTTTGTTTCTTTTTCAGGATATCAGGAAGAATCTGAAGAAATTTTCTCAAAGATTTGAAGCTCAGGACAGGCTAAGACAGTCAACTGTCTCAACTGTAAGTATGAAGAGTAAGAATCCTTTTGAAACATATATGGAAAAATAAGAAAATGTTAACAATCAGCGATTGCGCCCTGCTTCAATGTACAGTTCCTAAAACAATGTCCATTATATTATAAACGCCACACTCAGTTTGTTGTCTGTCTTCACAAGCTTTTAATTTTAGGGAGTCCAGAATTTAACCCTTTACCAGATGACAAAATTTTAGCCTTGTCCAAATTAGAAGCATTTGCAGACGACAGCTTCAATGTGGCGCAAATGGTGCAATTTTTCTTTGATAGGTTAGAAAACATAGTGGGAAAAGGAGGAATTGCTAGTTAGCAGCATTTTCTTCTTTTCCCATAATGTTTTCAAAGGGCTTGAAATGTTTTTAACTCTTTACCAAACAACAAAATTTTGGACTCAACGAAATTGAAAGACAAAATTAAATGTCGCTCAAATGATGATACCTGTCTTTGATAGGGTGGAAAACCTTGTAAAATAAGGAGGAAATGGTAGTATCTGCATTTTCTCCTTGTCCCACAATGTTTTCTAAAGCCTTATTCTTCAGGGTTGTTAAATTTTTTAAATGTGTGGTTAAGGGTTAAGATAGTGTAAATCAATATCAGACAGTATAGAATGCACACTGTTGGATATTTAATAATCAGATACTCTGGCCAAAACCAGAGGTCCTGTGAGGCTTGGTGTTGAAGGTGTATGATCACAATCTAGAGGTCATGGGGCCAATCCTCACCCTGTGCTCCAGGTTTTTCATGGGGGCATCCCTTGTCAAGATACTGCAAAGGCTTAGCCAAGTACTAGTGAAACTGTGGACACAACAGAATAAAATGACCTGTTTCCATGATAAATCAGAAATAAAAGCAGCATTAAACACCAATCAGTCTATCAGACCGAAGTATCCCTGATGTATAATCCATTTCACACTTATTGGTTTCAGTTTTATTCATGGAGAAATCCAAAGTAAAGCTACTCATAATTCTGACATAAGTGTACAGTATTGTTAACTGTGCAATGATGAGTTTACTTACCTGCTACAAGACCAATATTAAAACTGTGTCTTGAATGAGGCGTAACTTTTCTGACTCTGAAGCGCAAGTAACACAGTAACTCTTTACCACACAATCAGGACTTTTAACGACCCTGAGGAAGAAGGCTATTGAAAACATTGTGGGAAAAGGAGAAAATGCTGGTGACCAGCATTAAACACTGTGCAGTCAATCAGACCAAAATATCCCTGATGTATACGGTGGTTTCATATAATTTCGTTGGTATGAAATTCGTTGATTTTTTAAATTCGACATTTTCATTAGACCGTAAATTCATTGATTTTTCCATTTCCAAAAGATTTTTTGTGAGTAAAAAGTAAACCAGAATTAATTTTATTACCCAAGTGCATGAAAAGGAAAAAGACCCTTAATAAGAGGGGAGTCAATCGTTGAAAAGTACACAGGTATCACATATTGGGTGCAAAGGGTGTGGAGTTTATGACACTTACCTGTTAATGGGATCGGCAGTTCGGAGTCCATCAATTAAGACATGCGTAATTTTTTTACAAGTTGCATTGCTGTTCTTTAAATCCTGTAGTAACAGTTCAAAAATCAACATAGTTATTCAGTAATGGTTAAATCTTGATGAAATCTTTATGGGAACAATTGTTCTAAGGTGTAATGTTATTCAGTAATGGTTAAATCTTAGTGAAATCTTTATGGGAACAATTATTCTAAGGTGTAACCAATTTTCTGTTTAGTAGAGATTGTGTACATCTTAACGTAACGTTGGGATATTCGTAATCAATGAAAGCCAAACTTAACTAAGTTTGAGAGGGCCATGGACCTATCTTTCATTGGGAACTGAATTCGTGGTCTTACCTACCGACGAAATCAATGAAAAGTAGTACCCAACAAATATTACTAGTTTCTCAGTAATCCATTTCACACTTACTTTTGGTTTCCATTTTATTCATAGAGAAATCCAAAGTAAGGCTACTCGTAATCCAGACATAAATATACAGTATTGCTAACTGTGCAGTGATGAGTTTACTCACCCGCTACAAGACCAATGTTAAAACTTTGTCTTGGATGAGGCGTAACTTTTCTGACTCTGAAGCTCAGTTAGCAAAGTAGTTGACTTTGCCAGACGACAAAATTTTAGACGTATCCAAATTAAAATCAAATTGCAGACAATTAATCCCGTGTGGCTTAAATGATAGTATTTGTCCATGACAGAGTTGCAGGAAATGTTGGTTACCAGACGTTTCTTTTTTCACAATATTTTCAAGTTTTATTCCTTATTCCTAATGGTTTTTAAAACACATGGATGTTTGATAGAGAGTTAAAAATTCAAAGGCAGGATTTCAGATATCATTGAGACTTTCACTGTAACCCTACGAAAGGGAAAACAATTTCATGGCTTAAACATGAAAAACATTTACTTGACCTCAGCTAAACATTGAAAGATCATGTAAAGATTCATTATTCTTGGGTCCAGTGCCATGTAAATTTGGAAGAAATACTGACATATAAAACATATGCTGCAGTGTTTTTCTGTTTTTCTATAGCATGAAATTACAAATTTTGCCCAAGAGCTGTAACTACTATAGTTTTTACATATATGATAGCTCTTCAAGAAGCTGTAAATTTTTCTCAGCTTATTATGTATGGTAGCACAATTGGTAACTTGAACGTCTTGAAGTGTGTGAAAACTAGGTGTTGTTTGCTTCACAGCTGGGCCAAATTGTTTCTAAGGATTAATGGTAGTCAGATTGACAAGATTCATTCTTTCTGTGATTGCTGAACATTGTCTTGACAATGTTTTATGTGGGAAAGCAGCCAGAGGCTTTAAAAGGATTTTGTGCAAAGCACTGGTAAAAGAGATGCCCAAATGTTGCATGGGTAGGTGCTCAGGCGGCCTCAATACAACAGATATGATTTTTTAAAAAGCAATAAACACAAAATAAACAAGTTATTTCGTTGAAATGATATCCAATGCCAAAGAAGTCCTTTTTTGATAGAAACATATAACAGGTATAGTGTTTGCATGTGCATGTGGCCTTTTTTTAATTGGTCCATAATGAAATCGTACATTAAGCCTCCTTTTTCCATGACATGGCATTTCATTGAATGAAAAAAATTAATGATTGTCTTTGGCAATATATATTGATAAACAATATAAAATGAAGTTTCATAAAATTTTGTCCAGTAGTTAAGGAGATATTAGTCCATAGTGGAAATATGCATCAAGCCCCCCCTTTTTCTATGAAATGGCATTAAATAAAAAAAAAAAGAGGATATTGGCGGACTACCATAAGGAGCATATGTATGAAGTTACATCAATTTTTTTGAGGATTTTAGAAGAGGATATCTGTTTGGACAGACTAACAGACTTATTGGTCCGTAATGAAAATATACATTAAGCCCTCTTTTTCCATGACATGAAAGTTCATTAAATTAAAACAAATAATGATTGTTTGTGGCTTATGATAACAATGAAAATTTGAAGTTTCATAAAATTTTGTCCACTACTAATTAAAGAGATACTTGTCCATAACGGGAGTATACATCAAGCCCCCTTTTTCCATGATACAGCATTAAATAGAAGGAAAAAAAAAAAAGTTGGCAGACTATTATAAGGAATACAGGCATGAAGTTTCACCAATTTTCTACAAGGACTTGGACAATATCTGTCGGCATGGACGGACTAACGTGTCATGGAAAAAGGGAGCTTGATGTATATTCCCATTATGGACCAATGCCTCTTTAACTACTGGACAAAATTTTACGAAACTTCATATTTATACCGTTTATCATAAGCCACAGACAATAATTATTTGTTTTCATTTCATGAAATTCCATATCATGGAAAAAGGGAGCTCAACATATAATTTCATGATGGACCAATAACAGTCCGCTTGTCTGTCCATCCAGACACATATCTTCCTAAAGTCCTTGAGGAAGATCGATGAAACAGCATACATGTGTTCCTTTTGATAGTCTGCCGATCCCCTTTTTTTTTTTTTTTTTTAAGTTAAATACCGTGTCATGGAATAAGGGGCTTGATGTATATTCCATTATAGACGAATATCTCTGTACTGGACAAAATTTGATGAAACTTCATATTTATACTTTTTATCATAAGACAGTCATTATTTGTTTTTAGCTCCACTGGCCAAAGGCCAGCAGGCTTATGTCATGGCCCGGTGTCTGTCGTGCGTCCGTCCGTGCGTCCGTCCGTGCGTTGACTTTTATTTCAAACATCTTCTCTGAAACTACCCATCCAATTTTCATGAAACTTCACAGAAATGTTCCTGCCATGGTCCTCTTCAGAATTTCTTGAAAGAATTTGATTCCTTCAAAAACTCTGGTTGCCATGGCAACAAAACTGAAAAATATTGGAAATCTTTAAAAATCTTCTTGTCTGAAACCATAAGGCATAGGGCTACCAAATTTGGCATGTAGCTTTATGTAGTAGACCTCTATCAAGTTTCTTCAAATTATAGCCCTGGGGTCAAAATTGACTCTGCCCCAGGGGTCACAAGTTTTACATAGGCTTATATAGAGAAAACTTTAAAAATCTTCGTGTACCTAGCCATAAGGCCTAGAGCTACCAAATTTCGCATGTTGCTATATCTAGTGGGCCTCTACCAAGCAGGCCAAAATTTTAGCCCTGGGGTCAAAATCGGGCCCGCTGCAGGGGTCACAAGTTTTACATGGGCTTACATAGTGACAATTTAAGAAATCTTCCAGTTTTGATTTTTTTTTTTTTAAATTAGCCTTGCATCAGGGGTCTTAAGTTTTACAGAGGCTTCATATGGACAAAACTTGAAAATCACCTTATTTATAACCATACAGCATAGACTTGTATTATTTTGGCATGTGGCTTTATCTTGTGGACCTCTACCAGGGTTCAAGTAATTATAGCTCAGGGATCAAAAATGGCTTTGCCTTGCGGGTCTCAACTTTCACATGGGCTTTTACAGAGAAAACTTTGTAAGTCTTCATTTTGAAACCATTTGGCTCAGAATTGAAATGTTTAGTTTTTATACGCCCGTCGAAGACGGGACGTATTATGGGATCACCCGTGGCTGGCGGGCGGGCGGGCGGCGTCCAGTTCTTTGTCCGGAGCATATCTCCAAAACTATACTACCTACGGTTATGAAATTTCATGTGTGGATAGATCTCATCAAGGGGGAGTGCAGTGCACAGGAATCATAACTCTTGCTTCCTTAATTTTTGAGTTATTGCCCTTTCTTGTTTTTCATACTTGAATTTTGTCCGGTGAATATCTCCAATACTATACTACCTAGGGTTATGAAATTTCATGAGTGGATAGATCTCATCAAGGGGGAGTGCAGTGCCGAGGAATCATAACTCTTGCTTCCTTAATTTTTGAGTTATTGCCCTTTTTTGTTTTTATACTTGAATTTTGTCCGGTGAATATCTCCAATACTATACTACCTAGGGTTATGAAATTTCATGAGTGGATAGATCTCATCAAGGGGGAGTGCAGTGCACAGGAATCATAACTCTTGCTTCCTTAATTTTTGAGTTATTGCCCTTTCTTGTTTTTCATACTTGAATTTTGTCCGGTGAATATCTCCAATACTATACTACCTAGGGTTATGAAATTTCATGTGTGGATAGATCTCATCAAGGGGGAGTGCAGTGCACAGGAATCATAACTCTTGCTTCCTTAATTTTGAGTTATTGCCCTTTCTTGTTTTTCATACTTGAATTTTGTCCGGTGAATATCTCCAATGCTATACTACCTAGGGTTATGAAATTTCATGAGTGGATAGATCTCATCAAGGGGGAGTGCAGTGCACAGGAATCATAACTCTTGCTTCCTTAATTTTTGAGTTATTGCCCTTTCTTGTTTTTCATACTTGAATTTTGTCCGGTGAATATCTCCAATACTATACTACCTAGGGTTATGAAATTTCATGAGTGGATAGATCTCATCAAGGGGGAGTGCATTGCACAGGAATCATAACTCTTGCTTCCTTAATTTTTGAGTTATTGCCCTTTCTTGTTTTTCATACTTGAATTTTGTCCGGTGAATATCTCCAATACTATACTACCTAGGGTTATGAAATTTCATGAGTGGATAGATCTCATCAAGGGGGAGTGCAGTGCACAGGAATCATAACTCTTGCTTCCTTAATTTTTGAGTTATTGCCCTTTCTTGTTTTTCATACTTGAATTTTGTCCGGAGCATATCTCCAAAACTATACTACCTCTGGTTATGAAATTTCATGCATGGATAGATCTCATCAAGGGGGAGTGCAGTGCACAGGAATCATAACTCTTGCTTCCTTAATTTTTGAGTTATTGCCCTTTCTTGTTTTTCATACTTGAATTTTGTCCGGTGAATATCTCCAATACTATACTACCTACGGTTATGAAATTACATGTCTGCATACATCTCATCAAGGGGGAGTGCAGTGCACAGGAATCATAACTCTTGCTTCCTCAATTTTTCAGTTATTGCCCTTTCTTCTTTTTCATACTTGCATTTTCTCCGGTGAATATCTCCAAAACTATACTACCTAGGGTTATGAAATTTCATGCCTGCATACATCTCATTAAGGGGGAGTGCAGTGCACAGGAATCATAACTCTTCCTTCCTTAATTTTTGACTTATTTTCATACTTGAATTTTGTCTGGAGCATATCTCCAAAACTATACTACCTATGGCTATGAAATTTCATGCGTAGATAGATCTCATCAACTGGGAGTGCAGTGCACATGAACCATAACTCTTGCTTAATTTTTGACTTACTGCTCTTTCTTTATTTTGAAACTTTAATTTTGTCCAGTGCATATCTTCAGAACTATACTAGCTAAGGATATGAAATTTCATGCGTGGATACATTCCATCAACGGGAAGTGCTGTGCATATAAATTTCAACTCTTGCTTGCTTAATTTTTCAGTTATTGCCCTTTCTTGTTTTTTTTTTCGAACTTGAATTTTGTATGATGCATATCTCTCAAACTATACTACCTCGGGTTATGAAATTTTAGGGCTGGATACATCTCATCAAGGGGTAGTGCAGTGCACATGAAATATAAATTGCTTATTTTTTATGCACCAGCATTTTCTCCTTTTCCCACAATGTTTTCTACCCTTTCCAAACCAAATTTCAATTTTTGAGTTACATTTAGTTTGTCAACTGCAAATGATTTCAATTTGGACTAGTCCAAACTTTTGCTGTGTGGTAAAGAGTTAATAGTAATACAATAATAAACAAGAGTTCCGTCAACACAAATTCACTGCCATTATCTTCAATCAACAGTAAAAAAAATATTCTGCACTACTATTTTTCTATACCTCCCCTTTATCATTATTATGCCCCAACTTTACAACTTGGGGTAAGACGGGCATATCTTGCGACAATTTGCCGCTCTTGTTATGGTTTATATTTATAAACCAGTGGAGCGATACAGGGCCATCATGGCCCTCTTGTTATTTAATAAATTGCCATGTGATGGAAAAAGTATAAAGTATGATTTCATTAAGAACCAATAACTAAGAGGCCACATGTACATGCAAAACACAATACCTCTTAATATGTTTCTATCAAAAAGGGTCTTTTTGGCGGAGGATATCATTTCAATGAAATAACTTGTTAATTATTAAATTGTGCACTTGGTGATTATATGGATGCATCGTATGTCTCTGAAGCATGCTTGTTCTTAGATACAATCGCAAGGTTTAGAAACAGACACCCTCGTTAACCCAGGTGTGAAGTATTACCATTCATCACTCCTGGGACATTCAGTTGCGAAACAGTCGTTTCTATGAATATTCATAAGATTGCGAATTACACCGGATAGCCAATCGAATTTGTCGATAACATAACGATACTCTCTTGTAGTGGAGAATAATCACATTTCTTTGATTAATATCAATAAACCGGGTAAAACCCACATCATTATCAACGAATATGGTGGCCACCGGTGGGCCTTTCTCAGATATTGGTGCTGTAAAACATTTTAACAGCTTTGTTTGTGATGACAATTTTTCTGCTGCAGATGCCATTACATACATACGCAAAACAAATATTACATGTTCAATTTGCAGCTGGATTTTTTTAGCTTTCATATGTCAAAAAGGGGGTTTTTACCCATAACCGTGCATCATACTGATACTCAAGAGAAAATTAATTACAAGATTGCCTGTACACTTGGCAGATTTTGGCACCTTGAAAAAAAAATTGTAGTGAAATTATTCAGACTCAAGGGCAAAATATATGAGCCATGCCCTGGCAAAAGGAAGCGAAATGCATCTCTGTGATGCATGATACCATGCAAGTCTTCAGATAATTAGAGATCCACAAAATCCACTATGTTTAAAACCCGACTATCATGAGGTAGATTTGTCCTTTGACGTACAGAAAATTGATCAATAGCGAAAACTTGGGACCCAGGTCAGTCTGCGTGGACTGCGCAGGCTGACCTTGGTCAATACTTGTCGCAGATGCACGAAACCCCCTTTTCACAGAGCATGCCTCATTGAGAACAATGCCTAGTACCCTCAATACAGGAGAGACACAAATATGGAAGCTGTTGCTGCAACATTACTGAAATGTTTAATTGTTGAAAGTGGAGGGCATAAAAACACACCCTAATCAAACAAGCCATGCTCTAGCAAAAGGGCATGACCGCAGGCTGACTAGGTCGAAACTTTTTGCTTTTGGTCAATTTTCGGATGTCCTAGGACTATACTACTGCATGATTAAGTCAGTTGTTAGGCAAAACGGATTTTATGGATCCATAATTATGTGATGGCTTGCTGAATATAATACATCACAGAGATGCATTAAACTCCTTTTAGTCAGAGCATGGCTCAAATGCAAATGCAAGAATTTCATGCTTCAAGCCAATAATTTAAATTTAATACTGGTTTTGACAAGATGAACAATATGTGCTATGATGACATTTACAATCGGCTACAGGATAGATAAGATATCTTGAATGTTGCTTGACTTTTCTGACTCTGATGCATATGTTTAAAAATCTTCAATTGCTGTAATTTTGAATGAATTTTGGATACTTTTATTCTCTCGTGATAGTCACAAAATACTGCATGCTGTTATGGGAGATCACTCCTTCCTTACAGCATAGCTTCTTCCTGTATAAAATCAATACCTGACAGCTACATTAGGGAGAATTCTCTTAAGCTCAGGGGTAGTGTATTGGCCTTTAAAACCTCGATATACGAGGAACTTTGCTGCATGGGTTTGAATCCCAGCTGGAGCAGTTTATATTTGAGCTATGCATTTGTTGCGAACTTTCATGTTCGTAAGATCGGGGCTCATCTGGGATTGGCCTTTGAGCCATATCTTGTCTATAAAGTTGCCCGTTATTGGCCATTGAGCCATTTGTTAGACTTCCTGACTAATAATGCTTTCCATCATTAAAATGATGACTTCCCTTAAGAGGGAGTATGTTAAGGGAGATCACTCCTTCCTTACAGCATAGCTTCTTTAAAAATTAAAATTCTTTGAAAATTAATACCTGTTAGGGAGAATTCTCTTTAGCTCAGGGATTAGTGTATTGGTCTTTTAAACCTCAATAAACGAGAAACTTTGCTGCATGGGTTTGAATCCCAGCCGGAGCAGTTTAAATTTTAGCTATGCTTTTGTTACAAACTTTCATGTTTGTAAGAATGCTCTTTGAAGAATGAGGAAAGATGGTTGTTTCAGTATAATGGCTAATTTTAGTTTTTCTACAATTGGTTTGATTTAAACTCTTTATTAATAGACAAAATTTAGATTTGTCCATTTCAAAAAATCAGCATGAGAAACTTGATGTGGCTCCAGTGGAAAGATTTGTGTCAGGACAAAATATTGAGGGTTACCAGCATTTTCTCATTTCCTCACAATGTTTTTTGAAAAGTGTTCTTCCTCAGGGGGTCATCATAAGTCTGGATTGTTTGTAAGGTTTAACATGCTTAACCCTTTACTGTACAACCCCAAGTTTTAACGACCGTGAAAGAGAAGGCTATTGAAAACATTGTGGGAAAAGAAAATGCTGGCAACCAGCATTTTCTCCTTTTCCTGCAATGTTTTGTACCTGATCAAGGACAGAAATCATCATTTGAGCTGCAATTGATTTGTCGTCTGCAAATGCTTTCAAATTGGTCAAGTCTAAAATTTTGTTGTGTGGTGAACAGTTCAACATCAGTGACCAATTTTTCAAAAGTTCCATTTTGATGTCTTTACCCGTTACCACACTATTCAGAGTTTTAACGACCCGAAGAAAGAAAGCTTTTGAGAACATTGTGGGAAAAGGAGAAAATGCTGATATCAGCATTTTTACCTTTTCCCACAATGTTTTCCATACAATTAAGGACACATTACATCATTTGAGCCACCTTTGATTTGTCGTCTGCAAATGTTTTGAATTTGGACACATCTTCAGTTTGTCGTCTGGTAAAGAGTTAATATACCAAGCAGCCTTTATGTAAATGATAATGCACTCATATCAACAGTATCTTTTGATGTTTTATTACAGGAACTGTTGGAAAAACGGCGTCAGCTTATGATAGACTTTGAAAGGTATCGAGAAAAGAGAGAAAATGAATTTGACTGTCTGAAAGGCAGAAGGCTTGAACTTCGGGATGGTAAGTTGTACACTCTGTTCACAGTAAGTCAATTCTGCATTGTGCCTAACTTGAGGTTTCCTATCAAGAATTCATGTTTGAATAGACCTTCCTGAATGAAACTTGCTGTGTAGAAAGGAAATGTAAAAAAAGGAATTGATTTTTGGATTGGTTGACCCAAGATCGAGGTTGCTATAATATAATATCTGCCAGATAACTTTCGTGAGGATGACATAATTATGGCCTTATTGCAGTTTGCTTTGTTGTCTTTCAACAACTCTTGTTTAGAAAAAGGTGTGTCAATAGATATATGTGTTAGCCATGCTCTGTGAAAAGGGGGCTTAATGCATCTGCAAAAAGGATCGACCCAGGTCAGCCTGCACAGTCCACACAGACTGACCTGGGCTGAAACTTTTTGCTATTGGTCAAGTTTCTGTATGTCAAAAGACCAGTGTGCCATTTGATTCAGTCGGTTGTTTGACAAAAAAGACTTTATATATCCTTAATTATATGATGACTTGCATGGTACAATGCATCATGGAGATGCATTAAGCCCCCTTTTGCCAGAGCATGGCTCATATTCTTGTAAAATGGTAAACAACTACATGGACAAAGGTAAGATACATAGATAAATGTTTGACGATTCACCAGATGTCAGAACTTAAGACTTGTCCAGTTAGAAATTGTTTGCTGACCAAAAATTTAATATTGCTCAAACGATGGGATTTGTCTTTGGAAGGCTAGAAAACATTGTGGAAAAAGGAGAAAATGCTGGTTACAAAGATATTCTTCCTTTTTTCAGTGTTTTCAGTAGCTTTCTTTTTAAGTGTCCTTGAAACTTGGGATGGCTTGATAAAGACTTAACCGTTTACCACACAATCCTGAGTTTTAACGTCCCGTAGCCTTTTGAAAACAAAATGGGAAAATGAGAAAATGCTGGTAACTAGCATTTTCTCCTTTCTCCACAATGTTTTGTACCGTTTCAGAGATTGAAATCATCATTTTTGTGACTTTTAATTTGTCATCTGCAAATGCTTCTATTTGGACAAGTCTAAAATTTTGTTGTTTGGTAACGATTAAAGCATTGTGACAAAAGGGAAAATGGCATACGTTATTTTTCCATCGTCCAAAATGCCTTCAATAGAGGTGCTGCCATATTTAGAAAGATGTGTGCAAGAGGTCACTGGTAATGACTGAATATTTCATGTGTGAATGGATATTAGTTGGTTATCCATGTGGAGGAAACACCTGTAAATGTTATCCTTTGGCCAAAACTTGGTACTAGTGAAATGTAGATTGCAAATAAGTGAGCTATAACTGCAATATAAATGAAAAAGCATTGAAATTGGAGTAAACACCATTTGATCAGTCAGTTAAGCCTTTACTGCCACAAAATCATGACTTTAAATGATCCTGAGGAAGGAGGCTTTTGAAAACATTGTGGGAAAAGGAGAAAATGCTGGGAACCATTTCCCCACAATGTTTCTACCCTTTCAAAAACAAATCTCATCATTTGAACTACCGTATATGCTCGACTATAAGACGCCTTCGCTTATAAGACGCTCCCCCAACTTCATGATTCAAAATCAGGGATTTCATTGATGACCTCCTATAAGACGCAGGTAGACTTTACACTGATCATAAGAATGCTAAAATTTTGAGTATTCAGCGGGAAATACGCCTCGCAGACATTACGGTCTATCGGAGTTGCATCATTCCCGAAATACATTTCTTGTATCTTAGCCGATCGTATCTTGATTCAAGTCCAATTTCTTTATAAAATTGAAAAAAAGCAACTTGAAAAGAATGTAATGCATAGTCCAAAACACTCACATTTTTTGTATAAATAATCCTATCAGGGAAATTAGGCCTTCGGTGGTTTACTTAAAATTGTTATTTATCAATGGGTGTATAAAATTTACCTCGACAGTGAAGAGTTACATTACAGGATCAAAGTACTCTGGTATCTTACACCCAGCACAATGTGATTTAACTCTTTACCAAATGACAAAATTTTAGACTTGTCCAAATTGATAGGATTTGAAGGAGAAAAAGGTAACTGTGACTCAAAAATTGAAATTTGTTTTACTAGTGTTTTCACCTTTTCCCACAATGTCTTCAAAATTCTTTTTCTTTCGATTTGTTAATAATCGAGATTTTTGGTAAAGAGTTAATATCTACATGGCCAGGATAATTTTTGGTCGTTAAATCATTGAGCTATCAAAATGGAGACCTTGATGCTTGCTGATTTAATCTGTATAATTGTATAATCAGCTATCCTGGTCGTAAATTAAAGCTAATTGTTAATCTCTGGTGTTATATCAGCACTAATTTATCGATGGGATGCTTGGTCAGTTCAAGCTGTGAAAGTTTGACATGTAGCTGATAATCTCATTAAAAACAGGTGTTGTCTGTGTTGTGAAACACAGACTGCGATCACAACCCTTTACTTCCTTACCTCGATGATCACCTGATAAACACTACCAAATTTCTATTTAGATAGAAATATTTGGGAATATTTGCCTCTGTTAGGTTACTTGTGTTATTACATCATTTTAATTCATCTCAATGATCAAAATTACCAATAATGAAAAAGTATCGATTCATCATTAATTTAAGATTTGCCAAAAGGGTCAATTAATACACTTGGTACTTTGATATGATCACAGTCAACTCGAGGGCCGTATTATACACTGAGTGCAACAACAACAACAAGAGGAATACCTGATGGATTTAAAACTAAATTAACAAGTAAAACACACAAAAAAGTTTGTTCCAAACTTTCATTTTTTCACATTGACGGCAATTACAACCATTTCTGAGACACTTAAAACTTTACATCAGCGTGACTATATCGGGAGGTGGTAGTATGTTTTCGTGTTGGTTGGCAGTTAAGTAGGTTCCCCAGATGGAATTTTACAAAGTCCTTTGATTATGGGCTTATAAGACGCTCCCCCTACTTCGAGCTCAAAATTCTAGGGAAAAAAATGCGTCTTATAATCGAGCATATACGGTATGTTTGGTTTCCCCACTAAATATGCTTTATGGATAAGTAAAAAAATTTGTGTGTAAAGGGTTAACTCTTTACTACACAATGACACGTTTTAACGACCTTAAGAAAGGAGCCCTTTGAAAACATTGTGGGAAAAGGAGGGAATGCTGGTAACCATGCTGAAAAGGAGGGAATGCTATGTTCTACCCTATCAAAGACAAACTTCATCTTTTGAGCTACATTTAAATTGTCGTCTGCAAATGCTTTCCATTTGGACAAGTCTATATTTTGCTTGTGTGGCAAAAAGTTAAATAACCTTTCATTTTGTATTGAACAGGTGTGGATACAGACGAGCTGGATAATCTTCCAGCTGACGAGTATGAAGAGGAAGTTGTCGAGTTCTTGCTTAAAGTTGAGGAAATCATTCTGGACGAGGAGTAGACAGGGAAATAAACACCGATATTTTGTTAGAAAGTGCCCACTGTTATCAGTGATATTGAAGTAGAAAATTGAAAAAAATTTGAGGATTAAATTTTGAGCTCCTTCGATTGAAATTGAAGCATATTGTTAGATCTTTCAGCCATCTTGAGAACCAATCAAGGAGCTCTGTAAAAAGGCGAGCAATTAGAGTGGTGTGATTTTAGAGGCTGCCTTTTGAGAGGAAAACTCTGATTCAGAGTGGTAGATTTGATATTGTTGCTTCATTTGTATTGTCACTTGTCAGTGTGAATTTTAAATATTCTTTTTTTTTTCTTATTTGTCTATTCTTCAATTCTTTAAGAGTACTCCAAAATATGTTCATGATGGAAAGATTGAGTGATTACCTGAAATCAAAAGTGCTTTATTTTGCCATAAACAGCCAGTTTATGTATATATCACCAGCTAAATGTAATTATATAGCTCATTTTTCAGGCTTGTTTCCAATACCCTTTCGATTATTTGAACCTTACAGTAGGCTTAATGCATTGCAAAATATTTATTCAAGGTGTAATCCAAGATTAGAAAATAAATTCTTTTGCTGGATTTTTTGTCTATTTATCGTTGATTCCCATTACTCCATGACTTCTCATATCTTCATGAATCTATGTTTGCTATCAATCTTTTTTTAAATGCCTTTTTTTTGTGGCTCCTGTTATACCTTTACAGATATACAGATTTAAACATTCCAAAGAAACTCTCTACGCTGAAGAAATTTCTGAAAAAAAAGTATTACAAGTCAAAAAAGTCACATTTTATAAAAAAAAAAAAAAAAACCCATATTTTTCCCCCTAATTCATTGGTTGTTTGTACAACACATTTATTTACACCAAGTGCTTATGAATTCAAAGTATGACACAGAAAATGCATATGTGATATGTGTAGAGGCTGTGACCTTGAGGACTATCCCCTGTATGATGTCATTTGACTACATTTGGAATGACTGGTTTTTTTTTTTTAACTCTTTACGACAAAATTTTAGACTGGTCTAAATTCAAAGCATTTGCAGATGATAAATTAACTGTGGTTCAAAAATTGAATTTTGATTTGGAAAGGGTAGAAAACATTGTGGGAAAAGGAGAAAATGCCGGTTACCAGCATTTTCTCCTTTTCCCACAATGTTTTCAAAAGGCTTAATCTTCAGGGTTGTTAAAAGTCGGGATTGTGTGGTAAAGGGTTAAATGATTCACAAAGTTATGAGAAATCATCTTGTCAATTTCTGGTGCTGATCAAATGTATTTTTAAGATAGTTTTGCTAGGAAAAACAGATTAACTCTTTACCAAACAACAAAATTCTAGACTTGTCCAAATTGAAAGCATTTGCAGACGACAAAATAAACGTGACTGAAAAATTAAAATTTGTTTTGAGAAGGATACAAAACATTATAGGAAAAGGAGAAAATGCTGGTTACCAGCATTTTCTCCTTTTCCCACAATGTTTTCAAAAGGCATCTTCTTCAGGGTTGTTAAAACTCAGGATTGTGTACTGGTAAAGGGTTAAATGTACTTTCCCTTGCCCAAAAATGATTTCTGACTGTTTCCCAGTCTGTTAATGTGCCTAGATGAAATTGATGCTTTGTTTGTATCTTTGATGGTATGAAAATACCAGTTAGGTTCTCGAAGATCTGAGAAAAGGGCATATATATTTTTAGCTCACCTGAGCACAGAGTGTTGAAAATGAGCCTTTCCAGGTATGTGCTTATTAAACTTCTTTTCTTGCTCATCTTATCTGGGCATGAAATTCTAAAATTATATACAGGGCAAATTTAGAACTATTGAAGATTGTCTTTTCTACCTGTCATTGAATAAAAATCTTTATTTCTCATTGTCAAACTGGCAGATGTACTGGTGAAAAATGAAAGTTTAAGCAGGAACTCAAGTTAATAAGCATGGAACAGAATCATGCTGTGCGTGGGTGTGTGATCTTTTGTCTTCTGTACAATCAAGGGGCCACATTATCAATCCATTGCATGGTTGGAATGTTTGTCTTGATAATATCTCGAGTGAGCAGGAAAATGGAAAAAAAAAAGTTGTAAATGACCGATAACAAAGTAGGTTGCGATATTAATTCTAAGCCAAATTTTGTATACACTAAAGGTCACATTTTCTGTCTACGCTTAAGAAACTTGATCAGAGTGGTTGCACTTGTAACATCTTTCCAAGTTTGGAAATTGTCACTGCTTTTAAAGAAGGTCAGCAGGTCAAATCTAAGAGAAACCTTTTAGCCATCTAGAAGGCACACAAGGTACTAAGATTTGGCCCAGTGACCTACTTTTCGACCCAATATATCCCTATTTCGAACTTCTCCGAGATTTGAACCAGACATGCACTATACCAGAACTGGAGCTTCAGGGTTGATGCTGCAAAAGACAACGCAAGAACAAAGTGTATATGCAAGCTTTATTTTGTATTGCACAAATTGTCAACAAAAATATTATCAACCAAAACTTACTTCTCTACAGTTTATCTTTACTGTTTACCAAACCCCCCAGAAGTCTGAAGAAGGCTTTGGAAATTACTGAGAGAAAAAGAGTCATTTCCTCTATTGCACCAATGTTTTCTATCCTTCCAAAGGCAAAGAAACGTCTTAAATTGTTGTCTGCAAATGCTTCTGATCGGGTTTGTTCTAAATTCTGTCATGTGGTAAAGAAATAACCCATTTCACACAATTCAAACTTTTAACGATCCTGAGGGAGGAGCCTTTTGAAAACATTGTGGGGGGGATACTGCTAGTAACCAGCATTATCTCCTTTTCCCACAATGTTTTCTACCCTTAGAATGACAAATTTCATGTAAAAGTAAAATTTAATTTGTCTGCCTATGTTTTGAATTTGGACCAGTCTAACATTCTGTCATCTGAGTTAAGTAGACTGACACAGTTTTGAGATTAGAAATTAAAAGATTGATTCTATCGGTTGCAAGTGCTTTCAATTCAGATATGACAGTCTAAAATTTTGACATCTGGTGAAGAGTAAAGCAGCTAACAGAATATATGGTTCTAGGCTTAGACTGGAAAATCAAATCCATGTACTGGGTAAATCCCATGCCTCCTGCACACAAGTGTAAAAGCAGACTTCTATTGAAAGAATTGTGGAAAATGGAGAAATTGCTTGTAAGAAGCAATTTCCCCTTTTACCTCAATGTTTTGTCAGTATTGATGTATTACTAGCCCTTTGTTTATATTCAATGTCATTGTTTTACAAGAATATTTTCAAGTCATCTGCTGCAAATTCATTGCACTAGGTAATGAATACCCATTGTTACGACCAGCAAATCACAAGTAGCAAATGAGGCAAGGCAAAGCACCTAGTTGGGACACACCATACAGACAAACATTCAACATTTCAATAGCAACACTTCAGGTTACACACAAGTATCTACACAAGTATCCCAGTGGTTGCCTGCCCTATCTCATTTGCCTTCATTAACTTTTACAAAAACGACAAAAATTTAGATTTGGCCCAATTGAAAGCATTTGCAGACGACAAATTGATTTCAGCTTAAAGGATGATTACTGTTGGTGAAATGGCACAAAACATGGGAAAAGTAGATAATACTGGTAGCCAGCATTTTTTTCTTTTCACTCAATGGTTTCAAAAGCCTCTTTCCTCAGGGTCTTTAAAGCTCGGGATTGGGAAAGCCTCGGAAAGGGTTGAAGGAAGGTGACTGTACTCGCCCGTAACATTTAGTTTCTATGGTTTTTTTCAAAAGCTAAAAGCCCCCCTCTTTGATCATGGAACACACTACAGTATCTATTATAGATAAAAATTTCCAAGTATTTACGATGCATCACTTGTAGAAAGTATAACTTTCAACAAAGTATTTGATGTTTCTAGAGCAGCACTGAGTTAGCCCTGTATTAAACAACTAAATATTACATCTATCCAAGTCCAAATTAAGAATCATTTGCAGACAACAAATTGCACATGTTTCAAACGATAGAACTGTCTTTGAAAGGATACAAAACATGATGGGAGAAGAGAAAATGCTGGCTACCAGCATTTTCTTTTTCCACAATACAAAAGCCTTTTTCCTCCGGATTGTTAAAACATCAGATTGAACAAGCATTCTGACAGTATTGCATAGCAATACACAGTCCCCTACCGGCCGTATCGCTGGCATGACGGTGAAATTTTTAAAGTCCAAGGCCCGTAAATGCGTCAAAAAGCAGTGGAGCGGGATGAAACTTAAACTTGATGTGTAAGTCATGGTGGTTGATGTACACACCAAAAAATCAGCTCTATATGTAGCAGCGTTTAGAAAAAAAGCGCGGAAAAATGTTTTATCAGTGAAATTTTGTAAGTCAAGGCCCGTAAATGCGTGAAAAAGCAGTGGAGCAGGATGAAACTCGAACTTGATCTGTAAGTAATGGTGGTTGAGTTACACAGAAAAAGTCAGGTGAATATCTACCAGCATTGTAAGTCCAAGGCCCATAAATCCGTGAAAAACCAGTGGACCGGAACGAAAGTCGAACTTGATCTGTAAGTCATGGTGGTTGAGTTGCACAGCAAATCTGAGATCAATACCTACCAGCGTTTAGGAAAAAAGTCTGGAAAACTGATTTATCAGTGAAATTTTGTAAGTCCAAGGCCCGTAAATTCGTCAAAAACCAGTGGATCGGAACGAAAGTCGAACTTGATCTGTAAGTCATGGTGGTTGAGTTACACAGCAAATCTGAGATCAATACCTACCAGCGTTTAGGAAAAAAGTCCGGGAAACTGATTTATCAGTAAAATTTTGTAAGTCCAAGGCCCGTAAATCCGTGAAAAACCAGCGGACCGGAACAAAAGTCGAACTTGGTCTGTAAGTGATGGTGGTTGACTTACACACCAAAACTCAGCTCAATATGTACCAGCGTTTAGAAAAAAAGTCCAGAAAACTGAATTGCCGGACAGACGGATGGACGGAGTGCAAACTTAAAGTCCCCTTCGGCTTCACCGGTAGGGGACTAATAAAAAAAAAAAATAGATATCAATCTAGTTTTTGTTGATCTGACAAAAGCAAGAAGCATAACTCTAACTATTTACCATACAATCCTGACTTTTAACGACCCTGAGACAGAAGCCTTTTGAAAAAATTGTGGGAAAAGGAGAAAATACAGGTAACCAGCATTTTCTCCCTTTCCCATGTTTTCTACCCTATCAAAGAAAAACCACATCATTTGAGCCAAATTTAAATTGTTGTCTGCAAGTGCTCTCAATTTGGATGGGTCTAAAATTTTGTAGTGTGGTAAAGGGCTAAACTCGGATCAAACTACAATATTGGATCCAACATAGGTTACCATTGGAGAAAAAATTTCATGAAACAAGTCTAGAAAAAATGTAATTAAGCAAGCCTTTGGCGAGCTTAACAACATTTCTGTAGATGAAATAAATAAAATAGATTTTACTTCAAAAGCCACCATATGTCATATTCTTTTTATCACATAACTGTATCTCAAAAATTGCACATCATGATGTTTTAAAACATAGGCCTTCATGTACATATGCACTGAAATTTACATGAAGCCTATTCGCTTCTTGAACAAGTGTGTACCTCACAGACGGAAAATGGTTCCAAAGAAACTCTCATATAATGATTTTGTGTTAAAACTTACGATGATAAAATTCTCAGCTTTATCACGGACATCAGTTTTAACTAAAATTTCACAAAGAAACCTGGGCCAGCAATGTTTCTGAAATGCACAGTGTTCTCACAAGGATTTTGAAACTTGGATTCCAGGAATCCAACTCAGGAAAAAGTTGGATTCCAAGATGAAGTTGGATTCCAATACTGTCAGGATAAACTTTCATATGCAAGTAATAAAAATAGATCTAAAAACTGTAAAGTTTAGATGTGTTCATCATGGAGACAATGTCTTTCAATGGACAATTCTACACTTAAATTAGAAATTAGTAGCTAAAAGACTTATTTGTAATTGCGCAAAGGATTAACAAAGTTTAACAACTTTTCACTTTATCCTATTTTAAGACTGTGTAAATAATTCAACATGATAATGCATATTTTATATATTCATAATGATAATGGCAACAATTCAGGACTCGTCTTCACAAACAAAATTTTGTAAATTCAGTTCTAATTCCACTTAAATTGGTAATTGGAACTGAATTGAAAACTGTTTGTCCACATGGACCATGATACCAAATCTTTTCAGTGGTGGAAAACTTTGTGGGTAAAGCAGAAAATTCTTCTTTACCCACAATATTGTCTCAAGCTTTCTTTCTTAGGGTTGTGGAATTCTTATAATGGATTGTTTGGTAAAGGTTTGATTAGCAGAGAGCAGCTAATGAGCATGGAGGAGCCAGTTGCATTCAGTTAGACTAATGGTTAAAAACTATTAGGAATTTTCTTTTGTCATCATGTTTTCAACTTATAATTGACTACTGAATACAAATCAAATGAAAATTTTTATCTCTTTTCATTCCTTCTTTTTATTATCAATTTAGAGGTCAAATTTCATGGATTAATTAAATAATTCTTTTTACTCGAAAGATCGATTGAAAAATTAGAAAGTTGAGAGGTCATGGACACTTTATACTCGATTATCTATTACTATTGCTTCTCGTCGATTGGATCATAAGATGTTCACCGTCTTTCTTTAATCCGGTTCAGATCCATTATAAGCGTAAATTAAGTCTTTAATTCATGTTTTTCGGTAGTTTATCAGGAAGTATCAGGAAGTAATGGTGGATTACTGTTTGATAATTTCGCCATTTAGACCAGTGAATTTACCGATCGATAAACTCACTGGTACAGAAATACCGAGACCTCCCCTGTACTTCGCAAGTCCCAACAAAAAAAAAAGGATCAGAAGCATAATTAAACAGAATTTTTTTTGTAAGGTGAAAGATTGAAATTCCTTTAATCTCTGAGATTCTCTTAAAATCATAGGGTAATATTTTTACTCATGGTTGCGCCAATCATGAAAATATTACCTACAATGTGCACTTGATGAAATAAATTTCGATCTTTCACCTTAAAAAACACATATCCTCCATGCAATCCGTTGCTTGATGCATTATTTGCCAATTTCAAACAACATGGCGGGCAGTTATGGTATAAGCTACTTGTCAGCCACAGTATAACGGGTACTGGGCGATGCATTCTGATTGGTTGTTAGTTTCCCAGAGAGCCACGCCTACCTCTTTGACAACCCGACTTTAGTGATTATCTATGCGTCAGATTTTTCACTTCGTTAAACACTTCGTAAACATTTAGTACCAATCAAAGCTGAGCAGCTGATCTGGGATGTGTGCCTTGAAAAAACTTGTCGTCTGGTGGAATCCTTTGTTAGGATTAGTTATGTGATAAAAAGTGTTTCAGGTGTCTAGGAAGCATCACTAGTGGAGGGTGTATTTGTAACCTCTGAGGAAGTATTTGATGTTTCAGGTGCAGCATTTTCCTCCGCTATTGTCTCACAACCAGACTTTGGCTTTATCTCATTGTCTAAAGTCTCTCTTTGTGAATCAGTCATAGCCTCAATGGCACGATAGAAGTCTGAAAAATCAACATATGCTGCTACACGTCCATTTTCATCCAGTTCTAATTTTTCACGTTTATAAAATCGACTAGGAAAGCGTGTCTCGCCACTGCTCTGTGTCGAGTTGGTTGTACTATTGGTTCCTGTACTTGCTGGTGAGTACCTGGCTGTATCTCTGTTTGTGCTGGTTGTATCTAATGTAGAATGACCTTGACTGCTTGCAGGACTTGTTGAAGCAAGAGGAGTTGAAAGGTCATCTGACTGATCAGTACTGGAAGAACTTACTGTAACATCAGGTATTACAACTGTTGGTGGTACATTAGGCCTTGGGGTGTAATATGGCACAGAGACAGGGAGAAGCCTGTTCCCTCCTGTGGGCGTCCCAATGGCATTCGGTAATTTATAATTAAAGTTTCGGACAAGTAGAGTGATGTCCCCTCGCTTGTGGCATCTTGCCTTTACATCTCCCGAGCCCATCATGAAACTGTCATGGTGAATTCTGACCACTTTATCCACACAGGCTTGAGCAACACCATTCAGAGTAGCTTGTACACCGAATTCTGAAGCAACCATGGAAGCAACTTCAGTGTTGACAGTGGCTACTTCTGTCGCGTCTATCAGAGCATGATATAAACCATCAGACATGATCAATAAGAAGCTGCAGGAACTATCAATAGGTATACCGGCTGTTACATGGGGTTCCTCTATCACAGGCTCTCTGACTGCTGGACTGAAATTGTAATACATATGCATGTATTATAAACCTGTATGTAGGTAAGTAACTGACTCAATGTTTTACACTGCTCTAAACATCATCTTATAGCGACAGTTTATCTATTCATGCATGTCCTTGGTTTTAACACTTCAAGGCAAGGGCTCTGCTACTGACTTGCCTAAAGACACTTCCACAAAAGTCCTGGCTCGTTGAAAGCCCATCAAACCTGGACTGACTGATTTCAAATCCTACAAGTTCACCAGTGTGCCAAACAGCACCCTTGTTGGCCAGTATAGCAGGGTCCTGCATGGCTCAGTGGTGAAATGTGTAGGATTTAAAACCCTGAGGCCTTGGCCACCATCCCAACTCAAAATACAGGATTTTTTTATGGTTGTGTCCTTCACCAAGACACCCTAGAGCCCTGGCCTTGTGCTGGTAAAACCCAGGACATACATGAATAAAAGACCTGTTGCCACGAGATGACTTGTTGAAAGCACCATAAAATGCCATTCAATTTAATACTCAGTTTGATGCTAGATATACATGTATTATGAACAATACTCTTTGAAAAGGGGGCTTAATACATGAAAAATCCCTTTCACAGAGCATGATTCATATATATCATAAGAGTTTCCTTGGACTGTATTTACCAACTGTTCTAGATTCTATGCTAATTCTAAATTCCAGGACTAGCAATCAGATAGCTAGTTTTGGATTTAGAATCTACTTTTAAAGAGTTACAGTGAATATGGTCCCTGAATTCTTATCACATTCTGTGACAACAGGTGGATTTTGAGTGTCAAAATGCTTCATCTGCTTAACAGGATAAATCTAATCCCTTCCTTTAAATATGGAATATTGCAACAGTCTGCGTTTCTGCATGGTCGGATCATGTTGAGTTGCGTGTGTAAAGAGATGCGTATCGGAAGAGACTGAAGGTCGAATCCGATGCGCATCTCTTTACACACGCAACCAGACATGGTCTGACCATGCAGAAATGCAGACTGTTGTAACATTCCTTTTATTATATACCTCACCACTATAACTGTAAAGAAACACAAAATCAGTACGAATAACCGAAAAATCTGAGAACTACATTTTATTGTAGATATATGTAAATATTTATGAATAGCGGATGAATAAACATATATAATGGTAAGTCTGCATAGATCAGGATGCATTTAAAAATGGCGGTTGCTGTTCGAGCCGCTTCAAGAAAATAAACAACAACAACTGTGGCTTAAAAACTATTTCTTCAACAATGGAAAGGTAGTCAGTGGTTGTTATTCACTGTCATTGTCTAGAACAGTATATTTTTTTCTCGCAGGGTTCGAGTCGATCTTGTGATTATTAATCGCGATGCCGAAATCACGATTGTACTGTAGCCTAGTATTTGGAAATACCCTTTCGAAACAACACATGACATGTTTATGTAATATGCATTGATCAATATCAGACAAAATCAAGTTCTGCATGAAAACGATTTTCGAAAAAAGTAGATGCCAAACAACAGTCGAAGTATATATCAATACACTGATAAATGGGACTACTGTGCTTTTTCATGCTACCTTTGTCATGCCAGCCGTAAACGTTAAAGGTTGAAAGTCCCCAACGTTATATTACACAGAAGTAGTCCGTGTACACGATTATGCTGTACACACAGTACTAGACTGATACGGAAAAGTTTTTCCGTTGAGTTGTATTGTGAAGTAAGATAACGCCCATATCTTACTTGGATCATTTATAGGTATATAATAAAACCTTTAATTATATACCTATAAATGATTTGACTAAAATACCGACGTTATCAGACCAGAGTATGTTTTCCATGTCCGGCATGTACTTTTTGTAGGTTTTTTTGTTATCACACATGTACTTTGTGTAGAACATCAACATGTTCACAGGCTACTTGTATGTTATCATGTTCGGTTTTTCAATCAAGTACCCAAAATGCACAGCTCTCTGACTTTTTTTTGTTATCTAATTTGTGATATGTTATTTTTTTCAGTTATTGAAGGAAGGTAAATATTAAAAAGCACATTACCAAAGTCTACATTTCTGTGTGGTCGGATCTGCATTCTGGTCTTGCTGCGAGCATAAAGAGGTTTGCATCAGATTCTACCTTCCATCTCATCTGATACACATCTCTTTACATATGCAACTCGACCAAGCAGAAAGAAATGCTTGTAATATTCAATTTAATCAACATTATCAAACAAATACAACACAATCCTAAATCTGAAGATTATGTAGGTACATGTATATAAGAAATTACCTTAATCTAATAAATTAGACAAACCAACCCATGTAACAAGTTAAAATCAAGAATTTACCTAAGAATGTCAATATCTTTATATCCACCCTTTGTGTGAAAATCTCCAATACACCTGGTGCAGTCAGAAGTACCGATCTTTCTTGTTTGCATCAGTTTATCCATATCTAGTCCGAGACCTGCAAGTCTACGCTGTTCTTCCTCGGAGTCAATGGTGTGATCCACAGTTAGCTGACTTACATTCATCATTCCATTTTTGTCTGTCCATACCAGAAGAGCTCTTGTATCCCCTGTCAAAAGGCATAACATCTTAGTAAACCTAAATCTACCCATAAAGCACATTTCACAATTGTACCTGCCTCTGCAGCTTGTGTAGATCAGGATCAGACTGCATAGAATATGCAGTCTGATTTTAGATCTACACTGTTGGCCCTGCTGAGACATTCTGGACAAAAGCAACCTTGAAATTGCAATTATTGGGGTCTCGCTTCCAGATTGAAAATGTATATTTGGTACACTGGGTGTTTTAAGGGTTCAAAAAAGCACTGCTATCTGACTTTCAAACCCTTTCAAATATAAGAGACCATTAGAATGATCTCAAGCACAGACAAAAGCCAGATATTTTATGTTGAGACATTCTGGATGAAAGCAACCTTGAAATTGCAATTATTGGTCTCATTATTGGATTCATTTCTAGACTGAAAATGTGTTTTTGGTTTTTAGGGCTTTACTTTATCATTTAGATATTATCATAATCTTACTGTTGGATTTTCTTCTTTAATAAGCATTTGAGCTTGATAGTGAAAAATGTCTGCACAAGTTTGAAAAGAATTGGATAAACATACAGGCTTCATCATCAGGTAAACCAGAAAGTCATATGAGAATGCCAGAGAGTGCTGAAAACAGACCCATGGCAACACCTTTTCCAGAGCATACTGTGAAGATGTAAGAAAATTTTAACAACCAATTTCAAACTTAAATTTCTATATTTACAAGAAATTTCATTACAAGTAGTTTTGTTCACTGTGCAAAAAATCCTGTTTTATTTACTCACCAACATTAGCCACATATAATTTGTTCTGATGGATCAAAACCACTGTCCCAGTTGTCCCTCCAGAAATCTCCTTATCCAAGGCATGAAGTTTGTTGATGATATCTGGGTACTGTTGGCAAGCTTCATGGTAGCTGGTTCCCTGGTAAAAGTTACAAAACTAGCTTGAGAAAGCAATCAACCTAAAAAGTTGCAAAAAGGTCCCTTTCTTTTAGACCCTAAGGAAGAGAACTTCTGAAAACAATGTGGTGAGAGGAGATTGATCGATTGAATGGTGTTTTATGCTGTTTTCAATATTATTTCAGTCATATCAGAGCTACAGCTGACATTCACATATGTCCTGAGTTTCACCAGTACTAGGCTATAGCTCTAAAGTGTCTTGCCCAAGGACACTCCCATGAAAAACCTAGTGCTTCCAGGGAGGCTCAAACCTAGGGCCTCAAGGCCTTCACTGTACCACTGTGCCAAGCAGGACCAGGTATAGATATAGATAGAAATGCTTGGAAAGTTGTTTTCTGGTAAAGACCTTAGCGAATCGAACCTTTGAGCTCTAGCTATATGAAAAAGACATAGTCTTAGTAAAAAGACTTGGATATAGCCATTTTCAAGGCTACCTGGCCACAACTTTCTATCAAATACCACACTGTTAAGATCGAAGACCAGATTGGAAGTTCTAAGAAATTTAATGTTTAATCTAAAACTGCAAACAAATAGAGCTGATGTGCCGGGCTAAATACTTGTTAAAATATTTTTCAACTTTATAGGAAGTTATATACCTTTTTCTCAGCATAAATATTTACCAAAAAATCCAACATTTTGCAATCCTGAAATCTTTCAAAAATCAAACCATCCACTTCATCCCTACCACTTTTTATTGACTTAAACAGTCAGTATTTGTTTATCTTTTTGTTATTTCCTCATTTCAAATTCATTCCTCAGAATTGTCACTGGTGAAGAAAAAAACAAGATGAACAATCTGAAAAGAAATTGTGCCACCTCTGGTAGTTGAAGCTGAAGTGTTGTCCGGGCAGCAAGCTGTTCATCTATGGACTCAAAGAAACTTTTTTCTACAGCAACAAATGCCTGAAATAAACAAGTGGTCAATGTATGAGTGGCATTCTGGCAAAAGGGGGTTTAATGTGATGCATTTATACCAAGCAAGTCATCACAAAATTAGGGATCCATAAAATCTATCTATTCTAACAACTGACTGAATTTGAAAGTAGAATGGTCCTTAAAATTTACAAATAACAAAAAGTTACAATCCCTGTCAGCTGTGCCGACTGCGCAGGCTGACATGGGTCAATACTTTTTGCAGATGACTAAGCCCCCTTTTCACAGAGAATGACATAGATAAAATTCATACAATAGAGTCAAATAATGCAGCAGTAACATGCACCTATATCAAAACTGAACCTTTTTGTTACACAGGCATAAAGAGCTTTTCAACATGTTCTGGGACATAGGGTGGTTACTTGATACAATACAATGAACTCATTTTTCCCCAATGTTTAAATATCATTCAAAAGAGATATTAACCTGTCCTTTGTATCTTTTTCTTCTTTTCTGTCATTTTCTCCTTTACCCATTGTGTTTTCAAAAGCGCTTCTTCTAAGTAATGCATAATGCAAAATGCAAAAATAATAGAGGTTTAACTCTTTACCAAAACCACAAAATGTTGGCCTTGTCTAAATCAAACGCATTTGCAGACAACAAATTAAATGAGAAGTCTGAATTGTGTGGTAAAGAGTTAAGAATCAAATCATACCTGAGAAGTCTGAATTGCGTGGTACAGAGTTAAGAATCAAATCATACCTGATATAAAACTTCTTTTACTTCTTCATCACTGCTTTTGCCTGCCAGTTGGCCTAATAACAGTTCAGCCGGCATTCTCTGTGCAGCAAAGTTGGACGCTCTTGCTCCATCATGACCATCAAATACTCCATACAAATACACATCATCCTGGCTTTTTTGTGATAATGAAAATAATACATACTGACAGACAGAGCTCCAGAAAGAGGGAGTGATTTTGATTTCAAAATTGGAAATATCAATGTTTCTACTGTATCAAAGATATTTATTTGATTTCAGTCCCATTTATATTCTCACATGATAATGCTACAAATCTGAACAGGTCTTAGTTTAGTCATGAAATGTTGAATAAAAAATATGGCATGTTACATCTCTTTGGATGAATGAGGGAACCGAGAATATTTCTTGCAATAAGTTTAGCTACTGGTTAATTCTTTAAAGTGTTTTCTGTAAATGTAGGAAAGGTAATCTTCATAATTTTGTATGTAATTTTCTCTTTATAGTCAATTACTTGTACCTATTTTTACCAGACGGGAATATAATGATTAATCTAAAATCTAAAAAAAAAACCTTTGCACTCTTACTTCAAACTGTAGTTACTGTAAATACTTAACTGTATTTAACTCCTTACCAAATGATACAAAAAAATTAGATTACCGTAATCATTACTGAAATGCTTGAGGCCAGCTTTTCCTTCTTTTTCCACAATATTTTTTTTTAATATTCTTTCTGAGGGTCGTTAAAACATGGGACTATTTAGCAAATAATTTATTAAAACACTAAATCTTTAACACAAAATCAAAATTTTACTGAAAAGCACTTCTGAAGTTTTGTAGCTGCTCTTCTTTCCAATAAAATTTATGCACATAAAAAAATTACATAAATATACAGCAAAATACAGAACTTTATCCAAATCAGACATTTATTTCATATTTTGAGGTAAAAATCATTATTTATTACCAAAAATGAAAACTTTTATCTTCAAACTCATGTTCTTCTCTTCTGTTTCCATCCTCTCTATAAATCTGATTGGTGGAGAATCCAACCCCTGACATCCGACACACAGGCAAGTCATCTGTCCAACTAGTAGAGTGACCTGACTGATAAGATGGGAAAAAAAAGGTCACCACTATGTTGTTAAATCTAAGCTTTATCAATAAACTGACTTAAACTGAGTCTGACGGCTGTTTTTATCCATCAGAATCAAAGCAGAATGAACTCCTTACCAAACGACAAAATTTTAGACCAGTCCAAATTGAAATTGAAAGCATTTGCAGAGAACAAAATAACTGTGATCCAAAAATTGAAATTGTGTTGGATTGGGTAGAAAACATTGTGGGAAAGGGAGAAAATGCTGGTTACCTCTTTCGACAAGGTTTCTTTCTCAGGGTCGTTAGAGTTGGGATTGTGTGGTAAATGGTTAATTCAACCTTGTGGATATAAAAACTACTCGAAAAATATATCCATGTAAATAAAATCCTTTGTACGAAACCTGTAATTTACCAAAACCTGTGTAAATCCAACAATGCACTTGTAGGTTTGTTGAATACATTTAGAATTCAGAAATTATTAAAATGTCTCATTCCAGAACTATTTTCCTTTTCACATTAGTCAAAATGAGAATCTAATTACAATAAATACCAGAATATCATGAAATCATGACCATTATTATTACAACTGTAATTCTAATTCTCTTCTCCAGCCAAAGAAGGCCTTTTATTCTAAGTAAATGTGAAATCCCACTATTATCTTTTGTTTCCGCTTACTCCTTGACAACAATGACATATTTGAATAGTAAATCAACTATTATTTTACCCCAATCCAAACAAACAATACCATTATCCTGATTAAGATGCAGTTTTTAATTAATCAAAAGATGCTTCTACCTAACTTTTTCATTTGATTCAAATCATACCTCACAAAGTCCATTTCTGTGGTTTGCTTGTAGAAAACAAATCATTTTGCCAGAATGCTATCAAAAGTGAACTGCTGCACGATGAGATGGTTGGCTGCATTGGCTCAAAGAAGTTTCAGAAAATGCCAAGTTAAGTTAAAAGGACCTATATAGATACCCTTTTTGTCCTCGAATGTATCTTTAGTGGATTTCTATAGCAAATCCGCTTACTTTGATCAAACTGGCCAGAACAAATACATCACGGGTAAAGATACATGCACCCTCAGGCTCGCTTTCAGTTTTGAATAGCTGGTCTATACTACATTATCAGGTTGACACAACCAAATACTGTCAGACACAATTGCTGCTCTACTTGTTCAACTTCCGGTTTTAGCCAGTACAGCCCGACCTCATTTCTGTCACTACCGTGTAAGGTGTATGTGTGCCCCTCTCTCTCTCTCTCTCTATATATATATGTATATGTCCACAACAGCAGAAAACCACATCAGAGTGATGGATCAAATTGCTACTCCTTAATAAGTTCATGTAATAAAATAACAGTTTATTGCTGTCAAATATAAACAATGCAGGCATTAAACATATTTAATTTAAATTCAAATCATACAATTTAAAGAGTGTGTAAATTATTGTGAAGATGACACTCTGTTATTGTAATGTTGGTCCATGTATCAATCACTCGGAGAAAAATAAAATCTAAAACTAGATTAAAAGTTGCCAGGTCACTCTAACTAAGTATCTTTTGTCTACTTTCTACCCGATCTGAAAATTAATTTTCTACCAATGACTATTAAATTACTGAGTTGGACTGACCGTGCTGTAAAAGATTTCCATCTTCACAATAATTTCTATACTTTTAAATAGTATGATCTAAATTTGAATGCGTTATACCAACCCATTGGTTACTTTTGGCATTTATAGGCATAAAATTAATGCTTTTTCCGAAAATCCACTTTTTCAGGACTTCGAGTCCTTTGATTTTCTGTGCATACTTACCTCACCGTTGTTTGATAAAGAGTAAATAGGTACAATCATGCTCGATTTTATTCAGCTAAAAGGGTGACAAAATCTTGATATGGCTTGGGAAAATGTGTAAAATATCTTAATATCCCACAGTTTTACAAAGTATACTACGACTACACTTGGTGACGAACAAACTACAAACCTGAAGGTCGAGTCGAGGTGGAGAAACTATGGATCCATTGACGTGTCTTCCTGTCGACATGTCTGTGGATGCTTTTTTGGAATTATTCCGAGATCTGTCTGGAGCTAGCTTTGACAGAATGAGCTCAAAGTACCGTTTTCATGGTTTGGTTCACTACCTGCTAGAAAGCTTCTGCGCATGCGTTAGACAAGACGATCTTTTCCCACTTTAGACGACTGTTTCTATGTATTCAGTTTTCTTTGGTTATACAAGAAACACAGTAAAATAGACATGTTCTTCAAAAAAATGATGTTATATTACTTAGGTAATATATTACTTAGACAACAGCGCATGGCAGTGTCAGGTGACATTTTGTAACCGAGACTTTTCGCAACTTCAGTGAAATTAAGCCAGATATTTCGCTACTAAAGTGTTTATGAGACATCCATTTCTTTAGGCAGGTCTATCAGTTATTTCTATTCTTTAATATTACGTTTTTAAACCAGAAAAATATAATTATATTTATTTTTTTAAATGCATGGCTTTATTAACTCGTATCAAGCAAGATCCCGAAACGGCTGTGTATTGGGTAACCTACCTTCAGTCTGAAGGTTCGCTCCAATGTTATTTTTGTGACTGTTTCGCCCGCATCGGATCAACCCTTCAGACTGAAGATACAGGTAACCTTGTAGTACAGATAACTGTCCCCGAAGGCGATTTTAGTGTTTAAATGTTCCAAATGTGAAAAGAAGGACCGTAAATGTTTCATTATTGAGACTAGTAACCTTGAAAAGATCCTTTCAGAATCAACATAAGTTAAGGCTTCATTGTGACTAAAGGAAAATGTGTATTTAACCCTTTACCATACTAAGCCAACTTTTAAAGACCCTGGGAAAGAAATCTTTCGAAAACATTGAGAAAAAGGAGACCAGCATTTTCACCTTTTCCCACATGGTTTTCTACCCTATCAAAGAAAAATTGCACCATTTAAGCCACTTTGAAATTGTCGTCTGCAAATGCTTTCAATTTGGACAAGGCTTAAATTTTGGTGTCTGGCAAAGGGTTACAAGCATTTTTTCCGTTTTCCACAGTTTTTTTTTTAAAAGTCATCAGCTGCTAAACAAAAATAATTATATATTTACATGCACACACAACGAATGTGACAGTGATTATTTACTCCACTCCATGTTTCTTTATTCGTTTCTGTCATTATATTTAAACTACTTGCAATGCAGTTTATAATATTTGATAGGGACAGGTAATCAAATGATTTAAATATTGTGAATTTTTTAGTATTTTCGCTTTCAATTTACAGATAAACTGAGATGGCAATGAGACAAGAAGTTTTGGGGTTGTACAGAAGACTAATTCGACTGTCCTATAAGTGGACATCTAGTAAAAACAGTGTAGCAGATACTGAGGTAGAAAGAAAATACATCAGAGAAGAGACAAAAACATTGTTCAGGAAGAATAAAGGGGTAAAATTACGAGTTACTGTACAAGATCCAGCCAAAATAGCTGAAGTGATAGGACTTGTAAACATCAAGTCTTGGGCCACTTGAGGGTGTGGGTTGGAGCCCCACGGCTGGCAAATTCCTAAATAATAGTCTTTCTGATGAGACGTTAACTCTTTACCAAACGACTAAATTTTAGACTAGTCCAAATTCAAAGCTTTTGCAGACGACAAAATAAATGTGACTCAACAATTGACATTTGTTTTAGGAAGAGTAGAAAACATTGTGGGAAAAGGAGAAAATGCTGCTTACCAGAATTTTCTCCTTTTTCCACATTGTTTTCGAAGACGTCTTCCTCAGGATCCTTAAAAGTCAGGATTGTTTGGTAAAGGGTTAAACTGAGGTCCGATTTGACTTTGCTATACTTGGAGCACATTAAAGAACCAGGAGTAACTTTGGTTGGGTTTCATCCTTTGTCTTGCTCTATCTCCTGTAATATAACTAACAGCCTTCAAGAGGCGTTGCATATATGGGCACCTGTTGGCGATGATGAATAAATGGGTTTATCTTCTTTAACAGAGATTAACTATTTACCAAAGAAGAAAAATCCCCAGGCAGTTTCAACAATCCTAAAGGAAATTTTTTTTAGAAAATATTGTAGAGAAAAGAGAAAATGCCAGGAACCGTCATTTTGTCATTTTTTTCCCCCCACTTTGTTATATCTGCTAATGAAATGACAAATACCAGCATTAACTCTTTACCGCAGGATCCAGAGTTTTATAGACACCGAAGAAGAAGGCTTTTGAAAAAAATCGTGGGAAAGGGAGAAAATGCCGGTATCGGCATTTTCTCCTTTTCGCACAATTCTTTCTACCCTTTCTAAGACATATTTAGTCACTTGAGACACTGTTGATATATCGTCTGCAAATGCTTTGAATTTCAATGAATCTGACAGTTGTCTCATGGTAAAGAGTTAATGCATATTGTATTTGTGGTGTACTAATTGCATAAGTATAATCAGCCTGATGTAGGCATTAGCTGAGGTTGAAAGATATCCTGTAAGCTTTGAACTGTTTGAACTGAACATTGTTTCGACGATGGTTATGTGGGAAAGCAGCCAGTGGCTTGGAAAGAGTATTGTGCTGAGTACTGGTAAAAGAAACTCCAGGAAAGCATGGATAGGTGCACTGGCCGCCGCAATATAACTGAAATAATGTTGAAAACGGTGTTAAACGCCATACAATCAATCATTGAACTGTTTGATGTCTCGCTCCACTCCCTGCAGTTCTATGGCTAGAGAATGTTGTCACATTACTACAGGGCCTTTTTCTTTTCTTCTTTTTTTTAGCTCACCTGAGCACAACATGCTCAAGGGGAGCTTTTAGGATCACCCGGTGTCCGTTGTCCGTCATGCGTCGTTCGTCGTCAACAATTCTTTAAACATCATCTCCTCCTAGACCACGGGGCCAATTTGGACGTCCTCTTTAAAATTTGCTCACAAAATTTGATTCCATCAAAAACTCTGGTTGCCATGGCAGCGAAATGGAATTTTCTAAGAAATTCTTTAAAAATCTTCCCCTCTGAAACCGCTGGTCAGATTTTGAAATAATTTCACAGGAATGTTCCTTGGGTGACCTTTTTCAAAAGCTGTTCGCGAAATTTTGATATGTCAAAAAACATGGCTCTGGTGAATGGGGGCTACTTGCACTATATGGATATGAAGAAATTCTTAAAAATTCTTATTCTCTGAAACCGCTGGTCAGATTTTGAAATAATTTCACAGGAATGTTCCTTGGGTGACCCTTTTCAAAAACTGTTTGCGAAATGTTGATATGTCGAAAAACATGGCTCTAGTGAATGGGGGCTACTTGCACTATACGGATATGAAGAAATTCTTAAAAATTCTTCTCCTCAGGAACCGCTGGTCAGATTTTGAAATAATTTCACAGGAATGTTCCTTGGGTGACCCTTTTCAAAAACTGTTCGTGAAATTTTGATCCGTCAAGAAACATGGCTGTGGTGACTGGGGGCTACTTGCACTATACGGATATGAAGAAATTCTTAAAAATTCTTCTTCTCTGAAACGGCTCGTCAGATTTTGAAATAATTTCACAGAGATGTTCCTTGGGTGACTCTTTTCAAAATTTGTTCGCGAAATTTTGATCTGTCAAGAAACATGGCTCTGGTGACTGGGGGCTACTTGCACTATATGGATATGAAGAAATTCTTAAAAATTCTTCTTCTCAGAAACCGCTGGCCAGATTTTAAAATAATTTCACAGAGATGTTCCTTGGGTGACCCTTTTCAAAAATTGTTCGCGAAATTTTGATCCGTCAAGAAACATGGCTCTGGTGACTGGGGTCAAATTAAAGCAATACCTTGTGGGCATTCTAGAGGCCACATTTTTAGCTCACCTGAGCACGAAGTGCTCATGGTGAGCTATTGTGATCGTGCTGTGTCTGGCGTCCGGTGTCGGTCGTCCGTCGTGCGTCGTCAACTTTTTACCTTGTGTACACTCTAGAGGCCACTTTTTCAGTCCAATCCTCATGAAACTTGGTCAGAATGTTTGTCTTGATAAAATCTAGGACGATTTCAAAATTGGGTCATGTGGGGTCAAAAACTAGGTCACTAGGTCAAATCTTCAAAAAACCTTGTGTACGCTCTAGAGGCCACATTTTCAGTCCAATCCTCATGAAATTTGGTCTGAATGTTTGTCTTGATAAAATCTCACACGAGTTTGAAATTGGGTCATGTGGGGTCAAAAACTAGGTCACTAGGTCAAATCTTCGAAAAACCTTGTGTATGCTCTAGGGGCCACGTTTTCAGTCCAATCCTCATGAAACTTGGTCAGAATGTTTGTCTTGATAAAATCTCGCACAAGTTCGAAATTGGGTCATGTGGGGTCAAAAACTAGGTCACTAGGTCAAATCTTCGAAAAACCTTGTGTACGCTCTAGAGGCCACAAATTTGAGTCAGATACTTGTCAAATTTGGTCAGAAAGTTTGTCTTGATAAAATCTCAGACGAGTTCGAAATTGGGTCATGTGGGGTCAAAAACTAGGTCACTAGGTCAAATCTTCGAAAAACCTTGTGTACGCTCTACAGGCCACATTTTCAGTCAGATACTCGTGAAACATGGTCAGAATGTTTGTCTTGATAAAATCTCAGATGAGTTCGAAATTGGGTCATGTGGAGTCAAAAACTAGGTCACAAGGTTAAATCTTCGAAAAAGCTTGTGTACCTTCTAGAGGCCACATTTTCAGTCCGATCCTCATGAAACTTGGTCAGAATAGTTGTCTTGATAAAATCTGGGACGAGTTCGAAATTGGGTCATGTGGGGTCTAAAACTAGGTCACTAGGTCAAATCTTAGAAAAACCTTGTTTACACTCTAGAGGCCACATTTTCAGTCAGATACTTGTGAAATTTGGTCAGAATGTTTGCCTTGATAAAATCTGAGACGAGTTTGAAATTGGGTCATGTGGGGTCAAAAATTAGGTCACTAGGTCAAATCTTAGAAAAACCTTGTGTACGCTCTAGAGGCCACATTTTCAGTCCAATCCTCATGAAACTTGGTCAGAATGTTTGTCTTGATAAAATCTCAGATGAGTTCGAAATTGGGTCATGTGGGGTCAAAAACTAGGTCACTAGGTCAAATCTTAGAAAAACCTTGTGTACGCTCTAGAGGCCACATTTTCAGTCCAATCCTCATGAAACTTGGTCAGAATGTTTGTCTTGATAAAATCTCGCACAACTTTGAAATTGGGTCATGTGGGGTCAAAAACTAGGTCACTAGGTCAAATCTTCGAAAAACCTTGCGTGTGCTCTAGAGGCCACATTTTCTGTCAGATATTTGTCAAATTAGGTCAGAAAGTGTGTCTTGATAAAATCTCGGACAAGTTCGAAATTGGGTCATGTGGGGTCAAAAACTAGGTCACTAAGTCAAATCTTCGAAAAACCTTGTGTGTGCTCTAGAGGCCACATTTTCAGTCAGATACTTGTCAAATTTGGTCAGAATGTTTGTCTTGATAAAATCTCGGACAAGTTCGAAATTGGGTCATGTGGGGCCAAAAACTAGGTCACTAGGTCAGATCTTCAAAAAACCTTGTATACGCTCTAGAGGCCATGTTTTCAGTCAAATACTTAGGAAACTTGGTCAGAATGTTTGGCTTGATAAAATCTCACATGAGTTCAAAATTGGGTCATGTGTGATCAAAAACTAGGTCACTAGGTCAAAACATCGAAAAACCTTGTGCACGCTCTAGAGGCCACATTTTCAGTCAGATACTTGTGAAATTTGGTCAGAATGTTTGGCCTATTGACTCAGGTGAGCGATCCAGGGCCATCATGGCCCTCTTGTTAGCTCAATTGACTTGAAAATTTATCAGAATGTTTGCCTTAATTAAATCTTGTATGAGATTGAAATTGGGTCATAAAGTAGGTCACTAGGTCAAATTAAAGAAATACCTTGTGGGCACCCTAGAGGCCACATTTTTTGTCTTGATGATATCTCAGAGGATTTCAAAATTGGGTCACATAGGGTCATAAACAATGTCACTGGGTCACATTGAAGAAATACCTTGTGGGCACTCCAGAGGCCACAATTCTAGCTAAATTGACCTGAAAATTGGTCTACATATTTGACTTGATGATATCTCGGATCAATTAGAAATTGGGTCTCATAGGGTCATAAACTAGGTTACTGGGTCAAATTAAAGAAATGTATTGTGGGCACTGTAGAGGCCATAGTTTTTGCTCAACTCACCTGAAAATTTGTCAGCATGTTTGACTTGATATCTTAAATGGATTTGAAATTGGGTCAGATAGTGTCATAATCTAGGTCACTAGGTCAAATTACAGAAATACCTTGTCGGCACTCTAGAGGTGACAGTTCTTGCCCAATTCACCTGAACGTTGGTCAACAAGTTTGTTTTGATGTCTCGGATGAGCTTGAAATATGGTCATAAACTAGGTCACTAGATCAAATTGAAGAAAGACATTTTGGACACTCTGGAGGCCACATTTTCAGCTCAATTGACCTGACAATTGGTCAGAATGTTTGTCTTAATAATATCTCAGATGAGTTCTAAATTGGGTCATTATGACTCTCTAGTGGAATTTCGCCTAATGACTCAGGTGAGCGATCCAGGGCCATCATGGCCCTCTTGTTTTATATCGGATATTTGTTGTTAAATCC
Organism: Tridacna gigas; assembly: GCA_945859785.2. Taxonomy (NCBI): domain Eukaryota; kingdom Metazoa; phylum Mollusca; class Bivalvia; order Cardiida; family Cardiidae; genus Tridacna; species Tridacna gigas. Next base: position 52,308,172 of record OX244030.2, read on the forward strand.
TAAAGTTTAATATTTACAGTAAATTTTTCATGCACTTGGTCTGTCCAGGAATCATATACATGTATGCAATCCCTGGTTCATCCACAGATGGTTTTCATGTAGTATTGATTACCGGTATTTTTTAAATAAAATGCGCTTTTGTAGAGCCTATGAGCACAGTTGGTAAAAAGGCTTGAAATCAGGCTTGAAAAAGGTTCGAATCCCAAGCATGGTCAATATCGTCCTAAGGATTGATGATGGTAATAGCAACAGGATTCATTAATTCCTCTCTTACCCCTGATATTGCAGAATATTGTGCTGTATACTAGTAAAGAAGGAACTCGAGGAACCCACAGCTAGGTGCACTGGCCACCCCAGTATAACTGAAATATGAAAAGTTGAAAATGGTATTTCACACCACACAAACTATACCAACAATTATTGTGCTCTTGAAAATTTTAATCAGATGCTGATCAGATACTGCGTACATGTAGCATTGTTTATATCTAAAAACATTGAAATTTTAATATGCCACCATATTTTCCAAAGCTGCCTGCTGCTATGTTTCTTTGGTGTTTAGTTCAGTTCTATCACAGCAGCCTGTGCACATATCCATGGGTTCTTGGAGTTTCTTTGATGTTAGTACACACAAAACCCTTACCAAGCTAGTTACTTTTTCTCAAAAACCCCAAGTTTTTCATGTTTTTCAGTGGTTCAAGAGGATTGTATCATGTTGTGATAAATTTTGTTGCTCCTTGACAAGAGTTTTTGCCCAGCAGGATATAGAAGCTGCTTGCAGCAGAGATGTTAAAAGTCATACCTGTACTTGAAAACAATGAATGGGTCAAGTAGTAGTTATAAAAATTCAGTGGAACTTTTCATACAGACCAACCTATTGCTTTATGGGAAATACTGCTTTTATACTTCATCCTGTCTTAACTCTTTACCTAACATTAAAATTTTGGACTAAACCAAAATGAAAGTTTGCAGATGGTAAATTTTTTGTGGCACAGATGATATTTTCTGACTTTGATGAAGTAGAAAACTTGATGGCAAAAGGAGAAAATGCTGGTTACCAGAATTTTCTCCTTTTCCTGCAATGTTTTTAAAAGCCTTTCCTTTCAGGGTCATTTCAGGATTGTGTGGTAGGGGGTTAAAATCAACTGAATCAAACTTGCATTGAAAGACGACTTGCTATAAGAGACTATTTTTCTAACTTCTGTCGGTTCAACTGTGAATACAGGTTTGAAAATAAATACAAAATATTTTCTAATTTTTTATGTTATTTCATCTTAGATAACAGATGAAGAAGAGATTAGAGAACACATCAGAGAAGGTGAAGCAAGATATGAAATAGGTTCGTTAGATTTCAGTCTTTACCAGAAGACAAAATAGTAGACATGTCCATTCTGAAAGCATAAAATTTTGCAGACCACAAATTAGAAAATTTTGCAATGATAGGATTTGCCTCTTAAAAGGTAGAAAACAAGGAGACCTAAGGAGAAAATGCTTGTGAACAGCATTTTCTCAATTTCCCCCGCGATGTTTTCAGAAGCTGTGTTTCTCAGGGTTGTTAGACCTTTGGATTGTTTGGTAAAGTTTTAGTCCATTACTTCACAGATTTGTAGCAGGGACCATAAAAATCATCAATGGTAAATATGGATTATTTGTCAAGTGGTAAAGAGTTATTTTGCAAACCACAAATTAAAACATTTTGCAACTGATAGGATTTGCCTATTAAAGGGCAATGGGGGCAAAGGAGAAAATGCAGGTGACCAGCATTTTCTCCTTTTCCTTTGTTGCATTGTTTTCAGGAGCCTTCTTTCTCAGGGTTGTCAGATCTTTGCCTGTTAAAGGGTAGAAAAAGTGAGAAATGAAGCTTTAATAAACATTTTATCCTTTTCCCACAGTGTTTTCTAATCTTTCACAAACAAAACCAACAATTTGAGACTCATTTTATATTTTGTGATCTGGTAAAAAGATAATTATTTAACAAATTTACATGTTAATTTTTGTGTGTCAAACTACAGAAGAATAAAGTTGTCAATGTGGGATTTTTGTCAACCCTTTCCCAAAAGACAACTTTAATACACTTGCAAATTTACATGTAGATGACATTTTACATTGATACAAATGAATTGAAGTTCTCTGATAGGGTTGAAAACATTCTGGGAAAAGAAATCGATTGTTACAAGCCATTGCTCCTTTTCCCAGAATTTTTTTCAAAAACCTTTCTTCTCAAGGTCATCAGAACAGGATTGTTTGGTAAAGGGTCAAACACTAGGTCTGTGCTTTTCATTATTTTCTGAAATTGTTGCTAATCATATTATAGTTCTAGAAAACAATTGCAAATTACTTATTATCAATCTTCTGATAACCTTTGCACTATTGCAGATGCCAGTCTCAATTTACCACTATATTCTATTTCAGCTCTACATTATAAGACCCCATACCCAAGACCAGTAAGTTAATTTTTAGCTTTATCATGTGATGCATTAGCAAACGACCTTGTGTTAACAATCTCAATGATAAGGCTTCTGAAAACATTCTTGGAAGAGGAGAAAATGGTGGTATCCATCATTTTTTTCTTTTACAAAAGCGTTTTTAACCATTTTAAACACAAAGAAATAGATAAAAATCATCTTTGAGATAAATTTGTTGTCTGTAAGTGAGTCAACAAGTGTAAAATTTTGTTGTTTTGTAAAGTCTGAATTCATTACTTCCTGGAACAAAGTCTCAGTAGATGACATTTCAAACATCCACGTGAAATAAGGATACTTAACAAAATTAAGATCAAATTCTTAAGAAGAAGAATAAGAACTCTGGTTGCCATGGCAACAAAACTGAAAGATATTGAAAATCTTATTTTTTTTTCTCTCAGAAATTTCTTATATGAATTCTATTCTAATTGGCAACAGTTATCTTTTCGCAGACCTCTTTCATGTCTGCCAAAAAACATGACTGCTGCTGGCCTAGCTCATTTTCTCATGATAGAGATGTACACACCGAGAGTGGAAGTGGATTATGAAGTGGACTATCTGAAACAAACTGTCTCTTGTGAACAGGGAGAGCAACAGTCTCTTACATCAGAGGTTCTTGGGTTCAGATCACAGGCATTCGTTTTGTGGCGTACTTTGCCATCTATGTAATGTAATATATGTCTTATATATTACATTAATAGGTGGCAAAGTTTGTCACAAAACAAATGCCTGTGGTTCAGATCTTAGGATGAGTGGGTCAGTGTTTCGATAAGCATCACATGGCAAGACGGAGATAAAATATCCAGAAAGCAATCATTTACAGTAATTGATAGAAGTTGTAGAACTTGTTTTGCAATTAATGTAGAATAAATACATGTAGGTTTTAAAAAAAATTATAGGGTTTGGTGCAAGTAGACTGGCAGCTAGCCTGGCGCAAGCTTCATTAAACCAATATACGTAAGCTAGACATGCCATTTTCATGCAGACTGTGTGAGGTTTACATTTGGTGAGGGTTACTGTAAAGATATGTGTTCAAATATTATGATTTACATCAGTTTATTTAAATATACAGATGGTAAATTTAAACTGCGAAGGAGTTTTTATTTTTTCATTTCATCAAACTAAACCACACACAGTCAGTAAAATTTTAGGATCCTTGCAAAACCTAAAAGTAGTGTTTTGGAGCCTGGACCTTACATTTTCTATGCTGTCACTTTTTCAGTTTGTTTCAGCTCTTGGTGTGTAGTTTTCTCTCATAGCAAGCAAAAATTATGATTCAGAATGGTCCAAGGGAAATGACTTATGTTTTATGACAATATTTGTTATATTTATCTCCCTTGGTTATACATGCACTTCAAGCTATTTGTTGTATTTATTATCCACTGAGGCCCGGTAGCTCATTTGGTAGCGTACTGGACTTGAGAAAAGGGGGGTTGCTGGTTCGATCCCCAGCTCGGCCAATTTCTTTCCAAGGATTGATGATATTGCGACAGGATTCATTCCTCTCTTACCGCTGACCATCGTTTTGACAATGGAATTTGGGAAAGCAGCCATTGGCTTGGAAAGAATCTAGTGCATACTGATGATAAAAGAAACTCTAGGAAAGCATGGATATGTGCACTGGCTGCTTCATTATAACTGAAATAATGTTGAAAACGGTGAGAAACACCATACAATCAATCAATTAATTAATATTTATCTTCCTTTGTTATACTTTTCGTTCTCACTTGTATTTTTTTCATTTTGTAACTGTAGGTGCATGCCCCGCAACATGTTCTTCACACCCCAATATCCAAAAGATTGAAAACTCAGAAGCGGAAATTGAGGCAATCTAAACCAGTTTATATGAAATCATACGATGATGATGACTCCTGACACAAACTTTTACCTCATATCAGAATTTATCGGACATTTGATATTTTACAAGAAACAACATGGAACCTTTAGCAGGCAAAATAAACCTAGCAGACATTTCCATTCTTGAAAAAAGAGCCTCACAAGAGCAATATCAGAATGCAATTATTCAGAATCTGAGCAACGTGGATAGTGTAAATCAAAGATCAGACTGCACACTTTGTGTACCGGTAGTCTTGCCTTGATCTAGACTGGCTGCAAAGGCAACTACAGTTGTGAAAGGCTCTTTAAGGTGAGACTTGAATATTCAAGTTGCTAGAATCTAACCAGTCCAGATATGTTGTGCTAGTGTATGAAATTGTATGATTTTCATCCCTGAAAGAAGCTTGAGTGCTACATGGCTATAATTATATAGCTTACGTTAAAATCTTTAGCAGACAACAAGATTTCAGACTGGTCCAAATTCAAAGCAATTACAGAAAAAAAATTAGATGTCCCACAAATAAAGAGATTTGTCTATGAAAGGTAGAAAACATTGTGGAAAAGGAGAAAATGCCATTTCCAACATTTTTTCCTTTTCCTGATTTCCCAATATTTTCAAAAGCCTTCTTCTCTTCCTTACTGTTGTTGAAATGGGTTTGTTTGGTAACAGGTAAACTCTTTAGCAGATAATGTAATTTTAGGCTTGCTTATTCAAATTGAAATCATTTGCAGATGACAAAGTAAATGTGGTTACATGTGGTTTAATAATGAGATTTGTCTTTGAAAGGATAGAAAAGAATGTGTGAAAAGGAGAAAATGTGGTAATCCTAGATCAAACAGGTTAAAAAGATTGTTAATACATGTGTTTGAATCCAAAAATTTTTCTCTTGTCTGAACCTTGGATATATCGCATGTATGCAAGCTTTTGACAGTGATTCTGGATTTTTTTTAACCCTTTACCACAAAATCCCATCTTTAAACGAAGCTAAATAAGATGCAATGTGAAGCATTGTGGGAAAAGGAGAAAATGCTGGTAACCAGCTTTTTCTCCTTTTCCCAGAACGTTTCTACCTCTTCAAAGGCAAATCCCATCATTTGAGTCACACTGAATTTGTCGTCAGCAAATGCTTTCAACTTGGACAAGTCTAGAATTTTGTCGTTTGCTAAAGTGTTGAATAAGATTTGAAATGTTAAAACGTGTTCTTGTTGGCAGTTAAGAAACTCTGTTTTTTCTAACACACCATTCTTTTCATCGGAATCGTTCACTGTTTAACTCTTTATCAAACGATAGTTTTATACTTGTCCAGGTTAAAAAGCATTTGCACATGACGAATGAAATGTGACTCAAAGGTTGAGATTTTGCAAGGAATAGGTAGAAAACATTGTGGGAAATGCAGAAAATGCTGGTTAAAAGCATTTTCCTTTTCTGCCACAATGTTTTCAAAAGCCCGTATCCTGGGGGTTGTTAAAAGACGACATTGTTTGGGGTAAAATTAAGGTTTTAAAGGATTCCTTGTGAAAGTAAGGCTTAACCAACAGGGCAGAATGTAAAAGGATTGATGTTTTTGATTTTCTTTCCAAAACAACAAATTTTATACTCTTTCAAATACAAAAAATCTTCAAACGACAAATTCAAAATGTCAGAATTGTTTGGTAAAGGATTAAGAATATCCTTACTGTTGCAGTTTTAAGGCTGTTTTATCATATTTCACAAAATAGCAGACTGTGTTTCCTCAAAATAAGACAGCACATTCTGTGAGCTCTTGTCTTGGGCTATTTTGTCTGCAAAAGCAACTCAAGTTGTACTTATTGCTCTGTGAGTTAACTCACATATCGGGCAGGGCCCTGTGTGGCTCAGAGGTAAACAGTAGGAATTGTAACCTGGAGGCCCCGGCTTCGAGCCTCACTGGAAGCACTTGGCTTTTCGTGGGAGTGTCCTTGGGCAAGACACTTCAGAGCCCTAGCCTGGTGCTGGTGAAACCCAGGATATACATCAATTGGGAGCTGTCGCTGTGAAATGCCTAATGTTGAAAGCAGCATAAAACACCATTCAATAAATCAGTCAGTCAATCACGTATCGGACAAGACTTGTTGGTATAATTGAAAGCATTAATATAGAAATTAAGGTGGCTAAAGTAATGGGATTCATCTCCAAAAGGGTAGAAATACATTGTTGGAAAAACAGGAAATGCTGATTACCAGCATTTTCTCCTTTTCCAAGAATGTTTTTAACAGCCTTCTTGCCCTGTCATTAAAATATAGGACTTTTTTGATAAAGGGTAAAATAAGGCCAGGACTGTTCAATGCAGATCCTCTCTTTCAATTGTCTACTTCAGTGCTACAGCGTGGAAAGATGGCCACGTAGTCTGATGATTGTTTGTCCTTCAGCAAATTACTGCAGAGTCCTGGCACAGGCCTTGTGAAGCCCTGGAAAGCATGAATAACTGAGCTGTTGCTATGATGTGGCTGAAATACTGTTGAAAAGGGCCAACAGCTGCATTCAAACAAAGATAAAGATTGGCTTTACATGAAGTGATTAGCACTACTTGGTCATCCAATTGGAAAACAATGTTTTTCACTTCCAAAAAACAAAAAAAATACTTTTGTCATGCAATGGCTAAATATTGAAATAAACAGCAACCAAGTTCACATTATGTATCTTATATTTTTATTTTATTAACAAATAAATAAATGGGAATGCAAAGATTATTGAAATACAGAAAGTTTCCAAGATCTGATCCAACCAAATGTGTTACAACCTTGTTTCAGCTTCTTTATAAAAGCAGCCACAAGCTCAGAAAGATTAACTTCATGTACTTAACACCTTAACCTTTTCCAAAACTATCTCATTTTTTATGACCTTGAGGAAGAAAGCTTCCTAAAACAATCAATGTGGAGAAAATTCTGGTAACCAGTATTTTCTCCTTTTCCCACAATGTTTTCTACCCTTCCAAAGGCAAATTTCTACTTTTGAGTCACATTTACTTTCTTGTTTTCAAAAGCTTTCAAATTGGGAAAGTCTGCAGTGGAAGATAATTTTGGTAATTATTTATCATCAGGTGGCAGACTGTATGATCCAAGATCAGACTGCACATTCTCTGGAACAACCTTCTAAAGAGTATTCTTAGTCTTATTCTAGATTATATATTATAATGTATTTATTTCAAGAGTTATCTATGATTTTGACAATTCATTTCTATTAAAATCTAACAACTCCAGCGATGTTTCACAAACATTTATTAAAATTTACAAATGAGTAAGTAATCTTGCTTTGAATATGTTACCAAGGGACGTGTGATGTGGCGTAAAATATGAAGAACATTGCACTTTTGTTGCTTTTTGAAACAATATGGGTAGGTTTATGAAGCATGTAACTATGGATATATACAACCTAAACCCTGAGAACAAAATGATTGCAATGAGTTAAAAGTTAATCAAGATCATTTAACAACTCTTTACCAGACAGTATTCAACTCTTCACCAAATGACAAAAGTTTAGACTCGTCCAAATTCAAAGTTGTTGCAGATGACAAATTAGATGTGGCTCAGTTGATGAAATTTGTCTCTAAAAGGTTAGAAAACAATGTTTTTAGAAGGCTTCTTCCTCAAGGTCATTAAAACACAGATTGTGTGGTAAAGGGTATAGACTCATTCATATTAACACTTTACTGCTCAATGCCGCCTTTTGACGCCCCTGGGAAAGAGGCCTTTTGAAAACATTGTGGGAAAAGGAGAAAATGCTGGTAACCAGCATTTTCTCCTTTTCCCGCAATGTTTTCTACCCTATCAACAAAAAGTTGTACCATTTGAGCCACATTGAAACTGTCGTCTGCAAATGCTTTCAATTTGGACAAGGCTATAATTTTGTCGTGTGGTAAAGGGTTAACAGCATTAGCAGATGACAAATAAGGCTGAAATGATAGGGTAGCAAATATTATGGTGAAAGGAGAAAAAGTTGATAACCACCTTTTTCTTCTTTTCCTAACACTGTATTTCCACCCTTTCAAAGACAAATTCAATCTTTTTAGCTGCATTTACTTTGTGTCTGCAAATGATTTCAATTTTGATAGGTCAAAACCTTTGCTATTCCCAGCATTTTCAAACAATGTTTTCAAAAGCTATCTCTCTCAGGATGATAAAAGCTGGGATTATTTGGTAAAGGATTTAACAGTTTAATACAGCAGCACTTCTCTCCAGTGACACAATTCTAGCAAAATCAATATAAATGTGTTTATTTTTTCTATATGCTAATCTTCATTCAGGCAACAAAAAGATGCAAAACAGACCTATCTTCATTTACACGAATCTTTGCTTCATTTTTTTTATCTACAAAAATGAAAATGTATGTGACAATCAGTTATGGCACAGAAAAAAGGTATATTAGAAAGTGCTATCAGGTTCTGCCATACAAAGTACAGATCACAAGAAACATGTCTTTTGAATACAGCATGCATATTCAAAATTCCTAAGGAACCAGGGTCCGGTTTCATGAAAAAAAAGTCAAGTCTTTTATTTTACTCAAAACTGCAGACTTATTTTCCACCTTGAGTTTGTTACTCCAGATGCATTTCACTAACATTAACAGGCTTATGTTACATTCTCAGGTCCTGTGTTGACATAACGTTTCTGACTCAACTCGGCAAAATAATGGACTTAAGTCTATTTTAATTTACTAAAATCCGTTACATTTTATTTTGCCTTGCTTAGTTCAGTCTGAAATGTAGTGTCAAATCAGGATTCGAGAACTTTACTGCAGTCTGTTAATGTTCCTGAAATGTGTCTCAAATGACAAACTCAACTTAAATCAGAACCTGGGACCATCAGTGGATTTCAGTAAAATAACAAGTTTTTTTTTGTGAAACCAGGCCCTGTTTTATATCATCAAGTTATAAAAAGACCCATCCCTTTTGAGAAAGTTACTGGAAGATACAGAGATATAAAAGATGAATTGTCTAACACAAGAACCTAAAAGGACAAAAAAGTTGCTAATATGAAACAAGAGAGTCATGATGGCCTTGTATCACTCACCTGATCAAAACTGTATGAATGAAAAGTAAGATACTAATAGGTGTTGAGTGGAACAGTTTGAGCCATTTTAGATTGGCCTACAAATTATTCCTGTTAGAATATTTCATAATGTAGGATAGCCTTCCAGTTGTTCCATGGGAGAAAATATTTAAAGGTTTTTCTGATTTAAAGTTCTGGCAGCCATCTTAGCAGAGAAGAAGTGTTAGGTCAATTTTTGCATTCCAAGGGCCCATTTGCTTCTGTTGACAAAGTACATCCTTTTCTTGAGTTACATATATTAGGGAAATTCATATCCTGTCCAAAACATCGCACCATTTCAAAACTAAACACATGTACAATAACTTTATTGGTCCATTCTCCCATTTACAAATATCATAGATTATGACTTAACCTTTTACCAAGCAACCAAATCTCAAACTTGTCCACATTAAAAGCAATCGCATACAAGTTTAATACTGCTCCAAATTGTAAGTTTTCTCTTTGAAAGGGTTGAAAACAATATGGGAAAAAGACAAAATGTTGGTAATCATTAAATTATCCTTTTCCAAAAGTCTTTTCAAAGGTGTTTTTTACCCTGTGTCTTGAAAACTCGGGGTTGTTTGGAAAAGGGTAAAATCATTGCACGAGTTTTCAACAACCTTGCTATTAGCTACAGATAAATTTCAGAACATACTTGTAAAACAGAGAAAGCCAAAGTCAATTCAGGTTCAGTACATGATAACAAGTATGTGGCAATTGGTCACAATGTTTTAAAAGAAGGTTTGCCTCAGGTTACGAGAAGAGGTCTGCAGGAGGTTCCAGTGTTTGAATGACTCGAAGTAAAAAAGCTTTTGAAAACAATGTTCAATAGGGAGATATTGCTAGTAACCAGCAATTTCTTTGTTTTCTACCCTATCAAAGACAAATCCAGTCATTTGAGCCAAAATTAATTTGTCATCTGTAAATGCTTTCAATATGGACAAGTTTAAAATTTTGTTGTCTGGTAAAGAGTTAATACAAATAGCTTGTCTAATAATAAATAGTGAACACTTTATACATACTCTGCCCTATAAAATATGAAACACACAATACATTAGTTACATGTCATGGAGCGTCAACAACAACAATAGCACCACATTTTGGTGCAAACTCTCGATTGTATTTGCTCTTCCAATAAAAATTATCATGAGTTAAAAAAGGAGCATAACTTTATCAAATATTCCAGGGTTACCTGCCTTTGTTGTATGGATTTCCCCTTTTGATAATTAACAAATAGCCCAAATGTGAAATGTATTATTCAGTAATGACATAAATATGTTGAAAATAAGCTTTTCCGATGGTGACTACATCTCAGATGATAATTAACCAGGCTATTACAATACCTAAGATTTTCTTCCAAAACAGTCAAGCTAAAAATGCATTTTGTGGTTCAATGTTTGGGGACAAAAAGGCAGAAAAGGGTAACAGTTACTATACATGTATTAGAAAATGTAGTCACCTTAACAAAGATGCCTTCATAACCCATTTGGTATAACTAAGCACTTCTTAAACAATCTCCACATAATGGTAAATGATTTAATCCTGCACAAAACTAACCTGTGGTTTTATGACCCTCAGGAAGATTTGAAAACATTAGGTAAAAAGGAGAAAATGCTGGTTACCACCATTTTCTCGTATTCCCTACATGTTTTCTGCTCCTTCACAGACAAATTCCGTCATTTGAGCTACTTATAAAACGTCATCTGTCAATGCTTTCGACATGCACCAGTCTAAAACATTGTTATCTGGTAGTGTTAACCCTTTACAAAACAGTCCTGCGTTTTTATGATCCTGTGAAGGAAAGCTTTGAAAACATTGTGGGTAAAGGAGAAAATGCTGGTTTCAGCATTTTCTTCTTTTCCCACATTGTTTTCTACACTCTCAAAGACAAATGTAAAAAGGAGAAAATGCTGGTTACCACCATTTCTCGTATTCCCTACATGTTTTCTGCTCCTTCACAGACAAATTCCGTCATTTGCGCTACTTATAAAACGTCATCTGTCAATGCTTTCGACATGCACCAGTCTAAAACATTGTTATCTGGTAGTGTTAACCCTTTACAAAACAGTCCTGCGTTTTTATGATCCTGTGAAGGAAAGCTTTGAAAACATTGTGGGTAAAGGAGAAAATGCTGGTTTCAGCATTTTCTTCTTTTCCCACATTGTTTTCTACACTCTCAAAGACAAATTTCACTATTTGAGGTGCCTTTTAACTTGTCCCCTGCTCACGCTTTAAGTCTGGAAAAGTGGCTTAGTCCAGAACTTTGTTGTTTGGTAAAGGGATAAAGAATGACCCTTTTCAGTTTCTACCATGAGTATTTTTACTGCACCTGAGTACAAACAGTTTCACCACATAACCTTCATAATTCGTACCAACAGCACTTTTTGTAACAAAGGTTTATCATTTCAGTGGCTTGTGGCATTTTCCTCCAGCTATGCTTTTTCGAACATCCTTTAAAACTTTCTAATGTTACAGTTTACTTTGCATTTCCATGACTTAGTCTAAAATTGTATTACCACTGATTAACCAGTCTATACAATGTTGCATATCTTGTAACTAGTCCATACAATGCTGCATAACCTCGAAGAAACAAGCCTATTCCATATTCCTTATCCTCAAAGTAATCAATCCATCCAGAAGGCTGTCAATTTAAAGTTGCATATCCTCTGAGTAACCAGTTCACAAAATGCTGCATATTCGTTATGTAACCAGTCTCCATCTCCTCTAATTGACAATTCCATTCAATTTTCTCTCCCAAATGATCAGTTGATTCATTGTTGCATTTTCTCTGAGTAGGCAGTCAATACAATGTTGCATATCCTTAAACCCTTTAACATACAATCCTGGGTTTTAATGATGCTGAAGAAGAATGCTTTTGAAAACACTGTGGGAAAAGGAGAAAATGCTGGTAACCAGCATTTTCTCCTTTTCCCACAATGTTTTCTACCCTTTTCAAAATCAGATTTCCATTCTTAATTCACGTTTATTTTGATGTCTGCAGTTGCTTTCAATTTGGACGTCTAAAATTTTCTCGTGTGGTAAAGAGTTAAGAACGCAATCTGTTCCAATTCACATATCCTGTAAGTAACCAGTCCATACAATGCTACATAACTAAGCAGTCCAGTCTGTGTTGCATATCCTCTTAGTTACAGGTGTATATGAGCCCAGCTCATATTTTGTACCTGTTCAGATTCCTTCAACCCTCCTGAGGCTTAGTGTAGATATCACAGAAACTTTTTACAACTCCTTTTCCGAGATGGCTACAGGGTTGTCATAAACCAGCATCAGCTCTGAATTGTAAGAAGCAAAATATTACTTTCATAAAATTCTTCCTGACCCTCAACTACACCTTCCCATGTTCTAACAACCACACTGAAAATGACTTTTGAAAACATTGTGTGAAAAAGAGAAAATGCTGCTGACCAGCTTTTTCTCCTTATCCCACAATGTTTTCTTTCCCTTGAACACATATTTCATCAGAATACGCCACATTTTATATGTCATCTGCAAACGCTTCCAGTTTGGACATGTCTAAAATTGTGTGGTCTGGTAAACAGTTGATATTTACCAACTAAGTTGGTATTCAGGGTTAGTCCATGGGCCTTATTTACCAAGCATTCCAAATTCAATTCTTATTCTGAATTCCAAAACAAGCCACTGGTCAATCAGAGGTATTAACCCTTTACCACACAATCCTAGGTTTTAACAACCCAGAGGAAAAAGGCCTAGAGAAAAAATGTTGGAAAAGGAGAAAGACTGTAATCAATGTTTTCTACCCTTCCAGATAAAATTCCACAATTTGAATCATATTTGATATGTCATCTGCAAATTCGTAAGATTTGGACAAGTCCAAAATTGTGTCTTGTGGCAAAAAGTTCAGGATGCACCCAAGGGAAACTCAAAATATGCTTGCTTAACCCTTTACCACACAATCCCGAGTTTTAACAACCTTACAAAAGGAGACTTTTGAAAACATTGATAATCAGCATTTTCTTCTTTTACCACAATGTTTTCTTAACTTCAAAAGACAAATCCAAACATATGTGCCATACTTTAGTTGCCATCTGCAAATGCTCTCAATTGGGACAAGTCTACAACTTTGTGATACATTTTAACATACACTGTATTTACATTCTCTAAAAATTAAGTCTTGCTAAGTACAGGTTGCTTGCTTGATAGAGGTAGCCACTAGGACAGGTTTTAATGGATGTTCCATATTGGCAGCAATGTTGGCAGTTTTTGCATAACAATGCAGACCTTGCCAGGGTTATCATGATGCCATTATGTTTTCTTTGAAAACTGCGAATCTAATAAAAGTTCTGTTTCTATTGCACATATCTCCTATTTCTGTTGTTATAATATCAATAACAAATTTTACTTACTTCAATTTCTTGTGTCTTTCTTTATCATAGCTATTTTCTGGTGGCTCACATTCATAGGATGCCAAAGACAGTGCTGTAAATGAAAATGTTAAAAACATGATACATGTACTAGTAAAATTGATTGAATGCCATTTTCACAACTTCAACGTTACTTAAGTCATATCAAAGCGACAGCTCACTCATTCATGTGTGTCTTTGGTTTCATAAGTGCTAGGCTAGGGTTCTGAAGTGTGTTGCCATTAGACAAGCCTGGGAAAAACTCAAAATGTCCAGGGTTGGAATCAAACCTTAGGCTGTCAAATCTTGGATCCTACACATCTTCACTGAGCCACACAGGACCCCTGTAGGAAATGCTGAATAAAATAGTTCAATGATAGTCTTGGCTTTAATTAAAGACAGGACAAGAAACCAAAGGTCACTGATTCAAATACCCAGCTCGGCAAATCTCTGTCCAAGGACTGAAGGTAGTCACTGCATCAGGAATGATTCCTCTCTCACCAATGATCATTGTTTCAACATGAGTTATGTGGGAAATCAACCAGTGACTTGGGAAGAATGTTATGCAAAGTACTGGTATATTTTAATCATACATACAACCAAGCTAACTTTACAGATACTTGCAGAAATTTTTTCTCGTCTTGCGAGAGTATGATTTTTGAGAAAATTCCTGCAAAACCAACAAATTGCTTATATCAAGCTTTTGCTATTATAATTCTGCACATATTACAAAGCCTTACACTACAAATATCCTCCTCATTCTCTTTCTACTACTCTCACTATTAGTGCTACACTGAAAAAAGTGCTACTACTGTATTCTATCTAGAACTTACTTGTTTCTGAGAAGACAGGTGTGGTAAGTATATAATGAAGAACATCTGTATGCTTTTCAAATGGACATTCCACTTGTTGCCAGGTCACAAAGTCTGATATGTGCTTTGCTATATGCCAGAATTTCTGTAATAAAAAATTTATTGATACAAATCAGAATAAACATCATTTTTTATTATTCAATGCAGAGACAATGAAGAAAACAGAGAAATGGCTTATTTGCAGCAATGTCTCAATCTGTCATATTTTCCAAGGTTATTTCCATGTTCAATGCTATTTGCAACATTATTTTACACACATCATCACATCCAGTGCAAATATTCATGCTTTCACTTGGGGCTGTACTAAGTTTTCACTCGGGGCTGTTTTGGGAAAAAAAAAGGGGGGGGGGGGTTAAGCTAGGAACAAAGGTCAAAGAAATACTCCAACACAGAGTCATTCAAATCTCTGAATTCTTATCAATCCTTTCTGGATGTTATGACCCCAAAAGATTTATGAGACACTGTAGGTCGTTGATCAGACTGCACATTCTTTGCAGCCTGATCCTGATCCACACTGTCCCCCTATGCATCTTATGTTGTCCATAGCAAGACTACAAGGAGTGACCACAACTTACCTCAAAATTAATATTCCCTGTATCTAACTTGTTAGAGCACCCTTCATTTAAAAAATAAATGTCTTTCACAAATAAACTGAAGAATGGGATCACAATCTGAAATAAAGATACAATAAACACTTGATATAATTCGTCTGAGACATTCTTGAACTTGACACTAAGAAGTGTTTCAAAGCCATTATTTGGCAAATTTTGGGACACCCAAGTCTCAAAAAACCTGACTCGCTGGTGTCCCTTCTAAAATCTTAAAGTCCAATGGATTGTGGAACACTGTTAGTGTTAACCCCTGCCTATTCTTACCTAAGAGTTAAATTGTGAAATATTTGGATTCAATTTCTGGCAAAAACATAATATTTTCCAACAACATTGTGGCTTAACATGTCCATAAATTTGAGGAAACCACAACTGAATGTGAGACAACTTTTTCACTGTCTGCATTTTCTGTTTAACCCTTGATGAAGTTTTCACTTCTATGAGGAAAATTTTGTAGCAAGTGAGCAAATTCTTGTAAAAAGTAGTTCTAGCTCCTTTTCCACAAGGTCTTCTGAAGGGCTTTAATAATTCTAGGAAAATGTTTTAAGAAATCCAAGCAAACCTAAATCTCAATTAGTTTTTCTTACCTTTTCCCTTCTGTCTGTAGCACCCTGTGCCCTCCACATGGCAGCTTTAAGACAAGACCTGTAACTTCCAAAATTATTGGATGGGTCCATCTGAAGTTCCAAAATACCAAACTTTGTTTTGTTCACTTTGGCCCACTGAAGAAAAAAAAAAGTTATTAAGTCTAGCATCATTCATTAAGATTCCAGATATGCTTTAGTTCTGCTTTCAATAATATTCCAATCAAATTGGATACAGGTCACTAATACTTGTCTTTCCTACATTTCACCTGTACTACCAGGAAGTCTAGGGCATGCTTTGCTTTGCTGGTTTCAGCTGGTTTCCTCTTCCCACAATGTTTTCAAAAGACTTCTTTCCCACGGTTGTTTAAATTCTGGATTACCGGTACATAGTTAGGGGTTAAATTCAAAACCTGTATCTCACAAAAATTATTTCAAAGTATAGGCACTTGGGTTTTGACAAATTTTGCCTTCTATAACCTGACATAGTACAAGATGCCCAACCATGTTACCAGACATATATGATGCCTTATCATTTGTCAGTATTTTTCACACATTTTTAATCTGGGACAGAAAAGGTCATTAATGTTATTGTGTTTTATGGTAATCTATCTATACAGTCTCTGTGTTCTCTTCTCACAGTATTTCTACCTTTTCAAAAACAAACTTCAATTTTTGAGCCATACTTATTTTGTTGTCTGCAAATGCTTTGAATTTGGACTAGTCTAAAATTTTGTTGTGTGGTAAAGAGTTAAAGAAAGCAAGATACTTACTGTCTTTTTCAACCTTGATACTGGATTCATGTTCATTCCAGCAATAATAGCCATTAAGGAGTTAAAATTTCCAATGTTGATACATTCTTTTGCCACATCTATAAAATACTCAACTAAGTTCACCCTGTTCTTCTTTTTTAAATGCTGAAATAAAGAGAGGTAAATGAGATTTATTTAGCCTGTGCAGTGTTAAGGAGAAATGCAGGTGAATTTAAGGACAGTCTGTATGTCATCACTTTTGAGGACAGTGTATATATTCTCTTTTGAAGACAGCATTATAATACCATAGCTTTGAGGAAAGTGTTTATCATAACTTTGAAGACAGTGCATTTCATTACTTTGAGGCCAGTGGATATCATCATATTTTAGGACAGAAAATATAATCTATTTTACAGACAGTGTATATCATCACTTTTGACTGATAGTGTATAATGTGATGGCTTATGAGGATTTTATAATACAATGACTTTTTGAGTACAGTGTATATAATAACTTTTGAGGATAGTTTATATCATCAGTTGAGGACAATGTATCATGTGATGGCTTATGAGAACTGTATAATACTTTTAAGCCAGTGTATCTTCACTTTTGAGAACAGTATTATCACTATTGAGGAGTGTATATATCACCTGAGGACAGTGTATCATCACTTATGAGAACAGTGTATATCATCAGATTGCACAGACCATGCAGTCTGACCTTGGTTCTTCATGACATATTATTTATCAATTCATGTAGTCCAAACAATCTAATGGCAGTTAAAAATCTATCACTATAACTAGGGGAGATAAATGTTCCATACAATTTCTATTAACTCATAACTCAAGGTTTACATTGGTTGCAATCATTATTACAGCACCACAACACTTGGCTGCAGTTACCTTCTTTATGAAAATTCTATGTAATAAAGAGGCATAACTGTGTCAAAAATGTTTCTAAGCTACTTGCCCTTGTAATAAAGCTTCCACTTTTGATAGTTAACAACTGGCCCAACTAGAAATGAATATCTTTAGTAATGACATAAAAAAAATATCAAAGTTTTTGCACAAGGACAACACAGACATCACTAAGCCTATGACATTCACTTGGATTTTCTTCAAAACTAGAGAAGCTAAAAATTGTATCAGAATTCTACAAGATACTTACTGAGCATATTTCTGAGGCGACTAGATAACTAAGCCTGTTAAACCACTGAACGTAAGCTTCAAGGTTTCGAGTTTTCTTCATATCCCTAAACAGTTGTTTGTTGTTTGGACCATCGTCCTTGGCAAAAGCTTGCACAAACTCTTCCGGTCCAATCTGACTTAATCTTTCCTAAAATGATCAATAAATTCAACATCAAACCTTAACCATACAATCCTGTGTTTTAAAGACCCTAAGTTGGAGGGCTTTTGAAAACAAGGTGGGAAACAGAGAAAATGCTGGAAATCAGCATTTCCCCCTTTTTCCACAATCATTTCTACCCCTAAATGACAAATTCAGTGACAAATCTCATCATTTGAACCACATTTAATTTTTTGTCTGCAAATGTTTTCACTCTGGATAAGTCTAGAATTTTGTTGTATAGGAAAGAATTAACTATAGAAAGCCTACCACAGTTTAAGTTGCTTTTCTAAACAGTGTACATCAAGTTCATACGGCCCAGAGCAAGCAGTCTGATCTTTGACCTACTCTTTACTCTATTTTGTGTGATATTCTGGTCACAAAATTAAATTTTTTCTCCCACTGGCTAAAGAATGCACAGTCTGATCCGGGATTTTCTTTGTATGTTATGTATGATGTTATAGGTCGGTATTTTGTTTTAATTCCACCCTGAAAATTTCAATTTTATTCAAACCATTACTATCAGAGCCAATGTAAGACCTACCTAATACTATTACAAGCTACCTGAATGACATGAAATAAGGGAAAGAAAAAAATTGTCTTTCAGAAGAAACTAAACATTTCCAGAAAAGGAGCAAAAAGCCTGTTACATGTAATTTCTACTCTATTTTCCAATTTTAAAATGCAGTGGTACAAACAGTTGTGATTGTAACCGTACAGTTGCGAGTTTATAATCAGACCAAGCATTATGATCTTAGTTAGGCAGAAATGCCTACCAGTTCAATGTGCGTAAGTTGTTCCGCCAGCCTTAATGGACTCGGACAAACTTCCATAACGTCTGTTGTTGGAGTGATCTGTGTCTGTGAGCGCTTCACTGTTTCTGTGTTCAGTTTAGATAACACTTCTTCATATCGATTCAGTTGGGCCAACTGATAACAGAAAACAAGCAAAGTGTGATATTGACCAAACAAAAACAATTAAATCCCATATTCATCCCTTTATCACACAATCCAAAGTTTTAATGACCCCAAATAAAAACTAGAAGGCCCTGAAGGGCCTGAATATGCTCTACTGGCAGGGAATGCAGACTTTATCATGTAAACAAGAATTGGAAATTTTCAACATGAAATGGCTACTTTTCCCACATTGTTTCTTCGATTTTTTTTTCAAAATCAATAGGGTTGAAGCTACTGATGAGATAAACAAACTGTGTGATTTTCATGAAAATCTGACCAGAAATACAGACTTTATTGCGTAAACAAGAACAGAAAATTTAAATTTTCAACTTTAAATGGCTACTTTTCCCATACTATTTGTTGGATTTTTTTCAAAGTCGATAGGGTTGAAGCTATTGATGAAATAAACAAACTGTGCAAGTTTCACGAAAATCTGAAGTTATTTGCAGACTTTATCGCGTAAACAAGAACTGGAAATTTTCAACTTGAAATGGCTACTTTTCCCATACTGTTTGTTGGATTTTTTTCAAATTCAATAGGGTTGAAGCTATTGATGAGATAAACAAACTGTGCAAGTTTCATGAAAATCCGGCAACAAATGCAGACTTTATCGCGTAAACAAGAAAAAGACTAACGGACGGACAGACGGACAGACAGATGGACGGATGGACGACGGAAACCCCGCCATGACATAAGCTCTGCTGGCTTTCAGCCAGTAGAGCTAAAAAAAAAAAATGTAAATATTGTGGGAAAAGGAGAAAATGCTGGTAACCAGCATTGTCTCCTTTTCAAACATTGTTTTCAAATCTTTCACAAATGAATTTCAGCAATTAAGTAACATTTAATTTGTCGTCTGCAAATGTTTTCCATTTGGAGGAGTCTAAAAATTTAGTCTTTTGGTAAAGATGTTAAAATCTCTGCAGACAAATATGGCTCAGATGATAAATTTGACCTGAAAGGGAAGAAAACATTACAGGAAACTGGAAAAATGCTGGCTTCAAGAATGAAAATACAATCTCCACTACAAACCAAATAATGCAAAACAATCAATGATTTTGTGATTAACTGAAGCATTATTGTGCAAACAATTTGATGGCAGTTACTCAATACTTCCCAGCCTATTAAATTCTCTACCAGTCGACAAAGTTTATACTAATCCACACTCAAAGCATTTGCATACACCAAATCAAATGTTGCTTAACTTTTTACCACACAATCCCGAGTTTTAATGACCCTGAGAAAGAAAGCTTTTGAAAACTTCATGAGAAAATGCTTGTTACCAGCATTTTCACCTTTTCCCACATTTTTTCAACCCTTTCACAAACGCATTATCTCCTTTTACCACAAAGTTTTCAGAAACCTTCCTCAAGGTCATAAACCCTCTACCAGACAATCATATACTTTAAAGACCTGTGGGAAACAGGTTTATAATGACATTGTGGAAATGGGAGAAAATACTGGTAACCAGCATTTTCTCCTTGTTATATAGTCTATCAAAGACAAATCCCATTATATGAGCCACTTTAATTTGTTGTCTGCAAATGCTTTCAATTTGGATCAGTCTACAAATGGTTTGGTTATCAGTTAAAAAGCAGGATAGTTTGGTAAAGAGTTAATAGCTGATAGGAAATGGTGATCAATAATTCATTGTTGATTCAATTACATTTACGCCACAAGTTACAAACAGGAAAGTTATTTAATTTAAAAAAGGAAAAAAAATTGTCAGGAAGATCCATAATTGATTTTTTCCATCTGTATTGTAAAATCTATTTGCTTAGTTTTTGAATTACAATCAGCTACAGGAGAAACATTAGAAATGACCTAAAGTTAATTGAAGAGCTGAAAACACTTTTGGAAATAGAAAAATCCCCTGTCAGAAACATTTTCTCCTTTTCCCACAATGTTTTCAAGAGCTGTAAAATGCAGTGGAATGATGTATTTGTGCAATGATGCAGAGATGGGATGGCTACCAGCATTTTCTCCTTTTCCCACAATCTTTTCATAAACCTTCTCTTTCTGAGTTGTTCTATGCGCTATACAGTTACAAAGCTTTTGCTACAGGTGTTTTGGAGATACTACTTTTTAAGTTTCTTGTTCTTGAACATAGACGTTTTATAACCCAGAAAATAAAAGTGTTTTTTCCTCCCCATACCAGCTGTGTTTATAAATCAAAAGCCAGGTTCCAGGAAATTTACTTTGTGGATTATTATAACATCCCTTCACCCTTTTCTCAAACAACCACATGTTTTTACAAACATAAAAGAGAAAGCTGTTGAAAACATCATGGGAAGAGGAGAAATTGCTGGTAACCAGCATTTTCTCCTCTCCCTACAAATCTTTCTACCAACACAAAGACAAATCTAATCATTTGGTTCATCATCTGTACATGCATTAAGAATGTTTCTTCCAGTAAAGAGTTAACATAAATGATGGCACATTTGGTATGCTAGCAATCAACACCGCACCCATCTTACACATTCCCCTTCTAAACATCACCAACCATTTTCCATTAATTTTATACCATGATGTAATAACTTCTAATTTTCTCCTACCCATGTGGCTCATCATAAATGCAAAACCATCTAGTGCTAATTCAAATATAAGTTTCATCAAGTTTAGATATAATGGCATGAAATATGTAACCAGACAACAAAACTTTGGACTCGTCTGTATTGAAAGCATCTGTGGACAACAGTTTAAACATGTCCTACATGATGGGAGTTGCCTATGGAAGGGGAGAAAACACTGTAGAAAATAGAGATTATGCTGGTTACTTTACCAGCTTTTTTTCTCCTTCATTCATAATGTTTTCAAAAGCCTTTTCTCTGTGGGTAATTAACCCTTTACCTCACGATGCCGCCTTTCAATGACCCCGATGAAGAAGGCTTTTGAAAACATTGTGGCAAAAGGAGAAAATGCTGGCAACCAACATTTTCTCCTTTTCCCACAATGTTTTCTGTCCTTCCAACAACAATTTTCAATTCTTGAGACACATTTATGTTTTCTAAAATATTGCCATGTGGTAAAAGGTTAAAACAGGAATGTATTGGAAATGGTAAAGTCCTAATCTCACAAGTGTCTCAGCCAGTTATCACATTGATGTGTTCTTTGCATAACATTGTTGGAAGAGAAGTAATTGCTGCATACGAGCAAACTTTTCACAACAATTTCCACACCATTAACCCTTTACCATACAATCCCAAATTTTCACTAGTCCAAAGAAGAAGGCTTTTGAAAACATTGTGGGAAAAGGAGAAAATGCTGGTTACCAGCTATTCCTCCTTTCCCACAATTTTTACTACTCTGTGTTAGAGAAAGTCATCTTTGGGCTACCTTTAATTTGTGGTCTGCAAATGCTTTCTATCTGGTCCAGTCCAAAATTTTGCTGTTTGGTAAAGAGTTAAAAACTTTCTTTTCCTTTCAAGTCTATGTTCTCCCATTTCATTACTTGTTTTTCTTTCTTGCCCTCTGTAACAAAGCATGTGTTGTGATAAGCAGTTGAAAAAAAATACAGGAAAAGTAGAAAATGCTGATAGCCAGTATTTTTCTCACAATGTTCTCTATGCCTTTAGAGGCAAATCTAACCATCTGAGCCAATTTGTTGTCTGCAAACACTTTCAGAACAGACAAGTCCAAATTCAGGCTAAGAATCAAATAAATAAAGAGATTCATCCTCATGTAGAAACTTCAAAACATGTTACATATCTCACCTTATTCAGAAGATTGTGTGTGAGCCCGCCGAGGTCCTGACGCAATTCGGGATAAACCGTGACAACTTTGTGTGACAAATCCTTGAGTTGCTTCATCATCCTCTCATCACGGAAGTCATACGGAAACATTTCTGTCCACTCACTGTGTTATAGAAACATAATATGTCAGCTATAATTATCTCTCCCACATTAGCCTTTTACACAAAGAATCACTCCATCTTCAATTGCTTTTCCAGAAAATGTAGACTGAAGAGAACAGACTGCACTATTTCCAGGCCATTTTTCCCATGCCAAAATTGTTCACATTTTTTATGTATTTAACTCTTCATCAAATGACAGAATTTTAGATCAGTCCAAATAGAATGCATTTGCAGACAACAAAATAACTGTGACTCAAAAGTTGAAACTTTATTTGGGAATAGTAGGAAACATTGTGGGAAATGGAGAAAATGCTGGTTACATGCATTTACTCCTTTTTCCACATTGTTTTCAAAAGATTTCCTCCTAAGGGCTGTTACGAATCCAGACTGAGTGAACATAATAGGACAACCCTTTACCAAATAATCCTGTGTTTTTACAACAATAAGGAAGAAGGCTTTAGAAAACATGGGAAAAGGTAGAACCAGCATTTTCTTCTTTTCCCATCACATTTTCTCTATTGCTTCAAAGGGCAAATCTCATGATTTGCATCATATTGAATTTGTTTTCTGCAAATGCTTTCAATCTGTTCTAGTGTAAAACCTTGTTGTATGGTAAACTGTTAACCTTATTTCAAGTCGGTTATTCAAATTTCAAAGTTATCTGCCACAAATATAGGGATTGTTAAGATGTGCTAGCTAATCATATGGCTATGTCTATGTCCTTTCATAACATTTCTTAATCGTTTGAATCAAACATCAAATAAGGTCACCAAACTAATGAGTTAGTTGAGAAATTTTCTCTGTAGTAAGACTCAATACTAATTTAGCAACCATTTTTATTTTGCATTCTAGGTCTAATTCTGAATTTACACAGTTACACAATTTCTGACTGGATGGACAACTTGGCCTTGAGAAAAAGAATAAAAATTCCTTTCAGGATGAATTCTTGATTCAAATAGGGATTTCATTACCGAAGGCCTCTTACAGACTTGATTTTGTAAGAAATACCAAAGATATACATGTACTAGAACAAACATCCTTCTGTGAAACAAAGGCTTATGCTTCTGTCAAGCAGCTGCTTGCATCTTTACATATGAAATTCATCAAGGTTAGAATAAAAAAAAATGAGTACATGTTTGTTTACAGTTTACATACCTGAGCAACTGTATGATGTTTTCCCCAAACTTGCCAAGTTTTTGTTTTTGTATGTCACCTGTCAAGTTTTGCTGGAAAGTGCACACCTAGACAAAAAAACAAGCCAATAGATATCATCAGCAATTAGCATTACATATTCCACAAATTGGCCAAATTAGAAAGTTAATCAGCATTTTCACCTTTTCCCACAATGTTTCTACTCTGTTAAAGACAAGCTCCATCATTTGGGCTACCTTTGATTTGTCATCTGCAAATGCTTTGAATTTGGTAAAGTCTAAAACTTTGTTATGTGGTAAAGCGTTAATTCTTTCAGGTTCTTTTATCTGCACTCTCAGTAATCTCTCTCAAAGAACTCACCAATTAGGAAAAGTATAAGATGAAAATAGATCATGCTCTCCCTGAAATTTGTCCTACCATTTTCATGCATCACACAGATGGTTATCAGTGACAAAGCATAACTCAAGCATAATTAATGTCAAGCTCTCTTTCATGTTTACTTTGTTCTAAAACCATAACTATTTTTTAACCTTTAGCTAATATTATCATTTTCACATGATCATATTATACTAAAGCCTCTAGCAAATTGCAATTTACATAAACTTTTCCATCAGAGCCACACACAACTTTAACGATTTACCAAACAACAAAATTTTTGACCTGTCCAAACTGAAAGCATTTGCAGATGACAAAATAAATGTGATTCAACAATTGAAATTTGAGTTGGGAGGGGTAGAAAACATTGTGGGAAAAGGAAAAAATGCTCTAGATTGTGTGGTAAAGGGTTAAATTGCTTTTTGCACATAGAGCAGATCAAGAATAGACTGCCCAGAACAACTAGTGTTTCTTTTGCAGACAGTGTAGATCAAGATCAGACTGCACACAACTTATTTTATCTTCTGCTGCTAGTGTAGATCAAGACCAGACTGAAAAAAAAAAAAATTATGTTGCTTTAACAAACAGTCTGAATCACGATCAGACTGCACAAAACACTATTTCAGTTCTATCACAGTTCTATCATGGAGCCAGGAGACATCTCATTTATCTATTTTTGTGGATTTGTCGAAGACAGTGCCACTATGAGTTCAATATACGGTATTTTGAAAATCATGAATCGTAGTTTGTGCAAAACCAAAGGAAATAAATCCAATAAAACTAAACTTTTCTAAGATAAATAGGTGTTTCTATTGCACTCAGATATATAATTAACAATGGCATATTGAAATTAACTGGATTAGGCCATCGATCATGGGAACACTTCTTTTTTTATTGAAAATATCTATCTATGTGTACCAGCTATGGCCTTCTATGGGCGCCATGATACAACCTTTGTCTCCCGACAGTGTTCATGACAAATGCCAAACCAGCGCTTTCATTCTTTTAGGGTTTACTGGTACTAGACCAGGGCTCTTAAGCATCTTGCCCAAGGACATTCCCACCCAAAAACCCAGAGCCTCTGATGAGGATCCAACAATGTACCTGTATGGCCATATAACAAATCCAACACCTTCAACATAGAGCCATACGGCAGGACTATTCCAAATATAGCCTATGTTGATAATGAAAGAAGTTCAATCTATATTTACCTGACACACTTCTGACAGCAACTCATGGGGTCGAATGAAGAGCCTTGAACTCAACAAGAATGTAAAAACATAGGTTCTCTGAAATGAAACATCTTTTTGTAATGTAAATTGGTAAACCTTTGAGTTTTTCTTTTTATTTTTCTTAATTGCCTCTTGGGGTATAAGTCAAGATCAGCCTGCACAAATCATGCAATCTGATCTTGGATGTATACTGTCCCCTATGCAGAGATGTTCTGGGATGGAAAAGCAGCTTTTTTGGTATGCTATTTCTTATCTTTTCTGAAAAATTTCAACTTTGTTACTTTAGCTCTTACGCCTGTAAAAAAATACCTAAATCTGTATTTTTTCCCATTTCCAACTTTTTTTTTACCTCTTCCAAGAGACAAATCACATCATTTAGGTCATAGTTAAATTGTTGTTTACACAGAATATTTTTAATGAAGATAGATCTAAAATTTTCATGTCTGCTAAAGAGTTAAAGCAGAGGAGTCCAGAAAAAAATTACATGTAATGAGGGAGGCAAGAACTTAACCCTTATCCTGCTAAGTAAGTTAAATGAAACTTTCAAGGCCATAGTAAAAGCCAGAATAATGCTATTTCAAACTTATCTTTTGGGGAAAAATATCATAGCGGACAGTGCAGATCCAAGATCAGACTGCACATCCTGGGCAGTCTGATCTTGATCTACATTGTCTGCAGAAGGTCAGTGAGTCATGCTAAGCAGCATAAGGATTAACATGAACACAACAGGAATGTGAAAACAAAGGTCCTCTGAAATAAAACATCTTGGTAACCCATAACATGCCTTTCACACCTGTAAATGCGTTTGTGGCCAGTGTAGATCAAGATCAGATTGTATAAAACATGCTGACTGATCTTTGATCTATACTGCCCCTTGTATTGAAACAATGTGGACAAAAGCAACCTGGAAATGGCAAGTACTTGGGGTCATTTTTTACAACTGAAAATGTCTGTTAGGTTTATTCAGCACTCTATAGGTATTATGTTATGACATACAAATTGTTCACATACTTCAAGATTCAAAAAAAAAAAAGGCATTCATCTTCATTAACCTTTTACCTTCTGACACAAATTCACAACAGATGACTTTTAAAATACATGTAATGTACAGCCAAAAGCGTAACAGGAATGTGTAAACATAGATTCTCCAAAATAAAACATCTTGAAATGTTTTAAAGTAAAAAAATTGTTAACCCTTGAAACCTCTTTCACAACTGCAGTTGCCTATGCGCCCAGTGTAGATCATGATCAGACTGCACAAAATGTGCAGTCTGATCTTGATCCACACTGTCCGCTTAGCTGAGACATTCTGGTAAAAAGCAACCTTTAAATGGCAGTTACTTTGGTCTTATTTCTGGACTGAAAGTCTGTTGTATTTATTTGGGGCTCTAACTGTTTAGCCGTTACCACACAATCCCAAGTTTTAACAACCCTAAAAGAAAAGGGTTTTGAAAACATTGTGGGAAAAGGAGAAAATGCCAATAACAAGCATTTTTTCCTTTTCCCACAATATTTTCTACTCCATCGAAGAGAGAAATAAACATTTTAATACCATTTAATTTGTCGTCTGCAAATGCTTTCAATTTGATGCGGTCCAAAATTTTGTCATTTGGTTAAGACTTCACATACTTCACAGTTGGCTTACAGGGCATTTATCTTCATCGACTCTTTACCACTCGAACAAAAGTTCAGACTTTCTGAAATTGTAACCACTGATTTTGCAGACGACAAATCAGGCTGAAAATGATCAAATTTGTCTTTGAGAGGAGGGAAAAGACTGTGGGAAAAGGAGCAAAAGCTGGTTACTGGCATTTTCTCCTCATCCATTGTTTTCATTGGCCTTCTTCCACAGGGTTGTTAAAAACACAGTATTGTTTGTTGCAGGGTGAAAGGAGTAAAGACCAACTGTATATCAAAGTCATGTCATGAAATAACTTTGAGTATATGTGAATCTACATTAAGCCATCAGAATAGACTTTAGACCATAAAAAGGAAGCCTTCATTATCATTCCTACTGAAAAAATGTGACCTTGAACTAGATAATGAGCTTCTGACATCCTTCATTACCCTGGCATTCATGTATGCAATAAAAAGTAGGGTCTCTGCAGGAAAAACATATGGATAGATTTAAGACTAAGATGGGCCTATTAATTATAAGATTCCATATTTTCTCTGACTTTCAATGGCAGGCAGAACATCCATTCAAAGAAATCCAACAAGCAGTCAATTTTCACCCTTGAAATGTCTTTCATCACTTGCTATTGCAGCTTTTGTATATCAAGATCAAGAAATTGTGCAGTCTGATTTGAATCCACTCTATCCAAATATGCAGAGACATTTTGACCAATAGATGTTTGTTTTGTGATTTGCATGGCTTTTAACAGTATTTAACACTGTCAGAGTCATAACACTCCCAACAGCTCATTTCACCGATACTAGACTGGAGCTCAGATGTGTCTTGCTCAATGACACTCTCACAAACAAAAAAACCCATAGCTTTTGATGGAGACTGAATATAGGATCTCTAAAGAGCAAAACCTACATCTTCACCATTGCAGGACCATGTCAAGACAACACCTGCCTTGAAATCACATCTCTTATTTGGTTCTTTTTTCCTTGCTGACAGTGTCTGTTTTATTGATTTGGGCTCTAAGGGTTAACCCTTTACCACACAATCCCGACTTTTAATGACCTTGACAAATAAGGCTTTTGAAAACATTGTGAGAAAAGGAGAAAATGCCGGGAACAATCATTTTCTCCTTTTCCCACAATGTTTTTTAACCTATCAGGGACACGTTTTGTCAGTTGGGCCATGTTGAATTTGTCGTCTGCAAATACTTTCAATTTGGACCATTCTAAAATTTTGCCGTCTGGTAACCAAAGGTTAACATACTAACACCCGTTCTTTCCTATAATTCTAGGCATATGAAAAAATACAACAAAAGCTGCTATTATTCCACTTGATGCCCACTGACATTTTATTATAGTGGGTAGATGATAACATAAACACCATAGGCTCTACATTGTTGTTTTTATGGGTGCAAAAAATAACAGAGATATAATATACTGATGACGTCTTTCCCTCAATTTATGAGATACGCCCTTTAATGAGAAAATTAAATTATTTTCGGCCTTTCATTATCATCTTTCTGCTGAGCCCAATGCCTCAGCTGGTAACATACAAGGCTTGAAACTTGAGGGCTTCTGGTTTTGCAGAAAACGAATTCAATCACATGCACAATGGTATTTATCTCTGAAACAGTAGGAAACATTGTAGGAAAAGGAGAAAATACTGCTTACCAGCCTTTTCTTCTTTTCTAACAAAAGCCTTTTACACAGGGTCATTAAAACTCAGGATTATCTGATATGGGTTACCACACAAACCTGTTTTAATGGCCCTGAGATAATAAGCTTTTGAAAACCTTGTGGGAAAATGAGAAAATGTGAAGGTGTTTGAAAAGTTTGTGGGAAAAGGAGAAAATGCTGGTAACCAGCATTTTCTTCTTTTCCCACAATGTTTTCTTCCCCATCAAAGACAGAAATCATCTTTTGAGCGACATTTAATGTCGTCTGGAAAGGCCTTTAATTTGGTCTAGTCCAAAATTTCGTCTGATAAAGAGTTAAGCATAATCTTTCAGTTCACAGACTGGGAAATATGCTTATTTTCCACCCCAACCGTTTTTCCACAGATCGAAACTGTTATTTGTTTCATTTTTTCACCTAGAACATCTTTGCTGCACATGAACTAGATAAGAACAATTTTTTTTTACATAAAGTAGTACCTCAAGCAAAAAATGGAATAAACAAGCTGTTTGTATGTTTATCTAAACACTGCCACAAAACAACATGTAATTTAATTATTTTCCTATTACATTTTACCTGCCCAAGTTTCATCGTCTGTTTTGAACAGACTGTTTTGCACCATTTTATCACCAATCACATTATCTTGATGATAGGCTTACTCATGGTATCCTTGACCCCTATCAGACCCATAAGAGTACTCTCCCTATGATCCTGGGATCCTGTCAGGGAAGCCAAGGGCCATCAAGATAACTATTACCATGAGTCAGCCTGTATCAACAGGGCTTGACACGAAGTGGAAGGGAAGGTGACCCAAAGCCTTTGATTAGCATAAATCAAGAAAACTTTGGTTTACAAAATTATCAGCATTCAAACCGGTTAACCCTTTACAAAATGACGTAATGTAAGACCTGTCCAAAATGAAAAGCACAAGCAGATGTCAAAATAAATGTGACTCAAAATCTGAATTTGTTCTTGGTATGGTGGAAAATATTGTGGGGAAAGGAGAAAATGCTGCTTATCAGCACTTTCTCCTTTTCACAGTGTTTTCAAAAGCCTTCTTCTTTAGAGTTGTTAAAACTTGGGATAGTTTGCTAAAGGATTAAAAACATCCTCCGTTTTAACTATCAGAGGAAACATGCCTTTGAAAACAGTTGGAAAAGGGGAAAATGTTGGTTTTTCCTCCCTCTTAAAAATGTTTAAAAGCCTTCAAGGACAAATCCCGGTATTTGGGAAAAAAATAATTTGCCATCAGCAAACATAATTCTGTATAGTGTAAAGCAACTTACATCTGGATTATACTCTGTTGTGGGTACCAAGTGTTGTATCAGAGCCTCCGTGGAACCAGCCACAAGGTTTCCATCTCTGAAGGTCAATGCCTGAAAGAAGGAATCTTACTTTGGCAAGCTTTTCATTATAATGGCATTACATAACTGTTTTACATAGGGGTATCTTCTAACTAATGTAAAATGTTCCTTCCCAACATCTATATTTAAATACAGCAATATTGCTAGATGCTGAAGTAAAAACATGGTATTTTGCCATTGCATAAAATTGCTGGCCAATCAAATGACAGAATCACCATCAAAAGAGACAAAACTAATACAAATTTGATTGGCTAAACCATTGGCATGTCAAAAATTATACTTGTTGTCAAGTATGGACATTAACTCTTTACAAGATAACAGAATTCGGAGTAAGTCCAATCAAGAAAATTTGATGGACATTACCTTATGAAGGATAACTGAGAAAGGTTTTTGTGGATAACCAATTGAACATGACTATAATATGGATGTTGTCTTTAAAATAGTTAAGGAAAACATTCTGAGAAAAGGAGAAAATGCTGGTTACCTGCAATTTTTCATTGACCTATCATGTTATCAAAAACCTTCTTCCTCACATTTTTAAAACACGGGACTGTTTGGAAAAGACTTCAACATTTAACCCTTTACCAGACAACAGAATTTTAGCCTGGTCCAAATTGAAAGCATTTGCTGATGACAATTTCAATGTGGCTCAAATGGTGCAATTTTTCTTTGATTGGGTAGAAAACATTGTGGGAAAAGGAGAAATTGCTGGTCACCAGCATTTATTCCTTTTCCCATGATGTTTCAAAAGGCTTCTTTCCTAGGGTCGTTACAAGGCAGCATTGTGTGGTAAAGGGTTAAAACAATGGGAAAACTTGACAGTAAACAGCTCCACAGAGTATGATGTTTCTTCAAATGTTGACTACAATCCTCACAAAGCCAAGTAAATGAATGAATACATTTTTCATTTTTCATACCATTACATTACCATAGATAAATCAACAGTTACTTTACACAAAAAAAAATGACTTTGATTAATTAGTGGGAACAAATAACCAGTATATTAAAGATATGAAGCGCTATGTCTTTACTAGACAATAAAATACTACCCTCCTCTAAATAGAAAAAAAAATTGCAGAAAACAAGTTGAGCTGAGCTGGTGTCATGGGATTTGTCTGGTAATATTGAAAAAGGGGAAAATGTTGGTTACTAGTATTTTCTCCTTGTCCCAAATGCTTCTTCAGGGTTGTAAAAACAAGAACATTTTATACAGGCTCAATTGAAATGAAGGTCACATGCTCAAACCACAAAAACCACAAGACGACCCCCCCCCAGTCTACCTAATTTAAAACTTTAATACATGTAGTTTTAACATTTTACTTTACATCATTGTCACACAGCTTCTCACAACTTATATTGATCGTTTTCTATGATAGCTTCCTGGAAACCTTAGCCATCACTAAGTCTTGTGCTGTTATTTATTTGTATGGTGTTTTCAACATTGTTTCAGGTACATCACAGTGGCCAGTGCATTTTACCCATGCTTTCCTGGAATTTCATTTACCATTACTTAGCACAATATTCTTCTTAAGCTTTCCATCATAACCAATGTCATAAAATTGATCAGCCTTTAACGAGGAATGAATCCCCTCGCAATGACTTATCATCAATCATTGGAAAAAAATCTGCAAGGCTGGGGTTTTGAGCTAGCAATCCCCCGATTTCAAGCCCAATATGCTACCAACTGTACTACTGGGATAAACTAACAAGTATTAGCTTCGGTGATGTGGCTGGTTCGAAAGACTGAACCCGCTCATAATTGAATTGGAACCTGAAACCTACAGTCTACTCCTACACTAGTGCCCACATACTTCACCTCTTGAGCACCAAATAAAACCAATAGGAATTTTCATCCTAGAAATATGACCAGAATAATGGCAATTCATGGTTGATTTCATCTACAGTGTTTCAGCAAATCGGACAGTGCAGATCAGAGATCAGACTGCATGTTTTGTGCAGCCTGATCTTGATCTATAATGCCCGCAAAGGCAACTGTGGTGGTGAAAGATGTAAAGGGTTAACACTTATAGTACTAAATAAGTAAAATGGACATTCTCAGTCAGATCTGTAGATGCAGATATTGAAATTTCAAAAATGTTGCATCATAATATCTAGCATAGAAGAGGACAGTGCAGATCAAAGATCTGACTGCATGTTCTGTAGTCTGATCTTGCTTGACACTTTCCACATAAGCAATTGAACTGCAGGTTCAGTACTTCGAGGTTTTACTATAACATGTACTATCATATTTTTTTTGCTTATGAAAACACCATCATTTCATAAATGGAAAGATTCATTCAGCTGTAATTCCACCCTTTACCAAATAATCCTTTGTTAAATGACCTTGAGGAAAAGACTTTTAGAAACATTGGCAATAGAAGATGCTGGTTAATATCAATTCCTCCTTTTCTTGCAACGTTTATTAAAACCAATCTTCACAAGGCTTGCTTGACCACTGGATTATCTGGTGAAGCATTTTTATGTCTGTAGGGCAGAAAGCTCTTGAGAACAATCAGAACTAGCATTTTCTCTTTTACCCACTATATGTGTTCTACCTTCCAAAAAACAAATTTTAATTATTCAAAGTCATTTTATTGTCTGCAAATTGTTTCAGTTTGGACAACTTCAAGTCTAATTAGTGATCTGGTACCAGATGACCCTTTACCACACAATCCTGGGTTTTAATGACCCCGACAAAGAAGGCTTTTGAAAACATAGTGGGAAAAGGAGAAAATGCTGATTACCAGCATTTTTCCCTTTTCCCACAATGTTTTCTGTTCTGTCATGGACAAAGTCCGCCATATGAGCCAACATTGTTATCTGCAGATGCTTTCAATTTGGACTAGGCTTAAAATTTGTCGATTGGTAAAGAGTTAAGGATAAGTTATGTTGATTATTCCCATTTTTAAAAAGAACCCTCTGCTCCAAATGTGTTTCGGAAGGTCATGAATAATATGTACAAAAATAACCTAGAGACAGAGGAAAGTGAAACGTTAGAATACTATCCTAATTGGTTCTTATCTTGAAGAGCAGGAAGTTACAGAACAATTAAACTCAATGATTGGGAAAGAATTAACGGAAATATTTCTTCAGTTTACAACAGTACTGCAGGAATCCTACAAAACTAAGAGAAAAGCAAGTCAGAAAAAAACTATATTATGAAACCTTCCTCATGAGGGGAACAATTTCATAAAACCCATACAAGATGAAAATAACTCGGTTTCACTTTATGAGATGATGGGGGGGGGGGGGGGGGCGGGGGGGTGAGTTTGCATGTTATGTTCTACCAGCAGACAAAAGCTAGTAGCAAAAAGAATCAATTGCTTGTTACAAGCAATTTAGCAATTTCTAACTTTGCTTTAACGTATTCATGTGTACTCAATTATAAATCTTTGAAAATCCGTTCAGAACTGAAGATGTGCAGTATGATCTTTGATCTATGCTGTTGCTTTGCTGAAATATTCTGGACAAAAGCAGCCTTGGCACTTTACCGATTTGAGTCATATTTTTAGACTGAAAATGTCTGTTGTTTTTATTCAACACTCTAAAGGTTACACCTAAGTTCAGGGAACCTATATATGTATCTCCTCAGTTTCATTAACCGGTGCTATCTGTGGTATGTTTTCCAGACCACAACCTGTTTTCTCACATAACGCAAGTCCTAACTCTGTTCTGGTAAGAGAGGGATGAATCTTACTGCAATCACTTTCATTAGCACTTTACAAAATAATTTCCTGCTTTAAAGGCTTGGTTGCTGCCTAAAGTAAAAAATGTGGATGTGAAAATGCAATTAAATCATACTATTTCAAAGTATAGAAATTATTGTAAAGATGACAATCTGTTATTGTGTGCTGTCATTCCAAGTGTTAGTCATTGGCAGAAAAATGAATTTTAAAACTAGATTTAGGTAAAAAGTTGTCAAGTCACTTTACCTTCTGTTTACTTTTTACCGGGGTGGGGGGCTCGACAGGAAATGGCACTGAAGAAACATATAAAAGTAGCTGTGGTTACTTACATCATTTTCATTACAATTGGTACTTTGACAATCATATCCGCCGCCTGCTTTGTCAAACATCTGGGATAAACTCTGCATCTGGGGAACTACACTCTTCTGAAAGGTGACAAAAAAGATATTTATAATAATTAAGTTCTGAATTCATAGTTTGTTCTCAGTTTATTTATCATTACCACAGGCTGCCAGATTTCTATAGGAGGTATTTCAGATTGTGCAGATTAGTGCAACATACAGGACAAAAAAGTCAGAGAATTTCATCTCATTTCTATCAAGTTCAAAATTGTTGTCTGTAGATGCTTTCAGGTTAAAAGAGTCTAACATTTTTTGTCTGGAAAATGAGGGGGATAGAGAGTGTATACAAATACTGAACGGCACATAATCATCTGACTGCTGATGTTGGTCTATTATATCTGAAAAATATCCATTGTCACATTTGGTATGAATTAAATGTACACATAATGATCATAACCTTAGAAATAGTTTTAAGTTTTCCTCAAAAAAATATTTACCTTTGCTAAAATTCCCATTTTTAAAATCACACCAACTTTTGTTATATCCTTTCAAATTATCTACAGCCAAACTGTTTGTCAACTCATAAACCAACAATGTAAACACAGAAAAAAACATTCAAATTTATAATAATTTGATTCTGGTAACACTTATGCATCAAGCAATCTGATTGGTCATTATAAATAAAAGCAGTTGAACCTTCACTTTCAGTTGGTTAACAGAGAGCAGTTTGAAGTAAACAGTTTAATGACTGTTGCAGAAGCTGGCACACGCCACATGTTTTTTTCACCCACTTTCAACAAACCATGGCATTTAGAAAACTTCTGGTTTATAATATCCGGTGTTTAATTTGACACGAAGAAATTAGGCATAATCACTCTGAGGCTTTTGGTTTTTTGTGATATAAACGATAAACTTTAACCTCCTGCAGATTACATTTTCCTGTGGAAGCAAAATACATGTACTACAAAAAACATTGTAGTAAATGGAAGAATTGCTTGTAACAAACAACTCCTCCCTTTGTCACAATCTTTTCACATGTATTCATCTATGTATTCTAAAACCATTCTAACCAAACAATCACTATTTTAATGTATTTACAACCCTGAATGATACAGCTTTTGTGGGTATCATGTGAGGAAAAAATGCTGGAAATCTGCATTTTTCTTTTTTTCTCATAATATTTTCTATCCCTCCAAAGCAACATCATTTGAGCAACATTTCATTTGTCTTCTGCAAATGCATTTGACACGGACAACTCTATCTTCTGTTAAAGAGTTAAAAGAATGTTCTAAAAGTCGTCTGCCACAAATTTGGTTCCTAATGTCCAAATCGCGCAAAGTTCTTACCATAGTATAAACTAATTTCTAAAAGTCACAAGCCAATGCCGTTTACGCAGTAAATGTTTGAAAACAATGATTCTTCCTTTATAAATATAACTGAGGGTAAATGACTGTACGTCACACACACCACGTCAAGGGAAACTTGATGGGATAACATGGAAACCACATAAAAATAGATAATGAGAGGGAAATTTTGAATTACGTCACTGGTAATTCACATTATTTTTATCATTTTCTATAACACTTTACCTTTTAATCCTGTGTTTCAATGACACTGAGAAAGGAGGATTTTGAAAACATTGCACAAAAGGGGAAAATGTTGGTACCCACCATTTTCTCCATTTAACACATTTAGGTTGTCTGTACTGTCAAAGTCAAATTCCATGACTTGAGCCATTATTATGTCATCTGCAAGTGCTTTCAATACTGAACAAGTCCAAAGCTTTGTCCTTTGGGAAAGAGGTGACCTCTTAAAATACCAAACGACAAAATTTCAGAATTGCCGAAATTGAAAACTTTTCCAGAAGACACACTGAATATGGCTCAGATTGTGGAAATTGTCTCTGAAAGGGTAGAAAACATTGTGGGAAAAGAAGCAAATACTGTTTACCAGCATTTTCTTCTTTTCCCACAATGTTTTCAAAAGGCTTCTTCCTCAAGGTTGTCAAAACTTGGTATTGTGTGGGAAAGGGTTATATTTTATATGCTGAATAAATGAAATGAACATTCTCAGTCTGTACAAAACATGCAGGTATTGCAATTTCAAGGGTGTTTTTTTTTTTTTTCAAGAATATTGGAGAAAATAGCAAACAGTGTACAACAAAGATCAGACTGCACATTCTGTGCAGTCTGATCTTGATCTACACTGTCTTCAAAAGCAACTAAAGCAGTATTAAGTACTATTTGTGTTAAGTATCACAGGAAATATTTGTTTTCAGCATTTAATTCCCACTCACAGGAAAAATCTTTTCAGATGCCCTGATAAACAGCAATAAGCTTATTCCCACTCAAATGCAAGTAACCCCTTACCAAACAATACATTGATTTAACAGCCCTGGGAAGCAAGGATTTTAAAGAAAAAAAACATTCTAAGTACTGGAGAAAATGATGGTAAGTAGCATTTTCTCCCTTTTCCACAATGTTTTCTACTTTTCAGGTACAAAATTAATGCTACCATTTGAGCCAATTTTGTCTGCTGCAAATGCTTTGCTGGAAGGAGAGGGTTTTTAAAAACATCATCAGAAAAGGAGGAAATGCTGGTAACCAGCAATTTCTCCTTCTTCTCACAATGTTTTCTTCCCTATTGCAGACAAAAAATTCCATTATTTGAGCCACATTCAAACTGTGCTGTCTGCAAATGCTTTCAATCTGGATTAGTCTAATTTGATTATGGTAAAGAGTTAATACTTTACCACACAATCCCGACTTTTCTTGATGCTGAAAAGAAAAGCTTTTGAAAACATTATGGCAAAAGGAGAAAATGCTGGTTACCAGCATTTTCTCCTTTTCGCACAATGTTTTCTATCTGTCCAAAAACCAATTTCAATTTTTGAGTCACATTTATTTTGTCATCTGCTGATGCTGTCAGTTTGGACTAGTCTAAAATGTTGTCATTTGGTAAAGAGTTAACCCTTTACCACACAATCCTGACTTTTAACGACCCTGATAAAGAGGCCTTTTGAAAATATTGTAGGAAAAGGAGGTAATGATGGTAACCAGCATTTTCTCCTTTTCCCACAATGCTTTTTACCCTATCCAAAACAAATATCAATTTTTTGATTCACATTAATTTTTTTGTCTGCAAATGCTTTGAATTTGAACAGGTCCAAAATGTTGTCGTTTGGGAAAGAGTTAATGGGAAAGGATGCTATGTTTCAGTCATTACAAGGTTTTTTTCAGAAAAAGCACTGTAATACACAATGGAAAGTGAAACCAAGACAAATCTACTTCTTTAGCTCTCTTTCCATGCTATAGAAGGAAAAGTGAAAAACCCATCATTAAGTACTTCAAGGGCCACGTAAGCAAAAAAGCTTACAAGGAAATTAACTTTTGGGTTTTTTTCCTTTATCCAATTTTGCCGAGTTGTTATTTTTGAATCACAAGGGGAAACTAATGTTTGACAAGTCCACTTACTTCCTGTGTAATTTAAACACATTTTTCAAGTTTATCATCGAGTCACTGATTGAATGAAAGGTGTTTTATACCACTTTCAACATTACTTCAGTCATATCACAGCCATAGCTCACATACTTCATGTATGTCCTTAGTTTCATCAGTACTAGGCTAGGACTCCAAAGACATTTTCACAAAAAGAAAACTGAATGCGTCCAGAGAGGCACACACCTGTGGCCCCAAGGATACAAGTCCTACACTTTACCACTGAGACACCAAGGCCCCTGTCAAGTTTTGTTATGACAAAGATATCAGACATTGTCAAACTTTTGCACAGGACACAAAGGCATACAACAACTGATAACTTTTCCTAAAAAAAAAAGCCACACTAAAAAGGTTGTCTGCAGGTAATGATGTGGTAATTAATAACTCCATTATTCAATTGGCCTCACAGGATTAATCTGAAATATTCCATGATCCATCTGTACAAAAATACATTGGGGCAAGACGTGAAATTGCTCCCTACATGCAATTCCTTCATTTTTTTTGAGTTTTCAAAAAACAGAAATAAGAACCATCTGCACATGGTAAAATATTTACCTTTATCCTGCTAAGTAACTTAAATGAAACTTTCAAGCCAACATTAGAATCCTGAATATGGCTATTTTAGAGTTACTGTTTTGGACAAAAATATCTCCTTATCAGACAGTGTCAATCAAAGATCAGACGGCACATTTTGTGCAGTCTGATCTGAATCTACACTGTCCACAAAAGGTCCCTGACTCACCTAGGCAGCCTATGGGTTAAACATTAAATTACTCCCATTATTCACTTGGCCTTACTGGGTGAATCTGACATTTTCCATCTGTATAAACGTGAGATTTTCATTTCCTCCGCAGCTGCTCTGTATGTCTATGCTCTTTTTTCTTCTTCATCACTTTTTTTTCAAAACATATGTATCATTTTTTCCTGTGTTCTTGGAGTTCTGTGTGGCTCAGTGGTAAAGTCCAGGCTCAAAACCTGGAGATTCCAGGTTCAAGCCACACTGGGAGCAATGGGGTTTTTGTGAAAGTGTCCTTGGGCAAGACATATCTGACAGCCCTAGCCTGGTACTGGTGAAACCAAAGACGCACATGAATATGTGAGCTGTCACCATGATATGATCAAAATAATGTTGAAAGTGGCATAAGACACCAGTTAATCAAATCTGGAGTTCTTGTCTTTGCTATCACCTCCCTTTTTTCCATAGCCTAAAAATTTATTCAACTTACACAGAGTATTAAAGGTATTTTGATGTAAATAACGACTGAAGTTAAGTGACTTTAATTCCTGATGCCTTACAGCCTCTAAACTGTCAGCATTCAATGCTGTCGCTAACAGACACATTGTCATATCTGACTACCTGGGTTCTTGAGATATGCCACTGTTGTGAAGCAAGTCATAGGCTTTGGGCAACTTTGGATTATTCCAATTTAGATGGCTTAATGAAGTGAATTTGAATACTTATGACAACAAAGGGCTTTGTTTTGCCTGTATAATGCTTTATTGCTGCTATAAAAAATTGATGACTGTTTGAACTGGGGGAGAGCTACAGTGACAATCACGTTCTCCTTCATCCACAATATTTTTAAAAGCCAAATATTCCTGTGGGTCACAAAACCCTTGGATAGTATCTTAAATGGTGTCAAGCATAAATGCTTGACAGGAGAAATATTAGATTAACTCATTCCCACAATAAAAGTTTTTACATCTCAGTGGAAGTTGTAGTAAAATCAGCAAAGGAGCAGTTCTTGGTTAAAACCAGTGATGCTCCTTCTCCTCCAATATTGTTCATTAAATTCACAGAAAATATTTTTCTTTCCTTTGGAATTACTACTTATTTTTACATCACTTGAACAATCCTTCAATAAGTCCTAAATTAGCTGTAGCTTCTATAAAGGGTTTGACTCTTTACCAAATGAAAAAATTTTAGACTGGTCCAAATTGATAGCATTTGCAGACCACATATCAGATGTGGCTCAAAGAATGAAATTCAATTTGGGGAGGGTAGAAAATATTGTGAGAAAAGGAGAAAATGCTGGTTACCAGCATTTTCTCCTTTTCCCACAATGTTTTCAAAAGGGTTTTTCTTCAGGGTCGTTAAAAGTTGAGATCGTGTGGTAAAGGGTTAAGTGAAGCTGGAAAGTCTGAATTCCAAGTATGGCTTCCTTTGGTAGTCCTTTTACAAAGCAATCCCCTGTATGCTGACCCTGAGCTACAAGATTAATTAAAATAAAGTGGAAAAAGTAGAAAATGATGCTAATCAGTTTCCCAATATTATATTTTTCAATGCTGTCTACTCCAAAGACATAAAAAGTCATAGTTATACAACAATATCTTAACTCTGTACCAAATGACAAATTATCATTTTGTACAAACTGAAATTATTTGCAGACAGAAAATAAGAAGTGACAAATTGATGATTTTTATCTTTAAAATGGTAGAAAACACTGTGGGAAAAGGAGAAAATGCGGTTACCAGCATTTTCTCCTTTTTCCAACTTTGTGTTTAAAAGGCTTCTCTGTGTCATTAAATCTTGAGATTGTGTGGTAAAGGGTTAAAGCATCAGTCAATCTTTTTCCTAATTAGTCAACAAAAATGTGATTTGTTCACAACTGGAGCATTCACAGACATCAAATATGCCTCAAATGATGGTATTCATCTCTGAAAAGGTAAAAAACAATCAGGGGAAAAGGAAATACTGCTGGGTACCAGCATTTTCTCCTTTTTCCATAATGTTTTCAAAAGCCTTCTTCCTCAAGGCTGTAAAAACACACAATTGTGTAGTAAAGGGATAGACATAAGCTGTGGATACGCAGAGATTAAGGTCTGATGAGTAAGACACACAAAAAAATCATTTTTATTTAATCCATCAATTAACCCTTTACCAAACGATCCCTTGTTCTTACAACTTTGAGGATGACGGTGTTTGAAAACTTTCTTGGAAAAGGATAAAATTCTGGTTTCAAGCATTGTCTCTTTAACTCACCAGGTTTTCAATGATTTTAAAGACACTTTACTCCCATCATTCAAACTACATTTCATGTGTTGTCTGCAAACGCTTGCAGTATGGACTAGTCTACAATCTGTTGTCTGAGTTAACTTTTACCATAAAAAAATTTTACACTCCTCCAAACTGAAGTTATCTGCAGACAGAAATTTCAATCTGGCTCAAATGATGGAAGTTCTTGTTAAATGAGAGTAAAACATTATCTGAAATAGAGCATTTTGTCTTTTCCCACATCATTTTCAAAAGCTGTCTTTCTCAAGGTTGTTAAAAGTTGGGATAGTGTGGTAAAGGGTTCACACATTTTCATATTTTTGACCCACCCATACTGAAAGCATTTGCAGATGAAGGAATGTCACTGAAATGCTCCAGTTTGTCCTTCAAAACAAAACAAGAGGGCCATGATGGCCCTGGGTCGCTCACCTTAGTAGAGTGCCATAACCCTTTCCCAAACAAGCCCTGGTTTTCACGTGTCTGCAGTACAAGTCTTTTGAAAACACTGTGGGAAAAGGAGAAATTGCTCGTAACAAGCAATTTGATAACTTTC
Source organism: Tridacna gigas (assembly GCA_945859785.2). NCBI lineage: Eukaryota > Metazoa > Mollusca > Bivalvia > Cardiida > Cardiidae > Tridacna > Tridacna gigas. The sequence goes on from OX244030.2 coordinate 52,349,356, forward strand.
TGCCATTTTCATCAAATTTAAAATTGTCGTCTGCAAACTCTTTCAATTTGGACCAGTCCAAAATTTGTCGTTTGGGAAAGGGTTAAAGGTTTTTCTTTAATTTGACCATGTGACCTAGTTTTTGACCGCAGGTGACCCAATTTCAAACTCATATTTCATGAAGACAAACATTCTGACCAATTTTCAAGTCAACTGAGCAAAAAATGTGGCCTCGAGTGCCCTAAAGCTATATCTTTAATTTGACCTAGTGACCTAGATTATGACCCCTGGTGACCCAAATTTGAACTGGTCATTGACTATATCAAAAGAAACATTTTACCCAATTTTCAAATCAAATGAATAATAAATGTGGCCTCTAGAGTGCCCACTAGCTATTTCTTTATTTTGACCAAGTGACCTACTTTATGACCCCAGTTGACCCAAATTCAGACTCATGTGAGATTTTACAAAGACAAACATTCTGACCAATTTTCAAGGCAATTAAGCAAAGAATGTGGCCTCTAGAGTGCCCATAAGGTATTTCTTTATTTTGACCTAGTGACCTAGTTTATGGTTCCAGGTGACCAAAATCCAAACTCATCTGGTATTTCATCAAGACAAACATTCTGGCCAAATTTCAGGTCATTTGAGCAATAAATGTGGCCTCCAGAGTGCAAACAAGGTATTTCTTTAATTTGACCCAGTGAACTAGTTTATGACCCAAGTTGACCCAAATTAATCTTATGTGAGACTTTATAAAGACAAACTTTCTAACTAATTTTCAAGGCAATTGAGCGAATAATGTGGCCTCAAGAGTGCCAACAAGGTATTTCTTTAATTTGACCTAGTGACCTAGTTTATGACCTAAGATGACCCAATTTTGAACTCAATGAACTTGTTGTGCTTAGATGGGCAAACAAACTTAGAAGAGAATACCAAATATCAAAGCTCTATGCCTTCCAGTTTTAAAGAGGAATTTTAAAGTTTTCCTTCTTTGTTCCTATGTTCGAACTTGTGACCCCCCGGGCTGGGCCAGTTTTGACCCAGGGGCATCATATGAACAAACTTGGTAGAGGTCCACTAGGAAATGCTACATACCAAATATCAAAGCTCTACACCTTCCCGTTTAAGAGAAAAAGAAATTTAAAGTTTTCCTTCTTTGTTCCTATCTTCAAATTTGTGACCCCCTGGGCCGGGCCAGTTTTGACCCAGGGGCATCATATGAACAAACTTGGTAGAGGTCCACTCTGAGATGCAACATACCAAATATCAAAGCTCCACACCTTTCGGTTTCAGAAAAGAAGAATTTTAAAGTTTTCCTTCTTTGTTCCTATGTTCGAACTTGTGACCCCAGGGGCTGGGCCAGTTTTGACCCAAGCAGCATCCTTGGAACAAACTTGGTAGAAGTCCACTAGGAGATGCTACATACCAAATATCAAAGCTCTATGCCTTCCCATTTAAGAGAAAAAAAAAATTAAACGTTTCCTTCTTTGTTCCTATGTTTGAACTTGTGACCCCCAGGGCAGGGCCAATTTTGACCCCAAGGGCATCATATGAACAAACTTAGTAGAGGTCTACTAGGCAATGCTACATACCAAATATCAAAGCTCTAAGCCTTTCAGTTTCAGAGAAGATGATTCGTAAAGTTTTCCTTCTCTGTGCCTATGTTTGAACTTGTGACCCAGAGGGCAGGGCCAACTTTTGCCCCAAGGGCATCATATGCACAATCTTGGTAGAGATCCACTAGAAGATGCTACATACCAAATATCAGAGCTCCATGCCTTCCTGTTTCAGAGAAGAAGATTTTTAAAGTTTTCCTTCTTTGTTCCTATGTTGGAAATTGTGACCCCCGGGGCGGGCCCAGTTTTGACCCCAGGGACATCATATGAACAAACTTGGTAGAGGTCCACTAGGCGATGCTACATACCAAATATCAAAGCTCTACGCCTTCAAGTTTAAGAGAAGAAGATTTTTAAAGTTTTTCTTCTTTGTTACTATGCTCAAACTTGTGAGCCCCGGGGCAGGGCCAGTTTTGACCTCAGGGGCATCATATGAACAAACTTGGTAGAGGTCCACTAGGCAATGCTACATACCAAACATCAAAGCTCTACGCCTTCCAGTTTCAGAGAAGATGATTTTTAAAGTTTCCCCTCTTTGTTCCTATGTTCGAACTTGTGACCCCCGGGGCAGGGCCAGTTTTGACCCCAAGGGCATCATATGAACAAACTTGGTAGAGGTCCACTAGGAGATGCTTCATGCCAAATATCAAAGTGCTATGCTTTCTAGTTTTACAGAAGAAGATTTTTAAAGTTTTTCTTCTTTGTTCCTATGTTGGAAATTGTGACCCCCGGGGCGGGGCCAGTTTTGACTCCAGGGGCATCATATGAACAAACTTGGTAGAGGTCCACTAGGAGATGCTACATGCCAAATATCAAAGCTCTACACCTTCAAGTTTTAGAGAAGGAGATTTTTAAAGTTTTTCTTCTTTGTGACTACGCTCAAACTTGTGACCCCTGGGGTGGGGCCAGTTTTGACCCCAGGGGCATCAAATGAACAAACTTGGTAGAGGTCCACTAGGAGATGCTACATACCAAATATCAAAGCTCTGCGCCTTCTAGTTTCAGAGAAGAAGATTTTCAAAGATTTTGCCTTTTTTTCCTTTTTGTTGCCATGGCAACCAGAGTTGTGGGTGGAATTCAATTCTTTTAACAATTTTGGTAGAGCTTCACCCAAGGAACACCCCTGCCAAGTTTCATCAAGATTGGCCTAGTGGTTTAGGAGAAGAAGATGTTTAAAGAAATTGTTGACGGACGCCGGACATAGGGCGATCACAATAGCTCACCTTTTAGCACGTTGTGCTAAGGTGAGCTAATAAAAATGTGGGAAAAGGAGAAAATGCTTATGACTAGTATTTTCTTCTTTTCTTACAATATTTTCTGTGGCCTTCCTTGGCCAGTCGTAAAAAGTTAAAGACAACTAATGATAGACAGGGTCTGATCAATAGCAGCTGTTGCACACATGCAATTTTATACCAAAAGTGTGTTTTAGTTGAAAGACATTCACACTTCCAACAATCATCGATTGCTTACAAATTAACCCTTTACTATACAGTCCCTGAGGAATATGCCCTTTGGAAACACTGTGGTAAAAGGTGAAAATACTGGCAATCAGAATTTTCTCCCTTTTCAAACAATGCTTTCTATGCTCTTAAAGTCATACCCGATCATTTGAACAACATTAATTTTGACATTTGCAAAATGCTTTCAATTTGGATGCGTCAAAAACTTTGTCATCTGGTAAAGGATCCATCAATTACCTCATGCAGACATCATTTTTTTGTCATGTAGTAGCATGCAGTTTTTCAAAACTCTCACGTGAAAGAAAAACTTGCTTAACCCATTACCACGCAATCCCGAGTTTTAACGACCCTAACAAAGAAGGCTTATGAAAACATAGAGGGAAAAGGAGAAAATGCTGGTAACCAGCATTTTCTCCTTTTTCCAATATGTTTTCAGCCCTATCAAAAATAAATTCCAATTCTTGAGCCACGTTTAAATTGTCATCTGCTAATGCTTTAAATTTGGACTAGTCCAAAATTTTGTCGTCTGGTAAAGAGTTAATTATTCTGAAAATATTCTGGTAAGAGCTTCCCTGAAGATGATATGTTGATTTTTCCACAGCCAGATAATTTACATTTGAGCCAAACTCTGGCAAAAGGGGTTTAATGCATCTCCCTGAAGAATGATGAAACAAGAAATCACATAATTATGAATCTTTAAAATCCATTTTGTCAAATAACTGACAGAATCATGGGGAAGAATGGTTCTTTGGCACGTATAGAATTTACAAATAGCAGAAAGTTTTGACCTATGTCAGTCTGCGTGTACTGCGCAGGCTGACATGGGTTGATACTTTTTGCAGATGCATTAAACCCCCTTTTCACAGAGCATTTTCACAACATTGGATCAGATGGGTTTTAAAACGTGAAATTAGGATAAAATGCTGCTCCTTTTCACACAATGCATTATATCTTTTCAGAGACAAATGCCAAACTTTGAACCACCTTTCAATAGTAGTCTGTCAATGCCTTCACTACGCACAAGACTAAAATTTTGTCCTCTGGTACAGTTGAGAGTATGAAGGCATAATCGGTCAATGTCCTTTTCCAGCAGAGCACATGTACTCTTATCCAACCAGTTGGAAAACGTCATGAGATGTAAATACAAGTTGAAATGTTTGGTAAACTTTCTGAAAACTGCAGTCAGGGGTCATCTTTATAACTGTCATTGTGATCTTACAAAACCATGTGGCAGCTTATGGGCTCTTTATCAAACGACAACATTGTAGATTTGATCTAGTCCATGCTGAATGTATTTGCAGATGACAAGTTAGGCATGTTCCAAATGATGTACCGTAATTTATCTTTCAAAGGGTAGAAAACAAGGTAGAAAAAGAAAATGCTGGTGACCAGCATTTTATTCTTCTGACACACTGTTTTCAAAAATTTTCTTCTTTTGGATGGTTAAAACCTGTGGGCTTGTGTGGTGAAGAGTTAACTCTTTACCAAATGGCAAAACCTTTGACTTGTCAAAATCTAAAGCATTTGCAGACAACAAATAAGACTCAGATTATTACCAGCTTTTTTCTCCTTTTCAAACAGTTTTTTCAGAGCCTTGTTTCTGTCCTTAACCCTTTACCACACAATACTGTCTTTTAATGGCCCCGGGAAAGTAGCCTTTCGAAAACATTGTGGGAAAAGGAGAAAATGCTGATAACGAGCATTTTCTCCCTTTTCCCATGATGTTTTCTACCTTATAAAAAAAATTGCACCATTTAAGGCACACTGAAATTGTTGTCTGCAAATGCTTTCAATGTGGGCAAGGCTAAAATATTGTCATCTGGTAGAGGGTTAAAACTTGAGATTGTTTGGTAATGGGATAAACCTTTAATAGTGTTTTATCCAAAAAAGAATCTTGGAAATATAACTCTAGATCAACTAGACTTGGACTGTTTCTACCAACTATTTTTGACCAATTTTTGGTCTTATTCTCAAGAATTTTTTGGATTTCAAGCTAGCCTAATTTGTGATTGGTTTGGCCATTAAGAAAATGTGTTACTTTCAAAATTTACAATTAGACTTAAGAATGCAAACTAATTTCACTTCCTCTATATACCACCATCAAATCATCTCATCATTTAAGCTAATCAATCTGCAAATGCTTTAAATTTTGACAAGTCTAAAATTTTATTGTTCGTTAAAGATTTCCATCAGGAATATCTCAACCTATAACAGTGTGTAAATCCAAGATCAGACTGCAAATAATGTACAGAATGTAATCTCGATCTAAGCTGTCTGGAGCAGAGAAAAAAGTATCATCCTCTACAGTCCCAAGTCATGGATGAGCCATACAGCATGACAGTAATTGGTTAATCTTGTCCAATTATCACTCACCTGATAATCCATGTGTTGTTTGTAGAAGATAAACAGACCTCCTACATCTGCCATAAATATTTATAGCAGATATAAATAAATTAGGAATTCATTAAAGAATTAGAGACTTCTGTGAACATCTGTGACATATGAATTCATTCTGGCTAACTCCTGAACAGATGACAAAATTTGAGGAATTGTCCAGATCAAAAGCATCTGCAGACATAGCAGATGCGGCGCAATCAAATGTTTTGCCTTGGATCGGATAGAAAACATTGCGTGAAAAGGACAAAATACTGGTTCACCAGATACTAGTAATCCAATTTTCATCCTAAATGATGAAAAGAAAAAGGATAGCCAATATAGTCACATAAACTGTTGTGAACCGAACTCCATTTCAACAATTCTACAGCTACATATTTCCCAAATGAAAACATTTAAGACTTGTCTAAACTGAATGTAATGCGGACCCAAAATCATCAAAAGTGCTGAAAGTACTGACAGACTAGTGAATGTGGAAAAAGCAGCCTTTGTAAAGATAAAACTTGGTTGGTCCATACAAAAAAAAAAGAAATTTAGTCCGATCTGGTCCAATCCGGTTATTAAGTCTGATCTGGTTTGCTCTCATGACTTTACCAACCCCTTACAGCCATTTACCTGTCACAGGGAATGTGGTTCTATTTGTTGATTGGTAATTGAAGAAAGGAAAATTAACGAAGAACATAATGAATTTGATGATTTGGCATTCCAGTACTTTCTGGTGTCCACTTTTTGATGAACTTTCCATGCTTTTCCAAATTCTTATCAGTTGGACTGTTTCCAAACAAGACCTACAACAACTGCAAAAAACAAAATGGTTGCATTGGGTTAAGTAAAGATGAGCCGGATTTGCATAGTTCACTGTCTTAATTTACATATACCAGTAAGCAACCATCTTGTATCTTATTGATGACATCTTGTTCAAGCTATGTGCATGACTGTAAATATGACCTTGGCATTAGAAACAATTAGTGCCTGGACCGATGCTATGACTTTGTAAGACATTGTTCACAATGGAGTGGTAGAGATTTTGTAGTTCTTGTCAACAGTGTCAACTGTAGTAACACTGCTGAAGACCACATATGAAATGAACTAAGAACAACTAACTATGTGCATGACCGTAAATGTGACCTTGGCATTAGAAACTATTAGCGCCTGGACAGACGCTATGACTTTGTAAGACATTGTTCACAATGGATTGGTAGAGATTTTGTAGTTCTTGTCAACAGTGTCATATTCAACAGTTACAATTTCTGACAGAATTATTTTCTGCAGGGCTGTTTTGGGCGACTTCAGGATTTTTTGCCAACATTTGAGTCTGGGCGACCCTCAATAGGCTTTCCAAAATATCACGTGAAAAGGCAAATATGCTGGTAACCAGCAATTTTTCTTCTTTTCCAACAATGTTTTCTATCCTTTCTCAGGCAAATTCTGTCATATGAGCGAAATTCAATCTTTCTGAACTTTTCTGCAAATGCTTTGAATATGCTCAAGTCTAAATTTTTGTTGTCTGGAGTAGGGTTGAACATCAAACAAGTTATTTTGTTGAAATACTATTCCACACCGAAAAGGACCTTTTTTTGATAGAAGAATATAAGAGGTATTGTGTTTTGCATGTACATGTGGCCATTTCATTATTGGTCCATAATGAAATTATACAATAAGCCCCCTTTTTCCATGACACGGCATTAAATAAAACAAGAGGGCCATGATGGCCCTGTATCGCTCCACTGGCTTATAAATATAAACCATGAAGAGAAGTCTTCACTATATAAGCCCTTAAAAAAACTTTGACCCCAGGGCTACAGTCGGACTAAATGGGAAATATGTGTATTAGAAGAATAACATGCCAAATTTGGGAGTTCTTGGCCTTATGGCTAGTAACAAGACGGTTTCTGAAGTTTTCACTCCATAAACCCATGTAAAACTTGTGACACCTGGTGCAGGGCCAAACTTGATCCTAGGGCTGTAACTTGGGCCCTCTTTGTAGTTGTCCACTAGATAATGCTATAATTATGCAAAATTTGGTAGCCTAAGCCTTATGGCTATGTACACCAAGATTTAAAAGTTTTCCCTATGTAAGCCTATGTAAATCTTGTGAACCCCCCCCCCCCCCCCCACCCAGCATGAGGCCAAATTGACCCCAGGACTATAATTTGGGCGCTTTTGGTAGACCCCAACTAGATCAAGCTAAATGCAAAATTTGGTAGCTCTAGGCCTTATGGCTAGGTACAGGAAGATTTTTAAAGTTTTCTCTATATAAGCCTATGTAAAACTTGTGATCCCTGGGGCAGACCCCAGGGCTATAATTTCAAGAAACATGATAGAGGTCTACTACATAAAGCTACATGCCAAATTTGGTAGCCCTATGCCTTATGGTTTCAGACAAGAAGATTTTCAAAGTTTTCTCTATATAAGCCTATGTAAAACTTGTGACCCCTGGGGCAGAGCCAATTTTGACCCCAGGGCTATAATTTGAAGAAACTTGATAGAGGTCTACTACATAAAGCTACATGCCAAATTTGGTAGCCCTATGCCTTATGGTTTCAGACAAGAAGATTTTTAAAGATTTCCAATATTTTTCAGTTTTGTTGCCATGGCAACCAGAGTTTTTGAAGGAATCAAATTCTTTCAAGAAATTCTGAAGAGGACCATGGCAGGATCATTTCTGTGAAGTTTCATGAAAATTGGATGGGTAGTTTCAGAGAAGAAGATGTTTGAAATAAAAGTTAACGCACGGACGGACGGACGGACGGACGACGGACGCCGGGCCATGACATAAGCCGCTGGCCTTTGGCCAGTGGAGCTAAAAACCCCAAAAAGCAGGATATTGACAGACTATTATACAGAACAAAAGTATGACATATCATCAGATTTCATCAGAGATTTTAGAAAATATCTGTCCGGATGGACAGATGAGCAGATGGACAGACAGAAGGACAGACAACCCCAAAACCATGTTCCCTAACCTTTGGTGGCGGATAATGAGTGGACATTGTCCATAGAAAACATCAACCCTTGCAAAGTGAAGACTGTTTTGCAAGACTGTCCTACAAAATCCTGAACTCCAGACTGCAATTACTTTCTCGGAAAATCTACTAGAACAGCACTAAACCAGACTGACAAACTAGGAGATCATTATTTCTAACACCCAATCAAGTTGAGTCATTCAATTTTAATGGCTCCCAGAGTATCTAGGGCTCATTTAGCAACCCAACATGTTATGATAAAACTGTCAAAATCAATAGATTTTTGTTACATTTCAACACTTCACCAAATAGTTACTTCATGATATTCCTTGCAAGACTGATAGAGGCTTTTAAAAACATTGTGGGAAAAGGAGAAAATGCTGGATATCAGTATTTTCTCCTTTTCACACAATGTTTTTTTCTACATTTTCAAAGACAAATCCCATCATTATAGCAACACTTGATTTTCTATTAGCATATACTTTCATCAATACATGCCAGTCTTACATTTTGTCTTCAGTTAAAAGCATTCACACTTTTACTGCTAACAAAAATAACTACAACTTTGTCTGGATCTTAGAGTAGATTTTTACGCAAAGGAGGATGATTTTGGTCAAAGCTAAGCATTAGATAGCAGACGGTGTCAATCCAAGGTCATACTAAACATTCTGTGCAATCTGATCTTGGATTATATACCATTTTCAAAAGCTATTTTAACCCTTTACCAGACAACAGAATTTTAGTCTTGTCCAAAATGAAAGCATTTGCAGACAACAATTTCAATGTGGCTCAAATGGTGCAATGTTTCTTGGACAGGGTAGAAAACATTGTGGGAAAATGAGAAAATGCTTGTTACCAGCATTTTCTCCTTTTCCCACAATGTTTTCAAAAGGATCTTTTTCCAGGGTCATTAAAAGGCGGCACTGTGCGGTAACAGGTTAAATCTCAACAGGCTGAGAGAGTTAACTCAGCCTCATTGTCTGCACTAATGTAACCCAATACAGCCAACAAGGAAATCAATTTAACCCTTCAAGCACCTATCACCACTATAGTTGCCTTTGTGGCCAATGTAGATTCAGATCAGACTGTGCAAAATAGGCAGTCTGATCATACATCTACACTATTCGCTTTCCTGAGACATTTCCCAAAATACAGACTTGAATATTGCAATTATTTGGGTTGTTCTTTGTTTTTGTTCAATCCTTTACTACAAAATCCCAAGTTTTAACGACCCTGAGGACAAGGACTTTTGAAAACAATGAGGGAAAAGGAGAAAATGCTGGTAACAAGCATTTTCTCCTTTTCCCACAATGTTTTCTAACCATTCAAACAAAATTTTCTCATTTGTGCAACATCTAGTTTGTCGTCTGCAAATGCTTTCAATTTAGACCAATTTCGTTGTTTGGTGAAGAGTTCACTGGCACTCTAAGGGCTCAATTTACAATAGAGTATCATGACTGGCACTATCTATCAGAAATGGGGGAATTTCATTTTCTTGCAGCTATGAATCATTTTTCGTGAGTATTGGTTTACCACGAGATAATAATGTAATTTCTAGACAAGGAAGCTGCTGTGAGTCAAGTGCTCATCTGAAAAAGAAGGGGGGGGGGAGAAATGGAGGAAGGAAACAATAACAAGTCTTTGGTAAGTAAATTAACATGATAATGAAGTCATATTTGATGAAACTCATAACTATTTATACCATAAGTGACTCAGGGTTTGGTAAGCTTACTCATATTCAAGTTAGTTGTTTACCACACAATCCTGAGTTTAACAACCCTGAGGAAGACAGTTCTTGAAAACATCATGGGAAAAGAAGGAAATGCTGATAACATGTATTGCTGATGTTACTAAGTCAAATATGAGATAATTATGGGCAAGAGATTAAAATTTTTGTCACATATCTGCAAAGTATAGACCTGGATAAGAAGTGGTTAAAACCGTGGTCACATCTTACGTAGTTGACTGTAGTGGGGAATGACCATAGTTAAACATATAAAATGTAGTTGAGCGTAGATAACTGTAGTTCAACGTAGTAATGAACATAGTTTGAACTTACAATTTGCCAGTAGTAAGCACATAATTGTTCAAAATGTTCAAAAATTGGTTGCGGTTAACTACGATGATGTGACCCTACTGTGATTGTAGTTTGAACATTGTGACCGTAATTGACCCTACTTAACCGTAAGGCGTTCTGTAGTTGACCATAGTTTTGAAAGAACAGCGTTCTTCCTAGGCCGAGCCCCGATAGCTCAGTCAGTAGTGTACAGGACTTAAAAACAGGGGGTCGCTGGTTCCATTGGATCCCCAGCTTTCAGAGGATCGATGATACTCACTGCAACAGAATTCATTCCTCCCTCACCGCTGATCATTGTTTCGACTATGGTTATGTGGGAAAGCAGCCAGTGGCTTAGAAAGAATACTATGCTGAGTATTGGTAAAAGAAACTCCAGGAAAACATGGATAGGTGTACTGGCTGCCATGATATAAATGAAATAATGATGAAAACGGCATAAAATACCATATAATCAATCAATCAATCCTAGGCTGCATGGCAGACTAAGCGATCAGCAATGTTTGCTCATCAACTTCAAAAAGCACAATGACTGTAGCTTACACATACTGAGCAGGCTCAGCCACAACCTTTTACCGTAGCTTAACCCTTTCCCAAACGACAATTTTTAGCCCCTCCCAAATTGAAAGCATCTGCAGATGACAAATTTGAAAGTGGTACAACTGAACTTAAGGTTTTTTGACAGGGTAGAAAACATTGTGGAAAAAGGAGAAAATGCTGGTTACCAGCATTTTCTCCTTTTCCCACAATGTTTTCAAAAAGCCTCTTCCTTAGGGACGTGAAAACACGGGATTGTTTGGTAAAGGGTTAACGCAGTAGACACTAATTTACCGTAGTTGCATGTACTTAGGACATTGTTTATACACAGTTTAACAGTTACTCCAATTAGATGTAGTGATACCCTAGTTAACTTAGTTAACTTTGCTCGCGGCTGAATGTAGTCTATGGTACTTACACCTTTTTCAACCTACTTAGTCTTTCTATATTTCCTCTTTTTGTCAGATTTGAACCTACTTTGAACATACTTCAATCTAGTTGACCGTAGTAACACTGCCACAGATTACGTTCAAAATGAACTATCGACAACTACATGCATGACGGTAAATGTGACCTTGGCATTAGAAACCAATTTAGTGCCTGGACCCAGGCTAAACTTCTCCTGTCCCTGTGTGAGATCTGGTTAGAGTTTCCAGGAAGCAATCATTGAGAGTACTAAGAGAAGTTGTACAATTTGTTTCACCCAAAATCATTGTAAAATAAATGAATTCTAAAGTAACTACTAAGGATTAAAAGGAACTTGTAAGGAATTTGGATATCATTTTATTGTGCATTGAAGTTCAATAAGACATGAAATCCTGCTAAGCATCAACAGGGCAAGTTTAGCTTTGGTGTAACTGGATGCAAATTTTCCCTCAACTAATAAAGAATATAATGAGCATTCCAGCTCCCAATAACTGGCATTCCAGTCATTAAAAGAGAGAAGAATTCCAGGCTTTGTTCTACAGGTACTCCATGGCAACTCAAAACAAACAGCCACATTTTTTCAAGATGCTCTGGGGTGCAAATAACTTACTCCAGATTTATCCCTTCTTGTGAACATTCTGTTTAATCATAAAAATATGCATCATAATTATGATTGTCTTTCATCAACTCTTTGCCATATGACAAAATTTAAGACTGGTCCAAACTGAAAGCATTTGAAGAGGACATGATATTTTGACTGAAAAAATTGAAATATGTGTTGGGAAGGGTAGAAAACATTGTTTGAACAACAATGTTTTCAACAATGTTTCCAACAATGTTTTCAAAAGGCTTCTTTCTAAGGGCCGTTAAAAGTTGGGACTGTGTGGTACAGATTAAGTGACCTCATGGTATACCAGTATAATATTCTTCAAGAAGTTTGATTTGAACTTTTAAAAGAAAGAAGAATTTCTGGCACTGTTCTACAGGTACAATGTACCATACTCCATGGTACTTCAAAACAAACACCTACATTTTTTCAAGATGCTCTGGAGTGCAAATAACTTATTCCAGATTTGTTGTTTCTCACGGTCACACCACCCATAGACAACAATTGTCTTTTAGTAAATCAGCCCAAGATACTTTCTATAATGAGAAATAATTTGTTTGCAGTAAATAGTCAAAAGTAAAACAAATTACTGTCAAAACTTAATCATTTAGTTAGAATGCTGTAGTTGTAGCAATGCACCATCATTCTAATTTCTACCCTACAGTATTTCTTAACACTTTACCAGATGACCAAATTTTGAACCTGGCCAAAACCAAAGCATTGGCAGACAACAAATTAAATGTGTTAAAATGATGGGATTTGTCATTGAAATGGTACAAAACATTGTGTTAATTCTATTTTTAAGTTAATTTTCCCGCCAGCAACTGAACTTTGACATGACCATATAGTTTGGATTACCTGCCCCTACCACTATGTTATCGGGTCTGGCAAAGCGCAATAATGGCGGCCTCCTAGGTGTCCTCAAGTGTACCCCTACATACTTCCCAGTTTTCCCCATTTTCATGTGATCTGGTTTGATCAGTGAATAAAATGAGATAAATTTTGTACAAAAAATACATTACCGAATCTAAAACATGCTGTTGGGGTATGGTTTAAATATAAATTGGACTATGAATCATTGTAAAAGTAGCCCTGTTTTCGGACGTTATATAGGTCCATTGACATTTCGGATACTTAAGGCATTTTTGATATATAGTTTTTCTTGCTAAATAAGAACATGTTGAAAAACTGACACTGCCGCTACTTTATTGCAAGCAATATGATTTGAATTCAGCCTATGGTCCAATTTGATCATTTGAAATAACAATATCCTGTCTCCTCTGCGTATTACCAATGGGGGCCGCCATTATTGCGCTTTGCCTGCCGTAATCTTGTAGTACAACGGGGTACCGGACTAACGATCAAACAGTTACACAATGCCAGACTTAGAATAATAATACTACTTATCAATGGTAGTAACTAACTTTGCAGGCATTTTGACTCCCAAATTGTTTACCTTAGGCAGCAAATTGGCCTTTACAGTCAGGTAAGCAAAGTTAGAAAACCATCATAGCGGCCTTGGGATCTTTGAAGAATAGTCTAAACCCCATAATCCTACTGTCTCTTTTCAGTCACAACACTGATCACCACAAAAGACAGAGGACAACCAAATGAAACCATGAGACATTTAAATACCTTTTTGAAAGATTGTAAAAACTGATGTTCAAGAACTAAATCAAGTGACAGGAATGACTGCTTGTTATGATAAAAGTATCCTAATATGGGTTTTATTTTCCTTCCATCTCCTTGGTTTGACTTGTCCAAATTGAAAGTGTTTCAAAACAACAACTTGCATCTGGCTCAAATGATGTAATTTGTATGTGATAGGGTAGAAAACATTGTGGGAAAAGGAGAAAATGGTTACCAGCATTTTCTCCTTTTCCCATAATGTTTTCAAAAGGCTTCTTTCTCAGGGTTGTTAAATCTTGGTATGGTGTGGTAAAGGGTTAATCATTTATTTTTCAAGCAAAAAATAAACCAAACATTTCTTCTTTTCTCTTTGGAAACCTTCTTCCTCAAGGTCATAAAAACATCATCAAAATAGAGTATCAGTATCTAAAGAAGCAGATGACCTCGCTGATATAGATTCAACAGGTTCATCAGCAACATTTCTTGTAAAATAAACCCAAATCGTGATGGCAGATGTAGTTTCTCTACCAGGCTGATACAGTAAAACAAACTTTTACTCCTTACCCTACTACAACATTTTAGACTTGTCCAAATTCAAAGCTTTTGCAGACAACGAAACAAATGGAACTCAAATGTTAAAATCTATATTCGAAAGGTTAGAAAACATTGTGGGAAAATGAGAAAATGCTGGTTAGCAACATTTTCTCCTTTTCCCAAAATGTTTTCATATGCGTTCTCTGTCAAGGTCATTCAAAGTCTGGATTGTGTGGTAAAGGGTTAACGCTTCACCAAACAATCATAATGATACATGATCCTGATGAAGAAGACTTAAAACATTGTGGGTAAAGGAGTAAATCCTGATGAGAGACACTGATATTCAATTATATTTTTTTCCCTGTAATTTCTTATTTATTAATTTGTCACAGAGGTTGGATAGTCAGGTGTTAAAGACATTCATAAATTATTGAAGAAACTATGACAATGTCAATATTTTTTTTTTTTCAAAATGATTTACTTCATGATCACTGAATTGACTGTGGGGTAAGTTCATTTTCAGCAACGGCAGAATAAAACAGGGGGTTGGTTACATAAATAACTAACAGTATTTGAGTGCCTATCAATGTCTTAGATATAAAACATTAATTTCATTTCTGCAGAGGAAAAAACACCTGCCCTGTGGATGATCTAAATAGCATCTTGAGAATATGAAACTGAATAAACAGGATATAACAATTAATTTGGATAGAAGAGGGTATCTGGTTGGCAATGAAAAACCTGGCAAGATTGCTCAGATAAAAGGGAGTTTTATCTTTCATATTTCATCATCTTTTTCTGGGTCCTGCACTGCTTATGCCACCGGTATGCAAGACTTTTTTTATCAAACTATTGCAGGAAACAAACTTTAACCCTTTACTGCAAATGCCGCCTTTTGACGCCCCTGGGAAAGAAACCTTTTGAAAACATTGTGGGAAAAGGAGAAAATGCTGGTAACCAGCATTTTCTCCTTTTCCCACAATGTTTTCTACCCTATCAAAGAAAAATTGCACCATTTGAGCCACATAGAAATTGTCGTCTGCAAATGCTTTCGATTTGGACAAGGCCAAAATTTTGTCGTCTGGTAAAGGGTTAAAGTGTCCATGTTCATTTTACCTGGACTAAAATGTTACTTGCTCACATAAAAAGGGGCACAAACTATTTAAACAAACTGAAACACTACGATCTTCTACATGGCATCATAATTGTAACAGTCTTCAACAATGCTGACAAGAGTTTTGTGATATTTAGTGCCTTAAAAGGAATTAAAGGTAATTAAAATAAAACTGTTGTGTGCATTGGACACCTAAGTGCTCTGTAACGCACTCACTGTACCTGCATTACTGCTTTGTAAGGTAGTAAATTGCGTTACTAAAGCAACTGTAATCTTTGTTTTACAGTACTTACTGTTGAAGTCTTTACAAAGATAAACAGAAGAAAAACAAGACTTTGTTGATACAAGTTGTATACATATCACATTTAAAATAATGAAATAGCAAAAGTATCTTATTACTTTCAAGACATACAAGTGGTAACTTACATTTAATGAACAAAACCTATGGTGCCAAGATTAACCCTTTACCAAACCTTCCTGTGAGTCATTGCAACTGTGAGGAACAAGGCTATTGAGAACATTGTGATCACCAGCATTTTCTGCTCTTCCCACACTGTTTTCTACCCTTTCAAAGATCAATTTCATCATTTAAGTAGCATTTTTATGTTTGAAGTGTTATAAAAAATAGAATAGCATACAAATCTGTGGTCTGGTAAATAGTTTAATCCTTTACCACACAATCCAGACTTTCAATGACCATGTAAAAAAAAAAAGCTTTTGAAAACATTGTAAAAAAAAAGAGAAAATGCTGGTAACCAGCATTTTCTCCTTTTCCCACAATGTTTTCTACTCTTCAACATCAAACTTTTTTTGAGTCACATTTCTATCTTCAAAGTTTTTATAAAAAATAGACTAGTGTACAACTTTCTGGTCTGGTATAGAGTTTAATCCTTTACCACACAATCTGGACTTTTACCAACCATGAGGAAAAATGCTTTTGAAAAATATTGCAGCAAAAGGAGAAAATGCTGGTAACTAGCATTTTCTCCTTTTTCAACAATAAACTTCAATTTCTATGTCACTTTTATATTGTCACCTGTAAATGTTTCCAAGTTGACAAGTCTAAGATTTTGTTAAAGAGTTAACACTGCCAATTTAGATGTAATTATAGAATGTTGACACTTGTGATAAATATCCGACATTGGCACGATTCATGTAAACAAAATCAATCACCGGAAAAACTCATATTCTAGTAATCCCCTTCCCTCCTACAAGCTTCTTGGGAAGTCTAAGAGTTCACAGGTGGGTCCTTGAGCAAGGCACTTGAAATAATAAATTATAAATGATTCTTGTTCAAAACAGACTCCTCTTTTAAA